>QXDM01000042.1:0-600000 GCA_003730235.1 Pythium guiyangense | reverse complement strand
CGCAGGCAGGACGTTCATGGAGTGTCAGCTCTTCGTCGTCACGCTTGGCTGCGCGCTCTGGACACTCTGGCTCATCCTGCTCACGGTGCACCCGAACGACACGATCAACAAGGTCATGCAAACCGAGATCTACGACAATGGCTCGTTCTGGCTCCTGATCGAGCCACCGCTCGCGATCATGATCCTCGGCGCCGCGGGCTTTGCGACTGTGCTCGCAGGCTACGCGTTTGCGCTGCTGAAGCTCGTGTTTGGACGGGTCCGTCGCGCTCGCGCGCATCGAGTCGTCGCAAGCGCAACGTCGTTCCAGTCCGTTCAGCGGCACTTGGGCTCGTTCGCTGCTCAAGTGCACCGCTCGATCGCAGACGTTGCTTCAGACTCGACTCGCGCAGTCGTCGTGAACCGCGCCGCGAGCTTCGTGCTCGACTTGGCGAAAGAAGAGACACGAGCGCGACAGCTCTTGGTAAGGGTCGTGACTGAGACTCTGAACATGAGTCAATCGACTAACGCGCTCTCGTGTGTGTAGAACGTGTGCGTGCGCCTCATCGATGTTGCGCTGCAGCTCTCGCTCCTTGTCCAGCACCTCGAGCGCGGCAGTCCAATGAAGCTCATCTTCTTCTTAGCAGCGATCATTGTCTGCAATGCGCTCGCGTGCGTGCTCATGATCTGTGTCAAGCGACTCGAGTCTGGGCTCTTACAGAGCATCGTCGACGTCAGCTTCGCGTTCCTGATCGCCGTCGGCTTCCCCATGACCGTGCTCGTCTACTGCCTCAAGACTTTTCGCCTCGATCGAGAGATGGTTGCGATCAGCCTCGCAGTCATCCCACCTGGCCGCTTCGAGCGCCTCGCACGTGCGATCGCGGAGCCTGTCTCGATGGCAGACGCACTCAACAGCCTCAACTCGCTCCGCATCCAGTCCGTCTCGAGTTTCTTCACGCGCGTGGGCACGAACCTCTCGCTCTGCTTCCAGATCGCCATGCTCGCGACGCGCATTCGACAGCGCAAGCGCATCGTCCACACGAGCGTGTACCCGCATCGCCATCCAGTCGCATTGCTGTTTGCATTCGTCGCAGTCGGCGTCGCAGTGTACGTGTCCAAGAGCGTGAGCTCCTCTGAAGCCGCGTGTGCACCGCATCCCGAGTGCGTCGTGCACGCCTTCCGGTGGCTCAATGTGCGCGACGGCGACGACACGCAGTGTCCGTGCATCACGCTGATCGACGGCGATATGGCGCCAAAGACGTACGCAGTCTGGCTCCAGCCACAGGACGCAACAACGAAAGTGGCGAAGCTGGCTGCAGCAGGCTTGCTCACGACTGTGCAGCTCACGAACCGGTACTTGCCAGAACTGCCGATCGAGCTGCGGCGGTGCACGCGCATGAAGCACATGTACGTCCTCGAGAGGAGTGTGTTGTGCAGCGAAGCCCAAGTGGCGGTCATGGCATGGACTGACTTGCTATGCTTACCTCTTAATCGCACGTGCGCCATGCAGCCAGTTGATGTACGCGCACGTCGAGACGCTTCCGGTGTGGTTCAAAGAGTTCACGCAGCTCGAGTTCCTGTACGTCGCTTGACACTTGCTTGTGTGCTTGCCGTGGCAAAGTGTGACTTTGGACTCGTGGCGCCTGACATTCTAACTCGTGTGTGTGTAAACAGACATATCGAAGGCAAGTTGGATGTCTCGAGCCTCGTGGCGCTGCCAGACGACGTGTTCGACAACATGAGCACGCTCACGTTCCTGCATCTCGGAGCGCACGCAAAGCTCCGTCGCCTGCCGAGCGTCGACGGACTCGTCAACTTGCGCATGCTCACGCTCGCGCTGTTGGAGCGACTTGAGGAACTCCCAGCGCTCACGAGTCTCACGAAGCTCAGGCGAATGGATTTGCCGGTGCTTCTCGAGCTCACCTCAGTCCCAGATTTGGCGCCACTCGTCAGCCTCAAGGGGTTTGTCTTCACACTCGCGAAGCAAGTGTGCTGCAACGGCTTCCTCGACAACGTGTGCGACTTCAGTAGACCTGGGTGCCTCCTCGATCCGTCTTGGGGCGACGTACCAGCCACATGTTTGCCAGCAAACCGCACCGACAAGATCGCGACGGCTGCCACGCGCGAGATGTTCACCAAGTTCCCGTTCTCGGTCTGTGTCGCCTCGATTCCGCCGGCCTTGAGGGAGAACGAGCTGGTGGAGCGTCGGTATGTCGACGCTTGCAACGGCATGATGTACCGCAAGTGCTTCCGGTCCGACGGTCGGCTTGGCATGTGCTTTAGTCTCCGGAGAATGCCGATCTCGTGCTACAGCGACACGTTTGCGATCGAGTTGCGAAGACAGCAGATTGCAGCTGGTGTGGGCATCAAGTGCAATCCGGCAGAAGAAGCCTGGCTCGGGTGTCCAAGTGCTTGATAACAAGCAAGTCAGCTGCTTAGGCCCGTGAGGACAACACGATCAACAGCAGTGTGAGGTTCTGTGTCTTGGGTCAATCTTGCATTGACAACAGTGCTTAATCGGATGAACATGCTTGCTGGTGCGTGGATGGATGGACACTTGCGCCGACACTGACACCGACACTGGTGCACGAGCTTGCAGCACGTTTGCGCTGTTGTGTGTGTTCTTGGCGCAGCGATGGATGCGATCACAAGCAGCACTTGCCTGCTTGCGTGCTTGCCTTTCTTGCTTTGAGTTGCAAGTATCGAGACGCTGCTGCTGTTCGAAGCGTTCGAAGCGCGGTTGTTTGTGTGCGTGTGTGTGATCCTGATCGTCTTGGGTCCAAGTCGTGTTGCTCCTCACTTGCTTTGCTCGACTCGTTTGGTTTGCTTGGTTTGCTTGGTTTGTTGTGTGAGAGTGTGAGAGTGTGAGAGTGTGAGATAGTGCAAACGAGTCACGTCAAGCCATCGGCTTGTTGTTTGGGTCGTTGTTGTTGTTGTTGTTGTGATTGTCAGTATTGTATTTGGTGTGGTTTTGGTTTTCTTTCACGAAGCGCCATTGGTTTAGTGGTAAAATATCCCGCTCCCATCGGGATGCCCCGGGTTCGATTCCCGGATGGCGCACACTTTTTCCTTTTCGCTTGTTTGTTTTCGTTGCACTCTTGACACTCACCTCACTCCCTTCCTCTTGACTCGCTTCACTCCGTGCCTACTCACTCCTTCCTGACCTGGCCTTTGCTTTCGTCGATGATCATCTCTCTCTCTTTGACTTGCTTTGCTTCGTCAAGGCGCTTTGCGTTGTACTGCTTTGTCGGTGTACTGCTGCAGATCTGACGTCTCACACACTTGAGCTCTTGTGAGGAGCTACTGCTTCCTCTCTACTTGCCTGCTTTGCTTGTCTTGTGAATGGACTCGGTTCAATGCGATGTTGTTGATGTTGGTGCCCAAGACACCTAGCTCTCTCTTGTCCACAACCAGTAACACGATCGAACAAGCAATTGATCGATGAACACAACTCGAGCGACACACTTGCTCGCTCGGTGGCTCTCAACATCACTGTGCTCACTTGCAGTCCGTCCACTACGCGTTGCTGACATCCAGCATATTCCACAACAACATCCCCTTATCCTGGCGTCGCTTCCAGTCTCTCTCACTCAGTGTGAACTCGACCCGACTCGGTTCGCTTTGCCGTGTCTGTTGTAGTTGCTGTGCATTGACAACAACATGTTGGGTCGTCGTTTGCCTACCTGTCTGTCAGGACACTCTGCTGTTCATCCGATCCGATCTAAGCGCCATTGACAAATAAGAAAGAGCACACACGCACAAGACCTTCACAATGCAAGAGCAACTCAAGAGCTCACACCTGCTGGAAATGAGAGCACATGCGATCTGTTTCCTTGTCCGTCAGGTCACTCTGTTGTCCATTCGATCCGATTCAAGAACCATTGCCAAACGAGAGCACACACAGGACCTCGACAGCACAAGAGTGACTCAAGACACAAGAGCTCACACTCGAGTTCAGCACCGTTTGGAGACTGTACAAAAGCAAGTGTGGCTAAACGACAAAGTGGTGGTGATGTCTGCTGCACGACCTCGATCGATCTCAAAATTGCTCGTGTTGGCATCGCGATAGCGGAAGAGAGATAGCTGCGTCCATCCAGCATTGGATGCGCTCAGCTAGCAGCGAGTTCACATTGCGAGAGAACTGTCGTCATGATCACTCGGGCCGGCGCGAATGACGAGTACGAATCTCCAGTTTGCAAGCGAGCACGCTGACGCGAGAGACGCCTCAAGATCAGAGCTAGAGAGAGTGTGAAAAATGTGTGAGCTACGCACTGCGGACGGACCGATGCGCTCGCTCGCAAACTCTCGTGACGTCTTTGGCTCGAGACGCATGAACGAGAGAGAGAGAGAACTCGAGTGGGAGAGCGCACTTGCATTCGCATAGTAAACGACGCTAACGCGATCAAAACTCAAGTGTGTGAGACGTCAGATCTGCAGCAGTACACCGACAAAGCAGTACAACGCAAAGCGCCTTGACGAAGCAAAGCAAGTCAAAGAGAGAGAGATGATCATCGACGAAAGCAAAGGCCAGGTCAGGAAGGAGTGAGTAGGCACGGAGTGAAGCGAGTCAAGAGGAAGGGAGTGAGGTGAGTGTCAAGAGTGCAACGAAAACAAACAAGCGAAAAGGAAAAAGTGTGCGCCATCCGGGAATCGAACCCGGGGCATCCCGATGGGAGCGGGATATTTTACCACTAAACCAATGGCGCTTCGTGAAAGAAAACCAAAACCACACCAAATACAATACTGACAATCACAACAACAACAACAACAACGACCCAAACAACAAGCCGATGGCTTGACGTGACTCGTTTGCACTATCTCACACTCTCACACTCTCACACTCTCACACAACAAACCAAGCAAACCAAGCAAACCAAACGAGTCGAGCAAAGCAAGTGAGGAGCAACACGACTTGGACCCAAGACGATCAGGATCACACACACGCACACAAACAACCGCGCTTCGAACGCTTCGAACAGCAGCAGCGTCTCGATACTTGCAACTCAAAGCAAGAAAGGCAAGCACGCAAGCAGGCAAGTGCTGCTTGTGATCGCATCCATCGCTGCGCCAAGAACACACACAACAGCGCAAACGTGCTGCAAGCTCGTGCACCAGTGTCGGTGTCAGTGTCGGCGCAAGTGTCCATCCATCCACGCACCAGCAAGCGCGCACGACTGACAAACTGACTGGCAGGCAGCAGACTGTCAAACTACGCGCAACGAACAGCCCGACACACAGCGCAGACACGACTTGCAAGTCGACAAACAGGTCATGGCAGGCGCAACAACCCAAGCAGCAGCAGCAGCACAGCTAGCGTCACCAACCACTGCTGCTCCTACTACAACGACAGACAAGTGCGTCAGCGCCACAAATCACCAACAACTCGCAAGCGACAACAGTAGCAGCAATGGCATCAACACTTTGCACAAGTCCCCGCAACCATCACTGGGAGACAAACGGGAGGAGCAGCACGTGGACAAGCCCAAGCAGCAGCTGACGCGCAGCGAGCGCAAGCGCCGCTTCCGTGAAGAGCAACAACAGCAACACACGGCTCGCCTTGCTGCAGCCTCTAGCGCCAGTGCCAACACATCCACTCCGAACGCCAGCAACGCCAGCGCGTCAAACACACAACCGACCACGACCGCACGAAAGAAGCCGCTGCGCATGCCTGCGAGCGCGTTCCTCCCGTGCAGCGCACTGGACTGCGCGCCCCAGCTGCGCCGCTGCGTTGTGGCGTACGACGGCGCGCAGTTCCAGGGCTTCCAGGCGCAGATCAAGCCTGGCGCCATGCGCACGGTCCAAGAGGTGATCGAAGACGCGCTGCTGCGCACGACCGGCGAGCGACTGCGGCTGCGCGCTGCGTCGCGCACAGACGCCGGCGTGCACGCGCTCGGACAGGTGATTGCGTTCGCGAGCCGCTGCAGTGCGCCGGACCGGGCGTTCCGCGCCGCGCTCAACAGCCGCTTGCCGGATGACGTGGTCTGCCGCGCGCTCGTGACGCTCGGGTCAGTGGCAGTGGCAGCAAGCGCCGTAGATAGTGGAGCAGCAGACACCGTAGACGCCTTGCCTACTAGCAACGCGCTGTTTGACCCGCGCGCGCACTCGAAGCGCAAGACGTACGCGTACCGCATCGCGAGCGGCGGCTTGCGGCCAGTGCTCGAGCGCCAGCGCGTGTGGTTTGTCAAGTCGCGGCTGGACGTCGGCAAGATGCGCGCTGCGGCGGCGCGGTTCCTGCAGCCGCCAGTGGCGAAGGACTACGCGTCGTTCACGCCGCAACACGCAGCGGTCGATGGCGGCACGGTGTGCTCGCTCTCGGCGCTCGAGATCGTCGAGGTCCCCGAGTCGTCGTCCTTATCGCCATCATCATCGTCGTCGGTATCACAGAGTCGAAGCGACAGCACTGGCCAAGACACTGGTGCAAATGGCAACGACAGCAGCGGCAAGTCCAGTCACAAGGACAACGATGACGGCAGGACCGAAGACGACAGAGACGACGACGCTGGCCAACGCCTCGAAGTTTTCGTGACAGGCGACCGGTTCCTGTACAAGATGGTGCGCAACCTCGTCGGGACGCTCGTGGACGTCGGTCTCGGCCGCATTGCGCCAGAGAGCATCCCCGACATCCTCGCAGCGAAGAGCCGAGCGCGCGCAGGACAAGGCGCGCCGCCGCACGGACTCACGCTCGTGCACATTGCGTACGACTGAGTGCGTGAGTGGGGAGGGACTGACTGATCGAGAGACAGTGACTGGCTGATAGATCAATGGATATAGTGACCGACATGGATGGATCGATACATGACCAAGTGTGTGTCGAGTGGCGCTGCGTCAGAACTCGTACCACTTCTTGTTCGCGTTCTTCTCGTTGAACGCGCGCATCGTCTGGTAAAAGTCCTCGGACGTCTGCTTCATCTGCTCGGTCTTAAGCGCCAGGTCCCCGAGTTTCTCGCCGCGCTCCGCCAAGTGCTGATGGTGGTCGTCACCATCGCCAGTCATGACGCACGGTATGAAGGTCAGTCAGTCTGTTCATCGAGTTGCTCACGGCCATCACCACCTCCATCATCGCAAGACACACAGTCGTACCTGAGCCGCTTGTGCGAGCGCCTCCTTCGTGTCGCCCATGCCTTTGCTCACGCCCTTTGCAGCACCACTCTGTCCGTCGTCGGGAGCGCTCGCGTCAGTCTTTGCGCGTGCTGCGCGGTCGCCAAAGAGCTGCGAGCGCTGACTCGCGTCAACGCCGTCGCTCGTGTCTGGGAACTGGAACACGCGATGGAGATCCGCGACGTCTTTTAGTCCTGCGACGAGCTTCTTGAACATCCCGAGGCCTTTCGACGCCGCCGCTTTCCCACCAGTCTTGGTCGGGCTCTTTGCACTCGCGCCACTGTCGTGACTCGACCCGCCAAGTGTGCGCTCGGGCAGCAGCAGCTGCGTCCTGACGCACTTGCGCGCAAACACAGCGCTCTCGCTCGCTGCCACGGCGCTCAAGACTGCGAAGCGCGTGACTTCGCCAAACGCGTTCGCGAACACGAGCTCGCCGGTCGTCGACACTGAGCAGTGGACGCCGTCGAAGACGTGGCCAACTGCACCGCTGCACTCGCGGTCCCACACAACGGCGAGCGTGAGGAGCGAGAGCACGTACAAGTGGTTACTCTGGTCCAGCACGATGACGCAGTGCTCAATGCGCTCGTGCACAGGGACGCGCACGACTGCAGTCGCGACGATCGGCGCGCGCACGTCAACGCTCGCGAGCGGCTGCGCAAGGACTTCGCGGACGCCGAGCGCCATCTCGGACGCTTTCGGGATCGCGGCTTGGAGCAAGTGGACTGACCGGCCGCACGTGCAGAGCAAGAAGCGCGGCCGCATCACGTCCGTGTGGTTCGCGCCGTCACTGAGCAAGTCGCTGAAGCCGCCGATGCCAGGACTGGCCATTCGAGCGCCACTGCTGCTATTGAGAGGCTCTGCAGAGGTCGCCGCAGCGCCGCTGTACGCAAAGCCCTCGGCAAAGGCCACGACCTTCTCGCGCTCGCGCAGGCGCTCGAGGACGCCGCAGATCGCACGAAGACCGAGGGCTGCAACGTCGACGCCATTGATCGTCGTGAGGACGTGACCCGTGTGCACGCCGCGCGCTTCGAGCAGTCGCGCCGTGATGCTGTCTGCGACGAAGCCTTTCACGACTGCGAGCTGCTCGACGTCCGTGTCCAAGTGGAGACCGAGCGATCCAGGCGGCACGGCGACTTCGATCACGTTCGTGCGCGGCCACGTCACTTGTCCGTCACTCGACACGAGCACGCCGTCGTCTGGTGAGCTCCCGACGGCGTTGAGGACGTCCAAGACCACTTGCTTCGTGTACTCGAGCTCTGCACTCGGCGAGCGCACATGAAGTGCATGAGCGCTCATGGCGTCTTCACCGGTGCTGCTGTTGTCAGTAGCTGAAGCGCCATTGTCAAGCGCCTCGATAGGTCCAGCACTCGTGCTCTCCATGGCGCTAGATGGCGGTTGAGCGACTTCTGCTCGGTCGTCCTCAGGACTCACGCTGATGCCGTCGCCTTGCTCCGCCCAGACTCGTCCTGGGATCTCAATGCGCTTCCCATCGGCGTCAACAACAAGGATGGACGAAAGGCTCGACGCTTTGTGCCGATCCACGAGCGACTCGGCGATCTTCGTGCCCGACGGGACGTGGAACAGCTCGAGCTTGCCGTTGCCGCGGCCGACAAACAGGATCGGCACGACTTCGCGGCACTGCGCGACGAGCGCACTGTCCGTGCCGCTGCTACCACTGCGCGAGAGCTTGCGCTGCGTCGGCGAGCTCTTGCTCGACTTGCCACTCGAACTTGCGACGGCTGGCGGCACGTCGGTCGACTGCACGAGCTCGCTCATGCGCAGCGAGTCGACCGACACAGGCTCGCCGCTGTCGCTATCGCTCGTCGCGAGCTCAAACACGAGGAGCTTGGTTGCTTGCGTCGCAATGTGCGTGAGCGAGACGACGCCACTTGCGTCTGCTGCAGCGACGTAGCCGTACGCAGTTGAGAGGCTCAGGCTCGTGATCGCCTGCGTGTGGATGTGGAGACTGAGTGTCGTCGAGAAGCCTGTCGTGTCTGGCGCTGCGTCCGAGGCGCCGCCGTGCTGGTTCGCGGCTCCTGATGCGTCGGAAGTCGCGAGCGACGACGCAAAGTGCGTCTCGAGGAGCGACGACGGCCGGTGGTGCGTCCAGTGGCCAAACTCGAGCACTGCGAGCTCGCCCGTCGCAAAGCCAACGACGAGGACGCGCGCGTCTGGACAGAACGCGAGGCACGAGATCGCACGAGTCGCTGGCGCCGACACCATGCGGTGCGGCACGTCCAGAACGTGCAGGAGCTCCAGCGCGCCTTTGCTCATGCGCTCAGCTGGCGGCACGACGTCCCAGAAGAGCACTGTGCCGT
Source organism: Pythium guiyangense (assembly GCA_003730235.1). Taxonomy (NCBI): domain Eukaryota; phylum Oomycota; class Peronosporomycetes; order Pythiales; family Pythiaceae; genus Pythium; species Pythium guiyangense. The sequence continues at coordinate 590,608 of QXDM01000042.1, read as the reverse complement.
CTTCGTGGCCTGTGAGCAGGAGCGTCGCGCTCGGACCGATCGACTGCCCGTCGTCCGTGACCGCACTGCTCGCGGACCGGAAGCGACTGAGCAGTGGCTCCACGAGGCTCCCGCCGTTGATCGGCCACTCAAAGTCGTCGCTCGAGCCTGCGTCGTGCGTCTCGGACGCGCTCGTCGTCGTGAACAGATCGTCCTGGAGCGCGCCGTCTGCGTGGTCGAGGTTCACGACTGCGCACGCAGTGAGCGCACTGCGCTGGAGCCGCTCTAGGATCGCACTCGAACGTGCGAGGCGCTCGATCTGCCACTCCCAGTCCTCTTTGTCGTGCTCGCGGAAACGCACGTAGCACGGCAGCGGCTGGACGCTCACGCGCGGCACGCAGCCGTCGAGCGGGTTCCCAGACAGCACGAGCACGGACAGCGGCGCGATCTTTGCGCTGTAGTCCACTTGCGCACTCGCGACTGCGAACGCAGCGACTTCCGCGCAGTTCACGCTCGCGATCGACGCGACAGACCACGTGAGGCGCTCGCTCTTGACGAGATCCGCCAGTGCGTCGTCTGCTGCGACGTCGCGAGGCGGACACACAAGCGTGAGCGAGCTGCTCGAGGCGGTGCCGCCTGTGAAGAGGAGCGCGCCTGCGAGGTGTGCGTTCTTGGATGACGGCGGCGCGCAGATCCACGAGAGCTGCCGGATCGGCGCTGGCCCTACAGGCTCCTGGTCGCTGTCTTTCAGATTCTTTGCTGCTGTAGCGTCGCTGCTGCCTCCGCTCGCTGCGGCTGGCGTGTGGTACCACCCGTGGCTCTTGTCAGCGCGAAAGACAGCGATGCCGCCGTGCGCGTAGCCAGCGACGAAGCGCTTCCCACTCGCATGCCACGCGAGCGCCTGCGGTGCGTTCACGTCTGGCCCGCCGATATTGGTATCAGCGCTGATACTCGACCCGCTGCTGGCGCTGATACTCGACCGCGCAAGTGACGGCGCCTTGGGCTTGGCGAGCGTGAACTCGCGCAGGACCTTGCGCTTTGCAAAGTCCCAGAGAAAGACACTTGACGACGCGCCGTACGCGAGGAGGAGCTGGTTCGCATCGCGCGGGTTCGACGCCATGGCCGTGGCGACCTGCAAGTGGGTCGTGGCGTCGGTTGTCGCGATCCCAACATCCCGAGGCGCAATGACGTACGAGCTCAAGCGACCAGTGTCTTCGTGCAGCACCTGCCAGACATCGTAGCAGCCAGCGCTCAGTGTCAGTCAGTCAGTCGATTGCAGGCAAGTCAGAGCACTGGACGACGTACGTGGACGTCGCCGTCGTCCGTCGCGACAAAAACGAACGGGAACGACTCGTACTCGAGCGTCTCGATGCACGTGATCGAGCTCGTTGTCCAGCTGAGTCGGCACACAGCGAGCGCGCGTGAGATCTATCACGAGGCACGAGGCTATTGCGCACACAGACGCGCGTACCTCCCACGCAGCTCAGCGTGCACAGTCCGCGGCTGTGCGAGGTCAAAGACGCGGATCGAGCTGTCTGAATACGTTGCCACGAGGCGATGGTGCGCTGTGAACCGCATGTGCACGACCCCGAGCGCGAGACTCGCAGGCGCCTGCGTCGACGGAAGCTCGATCAGCACTTCGAGCGCATCTTTGCCAAAGAGCTTGATCGCGCCGCTCGCAGTGCCGACTGCGAGCAGCCCCTGCAGTCCGCAGAACGCGATCACTCGTGCGTCGCTCGGCACGCCGTGGTGACCGATCGCTGCGAGATCAAACTGCTCGCGCGAGAGCGCGCTCGTGCGTGCAAAGAGCTTCACGAGCGCTTTCTCGTTCGCGCTTGCAGCGGCGCTCGACTTGCTGTTGCCCATGCTCACGCGTCGTCTCGAGCACCAGCCAGCTCTTCTTCGTCGACTTGGTGAGAATGCGATCTGTCGTGACGTTTCCAAGATCGTATACAAAGATCAAGTTGAGTCTTAACTTCACTTTTGGGCGAGCATAGCACAATAAGTATTGCTTATTGTGCTATATTCGCTGATCAATGCAAATGCAACATCGACTCCATTACTCTATAGGCACTACGACTCACTCACTCACTCTGCACTACAGCGTACTACCTCACGTATGCGCTAGAGCAGAGCTCCTAGAGGCAGTGGTCCTTCTTGGGGCAGCTCAGACAACTCTGTGAATGAGTGTCTGAAGCGAGGTGATTCGGATGCAATACATGTAAGATTCTCGTGGCACGGTAAGTTTGTAGGTATTGGTACCTACGTGCTCGCGCGTACTTGTGGACGGCCTGGCGAGCGTCTTCTTCGCTGCTGCCGTCGTACTGCTTGACGAGGTCGAGAAGTTCTTCGCGAGAGAGCGCCATTGCTTGCGAGCGAGTGCGCATTTGGGAGAATGCCAGCAAACTTGCGAGCACTGCATGAACCCGTTGACATTGACTTGAGTACAAGCAGTAGCAGGGTGCGTTGAGCGAGAGCTCGATCGGGTGCATATTTGTCGATAAAGATAGAGAGAGTGTATACACTCCAGTTCACTTGTAGCTTCCGTAAAGACCCTAGAGGCAGCAGCGCATATAAAAAGCAAGTCACGACCTATATAGGTTAGATTGTGATCTAACCTATATAGATATTCGTGCGTTTTGATGCTTTTCACTATCAGACGCTGTTCGTTTATAGGAAGAAGTACAGATCCATCCACACATTTGGGTTTGTCGCATTTGACACGTGTGCAAGAAGTGTAGTTACGTGAGTGTAGTTATTGAAGTTGAAAACAGTGTTTTTCTTTACAAAAAACAAGTACAAAAGTACAGTTGTTCACTTCAATAACTGCGCAACTCTTGTTTTATGTGTGATCCATGTCTTGATCTATTTTCGTGTATTTGATATGTAAGCGATCACAATAAGGGTTTCAGAACAACATATAAAAGTTGTATGCTTGATAGTGAGTTAACACGGTAGGTTCGATAAAATACGTACTGCGTATTTTACGTGTTTCACATGTCTTGCTTGATACTTAGTATCAACTTGCTTGATACTTAGGAAAAGAAAAGAGACTTGCGAAGATGGAGAACTTCCTGATCACTATCTTCCTGCACCTCGTGAACTTCCGGCTCAATAAATGTGTCGTAAACACGTTTATTGGTAACTAAAGGAATCGAGGACCTCTTGCGCTGATTGGTCGATTGGTCGTGACGCACTGTGCCTATTGATAAAAATCATTTAATGAATGTGTAGACATTGATAAAGTCTGATTAAATTTGCAATAATCAAAACGTTATGTCCTACAGTGCACAGCAGTGGTTTGTGAACATGGTCATTTTTTGACTTGCAAGTTTCAAAGTGCATATTTTTCGCTGAAAATGCGTGAAGACGTAGTTTTGCCAAACGAAAACATTTTGCACCAAAAATAATTTCGATCCGACTATTATTGGTTGAGCTATGGTGAGTATTTTTTTGAGAGGGCGACACGAACCGCGAACATAAATTACCGGCCAGGTAAAATTGAATATGGTTGCTATCACACGGCGAATTTGTATGATCTAGTACGTAATATATGCTCCCTGACATCTTGACGTTTTGACACATCTGCTGCGCATCGATTCGACTAATGCTTGCAGCTGCTCCGGAGTCACTGCGTCCCAAGATGCTTGGACAGCTACTCGTAGCGTGTTCACGTCGTCGTACTGCCGCCCACCAGTGTACACGTGTTACGACATGATCCCCCAGAGGTTTTCAATGGGGTTCAAGTCGGGCGAGTACGGCGGCCATGCCACACATCTGCGTGATTGCCCTGGAGCCAAGCTTTCGTCAGGCGAGACGAGTGACTTGGAGCGTCGTCTTGCTGAAAGACTTGCGTGCACGTGTCCATGAACGGCAGCTGGTGCGTGCGCAGCGTCGCAACGTACTTGGACGAGTCGACCTTGCCATTCAGGAACTTCGGAACTGACTTGGACGTGCCTGCAAATGCAGCCCACACCATCACTGAGCCACCACCGGAATGTTGACGGACGTTGGGCTGCTGCGAGATGCGCTGATCTTGCCACTGATAACGCATGCCGTCTGGACCGTCGCAGTTCCACTTCTTCTCATCGGAGAACACGACAAGCGCCCAGTCGGCGGCGTCTCACATCGCTCTCTCGCCGGTCCACGACATGCGCTGGTCTCGGTGGCGCTTCATCATCACTGGCTCGGCCGATCGCTTCTTATACGCGAGCCAATCGACGTCTTCGAGCACGCGCTGAACAATCCGAACGCTGCACGTGAGCTTGAGCTTGTCTCTCGCCTTCACGGCGCTCGTCTTTCCTGCAGCAACGAGGCGGACGATGTGTCGGCGGTCTCGTTCTGTCGTTTTGCGCTGGCCACCGCGTCGGTTCTTGGTCTTTGGCTTGTTTGCTGACTCGAGCACCTTCGCGCATACGCCAACCGATCGCTTGACCGCCGTGGCAGTCGCTCGGATGGTCAAACCAGCAGCTCGGAGGGTCAAAATGCTGTTGCGCTCTTCAGGTGTCAGTTCCGTGCCTCTCACCATCTCAATCGTTCTAGAAATGAGTGGATGTCGATTAACATGATGGCGGACATAACCAACGTATTACCGAAGTGCGACAGCTCGAATTGAATGGCTGAGATAAATTTTACCTGGCCGGTAATTTATGTTCACGATTCGTGTCACCCTCTCAAAAAAATACTCACCATAGCTCAACCAATAATAGTCGGATCGAAATTATTTTTGGTGCAAAATGTTTTCGTTTGGCAAAACTACGTCTTCACGCATTTTCAGCGAAAAATATGCACTTTGAAACTTGCAAGTCAAAAAATGACCATGTTCACAAACCACTGTCGTGCACTGTATACAGCGAACAACGAGCCATTGGCTCGTTGTTCATTGGCAAGACACTATGCATTTATTAAAAATCTAGACCGCAAATAGGCATATAAAATAGATTAGTAGTTATAGTAATCTATTTTTCTACTATTACTAGTATATAATAGGTTGGCATTCAGCCTACACGTTTGTAGTTAGGTGAACATATCGGGTCGAGATGACCTAAATACGTAATATATCGTTTCGAGAGTGAAAAAACGAGTTAGGTTCGAGAATATACAGATCGCGGACATTACCGGTTTGTTTCACTTTATCTATATATTTTGCGAACCTAGATCGTATCTAAGTTCGTCCTGTTCGCAGTATACAACTCAATATTATATTATACATTGTCGTAAATGGGTCAATATATATTATGTATTAGGAATAAATAATATATATTTGACCCATATATGACCCAAATAAAGCCACATATATTGTGATTTGACCCAAAGGGTGGGTCACGATTGTAAGAGACGATCTTGATGAAAACGCATGGTCTTCAATCTAGCTTCGCACTGCACTTCGAGCTGCACAAACACCACGTGTCAGCTGAACAACGCATACTACGCACGATGCAATGTATGCACGAGTGCTGGCTCCCGGCCGTCTACGAGTCGAGTGTGTTGTAACTGTTGCTCGACTGCGAAGAAAATCGTGGGGATGTCGTCCTGTGTGACACCAGCTGCTCTCACTTTCATCGCCTCGGCGCCGACACACGTGTGTGATGGGGCTACCCTTGCCGCAATGAACCCGCACAGACTTCGATTGAGACAACAACGAATGCGAGTTGTTCATTCGATTCTGCTAGCTATCATACACGAATTGATCACAAGTGTACAGAGCTTCAGTTTGCGCCAAATGCGCGCAATGCAGACTGCCTTGTGGTACTATGTTATCTAGTGCGCACGGATCTGCGCAAGTTGGGCTTGATGAAGAGCCATATGCTGCGTTGCAACGTAGAGTAGTGAGTGTTGTTGGCGGATCGGTACGTCGCCGTCTGCACCGTCAGACCTCGCAGACCCGAACGTTGTTGTCAGAGTGCCTGCTGCGCATACCGAGTCGCTGATGCTTGTCGCCTCTCCGTGGCTTTCATCGCGCTCACGGCGTGCCTGCAGAGTCGCCTCCCGTCTTGCTTCTCTTCATCTCGCTTCTCTTCGAGAATTTCGGCGCGTGCCCGCATCTTGGCGCGTGCCTGCATCTCGGCGCGTGCCTGCATGATATCCAAGCCTCCAAGCTTCGGCACCACTCGCACACACAGCGCGCACTCGTAACTCGCGCAGCTCAAGCTCAACTAGCAGCATAGTAGTCATGGCGCGAGCGCCAGAGAATTGAGTCTAGCTAACCGCATTGGTGAATCTACTGCCTTCCTTACACATCCGGATCAGGCGACAATGCTGTATTTTGCGCATTGACAGGGGTGTCGATCCTGTCAAGCAACAGCGAGCACGAAAGACGACGACCGAGGGACCATGTGTCCCGGGTCCTCCCGTGACACAGCACTGCGCGAGGAAGCGCCTCGTAGTCTTTGCGTGGCAAACACTACGCTTATCTTGGAGTTTGTATGCGCCGGTGAGAATGTTCTCACCGACGAGGAAGCAGACGGAAAAGGTGCGATCGTAGGGAAAAGAAGAGTGAGAATGAGGTGCGAGCTTCCTACAGCTCGCACCTAACAGAAACCCTAAAAACCTAAGACCTCCTACTCTGATTGGCTAGACACTGTGTGCTTCCAAGCCAATGAGCGGTCTTAAAACTCATGCGTCACAGCGACCTTTCGTGTCGCTGTCGCTTCAAGATTCGGTGTGGTGTGGACCACACCAAACTCGAGTGGTGCACACAACTTAACTGCACCACACCACTTTGTGTAGTCCACACATCCTGATCCTGTGTCTCGACGCTTGTCACATAAGTCTTGCTGAAGCCTGTCGACGAGATCAGCGACGACGACATTGTGCGGCTCGTCGATCAGAAGTACACCTCCGTCAAGAACGAGTACTTGCCGGATCTCAAGACTCTCTTCCAGTCTTCCTTTCGCATAGGCGTGTCGATCGAAGACTGCGACGCGCGCGTGTTCAGCTACTTTGAGTCATTCAACCGCATCGACGAAGACAACGACTTGCACGGTCTCATTGGCCGCAGAGCGGCGACCGACAAGAACAGCAAGGCCTGCATGAAGACAAGGTGCTCGATCTTGATCGAGAACTTGCTACCCTCGCTCGCTCAGGGTCCGCGTTAAACGCCTGGCCTCCTTCGAATGACGTGACTGCAAGACGAACAATGTCGCACTGTATTCGCCGGTGGTTGAGCACTCGATAGCTAAGCAGCGTTACCACATGCAACTACGGGACGCAAACGTCGGCTCGCAAGCCACGGTACGACAGCAGCAAAGGCGTGATCCAGGCTCGGCGCCTCGCGGGAGACGCACAGTAACTCAAGGCTCTCTGGGTGCCGCTCCGACGTCGGGAAACGCGCGCGCAACCGCTAACACAGGTTCGGGCTCGCGGACTACTGGAGGTGCAGCAGGCTCATCACCGGCAACTCCCCAAGATGGTTGTCTTGTGTGTAAAGGCAGTCACTGGCTACGTGACCGCCCATCGGCGACGGATGCGCAGCGCGACGCAGCGCCCAAAGCCCTGCGTGAACGGATGTCGACCTGGTCAAAGACTGCGCGCTCTTCGGACAGAGCTAGCAGAGTGCTGGTGAATGGCATGTTGGAGATCCCGTACATCCTAGACACCGGTGCAGACAACAATACCGTCGCTTGATCAATTATCAGCGAGCTGCTAGCGGCGTCATCAGCACTGCCATTTCAACGCTTGCGGCTTCCTGTCGAGACAGTGATGGCGGGTGGCCGCGCCGTCCTGTGAAACGAGCAGGTGCTGCTGAACTTGCAGCTTGTGACCATGGCCGGCCCCGTGAAGAGGAGCGCGGCGCCATGTCTAGTCCTCGACGGTGGCAACCACGAACTGCTGTTCGGCAACGACGCGATCAATTCGCTCGGCATCGACGTCGAGCGTTTGATTGAGCAGTTGGCAGAGTCGAGCGTGCGGTAAGACGAGAATGACGAGTCTCCCATCGGCAGTGAGCCGTTCACTATCGCCGATCCCAGCGAGGTATTCGCAGCGCTCGATGGCCTACTCGAGCAAGCAGCAGCGGCCGTCTTGGTGAGCTAAGAAGCGTCGTATTCGGCCAGTACGAGGTCTGGCGGTTCTGCAAGACGACTCACCCGCGGAGGTTGAAGCGATGAAGATCGAGTTGATAGACGGCGCGACGCCGTATCGCGCGAGGCCTCGCCGTTTCCCTCCGCTGTCGAGCAAGTTCCTGCGTGAGTACACGGCGCAACTCGTAGCCCTCGGCTACATGAAGCGCAACAACCATTCGTGATAGGTGTGTGCGGCGATGCCTGTGCGCAAGCCTGGTACCACACTAAATGACGGTGCCAGTCGCAGGTTCGATGCCGAACTTCACGGTGGTCATCTCGTGCATCCGCGGCGCGAAGTGCCTGGCGACGTTCGACTTGATGAAAGGGTTTTGGCAAACTCCTCTGCACGCCGATTCACAAGAGTGCATGTCATTCATCACCGAGGACACGGTCTACACACCGCTGCGCGTCCCGCAAGGTGCCACAGCCCCGGAGATTTTCTTCCAGTCCATGATGCAGTCGATGCTAGCGCCGATGCTGTATCGCAACGTTCTGGTGTGGGTTGACGACGTCGTTCTCTTCGCGAAGGACGTCGACAGCTTTGTGCAAGCGCTCGACGAGTTTCTGGCGCTCCTTGCGAAGCACAACATGAAGCTGAACGTCGGGAAGTGCACCTTGTACAAGACGGAGACAACGTGGTGCGGCAAGATCCTCTCCGGTTTGGGCGTACGTGAAGATCCGGCGAGGCTCAGCGCGCTCGCGGCGATGCCGTCTCCAGCAACTGCGGCCGAGCTTCAGTACTTCTTGTGCGCTGTCAACTGGATCCGTGACTCTCTCGCCGACTACGCGAGATTCGCAGCGCCGCTGGTGTCCAAGCTGAACCAGGAGAAGCGCCGCCTGGGTAGGGCGACCAAGAATCGGCTCGTGGTTGCTCTCGACTGGCTGCCCGAAGACGAAGAGTGCTAACTACCGATCGTGTTGCTCGTCCTGTCGTCCGCTCTGGCCGCGTTTCCACGTCCCGAGTGGGAGTTGTGTCTGTTCACGGACGCGTCGATGTTCGGGTGGAGCGTCGTTGTGACACAAGTTTCGCAGTGGCAGCATGATCTCCCGGTCAAGCAGCAGCGACACGATCTTGTGGACTGCAAGTGCGGCGAGTTCAAGGACGCAGCGGCGAACTGGTCGGTCACCGGGAAGGAGGCCTATCCGATTGTCCGCGCCTGCTGCGATCTCGACTACATGCTGCAGCGTGAGCGCGGCTTCAAGATCTTCTACGACCATGCAAATCTCGTCTACGTCTTCGCTCCGGGCGTTGAACTCAAGAAGCATGTGCGTGATTGACTGCAGCGATGGGCGATGCGACTTTGTAGACTACGGCACATGATCGTGCACATCAGCGGAGGTGCGAACGTGTGGGCCGACATCGTGTCAGGTTTGCCGACGCAGCTGTCCGTCCGAGTGTGCACAGTACGAACCCGTGCTCAGGTTGATCGGGTTGCTCTACGGCCGCTCTGGTAGACCAGGTTCAAGTGGCCAGAAGCAGAAGGCATCAAGGTCGCACAGAGAGTGCACGCGAGATCGCTACCCGTCGGCGCTGTCATGGTCGACGGCTTTTACGTGGTCGAGGGAAGATGCTGGATTCCGGTCGTTGCGAAGGAGCTCGTCGCTCGCATCTTTGTCATCGCGCACTGCGGGTCTCAAGGTCATCGTGGTGTCGAACCGATGGTGACGGTGCTCAAGGAGCGTTTCTTCATCGAGAGACTACAAGCACGTGCTGCCAAGTTCGTGAGCGCGTGCCTGATGTGCAAGCATGTCAAAGGGGCTAAGGTGAACTCGCGTTCGTGGGGTCCAACGCTCACGGCAAGCCGGCGCAATGAAGCTGTGGATTGGGACTTCTTGCAGCTCGGATAGAGCAGCACTGGAGACAAGTACGTGCTCGTCTTGAAGGATGAGCTCACTCACTGTTGTGAACTTTTCCCTTGTCCGGCACCGACAGCAACAGTGGCAGCGGCGTCATTGCTCGAATGGACCAAGCGCTACGGTCGTCCCGAGATCCTCGTCTCTGATCAGGGCTCTCACTTCCGGAACGCCATGGTCGAGGATTTGTGCGCGCGACTGAAGACCGAGCGCCGGTTCTCCCCGGTGTACATCCCTTGGTTGAACGGAACAGTCGAGAGACTGAACAAGGACGTGCTCCAGGTTCTGCGCGCGATGCTGCTCGACTACCAGCTCGACTTCCACGAGTGGGTCTACTTTCTGCCAGTTGTACAAGCAAACCTCAACAACACCCCAGTCGCGTCGCTCGCAGACAATGCGCCGATCGAAGTGTTCCTTGCGCTACCAGCTTCGTTCGCACTCAACATCATTCATTTGCCAAACAACTCCAGCCAGAGACTTGTCGATGTCGACGTCACCACCGTGAGCCAGCACGTCGACGAGATGCGCGCTTCCTTCCTGCAGCTTCAAAAAGAAGCCGTCGACGTCAAGGAGAAGAAACGACTCCAGGCGATGCGCGCGGACAAAGGGAAGCCAGCCAACTTTGGCGTCTGAGACTACGTCCTCTAGTCTCGGGTTGACCAGCGACTGGCGCCGAACAAGCTCTTGGCGCAGTGGGTCGGTCCCTTCGTCGTCACAGAAGCGCGCGAGCACGCCTTCATTGTTCGCCACCTCGTGGCAGATGCCGTTCATGAAGTACACGCATCGAGGCTCAAGTTGTACTGCGACGCGGACCTCCGCGTGTCCGAGGAGATCCTCGAGTTTGTTTCGCAGCAAGGTCACCCGCTTGGTGTGAGAGGCATCGTCGAGAACCGCTACAACTGCACTCGACAGCGCTACGAGCTTCGCGTGCTCTAGGTTGGTCTGCAGGAAGATGAAGCCTCTTGGGAGCCGCTTCGCGAAATTGCTGACCAAGTTCCAACCATTCTGAGCAACTACGTCAGATCCGCCGGTGACGCGGAGCTACTTCGTTACATTAGCTAGACACGTCGTCGCGCTAAAGGGCGATGTCGCCTCTCCGTGGATCTCATCGCGCTCACGGCGTGCCTGCAGAGTCGCCTCCCGTCTTGCTCCTCTTCATCTCGTTCCTCTTCGTGAATTTCGGCGCGTGCCCGCATCTTGGCGCGTGCCTGCATCTCGGCAGGCGCTTGCATTGTCACAGATCATGATCGCACTGCACGAGCGTGCAAGCAACCACAAACAAGCTCGGCGCACTCCAGCACAACGGAATGTAGGAAGAGCCGCAGCACCAACGGCATTGTCGGCAAGCAAGCCAAGGCGTGCCGACCGCCGATTGCGACCATAGGAAGTCGCAGTGAGAGCGAAAGAGCAAGTAGACCGACAGCTGCAGCCAGAGGTAGTTCCAGTCTGGGCGACTGCGCAAGAGCTAGTAAGTAGCGTGATAGTGAGTGAGTGATTGAGTGGTGCAGCACTCGCTGCAGAGAGTACCCACGGCTCATTCCGGAATCAACAAAGAGAACAACACTTGGCCAACGCCTTTGGTCTCTCCACGACGTCGCAGAGCAAGCGACAGAGAGGACCGAAGACAAACACATACACGACTTCCTCTCACAAGTGCAACCATCCTCGAGTCGCCTCGACCACGACAGCTTGGCGACTCGCGACATGCATAATATCCAAGCCTCCAAGCTTCGGCACCACTCGCACACACAGCGCGCACTCGTAACTCGCGCAGCTCAAGCTCAACTAGCAGCATAGTAGCCATGGCGCGAGCGCCAGAGAATTGAGTCTAGCTAACCGCATTGGTGAATCTACTGCCTTCCTTACACATCCGGATCAGGTGACAATGCTTTTCTCGGCTGCGACGTTATCGAGGCGCGTCATGCGCGCGAGGTCGTCGCCGATGATGCGCTGATTGGCGTCTCATTGGATGTTGCGCACCACGTCACCGTCAGAGGCAACAGAGAACTTGCATGTTGTCGCTCGGTACCGAAGACGCTGGATCTCACGGGTGTGACTCTGAGACGTCTGGCATCCAGTGCGCAGCACCAGAGTCGTCGGTACGCCTGCGTGATTGGAGTACAACTCTTGCCTTTTGCAGGATCGTTCGCATCTACACGGACCTCTTTCCACCGCACATCGATGTTTAGGAGCAACTCGCTGCCGTTTGCGTCCAAGTGAACGTCATCTAGAACGCAGCTTTCATACCATGCGAGCGCCAAGGCTCGTACAACGGCGAAACGATCTCAGTGGCGATGGATGATAAACGGCAGGGACTCGCTGCCTTTAACGTGTCGACGTTGAGGACTGCGAGAATGTCGAGGGATGTGATCGATCACAATTATGTGTAGCAGAAGCAAACAGACTTAGTCGTAGCAATGACGTCAAAGACACTCACAGCATGCTACGTGGTGTCGCCGTGCTTGTGCCTACTGGTGCTTGCTGGAAGCGCTAGTGGCTGCCTTGACTCGATGTGATGTGTGTCATTTGAAGAGCACGATCCACGCACACATATGGTCGCGCACACACAAGTACGAACAACAAGAGAAGAGTGGTGATCGACTCAAATGGCAACCAGTACGCAGCGCATTGACACGGTTGCGGTCTACTCTGGTATGAGGTCGTCGTCGTCGTTTAGTGTTAACCGTAGTGTCTCTTGATTGAGTATTTTGTCCAATGGTGGCGGAGCTCAAAAGACATTTGAGCGAATCGTGTGGCGTAATTGATTATGTAGCGCAACAGAGCGCGCAAGTGCCTCAGTTTGAGGTGTGATGAGGGCGGACGCACCCCAGCAAACCATGACCGTACTTTTACAGGATCTTTTCTATAGTACCTTCTTTTCTACTTGGTTTTCCAATGTAGACAATCGCAACAACTTTGATGATCGTATCGAACCCTGCTCATTGACTCGGGATGTCGAGCGGGTGGTGCGTGCTGCTGCTCTTTCGAGTGGCTGGATTCGCCGCGGCTCCTTGATGAACGTCCGCCGTCGCTATTCCAAGGCAACGTGAGTGAGCACGGGTGGTATGAGAAGTTGGCGATACACACACTCTACACATCTACATCTGTATATATGCGTCTTTGCATCAATCTTCCCTTTCACGACCCCATCTATCCCTTTGTCAGCTTCCCATGAGCGTCAACGTCTCGAAGCTGTGGTAGCAGACGAGAGCTTCATGTCGTACGTGTCATCCTTGGTACTTCCATCTCCTAGTTCTCGCGCCGCCTTCAGCACTTGGCGGAGCGCGGCGAGAAACTCGGGGACCTGGCGCTTAAGACCGAGCAGATGAAGCAGACGTCCGAGGACTTTTACCAGACGATGCGCGCGTTCAACGAGAAGAACGCGAACAAGAAGTGGTACGAGTTCTGACGCAGCGCCACTCGACACACACTTGGTCATGTATCGATCCATCCATGTCGGTCACTATATCCATTGATCTATCAGCCAGTCACTGTCTCTCGATCAGTCAGTCCCTCCCCACTCACGCACTCAGTCGTACGCAATGTGCACGAGCGTGAGTCCGTGCGGCGGCGCGCCTTGTCCTGCGCGCGCTCGGCTCTTCGCTGCGAGGATGTCGGGGATGCTCTCTGGCGCAATGCGGCCGAGACCGACGTCCACGAGCGTCCCGACGAGGTTGCGCACCATCTTGTACAGGAACCGGTCGCCTGTCACGAAAACTTCGAGGCGTTGGCCAGCGTCGTCGTCTCTGTCGTCTTCGGTCCTGCCGTCATCGTTGTCCTTGTGACTGGACTTGCCGCTGCTGTCGTTGCCATTTGCACCAGTGTCTTGGCCAGTGCTGTCGCTTCGACTCTGTGATACCGACGACGATGATGATGGCGATAAGGACGACGACTCGGGGACCTCGACGATCTCGAGCGCCGAGAGCGAGCACACCGTGCCGCCATCGACCGCTGCGTGTTGCGGCGTGAACGACGCGTAGTCCTTCGCCACTGGCGGCTGCAGGAACCGCGCCGCCGCAGCGCGCATCTTGCCGACGTCCAGCCGCGACTTGACAAACCACACGCGCTGGCGCTCGAGCACTGGCCGCAAGCCGCCGCTCGCGATGCGGTACGCGTACGTCTTGCGCTTCGAGTGCGCGCGCGGGTCAAACAGCGCGTTGCTAGTAGGCAAGGCGTCTACGGTGTCTGCTGCTCCACTATCTACGGCGCTTGCTGCCACTGCCACTGACCCGAGCGTCACGAGCGCGCGGCAGACCACGTCATCCGGCAAGCGGCTGTTGAGCGCGGCGCGGAACGCCCGGTCCGGCGCACTGCAGCGGCTCGCGAACGCAATCACCTGTCCGAGCGCGTGCACGCCGGCGTCTGTGCGCGACGCAGCGCGCAGCCGCAGTCGCTCGCCGGTCGTGCGCAGCAGCGCGTCTTCGATCACCTCTTGGACCGTGCGCATGGCGCCAGGCTTGATCTGCGCCTGGAAGCCCTGGAACTGCGCGCCGTCGTACGCCACAACGCAGCGGCGCAGCTGGGGCGCGCAGTCCAGTGCGCTGCACGGGAGGAACGCGCTCGCAGGCATGCGCAGCGGCTTCTTTCGTGCGGTCGTGGTCGGTTGTGTGTTTGACGCGCTGGCGTTGCTGGCGTTCGGAGTGGATGTGTTGGCACTGGCGCTAGAGGCTGCAGCAAGGCGAGCCGTGTGTTGCTGTTGTTGCTCTTCACGGAAGCGGCGCTTGCGCTCGCTGCGCGTCAGTTGCTGCTTGGGCTTGTCCACGTGCTGCTCCTCCCGTTTGTCTCCCAGTGATGGTTGCGGGGACTTGTGCAAAGCGTTGATGCAGTAATGGGCCGGAAGCTATGTGCGAGCTCGCACGTTGCGCATCCGCACCACTACCCACTGTAGCTAGTGCGTGTGCGTTCGATAGTTGCAGTTGAACAAGCTCTGTGCGCTGCACAGCGCTCGAAGCAGTCAGCCGCTTTGTATATCCACACAAGAAGATTTGCACTACAGAGCTCAGGTGCACGTTCGATCCTCTTCGCCAGGTCTCGCGGTCGCTCGAGAGCAGTCTCGCGCCGTATCGCGCCAGTCGGGTGCTCCGGGGGTCGACTGAGTCGAGCAGAGTGCTATTGGACCAGCCCCGACGAACTCAGACTGAGGAGAGACAGCGGACGGAGCGATGAACGACAAGCGAGTGACGAGCGTGACGTCCAGGCCGTTACTTGGTGGTCATACTGGGGCTCTGCTGGGGATTCATGAGCAAACTGAGTTAGTCCCGCGAGTAGCGACGCCACAGAGTAACACACGCACGCGAAGAATTTGATGAGCGTTATCAGCCCTAAGCACCGCACGACATCACAATGGTCGAGACTCGCAGCTCGACTCCCCGCGCTGTAGCACTATCGTCCAGACTGTCGTCCAGACGTGGTGCATGTGCAGCGATCGCCAAGCGCTCGACTACACCCAGAGCAACGCGCGCGCGTGTGGTCTCGCCAGCGTCAAACAGCAACGCTACACCACGGTCAAAGAGAGGCAATGGCAGACAGGCCCCTCTGCAGTCGCTCAAAGTCGTCATAGCTAGCGGGTTGGACACGGACAGCATTGATGCGCCTGGCGCGGCGACGTACGGCACTTTACTTCCAGAGAGCGACTCGGACGCAGGCAGCATCGCAAGATCGGATCGGCGGGCGCAAGCAGGTACCTCTGTAGCGCAAGCTCCAGCTCTGGCCGCGACGCAGCCGACACAATGGCGCGGTCAGAACCTCAGGATCAGTGACTACGACGGCAACTTGCGCACAGTCGAAGACTGGTTGAGCCATTTCCAGCAGGCAGTTGACGCCGATGAGCTTGCGAACCGGATCGCGTGGCCGCGAGTCGTGCTCTTCGCAGAAATGGTTTCACTCTTCACAGGCAAGGCAGCGACGTGGTTCGAGCGTGAGCTGGAGCGCATCCCGGCTGCAGACCGTGTCGTCGACGTTCTGAAGAGTCGATTGCGCCAGCCGTATGGAAGGCAGGAGACAGAATCGGAGATCCTCGCGGCAGTGATGCAGCGGCGCAAGCAACCCAGTGATTTGTTCCAGGTGTTCGCCTAGGCGCTCGAGGAGCTTGGAATCGGCTCTGCGTTGAAAGAAGAGCAGTACGTCGAAGCGTTCATCAACGGCGTTCCTCCATTCGTGCGAGCTGCGATGGCCGCGAACCCGCCATCACCACTGGTCAATGCGCGCGCGATCGTTAATCGCATGGCTGCGAACGGCCGGCGTGAAGAAGTTGCAGCGCGCAGCAGACAGACAAGCGCGACCGAAAGGGTCATGTTCTCGTCCGAGCCAGCGTCACGCTACGGACCGCAGCCCGGACAGACGACGGGCGGAAGTGGCAGCGACACTCGTCCGAGATCGCAAGGCGCGAAGAGACCGCGCAGCACGAAGTGCTACTTGTACTACGTTCGAGAGTGTCCGCTGCAAGACGAGATCAAGCGACTGAAGCACGAGCGCGCGTCGAGAAACGCCAAAGCGATGTAGCAGTGACGGACCTGCATCTCGAAGCGACACTCCCATCAGCGTACGCGGCAAAGGCAGCTAGACAACAAGACCAGCATGCAGCGAGCGCAGCTAGCCGATTGGACGAAGCTGCAAATCATAGAGAAGAGGCGGCCGCCACCACCCGACAAGAAGATGCAGCGCAGCAAGATCGTGTCTAGGCGACAAATTTAGCTGTGGATGCGGGTTACGCCGATGTGACCGAGCTGAGTGCGCTCGCTCATGATCGCACGAATCAGCCCCAGGCCGTGAAGTACGAGGCACCAATTCTGACGCTCGCCGATGACGGCCTCGCGACGGCGATAGCGCGGATGCACAATCAGGAGTTCGAGTTGACGATCGACAACGGCGCCCGGTTCTCGATCGTCGGTAGCAGGATGAAGCAGTTCAGCGAGCGCCTGCGGCGGCAGCCGCACGTGACGCAAGTGTAAGGACTACAAGGTCGACCGCTTCGCGTCGAAGGTGTCTACAAGTTCGAGTTCAAGACGATCTATGACCAGACCGTTATCATGGAAGCACTCGTGATCGAGGGCTGTGAGGACGAGTTGATACTCGGATTCGACTTCGTCCTCGGCCACAAGGCGATTATCAACCACGGGACGTTCGAGCTCACGTACGCAGTCGGCGATGACGTGGTGAAGTTGCCTTTCATCTGAGGTGACGAAAGAGACCGGGCTGCAGAAGACGGGTACGGTATGCTTGCTCAATAAGACCAAGGTGGCAACTAAGCGAAGAGTACAGCTTCGCCTGAGGGTGACTGTGCCAGAGGGACAGGTCGGCATGTTACCACCGGCCCGAAGCAAGTACACGCATTTGCTGATGACGCCCACTCTCTCTACAGTCCGACAAGGCGCGATCACAGTTCCAGTACTGAACGTGCATGGCAGCAAGGCGCGGCTCCCCAGGCGACATGCCCTTGGGACGTGGGTGCCGCTCTCGACTACCATGGAGGTCCTCAAGGCGCGAGGCGAGCTAGATCGCGGCGCTATACGACAGTGACTTCACGGGCTGCGCGGCGACAAGCTGCCGGTTCTGCCGAACGAGGACCAGCTGAACTTTGGTGACCTGTGCGACGAGGACAAGGGGCTGGTGCTGAACGCGCTGCGATGCTACCCGCGCTTGCTCGAGAGCCGTTCAACGAACCCGCCACCTGTGACGGCTGGCGTACGACACCACATCAACACTGGCAGTGCGGCTCCGATCTACCAGCGACGCTACCGAAACTCCGAACGAGAGAACGCGGTCATCGAAGCACAGGTCGCCAAAATGTTGCAGGACGGTGTGATTGAGAAAGGCAGTGGCGCGTGAGGTTTTCCAGTGGTGCTCGTCAAGAAGCGAGACGACTCAGCGCGATTCTGCATTGACTACCGCAGTCTCAGCGCCGTCACAGTCATGGACGTCTACCTAATCCCTCGCATCTACGAGACCCTCGAGAGCCTCGGCTACGCGTGTCTGTTCTCCACTCTCGACATGCACGCCGGCTACTGGCAAGTCGAATCGGCGGGCGCTCACAAGGACAAGACCGCATTCACAACGCGGCAGGGACTGTTCCGCTTCGTCCGGATGCCTTTCGGGCTCACAAACGCGCCGGGTACGTTCCAGCGGCTCATGAACAGCGTTCTCCGCAGTCTGCTGTGGGTTTGTTGCCTGGTGTATCTCGACGACATCGTGGTTTACACGAAAGGCGGTGTCGAGCGGCACGCGGTGGAGCTCACAGTGGTTCTCCAGTGTTTCGACGACACAGGCGTCACACTGAAGCCGTCGAAGTGTGCGTTCGGTGCTCGCCGCATCGAGTATCTCGGTCACGAGCTCTCGTAGGACGGTGTGCGACCAGTGCCAAGGTTGACAAGAGCCGTGACCGACTTTCGAAGGCCGAGCGACGCTGTCGAAGTCAAGCGGTTCGTTCATCTCGCGGAGTTCTACCGCAAGTTCGTCGCGAGCTTCGGAACGATCGCGGCACCGTTCATCAAGCTTCTGCGCAAGAGCGTGCCATGGGCGTGGGGCGTGGAGCAAGAGAGAGCGTTCGCAGCGCTCAAAGACGCTCTCGTGAACCGTCCAGTGCTGCGCTGACCGGACTTTGCACAGGACTTCGTGCTCGCTACGGACGCTTCGCGAGTCGGTCTTGGTGCGTCGCTGATGCAGGACCACGGGCAGGGGCTTCAGCCGGTGGCGTACGCAAGCTCGGTGAACAGCAAAGCGCAGTCGAAGTGCCACGTGTCGGAGCTCGAGTGTTTGGCGGTGGTGTTGAGCGTCAAGCTCTTCCGGCCGGCGGTTCAAGATCGTAACAGACGACAACGCGCTCCGCTGGCTCATGAAGAGCAATAGTCTCAAAGGTCGGCTCCATCGTTGGGCTCTGGAGCTGCAAGGCTACGACTTCGAGATCGTCTACAGACCAGGAAGCGAGAACGTGGTCGCAGATGCGCTGTCGCGAGCCCCGGTCCTTCGTGTGTGGACGTCTGCGCAAATCACCCAAGACGACGTTTGAGTCGCGCAAGGAGAGAGCAAGCTGTGTCGCGAGCTGCGCGATCAAGGGAGCTATCGTGGTGTGCTCGTATTCGACCAAGATGGCGTTCTCAAGGCGCGGACAGCCGATGGGGCGTGGACAGTGCTCCCAGCAGCACTTTGAGCTCGTGCGTTTGGCGAGGCACCCGGAAGCATCTGGGCTGGGCCCCTCAGGACGCCGCAGACTTTGGAGCGACTGCGCAGGTCGTGGTGGTGGCCAAGAATGCGCCACACAGTGCTTGAGTGGGTACGCAGCTGCCAAGACTGCGGCAGCCGCAAGGCACGACCAAAGCGCGTGATCCCGCCACTCAGGGGCGTGAAGGTTGGTGGACTGTGTGGTCGTTGGGCTCTCGATCTCGCCGGCCCATTCCACACCTCTGCAAGAGGAAATATGTACATTGTTGCGTGCGTCGAGTACGTCTCCAATTACGTGGTTGCAGTCGCAGTACCAGATCGGACAGCCGAGACAGCCGCGCGTGACGTCATGGTCGAAGTCGTGCTGCGGCATGGCCCTTTCGGAGAGCTCCTGACGGATGGTGCACGCGAGCTCGTCGGCAACACCATGCACCAGCTCGTGCTGCTACTAGCGAAGCATACCAACCCAATCCCGTACCGCGCGAACCTCATGGGCTTGGTAGAGCGCTTCAACCAGACGTGGAAGGACATGGTCTCGCTGCAAGTGAACGAGGGTGCCGACGACTTGGACACATGGGTTCAGGCAAGCGCGTACGCGTACAACTCGGCGGTGCAAACAACACCGGTTTTGCGCCTTGCGTCCTCATTACTGGGGCGACAGCTTCGATCACCGGGCAACCTGCTGCGTCCCGAGCTCGTCGAGAGCATCCGAGAGCTGCCTCAGTGGCACCAACAGCTGAAGGCAAAGCTCGAACAGGCGCAGACAGCAGCAAGAGCGGCGATTGTGCGCGAGCAGCAACGTCAAGCACGCTACTACAATCGTCAAGTGCGCCAGTAGTACACCATATGTATTGGCGAGCTCGTGTGGGTATCGCGGATCACTCGAGGACCAGGCATCACCAAGGTCCGCCACATCTGGCAAGGTCCAGGGCGCGTTGTCGGCGAGGCCGGGTACAATAACTTCACTGCCGAGCACCTCGACACGGGTATCGAGACGATCGCACACGCGTCGATGATCCTGCCGTACTACATTTCCTACGCAGTGCGTAAAGCGCATGCTGCCGACCTCCTAGTCGAGCTCGCCGAGGATATACAACCGACTACGTCGCAGCACGCGATCGCGCTCCTCTACAGCGCGCAGCAACCTCCGCTGAATTGCACAATCCAGAGTGTCCAGTCACAGCCAGCTCAGCTCCAGCAAGGCGGTCAAGGCTACTTCTTTAAGAAGGTCGCGCGACACCGGTCGCGCAACAGGACCGGTTGATACGCTCTCGACATCCAGATCAAGCGTCTCACAGGATCACGGGCTGGTGAGCAGGAGAGGATTACGCTCGAGCCGTACGATCGACTGTGCCAGCGTCCCCAGACAGCGCCCGAGCGTGACGCAGCAAGCCAGGAGATGTGTAGACTGAACCAAGTCAAGAACGACTCAGAGCCTGGGGAGGGGGAGTAATGGGCCGGAAGCTATGTGCGAGCTCGCACGTTGCGCATCCGCACCACTACCCACTGTAGCTAGTGCGTGTGCGTTCGATAGTTGCAGTTGAACAAGCTCTGTGCGCTGCACAGCGCTCGAAGCAGTCAGCCGCTTTGTATATCCACACAAGAAGATTTGCACTACAGAGCTCAGGTGCACGTTCGATCCTCTTCGCCAGGTCTCGCGGTCGCTCGAGAGCAGTCTCGCGCCGTATCGCGCCAGTCGGGTGCTCCGGGGGTCGACTGAGTCGAGCAGAGTGCTATTGGACCAGCCCCGACGAACTCAGACTGAGGAGAGACAGCGGACGGAGCGATGAACGACAAGCGAGTGACGAGCGTGACGTCCAGGCCATTACTATGCCATTGCTGCTACTGTTGTCGCTTGCGAGTTGTTGGTGATTTGTGGCGCTGACGCACTTGTCTGTCGTTGTAGTAGGAGCAGCAGTGGTTGGTGACGCTAGCTGTGCTGCTGCTGCTGCTTGGGTTGTTGCGCCTGCCATGACCTGTTTGTCGACTTGCAAGTCGTGTCTGCGCTGTGTGTCGGGCTGTTCGTTGCGCGTAGTTTGACAGTCTGCTGCCTGCCAGTCAGTTTGTCAGTCGTGCGCGCTTGCTGGTGCGTGGATGGATGGACACTTGCGCCGACACTGACACCGACACTGGTGCACGAGCTTGCAGCACGTTTGCGCTGTTGTGTGTGTTCTTGGCGCAGCGATGGATGCGATCACAAGCAGCACTTGCCTGCTTGCGTGCTTGCCTTTCTTGCTTTGAGTTGCAAGTATCGAGACGCTGCTGCTGTTCGAAGCGTTCGAAGCGCGGTTGTTTGTGTGCGTGTGTGTGATCCTGATCGTCTTGGGTCCAAGTCGTGTTGCTCCTCACTTGCTTTGCTCGACTCGTTTGGTTTGCTTGGTTTGCTTGGTTTGTTGTGAGAGAGTGTGAGAGTGTGAGAGTGCAAACGAGTCACGTCAAGCCATCGGCTTGTTGTTTGGGTCGTTGTTGTTGTTGTTGTTGTGATTGTCAGTATTGTATTTGGTGTGGTTTTGGTTTTCTTTCACGAAGCGCCATTGGTTTAGTGGTAAAATATCCCGCTCCCATCGGGATGCCCCGGGTTCGATTCCCGGATGGCGCACACTTTTTCCTTTTCGCTTGTTTGTTTTCGTTGCACTCTTGACACTCACCTCACTCCCTTCCTCTTGACTCGCTTCACTCCATGCCTACTCACTCCTTCCTGACCTGGCCTTTGCTTTCGTCGATGATCATCTCTCTCTCTTTGACTTGCTTTGCTTCGTCAAGGCGCTTTGCGTTGTACTGCTTTGTCGGTGTACTGCTGCAGATCTGACGTCTCACACACTTGAGCTCTTGTGAGGAGCTACTGCTTCCTCTCTACTTGCCTGCTTTGCTTGTCTTGTGAATGGACTCGGTTCAATGCGATGTTGTTGATGTTAGTGCCCAAGACACCTAGCTCTCTCTTGTCCACAACCAGTAACACGATCGAACAAGCAATTGATCGATGAACACAACTCGAGCGACACACTTGCTCGCTCGGTGGCTCTCAACATCACTGTGCTCGCTTGCAGTCCGTCCACTACGCGTTGCTGACATCCAGCATATTCCACAACAACATCCCCTTATCCTGGCGTCGCTTCCAGTCTCTCTCACTCAGTGTGAACTCGACCCGACTCGGTTCGCTTTGCCGTGTCTGTTGTAGTTGCTGTGCATTGACAACAACATGTTGGGTCGTCGTTTGCCTACCTGTCTGTCAGGACACTCTGCTGTTCATCCGATCCGATCTAAGCGCCATTGACAAATAAGAAAGAGCACACACGCACAAGACCTTCACAATGCAAGAGCAACTCAAGAGCTCACACCTGCTGGAAATGAGAGCACATGCGATCTGTTTCCTTGTCCGTCAGGTCACTCTGTTGTCCATTCGATCCGATTCAAGAACCATTGCCAAACGAGAGCACACACAGGACCTCGACAGCACAAGAGTGACTCAAGACACAAGAGCTCACACTCGAGTTCAGCACCGTTTGGAGACTGTACAAAAGCAAGTGTGGCTAAACGACAAAGTGGTGGTGATGTCTGCTGCACGACCTCGATCGATCTCAAAATTGCTCGTGTTGGCATCGCGATAGCGGAAGAGAGATAGCTGCGTCCATCCAGCATTGGATGCGCTCAGCTAGCAGCGAGTTCACATTGCGAGAGAACTGTCGTCATGATCACTCGGGCCGGCGCGAATGACGAGTACGAATCTCCAGTTTGCAAGCGAGCACGCTGACGCGAGAGACGCCTCAAGATCAGAGCTAGAGAGAGTGTGAAAAATGTGTGAGCTACGCACTGCGGACGGACCGATGCGCTCGCTCGCAAACTCTCGTGACGTCTTTGGCTCGAGACGCATGAACGAGAGAGAGAGAACTCGAGCGGGAGAGCGCACTTGCATTCGCATAGTAATCGGCGCTAACTCACTTGAAGCTCGAGATTTACTTCTCTGCCATGTGTCCGATCGCAAGAACGGGAGTCATATGCCGTCATAATGATGTACTCACTCACGCGGTCAAGTGCGGTACCACACGCGCTTGGAATGTCAACATCGATCACGTTTGCTCGCCGCTCAGCACATCGTCACCAACTTGTACCGCTTTGGTTGCCTTCACGCGCTCTCAACAGAATCGTTGCACTTCACGACCAAATGCTCTCTCGCGCACCTGCAGCTTCCTTTTTGCATCTCGAGTGTTCGGGACTTGAGCGCTGCGCTCCACATGCCGGCGGTGCGTCTCGAATGCGCTCATTCTCGATTCGCACGCGAGCGCAGCAAGCGCCAACTCATCCAGACCGCCTTGGATCAAGCGAGACAGCGAGCGCTGTACTCTTCCGCATCGCAATGATGGCAGGACCCGAGACTCCCGGCTCGGCCGGCAACACGTTTGAGAAAAAGTGCGTCCGCGGCTCCTGGTTCTGCTCTTGTGCTCGGAGCTCACTAGACGCACACGCACTAACACTAACACTACTCTCGTTGCTATGTAGTGTATCGACACCTGACCTCGCGATCAAGAGCGACGCGTCTACGCAAACCAAGCCGTCAAGAAGTCGCTGCTCGCCTCTCGTCGTCGCAAAGACACTGATCATCACTGGCATTCTGATTGTCGCCCTCACGGTGCTCTACGTCACGGTGCTGCCTATCGTGATCGACAAAAAGATCAAGTCTGGCGTCGTGGTCTGCAGCGCTGCAGACACGACCGAAGCCTACTACGACCCCTACGGCGACTGCGAAGACTGCACGCCGTACTACTACACGCTGCGCATGTTCAACGTCACGAACGCCGAGGCGCACCTCTCCAGAGGCGCGAAGCTCGCCATCCAGGAGTCTGGCGCGTACGTCTACCGCCGTCGCCAGATCCGCGTCGACGTCACGTTTGAGAACAACCGCGTGAGCTACCGGCAGTACACGTACCACACGTTCGAGCCGTCTTTGAGCTGCACTGGCTGCAGCGACAGTGACGTGTTCACGAGCTTTGACGTCGGGTACTTGAGCGTCTTGGGCTCTGCTGGCGGCGAGTTCGGCTTCCTCATGGGGCTCGTGAACGGAACGTTTGGAAGAGGCAAGTCGGACGCAGAGCTCGCCAAGATCGTGCGGAACAACGGCACGCAGATGATGCGCTGGGTCAACGGTCTCAACTCGCTCGATCCTGTCGCGATGAAGACTGTCGGCAGCAGCGTCACGAGCTTCCTCCTCCTCGGCGTCAACTCGATTGCGAAGCTCAACCTCACCGGATTTGCGTACAACGGTCTCTTTGTGCGCCGGACAGTCAAGCAGTGGGCACTCGGCTACCCGAGCCTCCTGGCTGGCCTCGGCCTCGGCTCGGCGTACGTGGGCGACTGCACCACGGGTCCCAAGATCCTCGAGAAGTGCAAGACGTGCCAAGGCGACGCATGTCTCGCGATCTGGGCCGAGTGCAACCAGTGCCGACTCGCAGAGCGTGCTGTCGCAGCAAACAACATCGCCTGCAGCGCCATTGAGCAGATCATGACTACGCGCTACGGTGCGGCCGAGGGCAAGACGTTCGCGAGCAGCACGTGCGGACTGTGCGCTGGACTCGGTCTCTGCGCCGCGCCGATCCCTGGCGTCGTTGAAGGATCCGGCATGGACTGGTCCAAGGCAGCGCCGCCGACTGCATCGCTCGGCACATACGTCCAGCGCACAGGCTGCGACGATCTTAGTGTCATTGGCGAGTACGAGCAGTACAACGGCGAGACGTCTGTCGCGCTCTGGGCAGCGCTTGACTCGCGGCGCAACCCGACGCTCGCCGAGCTCCGAGCGTTTGCCAAGTACGCCAACTGCGCGAACCCGACAGCGAACCTGACGTGCAGTCCAGTTAAAGGTGCCGATGGACAGAGCCTCATGCCGGGCGGTGTGAGCATCATGGGCTTCGCAGACAGCATCACGCAGGCGACGGCGCAGATGTACTTGGACCAGGGCAAGCAAGAGATCTCGATCTACAACCGCAACGAGTCGCGCACGTACGAAGGCATCCTGCTTCACCGGTTCGAGCCATCGAAGGACTTGCTCACTGCGATGCCTGCAAACGCCGCGAAAGGCACGGGCTTCCCAGTCGACGGCGTCCAGCCTGTGGGCTTCACCACTGGCTTCCTCGCGTACGTCTCGTACCCGCTCTTCCTGTTTGGCAACAAGTCCCTCCTCGACTCGATCGATGTCAAGCTCGACGATGGCGTCACGACTGCAAAGCACGTGACGATGTACCACAACGGGACGCTCAAGCAGGCGTTCTACGACAAGTACATGACGTTCTTGGACATCGAAGCGGGCACTGGCAAGGCCATGGATGCGCGCAAGCGGCTCATGGCGTCGTACGCGCTGTCCAGGTCGGCGCTGAACATGTCGGCTGCGATGACCGATGTGCTGTGGCCCAAGCTGCCGACAGAGGTGATTATGCCTGCGTACTGGGGCGAAGAGCGTGCGACGGTCGGGAAGAAACAGATCGGCGCGTATGCAGCAGTCAAGTCGTTGCTCGGCACGCTCTTGCCAGCACTCATTGTTGGCTCGGTCGCCGGACTCGCGCTCACTGTGTGTGGGTGCGTCCGCCGTCGCCGCGCAGTTGCGAGGTACACGGAGCTGAGCCGCAACGTCATCTAGCGCATTTACAAGTGTGAGCGAGTGTGTGAGAGAGTGAATGTATATGATCGGAATGGATGTGGAAAAGGTGCCTTTCAGCAGTCGCGCATCTCGATTCATTCCTTGTATTTGTATACTGACTTTCGAATCCGATACTTGGAACAGATCGCCGCTACTCGACACGACTCTCAGCTCGTGCTCTCGAGCGTGTACGACGGATTCCGAGTCGCCTCCAAGCTGACCGGGTACCAGTTCCCGAGGCTCGACTCGGTGAAGCAGTCGATGCCGTGCAAACCGACTGCGCCACCAAACGAGAGCGCGGTCGCAGCTTCGCCGCTTGCGAGCATGCGGTCACACATCGGTGTGCGCACAGCAGTGATCCACGGCAACGGACCGTACGATGGATGCGTCATCCAGTCTGGAAGGTGCGTGATGTTCGTCGCTGCGATGTTGAGCCAGCCAAAGTGCGGATGCGAGTCGTGAATGTCCGACGGCAACGCTGTGATCGGGTTGCCGTTGAGGATCAGGAGGGGTACGAACGCGCCTTCGAGAAGCTCGCGCGGGATCGCTGTCAAGTTGTTGAGCGCGAGCGAGAGGTATATCGGCTGCAAGCGCGACACGACGTATGGAAAGCCTTGGAGCTGCAGTTCTTCGAGAATGAGTATAAGTCGCTTCGGCCAGCTCGCTTCAAGCGCGTCAGGGAGCGCCGTCAGGTTCGACTTGCTGATGACAATCTGCGAGAGTCGCTGAGGAAAGTATCGCGCTTGTAGCCCAGTTGGGAACACGGTGGCATTCACGTCGATGAGGAAGATGAACCGCAGCATCGGGTGCCGTGCTTGAGTGATCGCAGCGTTGGTGTCCCATGCCGAGAGACTCGAGTTGTGCACCTTGAAGCCCATCAAATGGTTCAGCGCGCTCACGTGAGCCGGAATCTCAAGGCGTGGGCAGTGCCGCAGCACGAGGTGCTCAATGTGGCTCTCGTCGACGCGCTGGATGAAGTGCTCGATCTCAGACGCTGCGCCAAGGATCTTCTCTTGCATGCAGTTCACTTCGATCAGTGAGCAGCCAGGCTTGGACGTGAACCACGGACGCGTGCGCAGGCGGCATTGAGGAAACATCGGGTGGGACATGGCGTGGAGGTGTGCGAGCAGCACAGAGACGCCCCAGAGCGCGAGGAAGCGATTGCCCCACGCCACAGCTCTGTGCTTCCGTGTCGTGCCAACTTGGTGGAGATGACGACTGCTTACTTGTGTGCTTGGTGATACCGGGGCGACAGTCGCTGTGCTTGCGACAGTCTCTTTTGAACCAAGCAATGCGGACGCTGAATGCGATGCAGACGATGAATGCGATGGCGACCCCAGCGCGCTTGGTACGACGGACGCCTGTGTCGACGCGAGGCTCATGCGAGGCTGCACGATCTTCGTGATCGCGTAGAGCCACCGCGCGACGCTGAGCATGACCGTGCCTTTCGAGAACGCGTCGTAGAGCGAGACGACAAAGAGGAGCTGGAGCTCGTTGATCATCTGGATGAGCCATATGTCCATGTAGCCGTACTTGCGGTCGTACGTGTGTAGCGTCCTGTCAAACTGGTCGTAGTACGGCTTGAAGAGCACGACGGGGAGGAAAATGTACGAGACAGCGTCGAGCAGCACGCTCACGAGCGCGCAGCAAAGGCGAGTGTGCCCGACGCTCGTAGACTTGGCAAAGAAGACCCGAATGAGCGGCGTGGACCAGCAGTTCAGCACGATGAGTCCGACCGTGAGGTTGTTCATCCAGAGACGCGGCACGAACGTGCTCAGGCGGTACGCTTGGTACGTCTGAATGAACGTCTGGATGACTTCGCGGAAGAGGAAGAAGAGCTCGTAGTTCTCGGACTGGATGTCCGTCGCGGCAAAGCACGCTCGCGCTGCAGCAAAGACGGCGAAACCGAAGCGGCGGCATATGCGCGGGAGGCACCACAGCACCGCCCGCAGCAGCGCGCGAGTCACGATATATGCTCCTCGCACCAGCACTTGCTCGAGTTTGTTCTTGAGCGCCACGACTGCGCCGGGGAAGACATCTCGACGAGCGCTCCAAGAACTCGATACCGTCGCGCTGTCGAGCGGCAGACGAAAGACCAGCTCGCGGCACCGAAGTGAGCGCACCACATAGAGCACAAAGAAACAGCAGTGGATCGTCGCGAAGACAAAGTACCCGTTCGCGATCGCCTCAAAGTAGACTCGGTCGACGGCGAGCGAGTAGCTCACGACTGTGTCCATGAAAGTCGTCGTGAGCACGTATCGATAGAGCATGCCGACTGACGCTGGGAACGCTGCGCAGACGCAGTGTGCGAGCATCATCGCGAGCCAGCACCAACGGAACTTGCGTCTGCTTATGAACGCATACATCTCGCTGTCGTGCGTCATGCGGAACGAGCGCGGCGGCACTGCTGTGCTGTCGGGAGTCGCCAGCGGACTTGGATGTATGCTCGTGGCGTTCGGAGTCGCTGCAGCAGTGCCGACCCGCAACATCTTCATCCCGTAGATGCAGCGACAGGCGCAGACTGCGTCGACGAGGCGGACTCTGTTGTCAGTACAAGGCGCTCTTGCACGCACGCACGCACGCACCTGCTCACTCGTGCGCAGTCAAAACAGCGCGAGCAGCTAGCCGTGCTGTGCCGCTTGGAGGAGTATGCGCGGCTGACGTCAAGTGTCCGAGGATACCAGTCCGTCTAAATCGGACGCGGTCGTCATCTATATTTCGACTGCGCGAGTCGCGCGCTGCTGTCACTCGGTGCGCGGCATCTCGTCACTGATACATGTGTGCCAGTGCAAGCGTGCGCAATGGGAGGAGAGAGCGTTGTCGGGCCACATGTCGACGTGTACAATGGAAGTGGAAGTAGCGACTGCATTACTAGTAGCCTGTTTGCGTGTGGGTCGGTCGTATGAATACAGGGCTCTCGCCGCAGCATCGCCGACGCACTGGTGTGTGTGTGAGAGAGAGAGTTCCGATCTGTTGTGGGGTTTGGTTGGTTGGTTGGTAGTGCGCACTGGGGCGTCTTGGTAGGCGCACTGGGGCGTCTAGGAGAGACACTGTACGTCTCTAGTTGGTCGGTCACTGCGAGTCGAGTCGAGTAGTGCGTTTGTTTGGTAAGCGAGTGAAAATCACTGTGGAGACGACAGCAGTACTATCGTACGAAAGGAAAGGAGAGAGCGCATAGTAAAACGTAGTGGGGAAAGAAAAAGTGTGCGCCATCCGGGAATCGAACCCGGGGCATCCCGATGGGAGCGGGATATTTTACCACTAAACCAATGGCGCTTCGTATTTCGGTAGGGTGAACCTAAAATTAGAAAACATACATGTATACATATACACTACACTACACCTCGATATCTCGACATCGCGACTCAACCTAAAAGCCAACAGTGTGCTAGCTACGCAAAGCATACCCCTCGAGTCAACCAATCGCACGCGCTTCAAAAGCCGCCCAAACCATGCATCACTGTCACAATACCTCAATTTCATCAGCGATGATATCATTTCGCTAGTGCTGCGATCATTCATTTCGTTGGTTCGTACACACATGTATCCCATGCTACATCGGGCACAGTACAGCAGTACTCTTATCACCTTTCGCTATAGCAAACGTAGAAACGGGTATCATCGGGACCAGACTACTTTGGAGCGACGAATATGGACTGCTTCGAGCGCATTCCAATCTCGGAACAATACTGTACGAGAGGTGTAGGACGACTTGAAATGGTCCGTGCGGCGTATGATTATACTCTACCCCTTTATGCTGTGACGCAAACCGAATAATATCAAGACCAAACTACTTTGAAGCGAGTGACGATGACTGATTCGTGCGCATTCCTTTCCTGGAATGTGCCATCTATTTTGACGACGGTGGGCAGTTTCCTATTATCCAAGCTGATCTACACTTTGGCGTCATGGACGGACCGATGCGAGATTCCATAGAGCTTGACAACGCGAAGTAAAGTCGCAAAATCGAAGGGATGTCGATTACTAACAAATTGTGAGTCGCATCTCAATCGACCTACTACAGATGTAGAAAAGGTGTACGCTATGTACTATAGAATAGTATAGTTATCCGAAGTCCAGGTAATTAGGTATGAAGTCGCAGGACGTCGCGGGGGAGACCCAGTCGTCTAGGTGCATGTGGCAGCTCGTTGAGCAGGAGCGGATCGTGGAGCCTCGGTGGGACGAGGCACAGAAGCATTGTGTCGAGTCGGAGCCGCAATGAGTCAAGTCGACGTCCTGTAATGCCGAGGTTGCGGTGCTAACACCGCCAATTGTGCCGCCGACACTGGCGCTCGGGTCGACTTTGTCCCAGCTGCCAGCAAGCTCTGCTATGTCGTACGAAGACCCTGACGTGGTCCGCACCATCGCATAAACAAAATCACTCATTTGCGGTAGTGTGGGATGTGTTTTTTGATAGAAATAATGAATGAGGCACAGACGACTTTGTGAATGCTGAGCTGGGACGATCAAATTCAAGACGTAAACGGCGGCAACTTCGGCGGGCTGATGAGTGTCACGGGAGTGTGTTCCGTGACGTAGCTTACACGTGGTCTTACGAGGAAGCGATGGGGTGAAGCGCAGAGGAACTGCGCTGAACTCGGTATTTTCAACTCTGAGGTTTTTGTATTGAGATCATGAATAGTGATGAAAGTGAGGGAGCTAACCAAATTAGTGAGCCCACTGATGGGACGACCATGGTCGTCAGAAATCAGGTTAGGCCACTAAATGGGAGTCTGCTGTACTCCTTCGTACTTAGCACAGCAGCCCAGTTACAATGAGCGCCAGAAGTAAGGGTCAAAAACGAGCGATGAGACCGACATTGTCGTGGTTTGAAGGAGATATGCGTCATTGTCGTGGTTTGGAGATATGCGTCATTGTCGTGGTTTGAGGGAGGTATACGTCATTGCGCTCTTCACCAACCGACGCAGTGGCGAAGTCTGAAACAAGAGTGCTTGGTTCGATCGAAAGCTCGCTCCCCAAGTAAAGCCTCTGTCGGAGGTCGCCCTGCTTAGGGTCATTCGGAGCATTCGATTGGTGCATTGGACAGTATCTTGATTGCGGCGCCCCGAACACTCAAAAGTGACTCGTACACACTCTTTCGCGTCTCTTTTACAGAGACATACTGTAACCGGACGTGTCCGAGTTACGCAGCACCTTTGCGAGGAAGCGTGTGTAAATACCCTTAGCAAGGATTCCAGTCACTAAGACGGATGATAGCAAGACACAACAGTTGAGTTGGTCTAAATCGCAAGTGTTCATTTTAGTTGGATATGCGGGCTCCACCCTTTGGTGTGAGTTACTAAGTCTAAGTATATAATATCAACGCTAAGTCAACTATAATGTGGTTGGCTCTGAGAGTCCAAGTTCACTGATTGGCTAATATTCTAAGATATCTACCAATCAGAACAACCTCCAGAATGGCTGGTCTAAAAGAAGGTGCGTGAATAGTAATTCCGCAAAGCTATGTTATTACGATAATAACCATAGCTTGTGTACCCCGTTACACATACCCTTCCAGCCACTCAGCAAAGTGTGCTATATTCAAGCGCCACTAATCAAGTGCACAAAATCTAGCAGCACGACACAAGTTGAGAGCATCTATCACAGCATAAAGGGGTAGAGTATAATCATACGCCGCACGGACCATTTCAAGTCGTCCTACACCTCTCGTACAGTATTGTTCCGAGATTGGAATGCGCTCGAAGCAGTCCATATTCGTCGCTCCAAAGTAGTCTGGTCCCGATGATACCCGTTTCTACGTTTGCTATAGCGAAAGGTGATAAGAGTACTGCTGTACTGTGCCCGATGTAGCATGGGATACATGTGTGTACGAACCAACGAAATGAATGATCGCAGCACTAGCGAAATGATATCATCGCTGATGAAATTGAGGTATTGTGACAGTGATGCATGGTTTGGGCGGCTTTTGAAGCGCGTGCGATTGGTTGACTCGAGGGGTATGCTTTGCGTAGCTAGCACACTGTTGGCTTTTAGGTTGAGTCGCGATGTCGAGATATCGAGGTGTAGTGTAGTGTATATGTATACATGTATGTTTTCTAATTTTAGGTTCACCCTACCGAAATACGAAGCGCCATTGGTTTAGTGGTAAAATATCCCGCTCCCATCGGGATGCCCCGGGTTCGATTCCCGGATGGCGCACACTTTTTCTTTCCCCACTACGTTTTACTATGCGCTCTCTCCTTTCCTTTCGTACGATAGTACTGCTGTCGTCTCCACAGTGATTTTCACTCGCTTACCAAACAAACGCACTACTCGACTCGACTCGCAGTGACCGACCAACTAGAGACGTACAGTGTCTCTCCTAGACGCCCCAGTGCGCCTACCAAGACGCCCCAGTGCGCACTACCAACCAACCAACCAAACCCCACAACAGATCGGAACTCTCTCTCTCACACACACACCAGTGCGTCGGCGATGCTGCGGCGAGAGCCCTGTATTCATACGACCGACCCACACGCAAACAGGCTACTAGTAATGCAGTCGCTACTTCCACTTCCATTGTACACGTCGACATGTGGCCCGACAACGCTCTCTCCTCCCATTGCGCACGCTTGCACTGGCACACATGTATCAGTGACGAGATGCCGCGCACCGAGTGACAGCAGCGCGCGACTCGCGCAGTCGAAATATAGATGACGACCGCGTCCGATTTAGACGGACTGGTATCCTCGGACACTTGACGTCAGCCGCGCATACTCCTCCAAGCGGCACAGCACGGCTAGCTGCTCGCGCTGTTTTGACTGCGCACGAGTGAGCAGGTGCGTGCGTGCGTGCGTGCAAGAGCGCCTTGTACTGACAACAGAGTCCGCCTCGTCGACGCAGTCTGCGCCTGTCGCTGCATCTACGGGATGAAGATGTTGCGGGTCGGCACTGCTGCAGCGACTCCGAACGCCACGAGCATACATCCAAGTCCGCTGGCGACTCCCGACAGCACAGCAGTGCCGCCGCGCTCGTTCCGCATGACGCACGACAGCGAGATGTATGCGTTCATAAGCAGACGCAAGTTCCGTTGGTGCTGGCTCGCGATGATGCTCGCACACTGCGTCTGCGCAGCGTTCCCAGCGTCAGTCGGCATGCTCTATCGATACGTGCTCACGACGACTTTCATGGACACAGTCGTGAGCTACTCGCTCGCCGTCGACCGAGTCTACTTTGAGGCGATCGCGAACGGGTACTTTGTCTTCGCGACGATCCACTGCTGTTTCTTTGTGCTCTATGTGGTGCGCTCACTTCGGTGCCGCGAGCTGGTCTTTCGTCTGCCGCTCGACAGCGCGACGGTATCGAGTTCTTGGAGCGCTCGTCGAGATGTCTTCCCCGGCGCAGTCGTGGCGCTCAAGAACAAACTCGAGCAAGTGCTGGTGCGAGGAGCATATATCGTGACTCGCGCGCTGCTGCGGGCGGTGCTGTGGTGCCTCCCGCGCATATGCCGCCGCTTCGGTTTCGCCGTCTTTGCTGCAGCGCGAGCGTGCTTTGCCGCGACGGACATCCAGTCCGAGAACTACGAGCTCTTCTTCCTCTTCCGCGAAGTCATCCAGACGTTCATTCAGACGTACCAAGCGTACCGCCTGAGCACGTTCGTGCCGCGTCTCTGGATGAACAACCTCACGGTCGGACTCATCGTGCTGAACTGCTGGTCCACGCCGCTCATTCGGGTCTTCTTTGCCAAGTCTACGAGCGTCGGGCACACTCGCCTTTGCTGCGCGCTCGTGAGCGTGCTGCTCGACGCTGTCTCGTACATTTTCCTCCCCGTCGTGCTCTTCAAGCCGTACTACGACCAGTTTGACAGGACGCTACACACGTACGACCGCAAGTACGGCTACATGGACATATGGCTCATCCAGATGATCAACGAGCTCCAGCTCCTCTTTGTCGTCTCGCTCTACGACGCGTTCTCGAAAGGCACGGTCATGCTCAGCGTCGCGCGGTGGCTCTACGCGATCACGAAGATCGTGCAGCCTCGCATGAGCCTCGCGTCGACACAGGCGTCCGTCGTACCAAGCGCGCTGGGGTCGCCATCGCATTCATCGTCTGCATCGCATTCAGCGTCCGCATTGCTTGGTTCAAAAGAGACTGTCGCAAGCACAGCGACTGTCGCCCCGGTATCACCAAGCACACAAGTAAGCAGTCGTCATCTCCACCAAGTTGGCACGACACGGAAGCACAGAGCTGTGGCGTGGGGCAATCGCTTCCTCGCGCTCTGGGGCGTCTCTGTGCTGCTCGCACACCTCCACGCCATGTCCCACCCGATGTTTCCTCAATGCCGCCTGCGCACGCGTCCGTGGTTCACGTCCAAGCCTGGCTGCTCACTGATCGAAGTGAACTGCATGCAAGAGAAGATCCTTGGCGCAGCGTCTGAGATCGAGCACTTCATCCAGCGCGTCGACGAGAGCCACATTGAGCACCTCGTGCTGCGGCACTGCCCACGCCTTGAGATTCCGGCTCACGTGAGCGCGCTGAACCATTTGATGGGCTTCAAGGTGCACAACTCGAGTCTCTCGGCATGGGACACCAACGCTGCGATCACTCAAGCACGGCACCCGATGCTGCGGTTCATCTTCCTCATCGACGTGAATGCCACCGTGTTCCCAACTGGGCTACAAGCGCGATACTTTCCTCAGCGACTCTCGCAGATTGTCATCAGCAAGTCGAACCTGACGGCGCTCCCTGACGCGCTTGAAGCGAGCTGGCCGAAGCGACTTATACTCATTCTCGAAGAACTGCAGCTCCAAGGCTTTCCATACGTCGTGTCGCGCTTGCAGCCGATATACCTCTCGCTCGCGCTCAACAACTTGACAGCGATCCCGCGCGAGCTTCTCGAAGGCGCGTTCGTACCCCTCCTGATCCTCAACGGCAACCCGATCACAGCGTTGCCGTCGGACATTCACGACTCGCATCCGCACTTTGGCTGGCTCAACATCGCAGCGACGAACATCACGCACCTTCCAGACTGGATGACGCATCCATCGTACGGTCCGTTGCCGTGGATCACTGCTGTGCGCACACCGATGTGTGACCGCATGCTCGCAAGCGGCGAAGCTGCGACCGCGCTCTCGTTTGGTGGCGCAGTCGGTTTGCACGGCATCGACTGCTTCACCGAGTCGAGCCTCGGGAACTGGTACCCGGTCAGCTTGGAGGCGACTCGGAATCCGTCGTACACGCTCGAGAGCACGAGCTGAGAGTCGTGTCGAGTAGCGGCGATCTGTTCCAAGTATCGGATTCGAAAGTCAGTATACAAATACAAGGAATGAATCGAGATGCGCGACTGCTGAAAGGCACCTTTTCCACATCCATTCCGATCATATACATTCACTCTCTCACACACTCGCTCACACTTGTAAATGCGCTAGATGACGTTGCGGCTCAGCTCCGTGTACCTCGCAACTGCGCGGCGACGGCGGACGCACCCACACACAGTGAGCGCGAGTCCGGCGACCGAGCCAACAATGAGTGCTGGCAAGAGCGTGCCGAGCAACGACTTGACTGCTGCATACGCGCCGATCTGTTTCTTCCCGACCGTCGCACGCTCTTCGCCCCAGTACGCAGGCATAATCACCTCTGTCGGCAGCTTGGGCCACAGCACATCGGTCATCGCAGCCGACATGTTCAGCGCCGACCTGGACAGCGCGTACGACGCCATGAGCCGCTTGCGCGCATCCATGGCCTTGCCAGTGCCCGCTTCGATGTCCAAGAACGTCATGTACTTGTCGTAGAACGCCTGCTTGAGCGTCCCGTTGTGGTACATCGTCACGTGCTTTGCAGTCGTGACGCCATCGTCGAGCTTGACATCGATCGAGTCGAGGAGGGACTTGTTGCCAAACAGGAAGAGCGGGTACGAGACGTACGCGAGGAAGCCAGTGGTGAAGCCCACAGGCTGGACGCCGTCGACTGGGAAGCCCGTGCCTTTCGCGGCGTTTGCAGGCATCGCAGTGAGCAAGTCCTTCGATGGCTCGAACCGGTGAAGCAGGATGCCTTCGTACGTGCGCGACTCGTTGCGGTTGTAGATCGAGATCTCTTGCTTGCCCTGGTCCAAGTACATCTGCGCCGTCGCCTGCGTGATGCTGTCTGCGAAGCCCATGATGCTCACACCGCCCGGCATGAGGCTCTGTCCATCGGCACCTTTAACTGGACTGCACGTCAGGTTCGCTGTCGGGTTCGCGCAGTTGGCGTACTTGGCAAACGCTCGGAGCTCGGCGAGCGTCGGGTTGCGCCGCGAGTCAAGCGCTGCCCAGAGCGCGACAGACGTCTCGCCGTTGTACTGCTCGTACTCGCCAATGACACTAAGATCG
This sequence comes from Pythium guiyangense, assembly GCA_003730235.1. Lineage (NCBI taxonomy): Eukaryota > Oomycota > Peronosporomycetes > Pythiales > Pythiaceae > Pythium > Pythium guiyangense. Next base: position 554,624 of record QXDM01000042.1, on the reverse strand, counting down.
TCGCAGCCTGTGCGCTGGACGTATGTGCCGAGCGATGCAGTCGGCGGCGCTGCCTTGGACCAGTCCATGCCGGATCCTTCAACGACGCCAGGGATCGGCGCGGCGCAGAGACCGAGTCCAGCGCACAGTCCGCACGTGCTGCTCGCGAACGTCTTGCCCTCGGCCGCACCGTAGCGCGTAGTCATGATCTGCTCAATGGCGCTGCAGGCGATGTTGTTTGCTGCGACAGCACGCTCTGCGAGTCGGCACTGGTTGCACTCGGCCCAGATCGCGAGACATGCGTCGCCTTGGCACGTCTTGCACTTCTCGAGGATCTTGGGACCCGTGGTGCAGTCGCCCACGTACGCCGAGCCGAGGCCGAGGCCAGCCAGGAGGCTCGGGTAGCCGAGTGCCCACTGCTTGACTGTCCGGCGCACAAAGAGACCGTTGTACGCAAATCCGGTGAGGTTGAGCTTCGCAATCGAGTTGACGCCGAGGAGGAGGAAGCTCGTGACGCTGCTGCCGACAGTCTTCATCGCGACAGGATCGAGCGAGTTGAGACCGTTGACCCAGCGCATCATCTGCGTGCCGTTGTTCCGCACGATCTTGGCGAGCTCTGCGTCCGACTTGCCTCTTCCAAACGTTCCGTTCACGAGCCCCATGAGGAAGCCGAACTCGCCGCCAGCAGAGCCCAAGACGCTCAAGTACCCGACGTCAAAGCTCGTGAACACGTCACTGTCGCTGCAGCCAGTGCAGCTCAAAGACGGCTCGAACGTGTGGTACGTGTACTGCCGGTAGCTCACGCGGTTGTTCTCAAACGTGACGTCGACGCGGATCTGGCGACGGCGGTAGACGTACGCGCCAGACTCCTGGATGGCGAGCTTCGCGCCTCTGGAGAGGTGCGCCTCGGCGTTCGTGACGTTGAACATGCGCAGCGTGTAGTAGTACGGCGTGCAGTCTTCGCAGTCGCCGTAGGGGTCGTAGTAGGCTTCGGTCGTGTCTGCAGCGCTGCAGACCACGACGCCAGACTTGATCTTTTTGTCGATCACGATAGGCAGCACCGTGACGTAGAGCACCGTGAGGGCGACAATCAGAATGCCAGTGATGATCAGTGTCTTTGCGACGACGAGAGGCGAGCAGCGACTTCTTGACGGCTTGGTTTGCGTAGACGCGTCGCTCTTGATCGCGAGGTCAGGTGTCGATACACTACATAGCAACGAGAGTAGTGTTAGTGTTAGTGCGTGTGCGTCTAGTGAGCTCCGAGCACAAGAGCAGAACCAGGAGCCGCGGACGCACTTTTTCTCAAACGTGTTGCCGGCCGAGCCGGGAGTCTCGGGTCCTGCCATCATTGCGATGCGGAAGAGTACAGCGCTCGCTGTCTCGCTTGATCCAAGGCGGTCTGGATGAGTTGGCGCTTGCTGCGCTCGCGTGCGAATCGAGAATGAGCGCATTCGAGTCGAGGTTACGATCGTCATGATCGACTTCAGAACGGTGTTGATACCGAATTCGGTTGGTGATACTTTAAATGGTACTTTAGTGAACAATATTAGCCAATCGGAAAAATGCTGCTTGATACCATTTCCGCCCCTCTTGATTGGCCAAAAGCCGTGTCGAGTATTGATTTGATTTGAATGTGAGGTGTATTGGGATACAACTTAGTGATCGACCTATACCCATACTCAGAACAGGCGAGACGGGTTGCACTACGCCGAGTCGGCGCTCAGGTGCCCCTGCGAGCAGGACGCCTCGCTGCCGCGATAGCGGCAGGGCGTCCCACGTTGGCGTGCATGACCATGGTTGCCGACGCTTGTGGCGTCAGCCTTGCGCCCCAGTGCCACCGCTGGGGTGGGCTTGGTGTCAGTCGATGTTTAAATCTGCCCAGTGCGCTGAGTCGCCGCAGATGAATTCCGCAGCGCCTACAAGCTGTGGGTGTGATAGCGGCGCGACCGCTTGCGCGCTAAGTCGCGCGTCCATCGCCATGTTGGCGAGATGATCAGCCGTTTTGTTGTGTCGTTTGTAGTGATGTTGCCAGTTGTTGACGCCGATCATGTCGGCCAGGATCCGTGCACTCGCGTACTGGATCCGGAGCCGCTCGTTGACTGGAGGTCTGTGTTCCCGTAGTTGGCGGAGGATAATAGCACTGTCGCCAACGACATGCAGACGACCCAGTCGATGTCGGGTCGCCGCTCGGAGACCCATGATGAGCCCGAAGTACTCGGCTCGGTTGTTTATTGTGTCGGTTTGCGCTAGCGACGCACTCCCACACCACAGTATGTGCGCGCCGTCGGTGTCGATTTCTACGATCGACGCGCCTGCTCCGCCTGCCCCGGGATTGCCACGCGAGCCACCGTCAAAGAAGAGCACCCGCACAGGCTCCTCAATGGGGCCGTGCAGTCGCGGAGCCGCCTGCAGCCACCCGTCGAGCATCTCCCTGAGCGCCCGAGTCACGAGCGAATCAGCGTCGTTGACTGCCTGAGTGCCGCGTGCGTATCGCAAGTGATGCAGCATCCGTGCCGTGTGTCGTCGGACGCGCGCGTCGCACACGTCCCGCGTCAGCTTGGTCCGGTCGTCGTGTTGCCCGTTGCGCCGCGCCCAAATCAGATGCATTGCATGCATGACCTGTCGAGACCAAAACGTGTTGACCGCTACATACGCCCGAGTCGCGACCTGCACTGTTCGTTCGCTGGCTGTGAGCGCTGTCACCATCGCTGGCGTGCGCCTAAAAGCCCCGGGAACTGCAGGCAGTGAGACACTAAAAATCGACGTCAACCATGTAGGATAACCGAGAGCGACGTCGTGCCACGTAGCGAGCCGCCCCCACGCGCTGACGACTGTGCTCCAGACCTCTTGTGCCGCGAGACACTCCCACAATACGTGGGCTGCGTCGCAGTGACGCACGTCGCCGCATGTGTGATGTGGGCAACCGACACGCCCGAGCGCCACGCTCCACCCAGGCAGGCGCATGCTTTTGATCATGTAGAGCAGCCTCCGCTGCGCGCTGGTGCTGCCGGGCATCGTCGCTACACGCGTCCAGGACACGGCGCGCAATGCCGCCGCTATGCGTGCATGTCGCCAGTGCCAGAGCTCACCGGCCTCCGCCACTTTCTGCATCGCTGACGAACGTTGTGCTTCCCGGATAGTGAGCACACACTTTCTGCGGCTTGTGAAACCCCGTGCGTCCCGAGCCCATGTACGCGATAGATCTCGGAACCAGTGGTGAGGTAGGAACTCGACTCGCGGACGAGGTGGCTCTACGTGCCGTCCGGCAAGACGCTCGACGTCGTCCATCGAGCGCACGACCCCGACTGCACGCACTGGTTCCGGAAAGCGGTCGAGCCGCAGCACTGTTCCGTCCCCTGTCCGGGCTAGACTCCAGAAGTCCTCAGTCGGACGAATCGCGACGAGCTCGTCCTCCGCCTGCTGCTTGTCGAGGAGACTAGGATAGTTGGCTATCAGCAGCGTGCAGAAGTCGCGAAATTGGTCGGCTGCTCTGGGACCGAGTGGGTATGCCAGCGTGGCGGACGTAAGCCATGTGGTCTGCGCTGGATCCTGGGACCAGCGCGCGATATCACCGACTGCCGGCGTCGGGCTGCCGATCTCTGTAAAAGCTGTTGCACCCACTCGTTCTTCGCCTGGACCGACAAGCGTTCCGTAGCCGAACGCAGGCTGACGCGCCAGAAGGTGTAAGTCGCACCGACCTCTTTCTTCATGCTGGAGTCGGCGCAATAGCTGGAGATCCGTGAGCACGTCGCCAACGTTGCACGACCACGCCCCGTCTTTCCATATGCCGAGCGCTCGTCGGGAGCGCAGCCGCGCCGCCGTGTCGCGGATGCCTTCGAGTTCCGTCGCGCCGCGATGATAACCGCGTTGTACTGCCAGAACGTCGCAGCCCGTCACCCATAGCGACTTCCTCCATCTCGACACGGCTTCACTGTGATGCACTGGCACCATGCGAGTAGTCGCACTAGCTACCACCGCCCGGTCGTCTGTCGCCAAGAAGTCTCGTATGCGGCCGTGCACCGTGTCGCGGTCCTTGATCCATCGGACCACCGCCATCGCAGCTTCCGCCTTGAGAGCAGCACGAACGTCCGGCATCCCGAGCCCTCCTTCTCGAACGTGTAGCATGCTCTGCTCTCGCCCGATCTGCCCCCGTCCGAGATTGCGAGCCGTGAAGCTGGCTTTCCAGACAAAGTTGATGACCACTCGTTCGAGAGCGTCCATAACAGGTACCGTCGGCCACACGTGACGCGCCACGAAGAGCACCTTCGGGATGGCGATTGCCCTGACCAGCTCGATACGCTGCATCGCGTCCGAGGTCTTCCATCTCGCCAGCGCTTGTCGTTGTTGTATCGCCTTCATTACCGTGTCCCAGACCGCCGTTATGCTCGGAGCGCTGGCGACCGGAATGCCGAGATAGCGAGTTGTCCGAGTGGCCTCAGTCGGACGGATTTGCATCGCTGCATGCCGTTCTGTCAGTCCTGCCGGGTGCAAGCAGATCGCGGCACACTTCGAGAGATTGACGTGCAGACCAGATGCCCTCGAGAACTCGCTCGCCACTGCCAGAAAATCCTGTTCCTCTTCAGGTCCGCGCAGGTATAGCGCGACGTCGTCGGCGTAGCCTGAGATCGGCAATGTGACATCGCCGCTCTCGTGACAGAGCATAAGACCCGGGCACCGATGGTCGCTCTCGATGCGCCTGAAAAGCAGATCGAGAGCCAAAACGAACAACTGAGGAGCCAGCGGGCACCCTTGACGAATACCGTTGTGCACGTCGATCCGACGGGACTCATGGCCGTTCACCAAGAATCGTGCTGTGGTGTTGTGATGCAGCTGATCGATCAGCCGGGTGATCTGCTCGGGAAGCCCATGTCAGCGTAGAGCGCGAAGTAGGTACTGTCTGTCGAGCGCGTCGTACGCTTTTTTGAAGTCGAGCATGAGCATGACTGCGTCTCTTGGCGCCAGTCCCAGACGAACAAGCTTTCGCGTCGCCGTCAGCCAGTCGATCGTGTCGTGTATCAGCCGGCCTCCAACGAACCCGCTCTGGGCGACATGGATCAGCTCATCTGTAACGGGCCTACCCTGGCCGTTACATGGGGTACGGTTGTGTGGACCACACCACCCTGTAGCCTTAGGGAAGTTGGTGGATACCAACATTCCCACATGGTGATGTCATGGTATGACGTCATGGGCATTCTCGCATGGACCAGTGGGTGTAATCACCTCTGGGAGTAATCCATTGCAGAATGATGGTTCCTGCACTTGGGGAACTGGATCGGTGACGCGTGGCGACGCGACACTGATGTTTGAGTGAGAGGCGTGAGCCAATCACGGATCAAGGAATTTTCTCACCGGACTTCAAGTTCAAGGTCTGTGGGTTGAACCTCGATTGTACCCAAGGTTTTATATTAGGCAAAGTAGGTTGATATCAGTAGGAGTGAGGTTTTACTCATAAAACCTCTAGGCGCCCTTGAGGTGATTTAGGAAAGCAGAACAGAGCGACTGCCGACAGCGGCAGCTCGCAGCAGGAACCACCAGTGCATTTTAAGTCAGTTGCGAATTTACCTTCTACCACTCAAGTCGCCTTCCTCTCCTCTCTCCGGAGGTCCTCTCGGCACCAAGACCCCCTCCACGCACAAGCGATCGGCTCACTTCGTGTGAGTCCCTTCGCGCTGGAGCCCAAGCTTCCTCAAGACCCCGTATTGGGACTCAGTGTTGTCCAACTGCTCTGCAGTTCGGTCGTCTGAGGTCCCATTACACCTGGTAGCACTTCGAGGAGTCCTTCCATCTCCTTCGAGACGAGAGCCAAGATGTCGAGTGCATCGATCGGGAAGACGATGCTCGACAGGAACGACTACCTTCACCTGGCGGATGAAGAGTGGTTGGCGTATTCAAGGATGGTCGAGCCCATCGGCGAGGACAGCGTCGGCATGATGCTGACTACGTTCTCGCCAGATGAGCAGAAGAAGGCTGCGGTGCGCTTCATGCATCAGGAACTGATGCGTGCGCGTGCCCAGCCGGCAACTCCTTCTGCTCCGCGTCGGGTTCCCCCGCTCAAGCTCGACATCTCGCCGTATCGAGGCGGCGAGAGCGAACCGCTTCTGCGCTGGTTCGTAGAGCTTGAGGCTGCCATCGAGGCTCGACAGCTGACAGATCCAAGTCAGCAAGTCGCTTTTGCGATGTCGAAGCTCGCTGGGCGCGCGAAGACGTGGGCGTTCGGTAAGCGGATGGCGGATGCCAACTGCTTTCCAACCTATGACCATTTCGAGTACGATCTCAAGCAAGCCTTCGAACCACCCAAGTGTGAGTTTCGAGCGCGAGCTGAGTTCCTGGACCTGCGCCAAGGGCGCTCGGACCTGCACAACTACGTGCAGCGTGCGCGCTACCTCGTATCGAGCGTCGTGAGCGAACCGATCGAGGAAGCCACACGAGTCGTGACGTTCATGAAGGGTCTGAACGACGGTCCAATCAAGACGCAGCTGTTCCGCGAGTATCCTGCGACGATGGAGGACGCGATCAGCCTGGCGCTCCAGGAGGACTTCAGCCTACGGCAGGCACGAGTCGGCAGTGCGACGTACCGGCCGCCAAGACAACCGGTGCAGCTCCAGCGTCCAGTGTACAACGGCCCTGAGCCGATGGACCTGTCTGCAGTGTCGCAAGACTCGGGTGGCAACCAACGCTCAAGCGCGAACGTCAAGTGTTTCCGCTGTGGCAAGATGGGCCACATGAAGAAGGACTGTCGCGTGCGGATGGACAAGAAGACGCTCGCGACATACTCTCGCCCGGCAACTCGGGCTAACGTCGGCCTGGTGGGCAGAGTGAGCCAGCAAAAAACGGCTACGGACAGTAGGGGCGGGGCTCCCTACTGGCCGCGAGACGTGTTCTGCGAACAGGGTGGACTCGCAGGACAGCGGCCCCAGCGTGCGGGATGCACGGACAAGGACCACCAAGATCAAGACGAAGGAGTCTGACAGCCGCGGATCCAAGCTGATCGTTCTGAACGTGAAGCTGGATCGAACTTCGGTTCCATTGCGCGCGCTTGTCGACAGTGGCGCGACGAACAATTTTGTTCGGGCGGACGCTCTTCTGCGAAGCAAGGGATTTGCTCCTGCAGTGAGTGTCCGAGGCAAGATGGTCGTTCGTTTTGCTGACGGTTCAGCAATCGAACAAGCCAAGCGATGTGTTTCGCTTCGGCTCACGAGTGAAGTGTTCCAAGGCGAGGATGAGTTCATTCTCCTCGACCTTGACGACAAGTATGACATCATACTTGGGATGCCGTGGTTGATGCGTTACCAACCAAAGATCGATTGGGATCGGCGTCAGATCAGTGTTCGAGGATCGAACGCGGTGCAGTGGGAAGCTGCGGACGAGGAGCAAGTCTCCTGGGTTACCACTTCGGTTGAAGAAGTCGAGGATTCTGCACAAGTGCAAGTGGCGTGCGATGGCCCCACACGCACTACGGGCGAATCTCTCGGGTTCAGCAGTGAAGAGCGCGGTCAAAGTCAAGTCGTGAATCTTCAACCGAAGAAGGTGGAAGTCTCGGCGGTTGAACCTGTTCAACTCAGCCGTCGGGATCCGTCGAAGGATCAAAGTTCGAGCGCGACGCGTGTCCCTGAACAAGGCACGAAGGCGTCGGACATGATCGTCGACGAGGGCTGCGTCAAGCGCGACGGCGCAGAGGGCGAGCGGTACGTCCAGGCAATGGCGTACGACGCTTCGGGGAACGCGCGGGGCATGCGCGGGTACAAGGTTCAAGATCCCCCGAATTCGCTATCGAGGCTGCTCTCTCTGGAAGAGATGAGCGAGAAGAAGTTCCTCGGAGATCTCAAGGCTGGTGAGATCGTTCAAGTGTGCAAGATCGTTGCTTCGGCCGATCTGGAAGAAATCAAGACGTCGTCGAACATGGATATCGAGGTTCTGGACGACAAGACACGCGCTGAGCGCTTCGAGGCTCAGTCGTGGGATGCGCTCAAGGGAAATCCAGTGTACGAGCTTGCTCAAGAGTTCAAGGACATCTTCCCAGACGCGGTGCCGGAAGAGCTGCCGCCTGACCGAGGCGTGCACCACGAAATCGACTTGGCTCCGGGCACCAAGTACTGCGTCACTCGGCAGTGGCCTCTGCCGAAGGAACAAGTCGAGGCAATCGACGAATTTTTCGAGAAGCGTCGGAAAGCTGGTCACGTGCGTGAGAGCAAGTCTCCGCATTGCAGCCCGACCTTCTGCGTGAAGAAGGCAACGGGAGGTTGGAGGATCGTTCATGCTTTCAACAAGCTGAACGATGCCACCATTCCTGCCCAGACCCCCGTGCCACGAAAGGACATGATCCTGGACGGAATGGTCGGGAGCACGATCTTCAGCACCCTGGATCTGATGGACGGGTTCTATCAGATTAGGATGCGAGAGGAAGATGTGCCCCTCACTGCGGTGTCGACACCCAGTGGAATGCTGTGGGAATGGCTTGTGATGCCCCAAGGGCTCAAGAATGCGCCGGCGACGTTCAATCGCATGGTGACCAACATTCTTCGACCCTTGCGAGACTTCGCTCCAAGCTATTTCGATGACATCTTTGTCCACAGCAAGGCGTCGGGTAACCAGACGGACGTGGAGGTTCACCTCCAGCACCTTCGACGGCTGTTCGAAGTGATGCGGGAGAACAAGCTCTATGCGAACCTGAAGAAGTGCATCTTCTTCTCGCCAGAGATTCCCGTCCTTGGTTGCTTCGTCGGCAGAAATGGCGTTCGCGCAGATCAAGAAAAGATCAAGGCGATCACCGACTGGCCGGCACCCGGCAACATCAAGCAGCTACGCCAGTGGCTGGGTCTTGCCAACTATCTCCACAAGTACACGCGAAACTACGCGGAGATGGTTCGGCCGATGACGCTTCTGCTCAAGAAGGACACCGAGTGGAAATGGGACGTCGAACAGCAAAATGCGTTCGACAGGGTCAAGCGGAGTTTGCGGGAAGCCCCAGTGCTCGCACTCCCTGACGCATCAAAGCCGTTTCACGTCGTGTGCGACGCGAGCGACTACGCGATCGGTTGCGCTCTGATGCAACACGATGCGCAAGGGCATGAGCGGGTGATCTCGTACCAGTCGAGACAGCTCAAACCGGCCGAACGGAACTACCCAGTTCACGACAAGGAGCTACTTGCGATGAAGTACGCTCTTGTCAAGTTCCGTGTTCACCTACTAGGTGAAGAGCGATTCGTGATCTACACAGATCATGCTTCACTGAGGACTGCGGTGAGGACTCCGCACCTCTCGCAGAGAATGGCAAGGTGGATCTCCTTCTTTGCGGAGTACAACTTCGTTGTACATTACAAGCCCGGCAGTACCAACATACTGGCCGACGCGCTTTCAAGACGGCCCGACTACGACCCTAAGTCGAGCGAAGACGCTTCAACTGCAGGATGCAGAAGCTGTCCAAGTGGAAGCGAGGCTGCGAATGCCATCGCAGTGCGCGCAAGTTCAAGTGTCGCGGACGACATCAAGCGCGCGTACAAGGACGACAAGGAGTGCAGCGAGATAATGCACTACCTGGAAGACCCAAGGGACGACAAGCTGACGAAGCTCTCGTCCAAGGCAAGGTCAAGGGTCCACAGGTTTTCCGTTCGAGACGGAATCCTGTACCACAGAGTGGAGGACGATGACCAGATGCGAATCGTCGTGCCGAACGACGAGGAGCTACGGCATCGGCTGCTGTTCGACTACCACGACAGCCCCTCTGGAGGCCACATGGGTCGAGAGAAGACGTTCCTCAGTCTTTCTCGAGACTACTACTGGCCGCACATGTACAAGTGGGTACGCAAGTACGTCCGTACATGTGAAGTGTGCCAACGCGTGAAGCCTTCGAGCTCGTCTCAGGCTCCGCTGCGGTCACTTGCTGTCCCAACAGACTGTTGGAGGTCCGTAAGCATGGACTTTGTCTTCGGACTTCCGACAGACTCGCAAGGGCGAACTGGCATCCTCGTCATTGTGGACCGATTCAGCAAGATGATCCACATGACTGCCGTTCGTGACACCATCGATGCCGAGGGAACCGCCCATGTCTTTGTGGACACGGTGTTCCGGCTCCATGGTCTGCCCGAAGAGATCGTGAGCGATCGCGATCCTCGGTTCACCTCTGTCTTGTGGCGCACAGTCTTTGAGCGCCTGGGGACGAAGCTGTCAATGTCGACGGCGGCACACCCAGAGACGGATGGTCAGACCGAGCGAGTCAACCGCGTGCTGGAGGACGTGTTGCGTAGCTACGCGACATCCTTCAAAGAGTGGAGCGATTTCCTCCCTCTTGTTGAGTTCTCGATCAATAACTCAACGCACGCCTCGACGGGCTACTCTCCCTTCTACATCAACTACGGGTTCCATCCTCGGGTACCGGCAACGCTGTCCGGGGTGGGCTCTACTCTGAGTGGGGGAGGAACTCCAGCAGAAGCGGAGTTGCACCATGCGAGTGGGACAAGCGCCAACTTCGACGCTTTGGTACAGAAGACCAAGCTGTCGGGGCGCGACAAGAGTCAAATTCTCAGCTTCGTCGACAAAAGACAAGCAATCGTGAGATTTGTGCGGGACGCCCTTGCTCTAGCCCAGGATCGGCAAAAAGAGCAAGCGGACAAGCACGGAAGACGGAATATGCACAAGTTCAAGAAAGGAGACCTAGTATTGCTTAATGCTACGGATCTGCCTGAACATGCAGTGTCCAACCTAGGAAGCAAAAAGCTTCTGCCAAGGTTCATCGGACCGTTCCAGATTCTGAAGTGTTTCGGCGATGCCTACAAGCTAGACATCCCGACAAGTATGCGTCTTCACCCAACGTTTTACGTGGGCAGACTGAAGCCATACTTACCAAGTGGATCGGCTGATCCTACTTGTGACGACGAAGACGCTCGAGGTCATGCTGAAGAGCATCGACCTGCTCCCGAAGACGTGCCATCTCGGTCGTCTGGAGCTGGCTCTCGGCGTAGAGACGCTGAAGGACGTCGAACGACTGCTCCTTCACCGACTCAAGCGCAACAAGGCGAGCCTCGAAGTCACCGCGGAGCTTGGAGAGAACCGAGCCCGCGTCGTCGACAGCGACGAGAAGGCGAGACTGCTTCGAGTCACGCTCCTTCTCCCGCTGCTGTAGCTCCCGCAAGTCCGAGCGGAGAGGCTGCAGGGCAGTCTCAACATGAGGCGCGGAAGCCACCAAGTCGAGGCGATCCTCGAGGGCACCGCAACGAGCCTCAAGAGACTCGCAACGCGCCGTCAGATCGGAGCAGTGCTGGAACAGCTCTGCGATCTGGAGACGGTGAGCGCTCTTCCACTTCCAGAGCCGCTCGATCGTCTTGGCGTTCAGCCCCACCTCCGATGATTGATTCTCATGGAGATCGTCGGTGGCTGGTGGAGTCGATCGTGGATCATCGGGATGATCAGACACGGTCGAGGCGCGGGGAGATGCGACCGACTCGCTTCTTCCGTGTGCGCTGGCGGGGATATCCGCCGAGCGAAGATACTTGGGAGCATCGTGAGAGCCTCGCGGCTGATGTTCCTGATATCGTTCGCGAGTACGAGAACCGTCTGTAGACTCGGAGCGATCCGAGCTACGACGATCGGAGGATCGGTGGGCATCCGAACTCCGATGAGAGTCAAGCCTCGCCTTCGCAAGAAGGGAGTCGATCTTGCTCTCGTTCTCGAGACGGACAAACGTTCGCCAAGAGTTGGTCTTCGCAGCCAGCGACTGGGTCGGGTCATCACGGCGGTTGACCCGACGCCAGGCGAAGAAGCGGTCGCGATAGTATTCAACGCCACCTCGAGGATGGTGAATCCCCGAGATGTCGAAGAGCGCTGCCGTGCCCGACTTCTTCTTCTTGGCGGAACGGCTGGAGTCCCGTTCACTTGCGCGCTTCATGGCAGCAAGGAACGGCTCGCAGCGACGGAGGGAAAGGATCCACTCCGACCAGAGCTGACTCGGTCAGTCTGGCAGTCGGCTTCAGCTCCGAGTGGCTGTGCACTTTGGACTGGAACGCCCCGGACACGGTTGACCGTGGCCTTCCGGCAGCAGCCTCGCGTTTAACCTGTCCGCCGCCCACTCGTTTGGAACTAGTGCCACGGAGTCGAGGGCAACGGGTCAGGGATCGCAATGCTGTCGGCTTGGGACGTTCCCCCTTGCGGGTTTTCGTCGAGCGCTTGTCAGGTCGGTGGCGAATTGCCGAATGAGGCGAATGCCGACCTGCTCGCGGCTCGTGGCGATGCCAGCGTGTGACTGTCCACCGAATGGTGAGACATGTGATGACGCAATCAAGAGCGTAATCATCGGTCACGAAGTGCCATCACGGCGTAATCAGCCAAGGATTCTTGATGGTTCGCGAAGGTTCGAGAACCTTCGAGAATGTTCCAGGATGATCTCGAATGAGATGAACCTAGAGCACACCTTTTAGCTCGACGGAGTCGAACTTTAAGGGGGAGGTGATGTAACGGGCCTACCCTGGCCGTTACATGGGGTACGGTTGTGTGGACCACACCACCCTGTAGCCTTAGGGAAGTTGGTGGATACCAACATTCCCACATGGTGATGTCATGGTATGACGTCATGGGCATTCTCGCATGGACCAGTGGGTGTAATCACCTCTGGGAGTAATCCATTGCAGAATGATGGTTCCTGCACTTGGGGAACTGGATCGGTGACGCGTGGCGACGCGACACTGATGTTTGAGTGAGAGGCGTGAGCCAATCACGGATCAAGGAATTTTCTCACCGGACTTCAAGTTCAAGGTCTGTGGGTTGAACCTCGATTGTACCCAAGGTTTTATATTAGGCAAAGTAGGTTGATATCAGTAGGAGTGAGGTTTTACTCATAAAACCTCTAGGCGCCCTTGAGGTGATTTAGGAAAGCAGAACAGAGCGACTGCCGACAGCGGCAGCTCGCAGCAGGAACCACCAGTGCATTTTAAGTCAGTTGCGAATTTACCTTCTACCACTCAAGTCGCCTTCCTCTCCTCTCTCCGGAGGTCCTCTCGGCACCAAGACCCCCTCCACGCACAAGCGATCGGCTCACTTCGTGTGAGTCCCTTCGCGCTGGAGCCCAAGCTTCCTCAAGACCCCGTATTGGGACTCAGTGTTGTCCAACTGCTCTGCAGTTCGGTCGTCTGAGGTCCCATTACATCATCCATGTACTCGGCTAGACGATCCGCGAGCATCTTCGTCACTATCTTGTAGTCCGAATTCAGCAGCGCGATCGGGCGACCGTCCAGTGTCGAGTATTAGCCAAAACAGCTTTCAGAGCGATACTTGATCCTTTTGTTGGTACTTTGCAGCCGACGGAAAGGAATGGAAGCGATGGCACGCGAGCATCAGTCGTCGTACTCGCGCTCATACGTGCCGAAGAAGCAGTGGAGGAGGAGTTCGACCGCGAGTTCTACTTGAATGGCGAGGCTGGCGACGCGGAGCGTGCCCGGCTTAGTGTCATTGGTTTCTGTACGTTTGGACTTGGGTTTTCAGTGTTTATTGCTGACAGTTTTATGTAAGTCTACAATATCTTCTTGTATTTTATCTCTTCTTCTGTCAATATTATTGTCTGTTTTATTGAGTATCCTTACGACAAATATTATTTTGCCCAGAATCAACGCCCACTGAGATTCGACTCGTGTCGGGAATATCAATATACCATATCTACTTATTTGGGCGATTTGTACTGAATCGATAGAGATTTGGGGAACTCCTGTTTTTTAGCCCCTGCCGGGGCTATAAAAAATTACTCTCTAACACACTTTGATCGAGTGTTCAGTAATTTTTGCTCACAGCCGTCTCTTTTATGCACGAGCGACTGTATTGAAGCCCCATTTTGGTAAAATTCTGAATATCCGGATAAATGTGGGTTTCGCTCGCGCTCCCGGTCCTTCGGACCTCCGCGCTCGGGAACAAGAATAACAACCTCCTAGTCAGTGTTGCCTACTCCACTAAGTAAACCTCGGTCGCTGGGCCCGCCTACGCAGATCATGTCGGGCGCCGCTGCGCTTGGCAGCCCAACATGTCTGCTTCGTCTTCGCTACCGCTGTTTCTTCGCTCACCATACATTTCTATTTGAGCATTTTACTTGCTTGAAGTATTGTATCGGCCATATTATGTCGGCAACTGTCGGCTGGACATGACATCCTTAATACTAAACTTTGTATTGACAGTCACTCAGATTTGTCGGCCAAATGATGATATTCCCCCAGATTTTTGAGCTCTAATTATCGGAAACCCCCGATTTTTCGCATTTGTCGCAAGTTTTTAGTCTAATATTGTTTTTGCTTAATAATGTCTACTAAGGTGGCTCCACTTTATGCAGCTGGCTTGCACGACAGCGGAGCACGACCTCGTAGCTCCAAGTTTGTCAACGATTCTTCTCGGCGTCGTGCACAATTGAACAATGCACAAACCAGGCGCTCGGTGGGATGCAGATGTGCCCTTTAGCCGATAGCAGCACAACGATGCTAGAGCGAGAGCTTTGTGCTGACTTCCTTTGCACTACGGACTTGGTTCAGGTGCAAAAGTGAAGCTCTCAAGTAGTGAGAGCTTCTTGGAGCTGCTACTCTCTGCCTTCCTCGTGCTGCTCACGTCTGAAGGTGATTGATACCAGTCAAACAAGGTGCTAAAGCAAAGCTGACGCCAAATTTCTTGGTTTCACTATACTTGACGGCGTTTTAATCATTTATGATAGTGACGAAATCGAGTGCAGATGTTCACCTCTCTACATCAAGTTTGTACAGGATCAAAACCTGCTTTGGACGTTCTTGACGCAATTGAGCGCATCCATCCGAGCCGAGCTGAGCAGCAAGACCATCAATGACACTCTTGCTGCTGCGGCAGTGCCATGGCGCACTGCGCGCGCGTCTCGGTCTGCGAGGCGGCGCAGCACTCAGTGGAAGCGCGCGCGACAGCTACACATCTCGCCGCTCGGTCGCGACTGCAACTGCCAAGAGCACGTCACGCGGCAGTCGCATGAAATACGTCACGTCAGACGAGATCGACGCGCGGCTGCTCGAAGGACTCACGAGCGCGAGCGATGAGACGCGTCCAGTGAACCTCGTGCAAGACAAAGAGAGCGCAATGCGCGTGCTCGAGAAGATCCGCGAGCTCGGCCCCGATCACTTCCACGCCTGTGACACTGAAGTCGCGCAGATCGACATCAAAGCCGTCGGACCAGTCGGCAACGGCAAGGTACGACGACGTCCTGTGTGCACTGGGCAATGATCTGTGTCGACGCAAGCCTTAGCATCTACCTGCCTCTCTCTGCCTTTGTCTACAAACCACTGACTGGCTACGCGTGCGCAGGTGACGTGCTTGTCGATCTACAGCGGGCCGGACGTGGACTTTGGCAATGGTCCGTACGTCTGGGTGGACAACCTCGACGCCGCGGAGGGGACGCTCGAGTACTTCCGCGCCTTCCTCGAGAGCAAGAGCGTGAAGAAGGTCTGGCACAACTACAGCTTCGACCGCCACGTGCTGCACAACCTCGGCATTGACGTCCAGGGCCTCGGCGGCGACACGATGCACATGGCGCGGCTCTGGAACACGGCGCGATTCCAGAACGGCGGCTACTCGCTCGAAGCGCTGTCGGCCGACTTGCTCCTCCAGCGCAAGCAGCCGATGAAAGAGCTCTTTGGGATCCCAAAGCTCAAGAAGGACGGCTCCGCGGGCAAGGAGCGCATCATGCCGAGCGTCGAGGAGCTCCAGCGCTTCCCCGAGTTCCGCAGTCGCTGGATCCGCTACTCGGTCTACGACGCCGAGAGCACGTGGTTCCTCCACCGCGTGCTCCGGCACAAGCTCGAGCAGACGCTCTGGTTCGAAGAGCGCGACCCGAAGCAGGCCGACAAGGTCACGAGCGGCTCGATGTACGACTTCTACAACGAGTACATCGTGCCGTTCGGCGAGTGCTTGACCGACATTGAGCGCAAGGGCATGCACGTCGACCTCGCGTACCTCGCACGCGTCGAGGCGACTGCGATCGCTGACCGCGAGCGTCTCGAGCGCGTCGTGCTCGATTGGGCAAAGCGGTACTGCGACGACGCGGAGCGCATCAACGTGTACAGCGCGGCGCAGAAAGCGCAGCTCCTCTTTGCGCCGTACGTCGACACGAAGAAGAGTCCGCCAAAGGAGGTGCTGCCGCTCGAGCGCGCGTTCGACGTTGAAAACACGGAGGCGCTCATTGAGCCAGGGAAGCAAAAGGCGAAGAAGAAGCGGAGCATCACGATCCGCGGTCTCGGGATCCCACCGACGCACTTCACGGCCGGCGGCACGCCTGCTGCGACGTCCGACGTGCTCAAAGACCTCGCTGGCAAAGTACGTACGTGCGTGTGCGTAGTCGTTCTATTGTATGTCCTGGTGTCGCTGACCCCGCTCTGTTACTTGGTGCTTACTCGCTCGAACAGCCGGACGCGACGCCGCCGCAGTACGGCCGCGCGTACGACCACTTTGAGGACAAAGAGGAGGGCGCCGCTGCGTGCGTGGCGCTCAAGGCGCTCTACGACATCAGCAGCATCAACACGATGCTCAACAACTTCATCCTGCCGCTCCAGGACCTCGCAGACGCCAACAGCCGCGTGCACTGCTCGCTCAACCTCAACACCGACACTGGGCGCTTGTCGTCGCGCAAGCCCAACTTGCAGAACCAGCCGGCGCTCGACAAGGACCGGTACAAGATCCGCGACGCGTTCACGGCGCCGCCGGGCAAGAAACTTATCGTTGCCGACTACTCGCAGCTCGAGCTCCGGCTGCTCGCGCACATCACGCAGTGCAAGACGATGATCGAGGCGTTCCGCGAAGGCGGTGACTTCCACTCGCGCACGGCCATGGGCATGTACGACTACGTCGCCGCAGACGTCGCGAACGGCAGCGTGCTCCTCGAGTGGGACAGCGCGGCGGCAGGCGGCAAGAAGCCGCCGGTGCCGCTGCTCAAGGACAAGTACGCGCTCGAGCGCAAGAACGCCAAGATCCTCAACTTCTCGATCGCGTACGGCAAGACGCCGTACGGACTCTCGAAAGACTTTGGCGTGAGCCGCAAAGAGGCCGCGGAGACGCTCGAGAAGTGGTACGCTGACCGGCAAGAGGTGCGGACGTGGCAGGAGAACGCGATCCAGACCGCGCGGCTCTTTGGCTACACGCGCACGCTCATGGGTCGATATCGCCGCTTGCCGGACGCGATGCTCTCGAACAACTCGTTGGCGGCGAAGAAAGCAAAAGCGCACGCTGAGCGCGCGGCGATCAACACACCGATCCAAGGCGCTGCGGCGGACGTTGTGATGCAGGCGATGCTGCAGATCCACAAGAACACGCGGCTGCGCGAGCTCGGGTGGGAGATGGTCTGTCAGATCCACGACGAGATTATCGTCGAAGGACCGGAAGAGACGGTCCCAGAGGCGCTCGAGCTCGTCGTGCACCTGATGGAGAATCCGTTCGAAAAGCCGCTGTCTGTGGCGCTCGAAGTCGACGCGAACGTCGACGACTCGTGGTACAAAGCCAAGTAGAGAGCGAGACCGAGGCACTGGCGATGGTGTCGAGTACGACGGCAGACAAACTCGTCTCGTTAACAACTCATAACTACATACAGAAACACAGACTCGATCAGTTAGACTTGGGTTGCAGAGTCCTGGGAAGCCACCATCACCTTAAAGCGCTTTCTGTGGCGACGAGTGTCGGAACCACTTGAGCTCAATGAGCTCTGGCGCAAAGAGCCCAGCGGCGACAAAGCCGACGAACCACGTGAGCGGCCCAACGATCGGCACTTGGAGCATGAAGCCGATCACGACTGCAAACCCGAGGCGCGCGGCGTCGCTGCGGCCGCGGTGCCACTCGTTCTGGAGGTTCCGCTTGCTGTCTGGAGCCACTTCCGTGTCGTCGCTCTTGCCACTGGCGCTCTTGTCTGTCGTCATTGTTGTCTTCTGGTGCACTGCAGCGTCCGAGTGCGCCGACTTGAGACGCGCAACGATCGGGTCATAGAGCTCCCGCACGACTGCGCGCGCGTCCATCCAGACGTGCACGACGTGGAGCGCACTCGTGCGCGTCACTGGGACGCAGAACGCCAGGACGAGCGGGACGTAGAAGACTGCGTCCATGTGGCGAATGCGGTGGCCGAAGCGGAAGAGCGGGATTGCAGCACCGAGGAGCGGCGCTGCGAGGAGCGCAATGAGTGCGAACGCAAGCTGCCGCGCGATCGCCCAGAGCGTGTGGCGAACGTACTCCCAGTCCCAGTAGATCGCCTTTTTCTATCGACAGTGTCGTTGTTGTAGTGAAGGCGTCAGCAAGTGCAGACAGTGACGAGCGCCAGAGCAACACGAGGCGCGTGAGTCCACTGCCCAAAGCGCTACAAACAAATGACAGATACACCACGTACTTTGCGGATCGTCTGTGCGAGCTCGGGGTCGCGCACTGCGAGTCCTGCGAAGAACGCGTTCTCAAACATCGCGACGTTGCAGTAGCGACACGCTGTGACGAGCACAAACGGGATCGTCGACCACGCCGAGTACCGAAACGCGCGGAGCGTTGCATCGAGTGTCTTTGCTGATACCACGAGCGACGCGAGCCACTCGAGCGGCAGGATGAGGAGCCAGAGCACCGCGACGAGCACGAGCGAGATCACGAGCAGTTGCAGCGCATTGCTGTCGATTGGACGGAGTGGCGGAGTTAGTTCAGTGGCGCTAGCCGAAGTAAGAACCGTCGATACAAAGACGCACCGGAGGAAGACTTGACGCAGCTCTCGCACTGTCAGCGCGCGTGCGCTTCCGAGCACTTGAGATACACGACAGTAACAGCGTGCGTTAAGCAGAGACACTGGTCGACACGTGTGCACACATGTAGCCGCAATAGAGATGACTGATGCGCACGTACGCACCTGCAGCGCACGCGCCAAAGCCCAAGCGCTTGGTCCAGAGCACGGGCGTCGCCATCGCTTCTTCTTCTGTTGTGCGATGATTGACAAGGCTCAGAGTGTTTGTGTCGCTTCAAGCACACGATTTGACTGTGAATACAGAAATTGTACGCCATCGCCACGAAATGATGTCACGCAGATGTTAGTGACGACACAGTGTGAACTGAAGAACCGACGCGCTCGCATACGCGCAAGTCGCCATCAACGACAAGCGTGCGCTGCGAGGGCCTCGAAGCAAGACTTTGCCTTATCGAGTCTATCGTACGTTAATGGGTCTGGTCGAGCATGGTACGCGAACTGACGCCAGACAAGTCGAACGTCACGCGTCTGCAGTCTTGATACTCTGCAGCGCACTCGAGTCTTTGCGCACGCGCTCGTTCGCGCGCACTTGGAGATACACGTGGACATGGAACACGTCAATCGAGCGCGAGGGGTTCTCGTCAAAGTTCCAGCTGCGCACATGCGGCGCGTTCGCCATGATCCACGCGTGCACGCAGCGCTCCACCTCGTTCTCGGTCATGTCGTTGCAGCTCCAGAGCGTCCAGTGCTCGATCCCCGGCGGCGTGTCGTACGGGAACATGTTCGGCTCGAGCACAACGTCGGAGTGCGCGAGTGTGGTGGCGAGGATGTGCGCTTCTCGCGACAGATGCGCACCGTCGATCTTGTCCATGTGGGTCCACTTGCGCTCGAGACACTCGGCTGAGCGACTCCAGTACGCGATTTTGAGTGTTCTTCGACCGCGTTCAATGGCTTCTGAAGCAGACATAGCGTGTGCATCCGTTGCGTCTGCGTCTGTGTCGTCCGAGGTGTCCGAGTCATCCGAGTCGTCCGTGCTGTTGCCATCCGCTTCAGTAGAGCTCGGACGCACGTGGCGCTTGCAGCTCCACTTCGTTGTGTCTGTGCGTCTTGGCGTGCGCGGCAAACTAGTGATTGACTGGAGCACCATGCGCGACTCGATTAGCACGCTCTGCGGTGGCTCAATCGATCCACTGTGCATGGATTGAAGCGATCGATGGCACTAATGACAACGCAGCTCCTACAAGCGCAAGCATACGCACCTCGTGCTGTCGCTTTACACCACGCACCGAGGTGCTCTCGGCAATCGGACAAACCATTGTGTTGCAAGGCTCGCAGTGTGTTCGTGCGTGCAATCAGTCGAGAGAGGCTGCTGGTGTTGCAGAAGCACATGCACACAAAGCCAGTCAACATCCCGTGAAGCAAGACAGCAGCACTCGCAGACACACATGTCGAGCATCACGCGCAGCATCGTACCTTTCAGACACTCGAGCACTGCGACTGCTGCTGCTGCCGTGCGCACGCAAAGGGAAATTGCGGAATGGCATGTTGAAGCAACCATCACTCTGCTGCAGCTTCAACGAGTTGCACCGATCGCTGTATTCATCCGACAAGAGGCTCTCAAACACATTGCATTGCAGGATCATCCAGCGACGCTCGACTGCAAATGCTACACACAAGCGCACATGCGCAAGCGAGTGTCTACATCTCCTCTTCGATCTTGAGCGACGCGACTGCGAGGTAGTCTTTCACGGCTTTGAGGAAGCCAGCGACTTTGCGCAGGTCCTTCACGCCCGGCGACCCTTTCACTTCCACGCCGCTGCTCACGTCCACACTTAGTGTCGCTGTTGGTCGATCGATTCGATAGCGCCATTCGTACTAGCGACGTTATGAACTAGCAGATGCACGTCTATCTTCCCACCGATATACTGACGAGCCTGACGGACGCTTGGCTGCACTCTCGACTCGTAAGCTGAACAAGTCCTCCAGTCTACTGATGCATGGACGCAAGAGAGACTGCCTCATGCGAGTCACAGCAAGAGTGAGGACCTCCAGCGCTCAGGGTCTGTCGGAGTCTTGCGTGCTATTATTTCGACAGTACAAGCAGACCGCGTCCGTATTGGCTCTGTGAGGCTCATGCGGACCAGCTTAGTACGAGCTTAATACGTCTCCAGCTCCGTTGTGAATGCGACACAGTGCGTTCAAGTGAACCAGTAGCACGTCAAACAGCACGTAGCACGTCAGATGCGCTCGACCTTGTCTGTAGTGTTTATAGCTTTAGTTCGCTTCCACTCAACACCGTCACCATCGTTTGAACGCCTTCGCGTCGACACTTCACACAACGCAATATCGCTTCTCGACACCAGAGCTCCTTCCGACCTCTGTCGGAGGCGCGATCAGGCCACAGGCTTGTTGCAACCGCAGCGAGGCGCAGCAAGGATGGCCATTGCGCACTACACTTCTGCAGTCACACCTACTCCAGTCGAAGGCACAACAAGTGGGAGTGCAGCCGACCGAGAGCTGCTGCAAGGACCGCGCGTCGAGGACATGACCACTCACGCAGCTGGCGCTAGCTCGAATGCTCTCCACACTGGACTGGATGCGGGCGAGCAGAAGGTTGCGCTGGCATCGGCGCCAACTCACACCAGCGAGTCGAGTCTGAGCGAGAAGCGCTATTCGGCGAAGACACTCATGGAGCGTCTGCTCTTCTTCGTCACGCTCACCTGTGCGCTCTGGACGCTCTGGCTCATCCTGCTCACGGTTCACCCGAACGACACGATCAACAAGGTCATGCAAACCGAGATCTACGACAATGGCTCGTTCTGGCTCCTGATCGAGCCACCGCTCGCGATCATGATCCTCGGCGTCGCGGGCTTTGCGACTGTGCTCGCAGGCTACGCGTTTGCGCTGCTGAAGCTCGTGTTTGAACGGGTCCATCGCGCTCGAGCGCATCGAGTAATGGCCAGCACGACAAGCACGACATCGTTCCAGTCGGTCCAGCGGCACTTGGACTCGTTTACAGCGCGCGTGCACCGCTCGATCGCAGACGTAGCGTCGGACTCGACACGGAAACCTGCCTTGAACCGCGCCGCGAGCTTCGTACTCGAGCTGACGAACGAAGACACGCGCACGCGACAGCTCTGGGTGCGTGCACATGAACTGTCAGCGCTCATGCTACTTGCTTGAGAGGACGGCTCAACATCAGAAGCGCTCACACGTTACTGTGTTTGCGTAGAATGTGTGCATGCGCATGGTCGACTTCGCGCTCCAGCTCGTGCTCCTTGTCCAGCATCTCGAGAACGGTGCTCCGATGCAGCTGATCTTCTTTTTAGCGACCATCATCGCCTGCAATGCACTCGCGTGCGTGCTGATGATCTGCCTCAAGCGGCTCCAGTCCGGATTGCTCCAAAGCATCGTCGACGTCACGTACGTTCACTCACGCATGGACGCACTGCATCGCCTGGAGCAAGTCCTCATTGCGAGCATTGACGCCGTTGCTCTTGCGTATGCCAGCTTTGCGTTCCTGATCGCCGTTGGCTTCCCCATGACCGTGCTCGTCTACTCTCTCAAGACGTTCCACTTCGATCGCGAGGTGTTCGCAATCAACCTCCGCACCTTTGTGTTTGGACGCTTTGAACGGCTCGCGCGTGCGATCGCCGACCCTGCCGCCATAGCAAATGCACTCAACAGCCTCAACTCGCTCCGCATCCAGTCCGTCTCGAGTTTCTTCACGCGCGTGGGCACGAACCTCTCGCTCTGCTTCCAGATCGCCATGCTCGCGACGCGCATTCGACAGCGCAAGCGCATCGTCCACACGAGCGTGTACCCGCATCGCCATCCAGTCGCATTGCTGTTTGCATTCGTCGCAGTCGGCGTCGCAGTGTACGTGTCCAAGAGCGTGAGCTCCTCTGAAGCCGCGTGTGCACCGCATCCCGAGTGCGTCGTGCACGCCTTCCGGTGGCTCAATGTGCGCGACGGCGACGACACGCAGTGTCCGTGCATCACGCTGATCGACGGCGATATGGCGCCAAAGACGTACGCAGTCTGGCTCCAGCCACAGGACGCAACAACGAAAGTGGCGAAGCTGGCTGCAGCAGGCTTGCTCACGACTGTGCAGCTCACGAACCGGTACTTGCCAGAACTGCCAATCGAGCTGCGGCGGTGCACGCACATGAAGCACATGTACGTCCTCGAGAGGAGTGTGTTGTGCAGCGAAGCACAAGTGGCGGTCATGGCATGGACTGACTTGCTTCTTGATCGCACATGTGTCACGCAGCCAGCTCATGTACACCCACACCGAGACTTTGCCAGAGTGGTTCAAAGAGTTCACGCAGCTCGAGTTCCTGTACGTCGCTTGACACTTGCTTGTGTGTTTGCCGTGGCAAAGTGTGACTTTGGACTCATGGCGCCCGACGTTCTCACTCGTGTGTGTGTGAGCAGACACATCGAGGGCAAGACAGAGTTGTCAAGTCTCGTGTCGCTGCCACACGACGTGTTTGACGACATGAGCTCGCTCACGTTCTTGCATCTCGCAGCGCATACCAACTTGCGCCGTTTGCCGAGCTTTGCCGGACTCGTGAACCTGCGCGCTCTGACGCTTGCGCTGCTGGTGGAGCTCGAGGAGCTCCCAGCGCTCACGAGTCTCACCAAGCTCGAGCGACTGGAACTTCCTGTGGTGCTCAAGATCCCGTGGATTCCTGACATGGCACCGCTTGCCAACCTCAACGACTTCGTGCTTACGATCGCGAGCCAAGTGTGCTGCAACGGCTTCATTGACAACGTGTGCGACTTCAGCAAGCCTGCGTGCAAATTCGATCCGTCTTGGGGCGACCTCCCAACCACGTGTTTGCCAGCAAACCGCACCGACAAGATCGCGACGGCCGCTACGCGCGAGATGTTCGCCAAGTTCCCGTACTCGGTCTGCATCCCATCGATTGTAGTACTCAAAGAGAACGAGCTGGTGGAGCAGCCGTACGTCGACGCTTGCAACGGCATGATGTATCGCCAGTGCTTCCGGTCCGACGGTCGGCTTGGCATGTGCTTTAGTCTCCGGAAGATGACAATCTCGTGCTACGACGACGTCGAGATGATCGAGATGCGAAGACAGCAGATTGCAGCAGGTGTGGGCATGAAGTGCGATCCAGCAGAAGAAGCCTGGCTCGGTTGTCCAAGTGCACGATAGCAACAGCGACGTTTCTGTGTGGTGTAGGCATGCGAGAACAACGCGATCAACAACACTTGATTCCTAGTGTGAAGTCGCACGTGCGTTGTCGAAGTCTTGTTTGAGTGCTCTCTGCTGAGAATGCTGCTCAGATCGGCGAGCAACAGAGTGTCCTGACAGACAGGTAGGCAGACAACCAACCAACAAGTTGTTGTCAATGCACAGCAACTACAACAGACACGGCAAACCGAACCGAGTCGGGTCGAGTTCACACTGAGTGAGAGAGATCGGAAGCGACGCCAGGATAAGGGGATGTTGTTGTGGAATATGCTGGATGTCAGCAACGCGTAGTGGACGGACTGCAAGCGAGCACAGTGATGTTGAGAGCCACCGAGCGAGCAAGTGTGTCGCTCGAGTTGTGTTCATCGATCAATTGCTTGTTCGATCGTGTTACTGGTTGTGGACAAGAGAGAGCTAGGTGTCTTGGGCACTAACATCAACAACATCGCATTGAACCGAGTCCATTCACAAGACAAGCAAAGCAGGCAAGTAGAGAGGAAGCAGTAGCTCCTCACAAGAGCTCAAGTGTGTGAGACGTCAGATCTGCAGCAGTACACCGACAAAGCAGTACAACGCAAAGCGCCTTGACGAAGCAAAGCAAGTCAAAGAGAGAGAGATGATCATCGACGAAAGCAAAGGCCAGGTCAGGAAGGAGTGAGTAGGCATGGAGTGAAGCGAGTCAAGAGGAAGGGAGTGAGGTGAGTGTCAAGAGTGCAACGAAAACAAACAAGCGAAAAGGAAAAAGTGTGCGCCATCCGGGAATCGAACCCGGGGCATCCCGATGGGAGCGGGATATTTTACCACTAAACCAATGGCGCTTCGTGAAAGAAAACCAAAACCACACCAAATACAATACTGACAATCACAACAACAACAACAACAACGACCCAAACAACAAGCCGATGGCTTGACGTGACTCGTTTGCACTCTCACACTCTCACACTCTCTCACAACAAACCAAGCAAACCAAGCAAACCAAACGAGTCGAGCAAAGCAAGTGAGGAGCAACACGACTTGGACCCAAGACGATCAGGATCACACACACGCACACAAACAACCACGCTTCAATCGTGCTTTCCAGCAGAAACAACCCATCAAGACAAACTGTCTGAAGATCACTTCCCGTCACAACACGATGATGTCTGTTGACCTCAAGTCATTCCAAGCCGGCACAAACTAGCGTGAGGTCAACGACTTGAGTGAGTCAATCGTCCGAGACGAGAGAGACTGCAAAGACAGCAAGCGGCACTCACGCTTGCTTGTGACCAGCACTCTCGTTTTTGGGTTCAACTCGGATCATTTTCCAGATCATTTTCGGATTGATTTTCGAGTGTATTTGGGTAGTATTTGTATTTTAATGTGTACATATATGTATATAAACACATTTATACGTGTATGCAGTGTAAATTAGCATTTGCTGTGGGTTGATCTTCACTCTGCATACAAAACGCAAGTGATCGCCTTCGTCCATACAAAACCCAAGTCGTTCGTCTGATTTGCCTCGCTCGCTCTCCCGAAAATCGACGACGCTGCGAGTCAAATCAAGTCGCTTCACAACAGCAAAAGCGTCAACGCACACACATCGCTCTGCGCTCGCTCTTCACGACAACAACAACGACCACGACAACCAACATGGCAACGATGATGACACAGCCGCGCCTGCCGCAGGAGGCCATGGGCCGCGTCTTCGCGTTCGGCTGGACGCTCTCGGACGCGATGGAGAAAGACCTCGACGACGTCGGGCGCCTGCTCGTGCTCTCGAAGGAGGGCTCGGCGACTGCAGACCTCATGGACTTGGCGGCCGGAAACGGTAAGCTCGCGTTCGTGCGCATGCTCCACCTGTACAGCCCTGCAGGGTGCACGACCAAGGCGATGGACAAAGCCGCGAGCGGGGGCCACTTGGCGGTCGTGCGTTTCCTGCACATCCACCGCAAAGAGGGCTGCACGCCTGCTGCGATGACCGATGCGCTGCAGAACAAGCACTTTGACGTCGTCAAGTTCCTCGCGAAGCACCGGAAGGAGAAGTGGACCGACGCGGTGATGAAGTGGGCAGTCGAGAACAACGAGATTGACGTCGTGCGCGACCTCCTGCGCAACAGCCCGAGCACGTCGACGGCCGACGCGAAGGTCATTGCGTTCAACAACGGGAACAAGGAGCTGCTCGAGCTCCTGTACGAGCAGAGCGACGACAGTCGCCCGACGTTCAACCTCGTGACTGCGTGCGAGAAGAACGACATGGCGATGGTCCAGTACCTGTGCAAGCGTGAGGGATTTGTCAAGACTGCGATGGTCGAAGCGATCGTGAACGGCTCGCTCGAGATTGTCAAGTACTTGCACGAGCACGCGAGCATCACGCACACGGACGCGAGTCGCGTCGTGCCGATGAACGAAGCGGCTGCGAACGGCCACTTGGACATCCTCACGTTCTTGCACGAGAACGCGCCAGACCTCGCGTGCTCGACGAAGGCGATGGACATTGCGGCGAGCCGCGGCCACTTGGACGTGATCAAGTTTTTGCACGAGAAGCGCACGGAGGGCTGCACGGAGCGCGCGCTCGACTTGGCGGCGACGAACGGCCACTTGGACGTCGTCAAGTTCCTCCACGAGCACACAAAGGCCGGGTGCACGACCAAGGCGATGGACTACGCGGCGGTGCGGAACCACTTGGACGTCCTCGAGTTCCTCCACGCGAACCGCTCGGAAGGGTGCACTGCGAAGGCGTTCAATGACGCAGCGCTGCTTGGGCACGCGGCGATTGTCAAGTTTCTGCTCGAGCACCGTCCGGAGATCTGCGACGCTGAGAAGGGCATTGCGCTCGCGAAGCAACGGAATTACACGGAGGTCATTGCGCTCCTGGAGCCGCTCGTGGCCGCGACGACGAAGACCGATGAGCCATCGGCGTAAGCGACGACCGAGAGACTGATAATGAGAGAATGATGAGCTCTTGAATACTTTGGTTTGCTTTTCAGTTTGCTGGTCATGTGGCTCTATTACATCATACATTATTCAAGATACAATGTCCATCTGCGTGACAATCGCGATGCGCCGAGTGTTCGCGCGAAACATGAAACGAGTTCAAAAAAGTGGCGCGAACGATCCTCATTTACTTCACTATCACAATTTTGTAGACGTTTCTAGCGTTCAAAAGCGCACATCGCATTGAGCAAGCAATGGCGCGGAGCTACGTCGTGATCGAGCTCTCGGACGACGAGGAGCTCGACGCGAGGCGATCTGCTGCGTCATCGACTGCTGCGAGTCTCCCAGCGAGCGCGTCGCTCTCTGGGCTTGAGCTCACGGATGCGCCGTCGCCACCACCACCACCAGCAGCAGCTGTAGCTGCAGTAAGAGATGTAGACGCATCAGCCGTGACGCCATCCATCAAGGAGGAGCACATTAAACAGGAGCTCGCGCCAATGCCCGAGCCACTCGCGCTAGTGCCTGAGCCGATCGCGATGATCAAAGCAGACGTCGAGCCGATCGCGAAAGCTGAGCCTCCTTCGATCGCACCACCGGAGCCTGTGCCAGTGGCCAACTCGGTCATGATCATGGGCTACAAAGTGGACTTCCCAGACGGCAAGCGGCCGTTCCCAGCGCAGCTCGCAGTCATGAACAAAGTGCTCATGGCGCTCAAGACGCGCCAACATGCGCTGCTTGAGTCCCCCACTGGGTCTGGCAAGACGCTCGCGCTCCTGTGCTCGTCGCTCACGTTCCAGCGCTACCTCACCGCCGAGCTCGTGAAGGAGCAAGCGGAGCAGCGCAAGCTCGCAGCAGCAGCACACGCAGCAAAGAAGCAGCAGATCGAAGAGCTCAATGCGAAGCGCGCTGCTGAAGAGTACGTGCGCATGATCGGCGCTGCGTTTGGTTCCAGTAGCAGCAGCAGCGCTGGCCAAGCGCCGAGCGCCACGCGATCGACTGGTGACGACGACGACGACTTTGTCGCGACGCAGCCGTCGTTCGACCAGTTCCGGTACCAAACAGCAGCAGCTCCAGTCTCAGCGCGCACGAGCGACGGCTGGATCTCGATGGCGAGCAAGAAGGACGCGATGCGACGCGACCATGCAGCAGGACACGAGGATGGCGAGGACGACGACGAGGACGACTTTTATTCGCAGGACACGACGCAAGCGG
This sequence comes from Pythium guiyangense, assembly GCA_003730235.1. Taxonomy (NCBI): domain Eukaryota; phylum Oomycota; class Peronosporomycetes; order Pythiales; family Pythiaceae; genus Pythium; species Pythium guiyangense. The sequence goes on along the minus strand of QXDM01000042.1, from coordinate 526,620 downwards.
ACGAGCAGGTCAAGTCCGAGCCGTCGCTCTTGACCAAGCGCCGTGCGCTACCGGCGTCGTTCTCAACATCGCTATCCCAGAGCAGTGCGCTCGACAGCGACATGGAGCCGCCGCCGTCGCTCAAGAAGCTCAAGACGAAGCGGACGCTCCCAACGTCATTCTCGCTCGCTGGGGCACAGGTCCCAGATCCCGACCCACTCTTCGACCGAACGCACGAGTCGTTCCACGCCACGGCCGAGAACGACAGCGAGAAGCGCACGACGAGCGCGCGTGTCGTGCCGCCGACGATCTACTTTTGCTCGCGCACGCACTCGCAGCTCTCGCAGGTCGTCGACGAGCTCAAGAACTGCCCGGTGTCGTACCTCGACGGCCTCGACCCGACGAATCCGTTCAGCAAGCAGCTCAAGATGTGCGTCCTCGGCTCGAAAGCGAACTTGTGCGTGAACAAGAAGGTCAACAAAGACCTGGCGCAGGTCGACGACAAGTGCCGCGCGCTCATGGACGCAGGCTCGTGCTCGTTTGCCAACAAGCGCCGCAAGACGAACGACCTTCGCCGCACGGCGCCGCCGGTGTGGGACATGGAAGACATCGTCGCGCTCGGGAAGCGCCATCGCGAGTGCGCGTACTTGCACACGCGCGACGTGCTCTTGGAGGCGAACATTGTCCTTTGCCCGTACATCTACATCCTGAACCCGTCGATCCGGAACGCGTGCAACATCTCGCTCAAGAACGCCATCGTGATCTTTGACGAAGCGCACAACGTCGAAGACACGTGTCGCTCGAGCGCGAGCTTGGAGGTGAACGCCGACATCCTCGCACTCGCGATCAAAGCGTTCACCGCCGTGATCAAGCACGGCGCGCGGCCGCCGACGTACCACAGCTTGCTCAAAGTCCTCAACGGTTTCCATCGGTGGCTCATGCGCATTGACGCGAACGCCAAGGAGCTGCTCGTCCCCACAGGCTTTGAAGAGGAAGGCAAAGTCTGGGACGGCACCGATGCGCTCGCGATGTTTGCCGAGTACGCGGGCATGACGCCCGAGACGTTCCCGACGATCAAAGCCGACCTCGCAGCCGTCGAGTTACTGGAGAAGGAGCTTGGCGCAATGGGCGAAGCAGGAGAGAGCGCTGCAGACGTGGACGAAGAGAGCGGCGCGAACCCCAGGATGCTCCTCGGGACGCTCGCGCTCAGCACGGTCCAGTCGATCCTCAACGTTGTCGACTACATGTTCCGCGAAGAGCTCAAGTACCTCGACGACTTCAAGCTCGTGGTGCGCAAGATGCGCAATGCGCGGAACGTCGGCGGTCGCTTCCGCAGCGCGTACACTGCGGACGCTGCGAACGACGGCTGGGAGCTCAAGCTCTGCATCTGGTGCCTCAACGCCGCGGTCGCGTTCTCGGACGTCGTCAAGCTCGCACGGAGCGTGATCCTCACGTCAGGGACGCTCAGTCCCATGGACTCGTTCGCCGGCGAGCTCGGGACGGACTTCCCCATTCGTCTCGAGGCGAACCACGTCGTCGACATGCGCAAGCAAGTGTTTGCCGGCGCGATCATGCGCGGCCCAGGCGGCGTCGACCTCTCGTCGACGTACCGGAACCAGCAGGAATTCAAGTACCAGGACTCGATGGGGCAGCTCCTGCTCCAGTACGCGCAGGTCATCCCTGGCGGCGTGCTCATGTTCCTCCCGTCGTACTCGCTCATGGAGAAGCTCGCAAAGCGGTGGCGCCAAACGGGCGTCTGGGCCAAGATCGACGCGATCAAGACGATGTTTAGCGAGCCACGGAAGGCCGGGAAGGACTTTGACGCGCTCCTGGACGACTACAAGCACGCCGTCGCGGCTGGACGCAGCGGCGCGGCGGGTGCGCGCACGGGCGCGATCTTCATCGCCGTGTACCGCGGCAAAGTGAGCGAAGGCATCGACTTCTCGAACGACAATGCGCGCGCAGTACTCGCGGTTGGGATCCCGTTCCCGAGCGTCAAGGAGCTCCAAGTGTCGCTCAAGCGCACGTACCAGGACGAGAAGAGCCGCGTGGACAAGACGCTCGTGAACGGCCACACGTGGTACAACCTCCAGGCCTTCCGCGCGCTGAACCAAGCGCTCGGGCGGTGCATTCGCCATCGACAGGACTACGGCACGATCCTCTTGCTCGACTCGCGCCACCGCGGGCAGGCGTACGTCCGGTCGCTCTCCAAGTGGATGCGGCCGTTCATCCAAGAGGTCGAGAGCTCCGAGCACGTGCTCGAGCACTTTGGCGCGTTCTTTGCGCGCAACGAGCGCGAGTTTGGCACTGGCGCCAGTGCGGCGACGACTGCGCAGCTGAAAGCCGAGCCCATGGTGCTCGGGTACGAGCGCGAAGCACCTGGTGCGCGGTCAAACCCATTCGGCTCTGCGGCGCCAGAGAGTACGCTGCAGAGCACGATGTCGTCCGTGCGCGCGTACTTGGAGAAGAAGCGGCTCGAAGACGAAGGCCCGCGCGTGTTCTCGCTCTTTCAGCAAGGCAAACCGCGTGCGAGTGGCGCAGCAGGGAGCAGCAGCAGTGGTGGTAGGAGTAGCGGCAGTGGCGGTCGTGGCGGCGGCGGCGGTAGATGGCGAGGGGGCAAACAACCCGCGCACTCGAGTCGAAACTAACGCATCGATGTCGAGTCCGTGCTCTCCACGTGCCGCTATCCTCTATCGATCGTTCGCTCTCTTCCATCTCGTAGGCAATTGGTCACTCGCCTGCGTCGTCGTCGCTGTCGTCCAGGAGCTCGACGATGCTGCTGCTCGCGACAGATGCGTGTGCTCTCGCGTGCGCAGGATCTGCGACTGTCGATCGCCTCGAGACGTGCGTGAGCGCAGCTGAGAGCCGAGACGGATGCTGCTGCTGGTGCGCTGGTCGAGGCACTTGGAGGAGCTCTGGCGGTGCGAGCGGAAGGTGCAGCGCCAGTGGCGAGTGCTCGGGTCCTAGTAACTGGGGGTGCGGAAGGCGATGCGCACCAGCAATGGAGCTGCTACCGCTGCTACTTGGACGCTCCTTTGCCTCCGTCGCGACTGACGCAGCGGCGTTTGCGACCTGCTGCGCGCGGTACATGACGTGGAGCATCTCGGACTCGGAGACGTGGTGCAGCACGAGGAAGACTGCGTGCTCGGCCTCGAAGCGCTGGTACGCCACAAGCTCATCGAGGACGTTGTAGCGGAACTCGAGGCGCCGCATCTGCTCACGTCGCGCTTTCCACTCCATGCTACTCGCACGCATAGAGATCGTCAGTGTGAGGCGAGGAGCACCGCTACGACGATGCAGTCATGAAGGACACGATAGCCGCACCGTTTCGCGTCCTTCGTGGCTTGGAACGCCTTGCGCTTCTCGGACAAGAGCTGCCGGAGCATCGAGACCTTGAGCTGCAGCGGCACTTTCTCGTCGTGTGCGCGCGGCCCGACGGTGTCTGCAAGCGTCTGCCACGACGACGGCGGCACGTTGTCGCGGCTGCGATTACTACGAGCGCCACTTCGCGTTGGCGAGTGAGGCGAGAGCAAAGGAGGCGAGTGGACGCGATGCGCTGGGCTCGTTGACTCGGCGCCAGCGCTGAGCGGATGGTGGTGATGGTGGCTCGCACCACTCGCTGTCGTGGCGTAGAAGTCCTGCATCGCAGTCTGGAAGTCCTCGCTGATCTGCTGCCGCACCTCCAAGTTCTGCTTCACGCGGCCGCGGATCTTTGTTGGCGACCGCAGCGACTTGGAGAAGCCTGGCGAGAGCGCGCGTGCGATCGTCGCGATCGACGGTGGCTTGCTCGGCGACACGGACGACGACGACACTGTGGACGTAGTGGATGCGCTGAACCCGCCAGGTGTCGTCGCGATCGTGAGCGGCGCTTGGATCGTCCCGCCGTTCTTGAGGTGCCGGTGCATCCCTTCGAGCTGCTTCTGCCGCTTCTCGGGCGACACTTGCTGCGTCGCGCACAGTGCGTGCACGAGCGCTGTGCTTGCGTCTCCGTTGTTTCCTGCGAGCCCAAGCGCTTTGACGTCCACGCCGTTGCGGCGCCTGCTCTTCTTCTCGAGCTTGCTCCAGACGAGGAGCAGGAGCTTGATGCGCGCGTCCGTGATCGCGCGCCACGTGCGCCACATGACCTGGAAGTCCCGCACGCGCTTGCGAAAGCGCAGGATCAAGCGCCGGAACTTGACGTCCTGGAACTCGAGCCAGGACGTCACGATGATCTCCACGGCAGCGCCATTTGCTCGATCGCGCTTGCGCTGGAGCCAGCGCCGCATCGTGCGCTGGACCTGCGTGATCGCATTCAGGACGCGCGGCATGCGGTAGAACGGCGAGTGGAGGTTCGTCGTACTGCGACTACTGCTGCGGTAGTAGCCACCGCCAGCGAGGACGTGGCGATGCACGCGCGCGCGCTCGCGCCAGAACGCTTGGATGCGGCGCGCCATGACCACTTGTCGGAGCGCATCGCGTCGGAGCTTCCAGGCGTGGAACGTGCTGAGCCAGCGTACTGACGACTGCGCGAGCGCCACAAGCAGGAGCCACTGACACTGTCGATACGTCCGGCGCGCTTCGTTCTGGCGCTGCTGGCGCCGGAGTTGCCACCGGTTCACGGCGCTCCGGACAGCAGCTTCTTCAGTCGCGTCACACACTTGCTTGCGTCGGAGCGCCTGCTGCTGCTTCTGCTCGATCGAGGACGGGAACACCGGTGTCTGCGGCGGGCGCTGCAAGAGACTTGTACACGACTGCTGCTTGTTCTTGAGCACGAGGTCTTCGCCGTGGCGCGCGACGCGCTCCTGTCGCTTCGCGCGCTGCTGCTGCACCATTTGCTCGAGGACTTGCGGGAGCGACCGGAGCTCGTCCATGCGCGAGACCAAGTTGCGGCTCTTGAGCGCCGCTGCCGTCTGCTCTCGAAAGACGCTCCGGCGCGTTGAAAACCGGATCGTCGACGGTGTCGGGCGTCCGAGGTCGCTTACGCCTTGCGCTATCGTCAGTGGCGCCACGCCAGCCGGCGCAGAGAGAGCCGACTGCTGCTGCTGCTGAAAGAGCGTCCCGAGCAAGCGGTCAACGTCTCGATTCGTCGCTTCTCGCGAGTGCTGCAGCGAGCGCTCGGTCTCGGTGAGCTCGCCGAGTGGGTACAGCGTCCGCGGCGAGTTCTTCTGGCGCGTCGCGAGCACGCGCTGGTGGTACGTCGAGCCCGAGAGTGATGGCTGGCGTGGTCGTGTCGGTGGCACCACTTCGCTCTCTTTGCCATACGGCGTGAGTACAGCGACGAGTGGTGGTGCTGCTGCTATGCCGTTCGCGTTGGACAGATCCTTGGTTGCTGTCGTGGACTCGAGCACGCGCTGGATCATCTCTTCGACGCGCTGGTCGCGTCGCCGTGGCGTGACGTTCGCGCGCTGGCGGTAGATGAGCCAGTCCGACGATGGTTCAAGCCGCGCTGCGATCGCGCGTGCCTCGACTGTTGTGTGTGCGGATGACGGTGGCAACGGTGGCGTTGGCTGTGCGCCGCTCGCGCTTGTGATGTCGGTGCCATGCAAGGAGCGAACTGGCTGTGAGCAGGCAGTCTCAAGAGCTTCGAGCGCAGGCTCGAGCACCTTCGAGTCGTCCTCACAACTGTTGTTGTTGTTGTTGTTGCTAGTAGCGATGGCTCGACCTGCTCGAGACACAACGAGCAGCTCCTCGCGCTCGTCACATTGTACGCGACGTCGCTGCACTGCGAGCGCAAGTGCGCGCTCGGTTGGACCACTGGGCACGCCGTCGCTTGTCAGCGGATCTCCATCCGCGGCTGCTATCTGCTGCTGCTGCTGCGAATCAGCTGCAGCTGTCGCAGGCAGGAGCTGCTCGTCGATCGCGCGCTTCTTCTCGTCGTTGCGGCTCTTGAGGTGAAAGCCATCGCGCACGGTGAAGCGTTTGCTCACACCAGCTGCATGCGCGTGCGGACTCGCGCGATGCGGTGGATGCGGCTTGGCATGACCTGGTAGCGCGTTCGCTGCAGCACGCACCGTCATATCAACACTCACGCACGCACGCACTCGCACGAGTGCCTGCTCTACGTGTGCGTGTGTGCGTGTCGTGTTGGTGCTCACACGCGCATTGAAAGGTCGTTTCGTGTGACGATGCGTCGAGTTCGGATCGCGAAGCAGTCCTTTCGTCGCTTTGTCGGGTCTCTTGGTGCATCCACAGAGCTGCGGCGCTTGCATCGAGCGCACGCATGATGGCGCACAGTCGTAGCAGTAGCAGCAGCAGCAGCATTGACAGCGCACTGCTTCACGATAGCAGCGCAGAGCACGAGACGGTCGTGTCGGAGACGCAGTACGACGACGACGACGATGGCTTTGACATCGAGAGCTCCAATGAAAACGAGACGGAGGACGATGCACCGAGTCCCGAGTTGCTGCAAGAGAGTGGCGACGCTGACGATGCGTACGACGACGATGCGTTTGAGCTTGACGACACTCCGGACGACACTCCGGACGACGCAGATGCTGACGATGGTGACGACAGCGACAACAGCAGCAACTGGGTGAGCAACAGAGTGGATCGCAATGCCGTCGACAGTGCCGAGGACGCGTACAGCACCGACAGCTTTGATACACCGGATGCGAGCGCACGAGAAGAGTCTCTGGTAGTGGCGCTTGGACGAAGAGAAGCGTCAGACTCGTACGCTGAGGCACACGACAGCGTTGAGGCACGCGAGCGCACGAACTCGTCGTCGCTGTTCAAGGTCTCACGCCGCAGCAGCGTCTTCAACAGACACGACGACGACATTGTCGAGAGCGATCGAGAGTGTGAGCACTCGCGCGTGCTCGAGCCAGTCGACACGCGCGTGGCTCTCGCGTCGCACTGGTGCGCGCGCAAGATCCAGACGCTCCGCAGCGCAGACGCGAGCGCCAACGAGGCGAACGCGTCGAGACCATCGTCATCTTCATCACCAGCGCTCGACCATCGGATCCCGCTCCAGGCGCTCGATGCGTTGGGGACGCGCCTCAGGCGCAGATCACGCTCGGTTGAGTCTAGAGCTGCAGGCGTCATCGACGTCAGTGCAAGGTCGTCGTCGCCACAGTCAAGAGTCCGAGCCAGGTGCATCGCAGCACGGGCGTCGATGGTCTCGCCTGACGCCACCTCGAAGCTCATGGACCGAGCACAAACGGCGCGGCTGCTGCACATGACGTTCGATCACCTGGTCGCGAACGAGTCGGACGAGTTGGACGAGGAGGACTGGCAGTGGCAGGTGAGTACTGAGATAGCAGTAGCAACCGCGACAGCGACGATGCCATCGCTTCCACTGCCCACACGCCTCGAGACGTTCTGCGCAGCGAAGCGAACGCACTTGGCGCGCAAGCTCGCGGCGCTGCGCTTTGCAGATCGCTACGCGTACACGTGCGCTGGCGACGCCTCGGGCATGAGCCTCGAGACGCTCGCGTTTGTCAGCGACATGGTCGCGGCGCAGCGGCAGAGTGTGGGCGTGTCGAGCTGCTGGCAGACGCACGCTGTGCACCTTGACGCGACTGTCGCGACGACCAAGCGGCGGCTGCACGAGTCCCGCTCGCTGCGCAAACGAGCTGCGCAGTTGCTGCAGACGCGAGACGCGTACACCGAGTCTGCCACGACGACTCGCGTGGCGTAGCTGAGTGCGTCGCGACTGCGCGACTGGCGAGCGACCTGTCTGTCTGCATACGAGTGAGAGTGAGTGCACAAGAGCAAGCGCGTATACAGCGCGTCGTGGCGGTCGTGATGGTTGCGTTGCTATTGTGTCGTCTCTCCGTCTACTTTCTACACGCGGTCGTCCGTCTGCTTGCCGTACCCGTTGTTGTACTCGTCCGGGTAGATCTTGAGCCACGCCTTGTGCAAGCGCTCGTAGTGCTCGGGCCGCGTGAGCTGCCAGCCGTGCGGGTCCTCTGCCCAGAGCACAAAGATCGTCGTGACGGCGCTCGCGACGACGTTCATGAACAAGCTGTTGACGCCGTAGCCAATGAGGAAGGCAAAGACGCCGATGAGCACGTCCGGGTGCTCAAACATCGCGAGGCGCTGCTTGTCCGTGTCGTGCACCATGTGGATCGCAATGTACGCGCTCACGGCGCCGATGATGACGTTGCCCATGAAGAAGACGTTGCCCGTGAGGTCGTCGTTCACAATGGCGCTCCAGCCCTTGCTCTTGAAGAGCTTGAACACGTGCTTACTCGCAGTCACGAACGAGTAGCCATAGCACCCGACGAACGTGTATGCAAAGCGGTTGAAGAACTCGATCCAGCTCTCGATCATGCCGATGATGCACGAGAGGCAGGAGAGCAGGCACGCCGCGACGCAGTTCCCGCTCTGGTTCGCGAGCGACGCGAAGATCTGGAGCATCGACCGGATCGTCTCGAGGATCGCGACAATGAGCGACCCAAAGCAGATGCTCCCGAGGTTGAGCGTCACGGCCCGAAGCCACGCGCCGAGCGTGATGAACGGCGACGTCGACGCGTTCTTCCACGCCGCGACCGTGCCTGCGACAGTGACCGAGATGACGTTCTTGAGCACGAACGTGCCCCAGAAGTAGATCAAGAGCATGCCGCAGAGCACACCGATGACGGCGCCCGTGGCGAACTTGACGTCGCACTTCTCGGTCGTGCACACGTCGTCGAGCGTGATGTAGTCCTGGTGGAACATCAGTCCGAGGCTCGCGAGCACCCATGCGAACGCCCAGCCGACCTGGATCACGACCATCACGGCGGCCACGACAAGCGTCATGGGCAAGCGGAAGATCGCGCTGCCGGCGACGCGCAAGTGCGCAGCCGCAAACTTGATGCGTTTGCGCACGCAGCACGCGTACAGTACGAGTAGGAGCGCGCAGAGCCCAAAGACGACTGCGGGCCAGTAGTAGAACTTGGTCCCGGCGTCGTACGCGAGCTTGGTGAACACGTACGCCGCGGCGATGTTGAGTACGATGATGAGTCCGAGCGCGAGCCAAATGAGCACTTTACCGGCGCAGATCATGATCGCGATCCAGACGAGCGAGAAGCCCATGGCTGCGAAGCCGCTCGTGAGAACGTACTTCATGAGCACCTGGACGCCCGAGTTCTCGGCGAGGCCCTGCACTTTCGTCGCGTCGATGAACTCGCCGCCGTAGCTCCCAGCAAAGTAGATCGTCACGATCACGAGCGCGAGCCAGATGAGGAGGAAGAAGACATCGTTGCACTCGCGCTTTGGCTGCAGGAGCCCTTCGCCAGTGCTGTACGTGTCGTTGTCGGTGCTGTGGTGGTTCTTGTTGCCATAGTGCTGTTGCTGCGGGCTCTGCGGCCGCCGGGTGTCGTCGCCGTACGACTCGGCCTGTGTGTAGTGCATCTTCCTTCTGCTGCTGCAGCCTCGCGTCGATTCACGTCCGCGCCGTGTGCGCTGTTGTGCGCTGTTGTGCGCTGTTGTGTTCTGGGCGCCCGAACGAGTGCGCGCGTGTGCGTGTGTGCGTGCGGAAGGAAATTGCGAAATGACTGAAGCGACAGCAGCAAAAGCAAAAGGCAGCAAGCAAAGCAAAGGAAACGAGCGTGAAGAGGAAGAGTGCATGTCACAACACCACCACGATCAGTGAACAGCGGCCGAGAAAGCCATGATTGTAGATGCGTGCGAAAGGCAGATCAGAGAGCATACAATTGCGCATAGAGTGGAAGACGCGATTCTGTCGCGGCGGCAAGCAACTCGTTGGACACAACAACACCGACCCAGCTGGATACTCGAGTGGATCGATCGTCATGCTTGAGCGCCAGTGGATTCCTCTAGCGCGTGGAGCGCGACCGGTGCAAACCATGCATCCATCAGAGCACGTGCGGCGCGACTCGTGGTCGAGCACGCGCACACTGATCTGGATCGCCGACAGCGTCAAGCAGCCATCTCTGCGTGCAAGCGCGCGATGGGTTGACTCGCAACAGTAATGGAGCGCGCGTGCTCCTCCTGCACCACGTCACACCGGTCTTGGTGCCTCCTCCGCCCTCTGTGCTCTGCCTGTTTGGCTGGCTTCAAGGCTGCACTCCTCGCAGCGACACTGATGCGGAGATCTCGCTCGTGCACCCATGCTTCATAGGCTCATGTCCAGCCGTCTCGTGTCGGTGTGAACCGGTGCAGATGTGTTTGCTTTCGGTGCCAGCACGTTCTTGAGAACGCTTTTGCCACGACGCAGAGCGTTGTCGACAGGAAGTGCGCCGAGCACTGCGCGCGCGAGACGAGTCGAACTGTGGAGCCATCATCGACTCCTTAGCCAGATCTGCTGCAGCTGCAATGGCCCGAGTGTGATACGAGTCGTCAGCTCAGCGTGTTTGTTGTGTGCTAGTGTATGTGTAGCGCGTTAGTACTCCATTCGCTACGAAACGAGAATGAGCTGAGTAGTGAAGCGTGAGAGCAAGCGCACATGCACGTGAGCGACGGTGGTCGTGGTCGTGGCGGTGGCGAGTGGCAATCGCGAGTGAATAGTGGCTCGAATAGTACGTGCGTGCAGCGTATGTGTGGTGCTAGCACGTGTCGTCTTGAGCGTATCTCGCTCAAGTGGCAGCGATGGGGCCAGTCATGCTGGTGTTTGCCAGAGCTGCTTGTCAACGTTGTTGTGCGAACGTCGGGCAAGAAGAGATGGAGATCGTTGCATGTGATGGACACTGTGCTCTGTATGCAGGGCAGCGACGTTACTTGTCGAGAGGTTGCGTCTGCGTTTGAGCCGGGTGACACGAAGAGGCGAGGCAGGTCTCGTAGTACTTCGCACATGCGCATGCACGTCTTGCATCGCGTCGGCAAACGCGCCGTTGGCTTTGTCTGGTCACTCGTACTGAAGTAGTCAAACGTAGTCGAAAGGCGAGCAGGCAGTATAACAAACAAGCGAAAAGGAAAAAGTGTGCGCCATCCGGGAATCGAACCCGGGGCATCCCGATGGGAGCGGGATATTTTACCACTAAACCAATGGCGCTTCACATATTCACGCCACAACACACTAAATATAACACTAACAAATTGCCTCATGTACAACCCAACAAATTACCTCATTTACAAACGCTACCAACACAGCTCACAGCCCACAGCTCACAAACGCAACGCGCTACTGCTGCCAAACTTCCCCTTGAACAACACACTCATACACATACACCAATCTATCGAGAGCAGCGCACACACTACTGCAATTACGAACCACCGCAAACCACACCCAAACATAGCACATTGTTTGCTCACCAAACGACACCATCACACCACACTCACAACCCACACACATCAACCTATCAATTGCACTTTACACAGCTCTACACATATGAGTATCAAACGCAGACACGCTATGTGTCTCTTCGCACGGTGTGGGAAATGTCAACATGTAGTGACATCATGGTTATTGATAAAAGAAGAGGAATGGGTTGGTTCAGACTTACAAATACGTCAACAAGCGCTAACAAGCTACAGTCAATTTTAGTCACTCACTTCAGTGTTCACATATGGGTGCAACGTCAATACGAAACTATGATCTCGCAAGGACACAATGTGCGTGCTTGCTCAGCAGGAGTCAACAGCAGTGCGGTTCAAGTTCGCCATGTCGTCTCGCGAGCACGAAATGAACGCTGATTTTCAAAGTTCCAGTGAGCAGCGTGTCGCGACAGAGCTGATGTGCTACAAGTGTACGGGGCACAAGCGAGCGATAACCTTCTCTGCCCTTGATGCTGGTCGCTGTTGAACGTCAGTATGTCCTATGCCAAGCTCTCATCCCGCTACCGCGTCATTTCAGCGCTGACGATGGTGCACTTGTGATATTGTGGCCAGGCAGCGAGAGCATTTGTGGCTACAACAAGTTTGGGCACTTCACGATTTTGGTTCTATTTAGGCACGCAACTTTGGGTTCCAAGACGCCAAATTTTGGAAGTCCAAGACACCATATCTTGGAAGTCCAAGACGCCAGATCTTGGAAGTCCAAGACGCCAGATCTTGGAACCAGTGCCAGTCCAAGTCTTGGACCAGCTGCGACGACGGCGACAAAGAGGCCGCAACATCACACGTGACTCGGTGCACACGACGCACACACTCGACGACCAAGACTCGACACGCAGATTCGATCAGCTCGCGGTCGAATCTTCAAGGGAGAGACTTAGTCGATAATGGGTGTAAGTACCAGAGAGAGCAAGTTCGGATCGGTTAGGACCAGACGAGTATCCAGCCAGCGTAGCCTTGTAGACTGGACCTAGGAGCGCTCTGGTAGGATGACTAGGAGTTTGTATGCACTTACCTAAGTGGGTGCGCATTCAGCACTCTTGCAATCAGTTGCGATTTTTTCCTACCACGCACGTCTCTCCGCTCCTTCAAATCAGGTGAAAGGGAGCCAGCCCCGTACGGTACGTCAGTGAGGTGCATTTAGCATACCAGTGCCTGTGTGAGTGTGCGCGGGTGTGTGAAGTGGATTAGCGTGAACATCTTCCCAACCCGACCGCAAGGTCCTCCATATTGACTGCCTGCTTGCGCTCGAGGAAGAGAGGAGCTTCTATAGCGAGTGAGTGACTGTGCGCGAGTGTGCGTGTACGACTGAGTGTGTACGAGTGAGAGTGCACGAGTGAGAGTGAACAAGAAGAGAGCATAAGAGTGAATACATTGACTTTGAGCTCCACGACTTGGCGATTTGTCAGTTGGCACATCTATACCTCTCGACCCAATCTGAAAGAACTCAGAGCAAACGGATACACATTGTGAGGGACACTGTCCAATTAGAGCCTGTTGCCCGGCGATACATTTGGGTGCAGAGTGGGTGCATAGGTGTGTCGATTGCTGTGTGTGCACGGGGACTAGCTCGACCCGGATTGGCGCTACCCCTTCGCCTTTTCGGTTGTTGTTGTCGTTAAACACTACATTTGCTTTATCTCACTCTACCTCGGACGTCAGGGTCACGTGTAGCGCCAGTGATGTGTAAATCGGAAATACACCATGAAGACGCACCCGCAGCGGCCTCGTCAAACAAGTGCATCTCGCAGCATCTCTTGCATCCACCCTAGAAAATGCTGCGAATGAGCGACATTGTGTCAGTTGGACTAACGCATTTTCTGTATCCACCCAGAGAGCGCTACAGTCGAGCGACCGTTGTGTTTGGCCCGATAATGCGGGGCGCATTATCCTGGAGGTAAGATTGACACTCTAGCGACAATTGAGATGCACACTTGCTCGATTTCTTACATGGCTTCGCTTGCATGACTCAAGGGTGCAGAAGCGAGAGCGGCCGCGATTTCGGTGCTTTGACTTGTCGTGCTCGCGAGACGACATGGCGAACTTGAACCGCACTGCTGTTGACTCCTGCTGAGCAAGCACGCACATTGTGTCCTTGCGAGATCATAGTTTCGTATTGACGTTGCACCCATATGTGAACACTGAAGTGAGTGACTAAAATTGACTGTAGCTTGTTAGCGCTTGTTGACGTATTTGTAAGTCTGAACCAACCCATTCCTCTTCTTTTATCAATAACCATGATGTCACTACATGTTGACATTTCCCACACCGTGCGAAGAGACACATAGCGTGTCTGCGTTTGATACTCATATGTGTAGAGCTGTGTAAAGTGCAATTGATAGGTTGATGTGTGTGGGTTGTGAGTGTGGTGTGATGGTGTCGTTTGGTGAGCAAACAATGTGCTATGTTTGGGTGTGGTTTGCGGTGGTTCGTAATTGCAGTAGTGTGTGCGCTGCTCTCGATAGATTGGTGTATGTGTATGAGTGTGTTGTTCAAGGGGAAGTTTGGCAGCAGTAGCGCGTTGCGTTTGTGAGCTGTGGGCTGTGAGCTGTGTTGGTAGCGTTTGTAAATGAGGTAATTTGTTGGGTTGTACATGAGGCAATTTGTTAGTGTTATATTTAGTGTGTTGTGGCGTGAATATGTGAAGCGCCATTGGTTTAGTGGTAAAATATCCCGCTCCCATCGGGATGCCCCGGGTTCGATTCCCGGATGGCGCACACTTTTTCCTTTTCGCTTGTTTGTTATACTGCCTGCTCGCCTTTCGACTACGTTTGACTACTTCAGTACGAGTGACCAGACAAAGCCAACGGCGCGTTTGCCGACGCGATGCAAGACGTGCATGCGCATGTGCGAAGTACTACGAGACCTGCCTCGCCTCTTCGTGTCACCCGGCTCAAACGCAGACGCAACCTCTCGACAAGTAACGTCGCTGCCCTGCATACAGAGCACAGTGTCCATCACATGCAACGATCTCCATCTCTTCTTGCCCGACGTTCGCACAACAACGTTGACAAGCAGCTCTGGCAAACACCAGCATGACTGGCCCCATCGCTGCCACTTGAGCGAGATACGCTCAAGACGACACGTGCTAGCACCACACATACGCTGCACGCACGTACTATTCGAGCCACTATTCACTCGCGATTGCCACTCGCCACCGCCACGACCACGACCACCGTCGCTCACGTGCATGTGCGCTTGCTCTCACGCTTCACTACTCAGCTCATTCTCGTTTCGTAGCGAATGGAGTACTAACGCGCTACACATACACTAGCACACAACAAACACGCTGAGCTGACGACTCGTATCACACTCGGGCCATTGCAGCTGCAGCAGATCTGGCTAAGGAGTCGATGATGGCTCCACAGTTCGACTCGTCTCGCGCGCGCAGTGCTCGGCGCACTTCCTGTCGACAACGCTCTGCGTCGTGGCAAAAGCGTTCTCAAGAACGTGCTGGCACCGAAAGCAAACACATCTGCACCGGTTCACACCGACACGAGACGGCTGGACATGAGCCTATGAAGCATGGGTGCACGAGCGAGATCTCCGCATCAGTGTCGCTGCGAGGAGTGCAGCCTTGAAGCCAGCCAAACAGGCAGAGCACAGAGGGCGGAGGAGGCACCAAGACCGGTGTGACGTGGTGCAGGAGGAGCACGCGCGCTCCATTACTGTTGCGAGTCAACCCATCGCGCGCTTGCACGCAGAGATGGCTGCTTGACGCTGTCGGCGATCCAGATCAGTGTGCGCGTGCTCGACCACGAGTCGCGCCGCACGTGCTCTGATGGATGCATGGTTTGCACCGGTCGCGCTCCACGCGCTAGAGGAATCCACTGGCGCTCAAGCATGACGATCGATCCACTCGAGTATCCAGCTGGGTCGGTGTTGTTGTGTCCAACGAGTTGCTTGCCGCCGCGACAGAATCGCGTCTTCCACTCTATGCGCAATTGTATGCTCTCTGATCTGCCTTTCGCACGCATCTACAATCATGGCTTTCTCGGCCGCTGTTCACTGATCGTGGTGGTGTTGTGACATGCACTCTTCCTCTTCACGCTCGTTTCCTTTGCTTTGCTTGCTGCCTTTTGCTTTTGCTGCTGTCGCTTCAGTCATTTCGCAATTTCCTTCCGCACGCACACACGCACACGCGCGCACTCGTTCGGGCGCCCAGAACACAACAGCGCACAACAGCGCACAACAGCGCACACGGCGCGGACGTGAATCGACGCGAGGCTGCAGCAGCAGAAGGAAGATGCACTACACACAGGCCGAGTCGTACGGCGACGACACCCGGCGGCCGCAGAGCCCGCAGCAACAGCACTATGGCAACAAGAACCACCACAGCACCGACAACGACACGTACAGCACTGGCGAAGGGCTCCTGCAGCCAAAGCGCGAGTGCAACGATGTCTTCTTCCTCCTCATCTGGCTCGCGCTCGTGATCGTGACGATCTACTTTGCTGGGAGCTACGGCGGCGAGTTCATCGACGCGACGAAAGTGCAGGGCCTCGCCGAGAACTCGGGCGTCCAGGTGCTCATGAAGTACGTTCTCACGAGCGGCTTCGCAGCCATGGGCTTCTCGCTCGTCTGGATCGCGATCATGATCTGCGCCGGTAAAGTGCTCATTTGGCTCGCGCTCGGACTCATCATCGTACTCAACATCGCCGCGGCGTACGTGTTCACCAAGCTCGCGTACGACGCCGGGACCAAGTTCTACTACTGGCCCGCAGTCGTCTTTGGGCTCTGCGCGCTCCTACTCGTACTGTACGCGTGCTGCGTGCGCAAACGCATCAAGTTTGCGGCTGCGCACTTGCGCGTCGCCGGCAGCGCGATCTTCCGCTTGCCCATGACGCTTGTCGTGGCCGCCGTGATGGTCGTGATCCAGGTCGGCTGGGCGTTCGCATGGGTGCTCGCGAGCCTCGGACTGATGTTCCACCAGGACTACATCACGCTCGACGACGTGTGCACGACCGAGAAGTGCGACGTCAAGTTCGCCACGGGCGCCGTCATCGGTGTGCTCTGCGGCATGCTCTTGATCTACTTCTGGGGCACGTTCGTGCTCAAGAACGTCATCTCGGTCACTGTCGCAGGCACGGTCGCGGCGTGGAAGAACGCGTCGACGTCGCCGTTCATCACGCTCGGCGCGTGGCTTCGGGCCGTGACGCTCAACCTCGGGAGCATCTGCTTTGGGTCGCTCATTGTCGCGATCCTCGAGACGATCCGGTCGATGCTCCAGATCTTCGCGTCGCTCGCGAACCAGAGCGGGAACTGCGTCGCGGCGTGCCTGCTCTCCTGCCTCTCGTGCATCATCGGCATGATCGAGAGCTGGATCGAGTTCTTCAACCGCTTTGCATACACGTTCGTCGGGTGCTATGGCTACTCGTTCGTGACTGCGAGTAAGCACGTGTTCAAGCTCTTCAAGAGCAAGGGCTGGAGCGCCATTGTGAACGACGACCTCACGGGCAACGTCTTCTTCATGGGCAACGTCATCATCGGCGCCGTGAGCGCGTACATTGCGATCCACATGGTGCACGACACGGACAAGCAGCGCCTCGCGATGTTTGAGCACCCGGACGTGCTCATCGGCGTCTTTGCCTTCCTCATTGGCTACGGCGTCAACAGCTTGTTCATGAACGTCGTCGCGAGCGCCGTCACGACGATCTTTGTGCTCTGGGCAGAGGACCCGCACGGCTGGCAGCTCACGCGGCCCGAGCACTACGAGCGCTTGCACAAGGCGTGGCTCAAGATCTACCCGGACGAGTACAACAACGGGTACGGCAAGCAGACGGACGACCGCGTGTAGAAAGTAGACGGAGAGACGACACAATAGCAACGCAACCATCACGACCGCCACGACGCGCTGTATACGCGCTTGCTCTTGTGCACTCACTCTCACTCGTATGCAGACAGACAGGTCGCTCGCCAGTCGCGCAGTCGCGACGCACTCAGCTACGCCACGCGAGTCGTCGTGGCAGACTCGGTGTACGCGTCTCGCGTCTGCAGCAACTGCGCAGCTCGTTTGCGCAGCGAGCGGGACTCGTGCAGCCGCCGCTTGGTCGTCGCGACAGTCGCGTCAAGGTGCACAGCGTGCGTCTGCCAGCAGCTCGACACGCCCACACTCTGCCGCTGCGCCGCGACCATGTCGCTGACAAACGCGAGCGTCTCGAGGCTCATGCCCGAGGCGTCGCCAGCGCACGTGTACGCGTAGCGATCTGCAAAGCGCAGCGCCGCGAGCTTGCGCGCCAAGTGCGTTCGCTTCGCTGCGCAGAACGTCTCGAGGCGTGTGGGCAGTGGAAGCGATGGCATCGTCGCTGTCGCGGTTGCTACTGCTATCTCAGTACTCACCTGCCACTGCCAGTCCTCCTCGTCCAACTCGTCCGACTCGTTCGCGACCAGGTGATCGAACGTCATGTGCAGCAGCCGCGCCGTTTGTGCTCGGTCCATGAGCTTCGAGGTGGCGTCAGGCGAGACCATCGACGCCCGTGCTGCGATGCACCTGGCTCGGACTCTTGACTGTGGCGACGACGACCTTGCACTGACGTCGATGACGCCTGCAGCTCTAGACTCAACCGAGCGTGATCTGCGCCTGAGGCGCGTCCCCAACGCATCGAGCGCCTGGAGCGGGATCCGATGGTCGAGCGCTGGTGATGAAGATGACGATGGTCTCGACGCGTTCGCCTCGTTGGCGCTCGCGTCTGCGCTGCGGAGCGTCTGGATCTTGCGCGCGCACCAGTGCGACGCGAGAGCCACGCGCGTGTCGACTGGCTCGAGCACGCGCGAGTGCTCACACTCTCGATCGCTCTCGACAATGTCGTCGTCGTGTCTGTTGAAGACGCTGCTGCGGCGTGAGACCTTGAACAGCGACGACGAGTTCGTGCGCTCGCGTGCCTCAACGCTGTCGTGTGCCTCAGCGTACGAGTCTGACGCTTCTCTTCGTCCAAGCGCCACTACCAGAGACTCTTCTCGTGCGCTCGCATCCGGTGTATCAAAGCTGTCGGTGCTGTACGCGTCCTCGGCACTGTCGACGGCATTGCGATCCACTCTGTTGCTCACCCAGTTGCTGCTGTTGTCGCTGTCGTCACCATCGTCAGCATCTGCGTCGTCCGGAGTGTCGTCCGGAGTGTCGTCAAGCTCAAACGCATCGTCGTCGTACGCATCGTCAGCGTCGCCACTCTCTTGCAGCAACTCGGGACTCGGTGCATCGTCCTCCGTCTCGTTTTCATTGGAGCTCTCGATGTCAAAGCCATCGTCGTCGTCGTCGTACTGCGTCTCCGACACGACCGTCTCGTGCTCTGCGCTGCTATCGTGAAGCAGTGCGCTGTCAATGCTGCTGCTGCTGCTACTGCTACGACTGTGCGCCATCATGCGTGCGCTCGATGCAAGCGCCGCAGCTCTGTGGATGCACCAAGAGACCCGACAAAGCGACGAAAGGACTGCTTCGCGATCCGAACTCGACGCATCGTCACACGAAACGACCTTTCAATGCGCGTGTGAGCACCAACACGACACGCACACACGCACACGTAGAGCAGGCACTCGTGCGAGTGCGTGCGTGCGTGAGTGTTGATATGACGGTGCGTGCTGCAGCGAACGCGCTACCAGGTCATGCCAAGCCGCATCCACCGCATCGCGCGAGTCCGCACGCGCATGCAGCTGGTGTGAGCAAACGCTTCACCGTGCGCGATGGCTTTCACCTCAAGAGCCGCAACGACGAGAAGAAGCGCGCGATCGACGAGCAGCTCCTGCCTGCGACAGCTGCAGCTGATTCGCAGCAGCAGCAGCAGATAGCAGCCACGGATGGAGATCATAACAGCATAGCAAGAGCTGCGGCGACAGCGCAACAGAGCCTATCCATTGAAGCGCAGGAGCGTGTGCATGACGGAAGCTGCTGCGTGGCAGCGTCGCAGGAGCAGCAAGCGCGCACGCATCATCTTGATCATCGACGCCATTGCCTTCGCCCTTCGCGTGGATGATGGAGCAAGCGTTTGGGCGCTCGAGATACGGCCCTCGCACTTAAGAGAGAGACTTGATTTTGAGTAGGAAGTGATCGTAGCATTTTACAGTATTTTTCAATACAAAAAGACGTGAAAAAGTACAGTGAATTGCTACGATCACTTCCTACTCAAAATCAAGTCAACATTACTTGAAATTTCATGTTACGTGCATTTACAGTTCTCACTTTTCGAGCAAATTCCTATTTAAAATGCGACGCACTTAGCTCGAAGCAGTTGTGTCCTCTCAAAGACGTCGCACTTAAAGATCCGAGAGAGGACTTGAGAGGACGTGTCGAAACGTATTCTTTTTTGACTAAAACTCGGAGCGGCAATATGCTTCAAGTATCGTGTCTCACCTGCAGCAACTATCAGCGACTTTTGGTCGCTGCATGCTATTTTTGGAGGCTATATTGACGAATAACTATATAGTTATGCTACAATGTAGCCGGAATTACGGCTAGATTGTGAATATACTTATTTTAGTCGTGCCAGTGTCGTGACACGTTTAATAGCCTGATTGTTCAAAATATTTACATATATAGCCCTAAAAATAACGCCGCGAGCACTCGCGAATTTAATCTTGATTCAAGAATGCAAAAACCCTCGCAAGCGCACACATATATACATGAAAAAGTCGAGCCAAATCCTGTTTGATTTGGCTCGACTTTTTCATTATTCGAACTTAGATGTCAACCATCCTCGCAGCGTTTGGACGCTCGAGGTTGCTTGATGGGTTTTATGACGATAATTTTTTTGTAGGAATATCCAAAATATCGTATGTGTGGTCAGCGTGTCGATAAAAATGGAATCTTCACTGGGATATCGTATTGCAAAGTCAAGTACCGTGCGGGAAGCGTGCGGTTGCCAAATGGGGGGAAAATCCTACAAAATGTTTTCAAGAGCTGCAACAACGAAAAAATGTGTTTTGTTCAGATCAGAAAAGTAAACTATATTGTTTGATTATCCAGTTTTAACTGTACAACATGTTTAAGGATTTCGTAAACAAACGAAACATCGATAATATACGTTAGAATGCAAAAATATATTGTGAATACGAACGTTAGAGCACTGGATTAGCTTGTTGTGCGATTAGAAGCGATGGAATGCACTGTGATTGTACTTCATCGTGATGCCGAACCACAACTCGATCAAGATCAAGAGTACTCGCTATACAAGATTTGTTTAGTTTCGGTTACTCTTTTTTACTATCAAAAATTGTTAGCGTATTTGTTTTTGATAATATTTAGTTCTCAGACGTTATATAATTACCGAACGGTCGAAAAGTCGTACACTTTTTACTATGTGTTTGTATGCGTAGTCATAAATCTTTCAGAAAAACCATCGGATATACGGGAACGATACACGCGTCTTTAGAGAACGTCAGCTTCAGGTATTAATGGGCCGGAAGCCATGTGCGAGCTCGCGCGTTGCGCATCCACACCACCACCCACTGTAGCTAGTGCGTGCGCGTTCGATAGTTGCAGTTGAGCAAGCTCTGTGCACTGCACAGCGCTCGAAGCAGTCGGCCGCTTTGTATATCCACACAAGAAGATTTGCACTACGGAGCTCAGGTGCACGTTCGGTCCTCTTCGCCAGGTCTTGCGGTCGCTCGAGAGCAGTCTCGCACCGTATCGTGCCAGTCGGGTGCTCCGGGGTCGACTGAGTCTAGCAGAGTGCTGTCGGACCAGCCCCGACGCACTCGGACTGAGGAGAGACAGCGGACGGAGCGACGAACGACAAGTGAGAAGCGATGAGCGTGACGTCCAGGCCATTACTAGGTCAAACGAAAGACATCACACCACACGCGCCGTCACTGATGCCTCACGTACTTCATGGTGGAGCAGGCGAAACTCTGTGACCAAGTCGTCTTGAGCGTCTTGCACATTCGCAATCAGTACCTTGAGCTCCTGCGATGCGCCATGGCAAGGTTAGACGGTGCTACCGAGAGCGCGAAAGCACAAGCACGAGCTGACGTGCATAGGTGTCTGCGCGCGCTTGAAGATATTATGCACTGAGTTCTCAATCAGAATGTTCTCTTCGCAGTGCGACGTAGATGGATGTGAGACCGCTGAGTGCTGCGAAAGGCACCCAGTATGATTGAAGCATGTCATGGCGAGGTCGTACGTGTACAAGTTTGTTTGGGTATGTTTGTTCGGGCTCTTGCAATTTCTTGGTTGAGATTGTTTGTATAATTATGTTAGCAGTAATGTTTGATAACTTAGAAATTAGACGGCGTTTGATCAAGTTACCTCTGTATAAGGACCCTTGCCAATGACTGTGCTCTTGAGCACATCCAATTTGTATTTCTACTATCAAAAGGGTCGTATCTCCCGCTGTTTTACGACGCTGACTCACTTTTCTTTATTGTGCAATTAGATAGGTGAAAGTGTAACTGGTGAGGTGTAATCGCTCCGTGATCGCTTGTGAGTGGAGCTCTTACCCACTCGCTCAATCGCTCGCTCACTCGCTCGCTTACTTGCAGAGGGAGCAACGACCAAGGCGACGCACACCACGCGCCTCAACCTAGCGATCTCACGGGGCTCGAGGGCGACGCGCGACGCAATGTCTGCAGGCCCATCGCCACAGACACCAGACACCAAGGACGACAAGGACAACCGGGAGCAAACGAATGTGGCAGTGCTGACATCCGGCATTCTTGTCCCGCGCTGGGTGCGACCAGCCGACACATCCACCGCTGCCGCCGCAGCAGCAACAGGTGGCGGCGCTACGAGACAGCGAGGCACTGGCGCACGCGCTGGCGGCGCCAACAGAGCGGCGCGACCGCGCGCGCTCACGAGCACGGAGCGCGGACGGCGCTTCCGTGAGAAGAACAAGGAGCTCGAGTGCGACCTGACGCAGCAGGTCATTTCGCTGCACCAGGAGATCGAGCGCCTGAGCAGCGTGCGCAGTCTGTGGCTTCAGCGCTCACTCACGACGCGCACGAGTATGCACGGCTCGCTCGTGCTGCGTGCGAGAGAGCTCTACACAGTGATGAAGTATGGTCTCGAGACGCTCGGACCGAGCGGCGAGTGCATAGCGCCGTCGGGCGTGGGATCGGCAGCGAGCGACGCAGGCATGGCGATAGCGACACCAACGGCGACGACGGCGACGACAATGGCAGTGGCGACGATGCCAATGGCGATGTCAATGACAGCAGCAGTGCGCGGCAGTGGCGACGTCCGTGTCGCCAGCAGCAGCAGCATGAGCGGCACCGCCCAGCAGCGCCTCATCGACGCGGTGCGGTACAAAGAAGACTTTCTGCACCGCGTGCTGGATTCGGACGTCGTGTACGGCGACGTGCGCGGCGTCGACGCAGTCGTGACGCAGTGGCGGCGCCACACGGCAGCGTACGCGTCGTTCCGGCTCGAGCTCGGCGACGTCGAGGCAGTCATAGGTGCGGACGACGACGGCGCGGACGCAGACGGCGACACGGACCCGATCGTCGTGATCCGCACGACGATGCACGCGCGATTCTCGCGCGCGTCAGTGACGCAGGTGTTCCCGCTCGCGCCGCGAGTGCGAAGCGACCTCGTGGACCGGCTCGTGGACCGCGACATTGCGTTCGCGTGCGTGTCGCGGTTCCAGTTCACGGCACGCGGGCAGATCGTGTCGTACAGCGTTGACATCAACTTCATCGAGGCGCTCGTGCACGTGCTCGAGAGTGTCCGAGACGCCGCGGCGCTCATGGAACTATCGCTTTTGACAATGTACGGCACGCTCAGAGACCCGAGCGAGGTCGTGGTCAATGACGTTCGTGGAGTGATGCCCGAGCCGAGAGGGATCAGCGACGAGCGATCGGGTATGCACCGTCTTGAACATGTCTTCTGCGAATGGCACGTCGACTCGAGCGGCGGTTGCAGCGACTGCGCGTCGAGTACGTGCGACTGTAGGGTCCGGTACGCGGATCGGACGAGTGATTTGCACCCACACTTAGTGCGTCGCACGGGCGTTGCGTCGCTGGTCTCGTACGACTCGGAGAACTCGTGGACTGGCGACGCCTACGAGAACATCACCGAGCTTCCGTGTCTTGAGATAGGAACCGTAGGGTATCACCATGTAGGAGCAGAGTGTGAGAGAGGGGGAGAGAGAACAGAGAACAGAGAGTAGGAAGCTTGAGTAAGACTGAGAGACCGAGCGCTGGCCGTGATCACGACGACGCTCAAGCAAATCGAGTACAAATACAATTTCGACAATGCAAGACCTCGAGGGAGCTCACGTCACTCAGGTGGTAGCTAGGAGCACGAAGCACGTGCTTGCGTTTGTCCAAGTGCGTCCTCTGCGTGCGAGTGCTCGCGTTTGCCGTGATGTTGGTGCGCTCGAGCGATTGCGAGGAGCCTGATTTTGTCGAATCTGGGATGCGAACACTGCAGTGTTGCGCTGTGCTGTTGCGGCTGTCTCGTGTGTATGGCCTCACGACACGCACGTGATGTCCTTGCTGCTGTTGCTGTTCCTGTGACGCATACCAAGAGTCTTCGAAGGCGAGAGGCTGACATGTCTTGGCTGTCTTGATGTATCTCTATCCTGTGCCAGTCCGCCGCGATACTTCAAGATCGCACTTGACTGACTCATCTCGACTTTGGGCGGAACAATGACTGTCTCTGCAGCGTTAACCGGTGAATCGCGCTGTGAGCAAGCGATGAGGGACGCGTCGAGTGCTTGCGGCGGACGTGATCGCTGTCTGGCAGTAGTTGGAGTACACATGAGGCAGCGCGTCGCTGTTCGGAGCACGAAAAGACCACGATGCGAGCTGTGAGTTGGTGCAGAATGACCTCAAGCACAATGCGAGAGACGTATCACACTGGCATACCTCGTGCTGCTTCGTGTCGTCCGCACACACTGTGCTGTGTTGTCTTCACGCAATGGATGTGGAGTTGAGTGACCACGATCGGGCGGCCGGCGCGAGTGTGTAGCTCGTTGCGCGATACAGGAATCACTGATACTGTTGATGGACTTGATCGTAGATAGACACTCGTCAAGAGGCACTCGCCTGCTGCACGCAAGCTCCTCCATGCATTCCCACGCATCTCCGTCGCTCGTCTTGCTCGCCCCGCGCGCTTGCTCTCTTGCCGTCGCTTGCGATGCTCAACGATGACGTTGAGCAGTTTGCTGTTGGACAGCCGAAGAGCAGCTCGACAGCGACTCGGATCCGATCCACGGACTGATTGAGTTCACAAGAGCGAGCAACTGTGCCTTTCACTCGCACGTTCACACTCGAGAGACGCCAATGCGTCAGTTCGCGCAGCGTACGTCCTCTTCAGTACGAGCGAGCACCCCCAGCTCTCTGCGCCTCATACGCTTCGGTGGTCGAACGCGTCAAACGCCATTCATGCGCAGCCCAAGCGTTGTCTTGTTCCTCCCCTTGTCTTGCTACTATGTCTATAGATCCTCCAAGTTCGCCATACAGAGCGCGCTATCGACAACGGTGATACGTTCGCACGCGCCGTCTTCGTCGTCAGCGTCATCACATCCGTTCTCCGCAAGGAGGTACCGAAGACTGAGTTTGCTACTCGACGACGACGACGACTCGCTCGCAAAGCTATCATCGTCGGATGCAAAGCCAGCAACGCACTCTTCGCAATCTACAAACGTCGCCTGCGCGTCGATAGCTGAGAGCGCCATGAGCGCCGCGGCGTCTCGGACACTCTCGAGCACGTGCACGAGCGCCTCGATGAAGTTGATGTCAACGCTGTACGACACGATCTGCCCGCGTGCCGTGAACTGGAACCGCGACACGCACGCGAACGCAATGTCGCGGTCCACGAGCCGGTCCACGAGGTCGCTTCGCACTCGCGGCGCGAGCGGGAACACCTGCGTCACTGACGCGCGCGAGAATCGCGCGTGCATCGTCGTGCGGATCACGACGATCGGGTCCGTGTCGCCGTCTGCGTCCGCGCCGTCGTCGTCCGCACCTATGACTGCCTCGACGTCGCCGAGCTCGAGCCGGAACGACGCGTACGCTGCCGTGTGGCGCCGCCACTGCGTCACGACTGCGTCGACGCCGCGCACGTCGCCGTACACGACGTCCGAATCCAGCACGCGGTGCAGAAAGTCTTCTTTGTACCGCACCGCGTCGATGAGGCGCTGCTGGGCGGTGCCGCTCATGCTGCTGCTGCTGGCGACACGGACGTCGCCACTGCCGCGCACTGCTGCTGTCATTGACATCGCCATTGGCATCGTCGCCACTGCCATTGTCGTCGCCGTCGTCGCCGTTGGTGTCGCTATCGCCATGCCTGCGTCGCTCGCTGCCGATCCCACGCCCGACGGCGCTATGCACTCGCCGCTCGGTCCGAGCGTCTCGAGACCATACTTCATCACTGTGTAGAGCTCTCTCGCACGCAGCACGAGCGAGCCGTGCATACTCGTGCGCGTCGTGAGTGAGCGCTGAAGCCACAGACTGCGCACGCTGCTCAGGCGCTCGATCTCCTGGTGCAGCGAAATGACCTGCTGCGTCAGGTCGCACTCGAGCTCCTTGTTCTTCTCACGGAAGCGCCGTCCGCGCTCCGTGCTCGTGAGCGCGCGCGGTCGCGCCGCTCTGTTGGCGCCGCCAGCGCGTGCGCCAGTGCCTCGCTGTCTCGTAGCGCCGCCACCTGTTGCTGCTGCGGCGGCAGCGGTGGATGTGTCGGCTGGTCGCACCCAGCGTGGAATCGGTATGCGGTGCGCTGTGACTTGCATGTGCATCTCCTGTCGCGCTTGCTTTGCACCAGGCTTGAGCGCCTGTTGAGTGGTGCGTTGCTGTGTGAGTCGGCGGGGCTTTTCGAGTGCGACGGTTCTTCGGAAATGGGTGATGATGTTTCGTCGGCAGATGGGCACAGTTGGGCACAGTTGTTGACAAGGTGTTTGTATGAGACGTTGCAATGTCGTGTCTTTGAAACCAAAGCGAGGGTGCTGGAGGTGCGAGTGATTTGCTGTTTGTATGCTTTGTGAACATCACTGTACTCGCATTTGAACAGAGCATACAAATAGCAAGTGTTGAGAAACACCGTCAGTTTTGCTTTTGGCAGGATTATTCGGACAAGATTGTACGTAAATACTGAAATAGTTTTAGCTCTCGTAAAATCCCTGTACATGAGGTGTAAAAAGTATTTTATCGATGAAAAAAGCAAGTGTTCATGCTTGAGAACTGACTCAAGTTACGCAAAATGTTGCTCACCGACTTGAAAGAGGCAGCTTGGCTGACCACTTGAGCGGCTGACCACTTGACTGCCGACGAGAGAGAAGATCGATCGAGAGTGCTCGTGTCTACGCTGCAAGCACGCACAGCAGAGCAAGATGCCTCAAAGCAAGGCGTCTTGGCGGCTCGAGAGAGCACTGGCGTGAGCTGATTCTTTCTACCGAGCGTGTTGTGATTCTGTCTGGGTGCCGTCTCTGGGTCTTCGCATCGCATCGCCCCGACACTCGCCATAAACTGCACTGTCGTAGCCGTTGGTACTCTTGCTGCCAGGTCGTACGTAGTGCATCCAAGACGCGCTTCTACAATCCTTGAAGCAAGCGTGTAGCAATGCGTCGTGCTTGCTCCTCGACAGACAGCATGGATCACTCGCAGGCGTGCAGTGTGTTGCTCGTGTTGCCCAGCTCAAAGAGCGAGAGGGACTCTGATGTGATCACCACACGCGACAACAGCCAAGCGCACAGGTCGTGACAACGAGGACGAGCGATCGCACGGTGCTTGATGGTCCAGCGATCAACAACACCGACACTGATGCACTACTGCAAGCTAGCTTTCAGAGGCGCGACCTGCAGCTCATTTGTCTGGATATGAGCGATAGAGCCATCTAAGGGTCCACAGATAGACAGACACTCTCCGTGATTCATATCGTGTCTGTCAACGTCGTTGGCGTCGTTATCCTGTGCGTCCAAGATCAGAGCACAG
The DNA here is from genome assembly GCA_003730235.1 of Pythium guiyangense. NCBI lineage: Eukaryota > Oomycota > Peronosporomycetes > Pythiales > Pythiaceae > Pythium > Pythium guiyangense. The sequence continues at coordinate 499,590 of QXDM01000042.1, read as the reverse complement.
CAAGGCTCAACTAAATGCAGACTCTGAGTATGCTCGTCGGCCACTGTGTGGCACGTCGGCACGAAGACACGATTGCACACAGCTGTTCCCCGAGTCGTTCGCCGAGTTGTCGACCAAGTTGTTGACCAAATTGTCGACCAAGTTGTTCGCCGAGTTGTTGACCGAGCTGTAGCCGTTCGCTTTGTGAGCGTGACTCGATGATGGTTGGTTCTACACGTGCTGATTGCCTTGACGCAGATCTTGCTCGAGGTCTCGCTGCCCATGGTGCTCCTGGCGTTGCTCATGTCCATATCGACGACGGCGCAAGTGCATGGACTGGACTGGATCTCGATCTCGATCTCGATCTCGATCTCGGTGCTTCTCCGAGTGCGAGTGCGAGTGCGAGTGCGAGTGCGAGTGCGAGTGCGAGTGCGAGTGCGAGTGCGAGTGCGAGTGCGAGTGCGAGTGCGAGTGCGAGTGCGAGTGCGAGTCCAAATGTACGAGCGAGTCGGAGAGTACGAGCAAGTCCGAGTCCGAGTCCACGTACAAGGGCGAGTGCGCAGACTGCAGCGGCGCCTGCGTCTGCTCGCCGCGCACGCAGCTGTAGTCGTGATCACTGCGGCGGTCACTGCAATGGTCGCCGCCGCCATAGCCGCTGGAGTAGACGCTGTGATCGAGACTGCCTTGCCGTCTGAGGTCGCGATCGTCGCCAGGGTGCCTGTCGCCGTGATCACGACTGTGGTCGCGATCGTTGCCGTAGTGGCTCGTCTGCGAGTCGCGATAGTAGTCGCTCTGGTTGTGTTGCTGCTGGTGACGGTGCTGCTGCTGCTGGTGAGGGTGCTGGCGAATGCGAGCGTGAAGCGGTCGGCGCCAGTGCGTTTGCTCTTCGAACTGTTCTTGCCCTTCGAGTTGTTCTTCGAGCTGCTGTTCTTGTAGTCGGTCTTGGGACTGGCGGTGGTGGTGGTGCTGATTGAGGTGATCGTGGTGATTGAGGTGGTGAACGTAGTGATCGTGGTACCCTCGCTCGTCACGTCGCCACGCGCGGTGCCCGTGTTGATGGTGGTGCTCACGGCGGTGCTCGCTCTGCTCGAGAAGCTGTTGGTGATCACCTCGAAGCGACTGGTGGTACCCATGCTGCCGGTGTGTCTGGCGGTGCTCTTGTCGACACGGTTGATTGCGATACTTGTGGCACTCGCGATACTTGCGACGCTCGTGATACTCGTCCTGGCGGTGTCTCGCATCTTCACCATCACTTGCCGAAGTGAGGACATGGCCCGGCTTGACGGCGAAGAACTGCATGAGCTCCGCGACGAGACGCGCGCCTCCAGTCGCCATCGCGAGTCCTGCGGCGTGGTCGATCTGCACCGTGTACGTGAGGATCCGTCCGGCGTCCGAGAACTCAAACCACGTCGCGCAGTCGAACGTGAGCTCGCGGTCCACGAACGCGTGTACGAGGTCAGCGCGGAGCTCGGCGCGCGGGAACATCACGCCGAAGCTCTTGAGCGAGTAGCGCGTGCGCAGACGCGTCTCGATGCGCACGATCGGGTTCGCGCTCGGCGCAGTGATGCACTCGGCGTGCTTGATCTCGAACGCCATGGACGCGAAGCACGACGAGTGCTTGCGCCACTGGTCCAGCAGCGCGTCCACGCCGACGAGGCCGCTGTACTCGACCTCAGGGTCCGCGAACTGGCGCAAGAAGCGCTCCTTGTACGCCACGCTTGCTCGCGCGAGCTCTGCGCCACGCGGGTCCAGCAGCGCCTGTGTCGCGTCGAGCACCTCGTAGCCGTTGCGAAAGACCGTGTAGTACTCGCGCGCGAGCTGCACGAGCGAGCCGCAGTCGCTCGTCGGCAGTTGCAGTACGCGCTCTTGCCGCAGCGCCGCAGTCGACTCCAGCTGCGCGATCTGTTCGTGCAGACTCGCGACGCTCTCGAGCAGGCTGTGCTCGTACAGGCGCTGGCGCTGCCGAAAGAGCTGGCCGCGCTCGCTGCTCGTTCGCGCTCGTCGTCGCACACGCGCCACGCGGTGCGGCAGTCGCGCTGCCGGCTGGGTCCAGATCGCCACGGGCGCCAGTCGTGCCGCCGTCTCGGGCGCATCGCGTCTGTGAGCTAGCGTGTCTTCGCTGTCGCTTGTCGCATCGATGTGGTTGCTTGCGCGGCTCATTGCTGTCTCTGCGGCTTCGTTGTGGTGACTCGACGGCATTGGTAGGATGTGAAACGCGGCAGCTGCTTTGTACTGCCTGCTCGTTTAGTCGTTGGACACCTCAAAGGTGTCGATTAGCGGATGGGTGCGTGATCGATGACAATAGGTATCGTTGATGACTATAGGTAGCGCGTCGCTTCAGGCTTCGCGTTCACGTGTGCTTCGGTCGGTGAAGTGAAGCGTGCAGCGGATCTTGTCGGCGATGGTTGCGCGAGGGCGTTCACGGATGTGGAACCGACCAGGTTGTTCTTGTGAAAGCACATTAAGGTCGATAGAGGCTATGGTTTTCCGAGCCAAACAAACAAGCGACCGACGGGCACAAATGACACATTTTTGTAGAGCGTGCAAGTATAAATGATGTACTGTATAACCAAGTAGAAACAAAAGTACGTTTCATGTTAATTTTCAAACAAGGATTTCACAACAACAAAAACTGCAGGTAGTGGATGACATATGATCTACAATACTTACAAAGAAAAGACAAAAAGAACTAGCATAATGAAAAAGACAAATATTCGGAATATAAATAAAAAAGAATGATTGCGACTTCAAAATAGTGTATTTACCCCTTCGGCATAGTGTTGAGCTGTGTGAGCTGTGCGTGCGTCGGTGGTGGTTGCTTTGCGAGTGTGAGCAGCATGCACTGGTTGGCGCGCACAGTGAATGGCAACCAGCGATTTGGAGTTCCTGTCTCGACGATTTGCAGGCCAAAACAACACCTAAACACGAGTCCAAATTGACCAATCGCGTAAATGAGGTGGTCCACACCGAGCAACTTAGTCATTGTTCAATGGAACAGAGTAGTATGGATATGTTCAACGAGACACATAGCATCCTCTACCCTGTTCGAGATATCGATTTTTGCGTCGTAGCGTGGCAATGAACGTATTTAGGTTACATAGACGGATAAACAATAATGCTCACTCACTAAAATTCAATCCAATACAGACTTGAAGTGGTAATATCAACATCGAGAGCTGATGTACTTGAAAATACTCAGATTATATCATGCATGTTTACAATTAGAACATTGCTTTCAAGGCTGCGCTCCACGGCAGAGAGGCGGATATCTCCTCTCAGACATAAGTCGCTCACTGGCCATTACGCGGGGCCAGTACCGCGCTGGCGATCGGACCACGGACTCACTAAATGCTATGCTGCGTGACTCTTTCCTTGATTTGGTCCCATCCACTTAACATCTCGTAGAGAGCAAATAGTGATGGCGATAGGCGGAATTAGGACTATCCAGGAATAGAGTTCACATGCAAGGAGCTGCTGGAAACATGATTGTAAAGAGTTGTATCGCATCACGGGACGAGATCTTGGCTTACGCATAAACCTATGAAGCAGCGATTAGCGATTTTCAACTCTGAGGTTTTGACTTGGTTTTAGGTGATCATCGCGGCCACGACTGCTATGCCAGCGGAACGTGCGAGGCGGGAAGCGCTTCCTACTCGTGGCGAGCGAGGTACTGGAGGTCAATGCATGATAACGACGGCCCGTCGTCGCTCTCGATTGGCCCGACGTTCATAGTCGTTGGACGGACTACGAAGTGCTACTGGGTGACACGGGAGTGAATCTCTTACACTATAGCAGACCATGCTTGAGCGTAATGTGTGTTTTTCAACTCTGAGGTTTTTGATTTGATATTTAGATAGTGGCCGCTAAAGTACGGGAGTACTGGCTGCCACTCAAATGCAAGGTGCTCTATCAGAGAAACCTCTTGAGACGAGATCTCTCAATTATGGAACACCCCTAAAACGAATTTACATGTGTGGAGGGTCGCTAGCACAAAATGTACGGTTAGCCCCTTACAGCCACCACCACCCCTCCCACGCACACAAAATTGGATCACCTTAGCAATTTCACACGAAGACCAAAGAAGGCAAAATAATATAGAAGAAGGATCGCGATCGCGCGGCAACGGCAGCGACGCTCCCAATGCAGCAAGAGGATGACAGCGACAGCAACGATGGGGCGACGACAGCCACTGAGACGACCAGCGCGACCAGCGCGGCGATGGACGTGACGACTTGCACGACATATCAAGACTTGCAAGTACTGCGCATGCAGTGACTGGATCACGCGTGATCGCTTATCGCGCGCGGGCGGCGCACAACGCAACGGCTCGTAGCACGTACTCAGAGACGCTGCACTGCTAGCCTCTTGGATCTCACTGGCGTGAAGTACTCAACTAGCGACGGCGGAAAACTCGCGGAAATATGGAAGCGTTAGCGAATGGCACGTGACAAGGCGATGGAAGTGAAATTCGGCGTCGAGCAGCGGTTGCTCGACCAGTCGTGAATGACATTTGTGACACGCCGGAACTAGGATCTAAACACCGAGGGTGGTGATCTGTCTTGTGAGCAGCACGCGCCTGGCCACGTGATAGAGCAACCTGCGGAGGAGCTGTGCGTGCGTGCTGTCGTGTGAGTTCGAGCGTGAGTGTTGCTACTCGCATTACGCGCGCGGCTGTCGAAACTGCAGATCAAACAACATCGAGCGTTCAGCTCAAAGTGGATCCAGTTCGTGGCATACACGCCGTTGACAGACGATGGGCGCAAGCTTGTCGGCCGTTTCGATCGCGCGTAGGACGAGCGGCGCCGCGCGCATCCTGAGCGGTGAGTAAACCGCGCACCTCGCGGCAGACCTCCGACAACCTGTAGCAGAACCGGCGAGTGTGTTCACACTCGCAGTCGTCCCGGCGCGATAACGGGCGCGGGTGTTCTTGTTCTTGTTCTTGTTCTCGTTCTCGCTCACAGGTTCGCAGTTAACCGTAAATCATGTGTGTCACGGGTGTGTGTTCCGTGACGTAGCTTACACGTGGTCTTACGAGGAAGCGATGTGGTGAAGCGCAGAGGAACTGCGCTGAACTCGGTATTTTCAACTCTGAGGTTTTTGTATTGAGATCATGCATAGTGATGAAAGTGAGGGAGCTAACCTAATTAGTGAGCCAACTGATGAGACGACCATGGTCGTCAGAAATCAGGTTAGGCCACTAATTGGGAGTCTGCTGTACTCCTTCGTACTTAGCACAGCAGTCCCGTTACACCATCCCCCACACAAGCTTGCTGACACGCAATCGATAGAAGGCAAATGCACACAAAACCAAAGCACACGACGCGCACACGAGGCGCGACGCAGCGAGCGAGGAGAGCGACGAACACGAAGACCATGCAGCGCGGCACTGAGAGCCGCGCTATCTGCAAGACCTGCAACCAGCCGATGCCGAGCGCGAGCGTGATCGCAGCGACGGCGACGTATGCCGACGCGCTTCGCCGACTGTCGCTGTACGACTGCAGCGGCGTGCGGGACTCGCCAGGCGACTAGGCACTCGCCGACATGTGGCGTCGATGGCGCCAGTCGCGCGGCAAGCCGGTCACGACGACCGTCAACGAGACGAAGGAGGCGCTTGACGAGTCGTTGACGCGATTCGTCGCGCGTTGGAACCTGGAGCCTGGAATAGCGCTCGAGCTCGAGCGCCGAGAGTCGCAACACGAGCGCTTTGACCTCGGCGAGCTCGCCGAGCGTGAGTGCTCGGCGTCGTGGGACGCAGACCGGCCGTGTTGCTTCGTTCATGTCGTGGCGTTCTGTCGCATCTGCAACCATCGCGACAAGCCGACGGCCGCCCAGTGGGAGGCGATGCTCGACGAGTATCCGCTTGACGAAGACGAGAAGGCTCTCCTCGCCAAGTATCGACGCGCCCTCGCGGCGACTCGCACTGCGCGCGGTGATCGCCGCGCCGTCTCGTCTTCACGTCGCTCGCCCGCGCGCGCTCTCGCTCTCGTTCTCGCGGCCGTGCCCGCTCGCGGTCACCGTCTCGTCGCGCGCCGAGCGCGCGTTCTTTGTCTCGAGGACGCAGCCCGCGCGCTTTGCGCGCTCACAGGACCGACATGTGGCGTGGCAAGAGCCGGGCAGACGATCGCGTTCACGCTCTCGGTCGCGTGGTCGCGCGCGCGCGCCTTCGCCTTGGTGCGATCAGCGGCCTCGTACGCCATCACCAGGTCGCGGACATCTTCAAGGAGCGTGGCGCGAGGCTCCCACGAGTCATTGGACTGATCGAAGCCAAGCCAGCGAACGCGATACTCGCGCGTTTCCGGAACACCATGACGGTCGAGGTAACTGGCACCGCGACGACTGGGGTCGCGGTGATCAAGCAGACGATCGACGATCCAGCGCGGATGACCCGCGCTGTCGACAAGAGGCGGCGGACCATCGCGGCGGAACGTGGCACGACGAGACGACGGTCGCGCCTGCGCCTGATCAGCTTCGGATGCTGTCGCACGACACGGATGTGGCTCTGAGCCGAGCGGACGACGCGATCGCAGAGACGGACCGGCTCGACTCCAAGGTTGCTGCGCTGAAGGCGCAGCTGGCGAAGGTCGTTCAAGCGAACGAGGCTCTTCGCGCGGACAACCGGGCGTTCCGTGCGGGTCAGCAGCCACCAAGTGCTCTGGCGAAGCGGCGTTCTCGTCACGTCGGGTCGCGCTTCGAACCTGGCGTGGCGGCACGTCCGTCGGAACCGTAGCAGCCACGTAGCGCTTTAAGCGCCCGACATAAAAGGTCGGGTGCACCTTCAATGCACTTGGCATGTCGAGAGTGTACGCCTCGCCTTTGCGTCGTGTGATCGTGAACGGGCCGATGAAGCGCGGTGCAAGCTTGGTCGCACCAAGGTTCGTGACAGAACCAGGTGCAATGCCGGACGCCGATAACAAAACACGGTCACCGACCGCGAATTTCTCCAAGTTCTTGCGCCCGCGCTGGTCGGCTGCTGTTTTCTGCCGATCGACTGCTGCAGCGATCGCATCGCGCACAAAGCGAGCGACCGACTCGCGCTTTTGAACGAACTCGAGCACACGATCCTCGCCAATCGCAGGTGGAGGCACGGATGGTTTGTCCGCGCCAGCGCGTGTGGTGATGGCGATTGCGCGTTGCGACGGCGCGATAAGAGCCGCGCTAACCCAAGCTGTCGCCTCGTTTGGCGTCATAGCAACAGCGCAGTGTGACGACCGGTCGTCGCTCGCAACTGTCTCTGTCGCGCGCCGAAGACCGCCGCACGATACCGATGCGTTCAGTGTCCCTCCCCCTTCAAGAGAGCTGCCGTCGTCAAAGCCAAGAACTGCGGGAACGCGCGGGTGACGCGCATTGATGATGAAGAACGGTGTGTTACCAGTGGACTCGTGCACCGCGTTGTTGGTCGTGAACTCGACCATCGGCACCAGCACGCTCCACGACGTGTGTGATGTTGTAACGGGACTGCTGTGCTAAGTACGAAGGAGTACAGCAGACTCCCAATTAGTGGCCTAACCTGATTTCTGACGACCATGGTCGTCTCATCAGTTGGCTCACTAATTAGGTTAGCTCCCTCACTTTCATCACTATGCATGATCTCAATACAAAAACCTCAGTTGAAAATACCGAGTTCAGCGCAGTTCCTCTGCGCTTCACCCCATCGCTTCCTCGTAAGACCACGTGTAAGCTACGTCACGGAACACACTCCCGTGACAGACGTCGAGTAACTGCGCAGCACGTCCTCGACGACTCGATTGACGCGCTCCGTCTGCCCGTCGGTCTCCGGGTACGACGCGGTTGACATGAGCAACCGCGTCCCGAGTAGTTGGAAGAGGCGGTCCCAGAACGCTGCCGTGAAGCGCGGGTCACGGTCAGAGACGATCGACGTCAGCATGCCGTGGTGCCGATACATCATATCGAGAAAGAGCTCAGCTGTCTCCTGCGCGGTGATGCCACGGCGACCGGCGCGAGGTGTGCCATCTTACTAAAGCGGTCGACAACCACGAAGATGCCTGTGCGACCAGCGTCATCCCGAGGCAGCCCGAAGATGAAGTCCATGCTCACGGATCGCCAGGCATCCGCGGCGATTGGGAGCGGTTGCAGCGGGGCTTGCGACGACTGCGATGGCTTCACGCGCTGGCACGTCTCGCACAACCGGACCCACTTGCGCACCCACTTGTACACGTGGGGCCAGTAGAAGTCGCGCGCAAGAGCGAGATACGTCTTCTCGCGGCCTAGATGGCCGCCAGACGCAGCGTCGTGGTACTCGTGCAAGATGCGAGCGCGCAAGTCGTCGTCGAGTGGTACGACGACTCGAGGGCTGTCGAAGCGGTCGATCTGGTACTTGAGCAAGTCGCCGGAAACCGAGAAGCGCGGCGCCTGGCTCCGCGCTGAAGGAGCAAGAAGCTGCAGCGTCGACTTGGACGGTTCTCGGCAGTACTTCAGCATGGCGACGCACGACGGGTCGCGGGAGTACGCCGCGACGATCTCGTCTCGCAGCGGGCTCACAACAGTTGACGCCGTAGCGCTTATACCGAGCGCGACGCACGAATTGCACTCGTCGTCATCGTCATCGTCGGCGGCGTGGCGCGGCGAGTTGGGTCGCGGGTCGTAGTCCGGACGCCGCGACAACGCGTCAGCGATGATGTTCGTCGAACCGGGCTTGTAGAAGACGACGAAGTTGTACTCGGCGAAGAACGACAGCCAGCGCGCCATGCGCTGGCTCAAGTGCGGCGACTTCGTCGCGGTGCGGAGTGACGCGTGGTCGGTGTAGATCGCGATCGTCTGCTCGCCCAGCAGATACACGCGAAACTTCACCAACGCGTAGCGCATCGCGAGTAGCTCCTTGTCGTGCACGGGGTAGTTGCGTTCCGCGGACTTCAACTGTCTCGACTGGAAGCTGATGACGCGCTCTCGTCCCTCGTCGTCGTGCTGCATGAGCGCGCAGCCGATCGCGAAGTCGCTCGCGTCGCACACGACGTGGAACGCCTTGGTGTGATCCTCCAGAGCAAGGACCGGCGCGGTGGAGAGCCGCGTCTTGACGTCATCGAACGCTGTCTGGTTCTCGCGACACCACTCCCACGTGGCGTCTTTCTTCAGCAACTGCGAGAGCGGGAAGATGACTGACGCGAAGTCTTTCGCGTAGTGGTGACGGTAGTTCGCGAGTCTGAGCCACTGCCGAAGCTCCTTTTGATCGCGAGGCACCGGCCAAGACACAATCGAGGCAACCTTCTCCGGATCAGCGCGGACCCCGTCCGCGCTCACGTAGCTGCCGAGCACTGGGATCTCTGGAGCGCAAAAGATACACTTCCTCAAGTTCGCGTACAGCTTGTTCTCGCGCATGGCTTCGAAGACCTTCCGCAAGTGCCCGAGGTGGACGTCCAGATCTGTCGCGCCCTCAGTGGCGCGACTGTGCACGAAGATGTCGTCGAAGTAGCTTGGGGCGAAGTCACGCAACGGGTGCAGCACGTGCGAGACCATGCGGTTGAACGTGGCGGGGGCGTTCTTCAGCCCTTGCGGGATCACAAGCCACTCCCAGAGCATGCCGCTGGGAGTACTGACCGCCGTCAGTGGAACGTCCGACTCGCGCATGAGGATCTGGTAGAAGCCGTCCGTGAGGTCTATCCCGCTGAAGATCGTGCTGCCAGACATGGTGTCGAGAACCATGTCTTTGCGTGGGATCGGCGTCTGCGCCGGGATCGTCGCATCGTTGAGCTTGTTGAACGCGTGCACAATGCGCCAGCCTCCGGTCGCCTTCTTTACGCAGAACGTCGGACTCGAGTGCGGCGACGTCGACTCGCGTACGTGCCCGGCAGCTCGCCGGCCTTCGAAGAACGCGTCGATCGCTTCGACTTGGCCGCGCGGCAGTGGCCACTGCCGCGTCACGCAGTACTTTGTTCCAGGCACGAGGTCGATCTCGTGGCGTACGCCCCTGTCCGCCGGCAGCACTGGCGGAATCTTGTCGGGGAAGATGTCGGAGAAATCGCGGGCGAGGTCCAAGACTGGGTTCCTAGATGCTTCGAGCTCGTCCCAGGACTGCGCAGCGTAGCGTTCTTCGCGAGCGGACTTCGGCTCTGCTCCAGCAGGTCGCTCGCTGCCAACGAGCGCCGGATCCGCTGGGTCGACCACGACGGCGCAAAGCTGTTCGACGCGACCGAGTTTGATCTCGCTGAGCATGTTCTTCCAAGACACCACAGGCAGCCGAGTGAGCTCGGTTGCTTCGCGAGGCGGAGTCGTGATCTTCATGTCGTGGCGCGGCGGGCCGTGACCAGTCATGTTGACGGCGTGGATCGTGTCGTACGTCGTCGCCGGCGCAGAGAGTCAAGCCGGTGCGCGTGGGTGGCTCTCTTGGAGCAGCGGAACTGGAACGCGAGCCACTGCTCGCGCTTTACCGGCTTCTGCACGATCGGACGCCGTTCTGCTTCTCGCCGCAGATGCCGCTGTCTTCCTGCGGCTCACAGTGACCCACTCGCCATCGGCGTTCGCTTGTCGCGTCGGCGTGGCGCACGGTGCTTTGCAACAAACCGAGCATGAAGGGCCATCGCTCTCTTCATGCGGGTTGAGCGTCGTGGAGTCGGGATCTACGACTGTGACGTGCGGCCAGGCGCTTGCGCTGTCGCTCAAGTGGGCGAGAACACCGCCGATGTCGATGTCGCGCGGCTTTACTGTGCGACTCAGCCAGTCAATGTCAGGCCGGTGGCGCGCAAGCCATGGCTTTCCAAAGATGCAGTCAAACGAGCCGCCAAGGTCGACAACGAGGAACGCGTCGCTGCTCTTGAATCCGTCAAACTCGTACTGGAACTCAACCGAGCGCCGCGGCAGCGACCGCGGTTCGCCGTCTGCAAACTTGACGATTATTGCGCCTGGTTGCTCGCGGGCGCGCACCCGCGAGGGCAGGAGTTGCAAAGTCTCGGCTCGTACAAAGTTGTTCGTCGCGCCTGAATCGACAAGGGCGCGAAGGGATCGCTTCGCGCCGGCGACGTGCAAGCTGAGTACGATCAGTCGCTTGTCGCTGCTTGAGGTGGTAGCAAAGAGCTGCGCATGAAGCGCAGCGTCGGAGGGGCTAGCGGAACGTGACGCCACCGGAGGCACGTTTCGCTCGATGAGCCCAGTAGGTCGCCCTGCACCTACTGGGTGCCCGCGTTTTTTGCATGCGCGGGCTGCTCGGTTTCGTCTTGAATCTCAACAGTAGCAAGTACTGGAGCTGGCGCGCGGCACACTGCCGCGCGATGACCGACCTTGCGGCAGCGGAAGCAGATGAGCTGCTTGTTGCTTGTTCCGTTGCGACGATTGCCGTTGCTGTTGCCGTTGCCGTTGCCACTGCTTGCGCGCTGCGAGTTCACGTCGTGCTCGATCGCGTCGATCTCCATCGGCTCGGCGCCGTTATCAGCTCGCGGGGCGACGGCGTGATGGCCCCGCGAGGCGGATACGCTGAAGTCTTCGCGGGTCGCGATCGCAAAAGCCTCTTCAAGCGACACCGGAGGCTTCCGGGTCAAGTACAGGCGCTGATGACCAGCGTTCAAGCCGGAGATGAAGACATGGACCTGCGTCGCCATGTCGATCGGAGCTGATGTCACACATGACACGATATGGCGAGCACGTTGCACGTAGTCGCGCATGGACGCGCGACCTTGCTTGAGTGCGAGAAACGCAGCGCGATGATGCATCTCGTCTTGAGGCGGGTCGAACGCGAGTCGCAGATCGCTCTTCAGCGCGTCGAGCGTTGGGAAGCAGTCAGGGTCGGCGACAAGCCGACCCAGCACCCACTCTTTTGCTCGACCACCAAGCTTGGACAGGAGGAAGTGGGTGCGTGACAGTTCGGAGGTGAGCTGGCGTGCGTGGATGGCAATGTCGATCTCACAAAGCCAGCGGTTCAAAGCGAGCCGATTGGGGCCTTCTCAATTGTAGCTTGTGACGTCGAGCTTGACGACGTCGCCCTTCGATGATGCCGCGGGAGTTAAGCCTCGCCGACGCGCGTCGGCGAGTTCGCGGACCATGAACTCTTGTGCAGCGGCACGTTGGTGCTCCTGCGACATCGCGGACAGCATCGCTGCGATCGGGAGCGTGCTCATCGCTCATCTTGGTCATTAGAATGGCTACGAAGTGCTACCAGGTGTCACGAGAGTGTGTTCCATGACGTAGCTTACACGTGGTCTTGCGAGGAAGCGATGGGGTGAAGCGCAGAGGAACTGCGCTGAACTCGGTATTTTCAACTCTGAGGTTTTTGTATTGAGATCATGCATAGTGATGAAAGTGAGGGAGCTAACCTAATTAGTGAGCCAACTGATGAGACGACCATGGTCGTCAGAAATCAGGTTAGGCCACTAATTGGGAGTCTGCTGTACTCCTTCGTACTTAGCACAGCAGTCCCGTTACAACATCACACACGTCGTGGAGCGTGCTGGTGCCGATGGTCGAGTTCACGACCAACAACGCGGTGCACGAGTCCACTGGTAACACACCGTTCTTCATCATCAATGCGCGTCACCCGCGCGTTCCCGCAGTTCTTGGCTTTGACGACGGCAGCTCTCTTGAAGGGGGAGGGACACTGAACGCATCGGTATCGTGCGGCGGTCTTCGGCGCGCGACAGAGACAGTTGCGAGCGACGACCGGTCGTCACACTGCGCTGTTGCTATGACGCCAAACGAGGCGACAGCTTGGGTTAGCGCGGCTCTTATCGCGCCGTCGCAACGCGCAATCGCCATCACCACACGCGCTGGCGCGGACAAACCATCCGTGCCTCCACCTGCGATTGGCGAGGATCGTGTGCTCGAGTTCGTTCAAAAGCGCGAGTCGGTCGCTCGCTTTGTGCGCGATGCGATCGCTGCAGCAGTCGATCGGCAGAAAACAGCAGCCGACCAGCGCGGGCGCAAGAACTTGGAGAAATTCGCGGTCGGTGACCGTGTTTTGTTATCGGCGTCCGGCATTGCACCTGGTTCTGTCACGAACCTTGGTGCGACCAAGCTTGCACCGCGCTTCATCGGCCCGTTCACGATCACACGACGCAAAGGCGAGGCGTACACTCTCGACATGCCAAGTGCATTGAAGGTGCACCCGACCTTTTATGTCGGGCGCTTAAAGCGCTACGTGGCTGCTACGGTTCCGACGGACGTGCCGCCACGCCAGGTTCGAAGCGCGACCCGACGTGACGAGAACGCCGCTTCGCCAGAGCACTTGGTGGCTGCTGACCCGCACGGAACGCCCGGTTGTCCGCGCGAAGAGCCTCGTTCGCTTGAACGACCTTCGCCAGCTGCGCCTTCAGCGCAGCAACCTTGGAGTCGAGCCGGTCCGTCTCTGCGATCGCGTCGTCCGCTCGGCTCAGAGCCACATCCGTGTCGTGCGACAGCATCCGAAGCTGATCAGGCGCAGGCGCGACCGTCGTCTCGTCGTGCCACGTTCCGCCGCGATGGTCCGCCGCCTCTTGTCGACAGCGCGGGTCATCCGCGCTGGATCGTCGATCGTCTGCTTGATCACCGCGACCCCAGTCGTCGCGGTGCCAGTTACCTCGACCGTCATGGTGTTCCGGAAACGCGCGAGTATCGCGTTCGCTGGCTTGGCTTCGATCAGTCCAATGACTCGTGGGAGCCTCGCGCCACGCTCCTTGAAGATGTCCGCGACCTGGTGATGGCGTACGAGGCCGCTGATCGCACCAAGGCGAAGGCGCGCGCGCGCGACCACGCGACCGAGAGCGTGAACGCGATCGTCTGCCCGGCTCTTGCCACGCCACATGTCGGTCCTGTGAGCGCGCAAAGCGCGCGGGCTGCGTCCTCGAGACAAAGAACGCGCGCTCGGCGCGCGACGAGACGGTGACCGCGAGCGGGCACGGCCGCGAGAACGAGAGCGAGAGCGCGCGCGGGCGAGCGACGTGAAGACGAGACGGCGCGGCGATCACCGCGCGCAGTGCGAGTCGCCGCGAGGGCGCGTCGATACTTGGCGAGGAGAGCCTTCTCGTCTTCGTCAAGCGGATACTCGTCGAGCATCGCCTCCCACTGGGCGGCCGTCGGCTTGTCGCGATGGTTGCAGATGCGACAGAACGCCACGACATGAACGAAGCAACACGGCCGGTCTGCGTCCCACGACGCCGAGCACTCACGCTCGGCGAGCTCGCCGAGGTCAAAGCGCTCGTGTTGCGACTCTCGGCGCTCGAGCTCGAGCGCTATTCCAGGCTCCAGGTTCCAACGCGCGACGAATCGCGTCAACGACTCGTCAAGCGCCTCCTTCGTCTCGTTGACGGTCGTCGTGACCGGCTTGCCGCGCGACTGGCGCCATCGACGCCACATGTCGGCGAGTGCCTAGTCGCCTGGCGAGTCCCGCACGCCGCTGCAGTCGTACAGCGACAGTCGGCGAAGCGCGTCGGCATACGTCGCCGTCGCTGCGATCACGCTCGCGCTCGGCATCGGCTGGTTGCAGGTCTTGCAGATAGCGCGGCTCTCAGTGCCGCGCTGCATGGTCTTCGTGTTCGTCGCTCTCCTCGCTCGCTGCGTCGCGCCTCGTGTGCGCGTCGTGTGCTTTGGTTTTGTGTGCATTTGCCTTCTATCGATTGCGTGTCAGCAAGCTTGTGTGGGGGATGGTGTAACGGGACTGCTGTGCTAAGTACGAAGGAGTACAGCAGACTCCCAATTAGTGGCCTAACCTGATTTCTGACGACCATGGTCGTCTCATCAGTTGGCTCACTAATTAGGTTAGCTCCCTCACTTTCATCACTATGCATGATCTCAATACAAAAACCTCAGAGTTGAAAATACCGAGTTCAGCGCAGTTCCTCTGCGCTTCACCCCATCGCTTCCTCGTAAGACCACGTGTAAGCTACGTCACGGAACACACTCCCGTGACAGACGTCGAGTAACTGCGCAGCACGTCCTCGACGACTCGATTGACGCGCTCCGTCTGCCCGTCGGTCTCCGGGTACGACGCGGTTGACATGAGCAACCGCGTCCCGAGTAGTTGGAAGAGGCGGTCCCAGAACGCTGCCGTGAAGCGCGGGTCACGGTCAGAGACGATCGACGTCAGCATGCCGTGGTGCCGATACATCATATCGAGAAAGAGCTCAGCTGTCTCCTGCGCGGTGATGCCACGGCGACCGGCGCGAGGTGTGCCATCTTACTAAAGCGGTCGACAACCACGAAGATGCCTGTGCGACCAGCGTCATCCCGAGGCAGCCCGAAGATGAAGTCCATGCTCACGGATCGCCAGGCATCCGCGGCGATTGGGAGCGGTTGCAGCGGGGCTTGCGACGACTGCGATGGCTTCACGCGCTGGCACGTCTCGCACAACCGGACCCACTTGCGCACCCACTTGTACACGTGGGGCCAGTAGAAGTCGCGCGCAAGAGCGAGATACGTCTTCTCGCGGCCTAGATGGCCGCCAGACGCAGCGTCGTGGTACTCGTGCAAGATGCGAGCGCGCAAGTCGTCGTCGAGTGGTACGACGACTCGAGGGCTGTCGAAGCGGTCGATCTGGTACTTGAGCAAGTCGCCGGAAACCGAGAAGCGCGGCGCCTGGCTCCGCGCTGAAGGAGCAAGAAGCTGCAGCGTCGACTTGGACGGTTCTCGGCAGTACTTCAGCATGGCGACGCACGACGGGTCGCGGGAGTACGCCGCGACGATCTCGTCTCGCAGCGGGCTCACAACAGTTGACGCCGTAGCGCTTATACCGAGCGCGACGCACGAATTGCACTCGTCGTCATCGTCATCGTCGGCGGCGTGGCGCGGCGAGTTGGGTCGCGGGTCGTAGTCCGGACGCCGCGACAACGCGTCAGCGATGATGTTCGTCGAACCGGGCTTGTAGAAGACGACGAAGTTGTACTCGGCGAAGAACGACAGCCAGCGCGCCATGCGCTGGCTCAAGTGCGGCGACTTCGTCGCGGTGCGGAGTGACGCGTGGTCGGTGTAGATCGCGATCGTCTGCTCGCCCAGCAGATACACGCGAAACTTCACCAACGCGTAGCGCATCGCGAGTAGCTCCTTGTCGTGCACGGGGTAGTTGCGTTCCGCGGACTTCAACTGTCTCGACTGGAAGCTGATGACGCGCTCTCGTCCCTCGTCGTCGTGCTGCATGAGCGCGCAGCCGATCGCGAAGTCGCTCGCGTCGCACACGACGTGGAACGCCTTGGTGTGATCCTCCAGAGCAAGGACCGGCGCGGTGGAGAGCCGCGTCTTGACGTCATCGAACGCTGTCTGGTTCTCGCGACACCACTCCCACGTGGCGTCTTTCTTCAGCAACTGCGAGAGCGGGAAGATGACTGACGCGAAGTCTTTCGCGTAGTGGTGACGGTAGTTCGCGAGTCTGAGCCACTGCCGAAGCTCCTTTTGATCGCGAGGCACCGGCCAAGACACAATCGAGGCAACCTTCTCCGGATCAGCGCGGACCCCGTCCGCGCTCACGTAGCTGCCGAGCACTGGGATCTCTGGAGCGCAAAAGATACACTTCCTCAAGTTCGCGTACAGCTTGTTCTCGCGCATGGCTTCGAAGACCTTCCGCAAGTGCCCGAGGTGGACGTCCAGATCTGTCGCGCCCTCAGTGGCGCGACTGTGCACGAAGATGTCGTCGAAGTAGCTTGGGGCGAAGTCACGCAACGGGTGCAGCACGTGCGAGACCATGCGGTTGAACGTGGCGGGGGCGTTCTTCAGCCCTTGCGGGATCACAAGCCACTCCCAGAGCATGCCGCTGGGAGTACTGACCGCCGTCAGTGGAACGTCCGACTCGCGCATGAGGATCTGGTAGAAGCCGTCCGTGAGGTCTATCCCGCTGAAGATCGTGCTGCCAGACATGGTGTCGAGAACCATGTCTTTGCGTGGGATCGGCGTCTGCGCCGGGATCGTCGCATCGTTGAGCTTGTTGAACGCGTGCACAATGCGCCAGCCTCCGGTCGCCTTCTTTACGCAGAACGTCGGACTCGAGTGCGGCGACGTCGACTCGCGTACGTGCCCGGCAGCTCGCCGGCCTTCGAAGAACGCGTCGATCGCTTCGACTTGGCCGCGCGGCAGTGGCCACTGCCGCGTCACGCAGTACTTTGTTCCAGGCACGAGGTCGATCTCGTGGCGTACGCCCCTGTCCGCCGGCAGCACTGGCGGAATCTTGTCGGGGAAGATGTCGGAGAAATCGCGGGCGAGGTCCAAGACTGGGTTCCTAGATGCTTCGAGCTCGTCCCAGGACTGCGCAGCGTAGCGTTCTTCGCGAGCGGACTTCGGCTCTGCTCCAGCAGGTCGCTCGCTGCCAACGAGCGCCGGATCCGCTGGGTCGACCACGACGGCGCAAAGCTGTTCGACGCGACCGAGTTTGATCTCGCTGAGCATGTTCTTCCAAGACACCACAGGCAGCCGAGTGAGCTCGGTTGCTTCGCGAGGCGGAGTCGTGATCTTCATGTCGTGGCGCGGCGGGCCGTGACCAGTCATGTTGACGGCGTGGATCGTGTCGTACGTCGTCGCCGGCGCAGAGAGTCAAGCCGGTGCGCGTGGGTGGCTCTCTTGGAGCAGCGGAACTGGAACGCGAGCCACTGCTCGCGCTTTACCGGCTTCTGCACGATCGGACGCCGTTCTGCTTCTCGCCGCAGATGCCGCTGTCTTCCTGCGGCTCACAGTGACCCACTCGCCATCGGCGTTCGCTTGTCGCGTCGGCGTGGCGCACGGTGCTTTGCAACAAACCGAGCATGAAGGGCCATCGCTCTCTTCATGCGGGTTGAGCGTCGTGGAGTCGGGATCTACGACTGTGACGTGCGGCCAGGCGCTTGCGCTGTCGCTCAAGTGGGCGAGAACACCGCCGATGTCGATGTCGCGCGGCTTTACTGTGCGACTCAGCCAGTCAATGTCAGGCCGGTGGCGCGCAAGCCATGGCTTTCCAAAGATGCAGTCAAACGAGCCGCCAAGGTCGACAACGAGGAACGCGTCGCTGCTCTTGAATCCGTCAAACTCGTACTGGAACTCAACCGAGCGCCGCGGCAGCGACCGCGGTTCGCCGTCTGCAAACTTGACGATTATTGCGCCTGGTTGCTCGCGGGCGCGCACCCGCGAGGGCAGGAGTTGCAAAGTCTCGGCTCGTACAAAGTTGTTCGTCGCGCCTGAATCGACAAGGGCGCGAAGGGATCGCTTCGCGCCGGCGACGTGCAAGCTGAGTACGATCAGTCGCTTGTCGCTGCTTGAGGTGGTAGCAAAGAGCTGCGCATGAAGCGCAGCGTCGGAGGGGCTAGCGGAACGTGACGCCACCGGAGGCACGTTTCGCTCGATGAGCCCAGTAGGTCGCCCTGCACCTACTGGGTGCCCGCGTTTTTTGCATGCGCGGGCTGCTCGGTTTCGTCTTGAATCTCAACAGTAGCAAGTACTGGAGCTGGCGCGCGGCACACTGCCGCGCGATGACCGACCTTGCGGCAGCGGAAGCAGATGAGCTGCTTGTTGCTTGTTCCGTTGCGACGATTGCCGTTGCTGTTGCCGTTGCCGTTGCCACTGCTTGCGCGCTGCGAGTTCACGTCGTGCTCGATCGCGTCGATCTCCATCGGCTCGGCGCCGTTATCAGCTCGCGGGGCGACGGCGTGATGGCCCCGCGAGGCGGATACGCTGAAGTCTTCGCGGGTCGCGATCGCAAAAGCCTCTTCAAGCGACACCGGAGGCTTCCGGGTCAAGTACAGGCGCTGATGACCAGCGTTCAAGCCGGAGATGAAGACATGGACCTGCGTCGCCATGTCGATCGGAGCTGATGTCACACATGACACGATATGGCGAGCACGTTGCACGTAGTCGCGCATGGACGCGCGACCTTGCTTGAGTGCGAGAAACGCAGCGCGATGATGCATCTCGTCTTGAGGCGGGTCGAACGCGAGTCGCAGATCGCTCTTCAGCGCGTCGAGCGTTGGGAAGCAGTCAGGGTCGGCGACAAGCCGACCCAGCACCCACTCTTTTGCTCGACCACCAAGCTTGGACAGGAGGAAGTGGGTGCGTGACAGTTCGGAGGTGAGCTGGCGTGCGTGGATGGCAATGTCGATCTCACAAAGCCAGCGGTTCAAAGCGAGCCGATTGGGGCCTTCTCAATTGTAGCTTGTGACGTCGAGCTTGACGACGTCGCCCTTCGATGATGCCGCGGGAGTTAAGCCTCGCCGACGCGCGTCGGCGAGTTCGCGGACCATGAACTCTTGTGCAGCGGCACGTTGGTGCTCCTGCGACATCGCGGACAGCATCGCTGCGATCGGGAGCGTGCTCATCGCTCATCTTGGTCATTAGAATGGCTACGAAGTGCTACCAGGTGTCACGAGAGTGTGTTCCATGACGTAGCTTACACGTGGTCTTGCGAGGAAGCGATGGGGTGAAGCGCAGAGGAACTGCGCTGAACTCGGTATTTTCAACTCTGAGGTTTTTGTATTGAGATCATGCATAGTGATGAAAGTGAGGGAGCTAACCTAATTAGTGAGCCAACTGATGAGACGACCATGGTCGTCAGAAATCAGGTTAGGCCACTAATTGGGAGTCTGCTGTACTCCTTCGTACTTAGCACAGCAGCCCCGTTACAGAGCAAGCGATTACCATAGACCCGAATGCCATCTTGAAGTGCGTCACTGGCCCTCCCACGACACAGAACGCGCGAGGAAGCGTCTCTTAGTCTGTGCGTGGCAAAGACTACGCTTGTCTCGAAGTTTGTATGCGCCGGCGATAATGTTCTCGCCGATGAGGAAGCAGACGGAAGAGGTACGATCGTAGCGAAAAAAAGAGTGAGAATGAGGTGCGAGCTTCCTACAGCTCGCACTTAAGAGAAACCCTAAAAACCTAAGACCTCCTACTCTGATTGGCAAGACACTGTATGCCTCCAAGCCAATGAGCGGTCTTAAAACTCATGCGTCACAGCGACCTTTCGTGTCGCTGTCGCTTCAAGATTCGGTGTGGTGTGGACCACACCAAAATCGAGTGGTGCACACAACTTAAGTGCACCACACCACCGAGTGTGGTCCACACACACTGAGGTGGACCACACCACCGAGCTGGACTCGGGTGTCCCATGCGAACCGTGGTGTGGGACCACGGTTCGACCGGTCTGCGGCTAAAGCGCAGACCGCAAGTGTAACAGCCCGTTACAAAGTGGCTATACCTCACGTGTCTGCCCAAATTCGTGCTAGTCATTTGTGTTAATCGCTTGCTTCTCTGCGCTACTGCTCTGAGGTTCCTTAAACACCACGAAAGGAGGGTACTTTGTGCCTGTTGAGCCTCCGAGCAGCATCGCAGTCGCTCTGCCCTTGAACATGCCGCTACAGCGCACCCAGACCGTACTCAAGCGTTTGTCCGTCACTGTTTGCTTCAGCATATTATCGAAAGACGCAGCTGCACAAAATTTGACAGTTTCACACAAAAACAATGACACAATCGAATTTGTTGCGCGCACCCGTTTGATCGGCGTTGTGCACGATGCACACGCCAAGTTCATTCAACTTTGCTAGCACAGCCTTTCCGAACTCTGTTTATCTGCTGTCGAGGTCCAGAGGCGTCAGATGTCATAACCGAATGCATGCACGCAACGCGGGCGGTGTCGTCTGATATAGCAACGTCTAAACCGCCAAGAAGCCTTTAAGTCTTGGGGCCTTGGAGCCTGTGATGCCATGCATTGATACGCGCTCATTAGCGCACAGAAAGAACATCGCGCCAGACACAGGAACGCCTTCGTCGCGGAGCTCATTCAGCTACACGTGACGAAGAAGTCGACAAGAACGCGGCTTGACGCACTTGTCGCGGCCGATGAACAATTGCCGGCTGGATCCGGCTGCTGCTCGTGCTCAAGCTGCTGGCTCGCAGTCACAGTCAAGCAAACGAGAAGTGACCATGTGCGCGAGCGACAGTGGTACTAGTGTGTGCCAGCCAGACTGGTACGGCAGGTTAGGAGTGTGTGCCACACTAGAAGTACTTAGTAGGTAGGGCTACGGTACTGTCGTACCTAAACGAGTGGTTACAGTACTGTCGTACCTAGTCTGGTAGTTACGGTACTTCCGTACTTTGCCAGGCATAGCCAGTGACTCCTGGTGGTCTGGATGCTGACTCACCCAATAACCAAATCAGTAGCGAATTCCTCCCCCAACCGCCCAAGTCTCCTCCTCCCTCCGCTTCTCCCTCCTTCTGCAGAGCTCGTCAACACATAATCTGCAGTACGTTGTGTGGCGAGTAAGGACGGGAGCCAGGTTCGTACGTGTGTGTGTCAGCTGGTCTGCATATACATAGCGTGCCTGTGTGCCAGAGTGAGTGTGCGACCGGACTGTTGTGAAGGAGTGCGTGAAGAATCCCCTGACTTTGTGTACCGAGGTGCACACTGGTACGCTCAGAGCGCACAACCTACATATTGCCTCGTCCGAGCCAGGTGAAAGTCGGACGAGTGTATTGAGTGCAAGGCGTAAGAGGTCAGTGGACCCAGCCATAGTGAAGGTGTAAGAGCCCGGAGCGGTCAGCCAATGAAGCGTAAGAGCCCAATGTGGCCAGCATTGAGAGAACGCGTAAGAGCCAAGTGTGGGCAGCGAGTGTAATTGCGTAAGAGCCTAGAAAAGGCCGGCTTTAGTCTGACCTGGTCTTGTGAAGGTGTTGACTTGCGATTCAGGTGGTTTACGAGTGCGTACACGTGAGTGCCCGGCAAGAGTAATGCGGAAGAGACCCGGTGTGTCAGGGTCTATACATATAGACACACCCAGCGAGCATCTCGCTTGCTCCACTCAGGCCACCCGTACTTGCCGTAGTCGGGTCAGCCAGACGTGTTAGCAGCAACGCAGCTCAGACATACTGGCCCCCGCTGTTCTGAATCAAAAGAACTAGCAAGGGGATCACAGTGTTGAAAGACTGACCAAAGAGCTAGGTGAGTAGTGTGCCTTTGCATAGCCTGATCAGTGTGAACGTGCGCTTCCTAGCTCGGCTCCAGAACCAGCGTTCTCCTCATCGCTCGGGTCTGGGTTCGTTGTCGAAGAGCAAAACTACACACCACTTCTTCACTTACACGACTAGCTCTTACTCGATCTAACGGGGCCAAAGTGGCCAGTAACATGGATTGGTGTGACGTACACCAATCCGGGAAGTCCAGTCCTGTACATGGACTGTTCTGGTGTGGGACACACCAAACAGGCGTCGTCGTCGCATCGGACGCACGACAGCGACTCATTGAATATTAAGTTGCGTGTACCTCACGGTACTCAGTGAGCTGTCTTGCATATAGAAAAGGGATACTTAGACATGCATATTGTAGGACGATAGCCACTCAATACACTTGTTTAGAACGTGCTCTGATATCTTCAAAACGTTCAGGCTACGGGAACAAGTTCCCTGCAACTCAATTTGCCGCACACGTGTGTGCAAGCTTCGTAAAGCGCATTGTGCAGTGTGACCCCGTCACACTCGAGCTAAAAGCACGGCGAGTCCTTTCGTATTTGCATGACTATCTGCGAAGAAGCAAACCGCTAAAGAGATTGGTCGTTGTATGCCATTACACAAATTATAGCCGCGATGGTGTAGCCTACATCATATTCTGCAGTTGAGCTTGACCAAAACCATCGCGAATTTAGTTGACGCTTTGTTCGCTTCTGTGCACACAAGGTACTCAAGACCATGCGCTGCAGCTTGTGGCATTTCTGACAGAAGGGCGAGTGAGAGCCATCGCGTCGCGCAGCAGCTTGGCAGCTTAGCGAGGAACGTCGAGAGAGAGTCATCACATGCATTTGCGATGTCATACGTGTGCATTGCGTGGTTGTTGTCACCATGCTGTAGCGTATCAATCGGTTTCCCGGGGATATGTTTTTTGATAGTGTTATAATAAGTATAGTACCTATTCCTACATGTTATCTCAGTTGAAGGTACTATATAAGGTACCCTGTAATACATTTTGAAAATGTTTTTAGCTTCACGTTGTTGGGTATTCTATCCTTAACTAAGCTACCTTTTTGAAGCTGCGTGTGTCCGTGTTCGGAACCGCGCAGTTAGGTATCACGCTTTATGTTTGTTGAGATCAGATTTGTGGCTGTTAATTTGTGTGACATGCTTCGAAATTTGTTTGCGAAAACCAGGTCAGTCGAATTTTGCGATATTTTCGGGACTGTCCCGAGGGCAAATTGTCGTCATACGTATAGGTTTTTGGGGACATGTTCGGAACTGTCCCGGCTCTTAGCCAACAGCACCTCGCGCGGACCGAAGCAGTGCCATGCAGCTCGGGGCTTGCCACCGCAGCGCAGCGGTGGCAAGCCCCGAGCTGCATGGTGCGACTGAGGGATTGCGGGGCGGTGCTGAGGCGTCAACTCCAATTAAAACTTAACAAATACCTCCAACCAAACATTATTTTCCCGCCCGCGTAGCGGGCGGCTCTTGGCGAGTTAATATGTATCTTGACTGGTTAAGGTTGACAACATATCTTGTAGCGACATTACTGTTGTAGTAATACCTAGTATTGTGTGAAGCGCTCACGATGTCCGCGCAAGTGACAACAAAGGGTGACAAGATACAACTCAAGCGCTGCCAGTACGCTCTACCATTCATCGGTCAGGTGTGCACAAAGGCCTTCATGGCCGTGTACGACATTTCGCATCGCCACCTTGTCCAGGTGCGCGAGCAAGTACAAGGAGGCGACCTCTCAGTGCGACTGCACGGCAATCGCAAGAACAAGCACGCCGCGGCCCACGACCCAGAAGCAGTAATCTCCTGGTTCATTGACGTGCAATCGAGCTGCAGGACGTGCTCGACGACGCTCCCACCGACAGCGAGACGAGCGCACGGCCGGTGAGCCTTGTCGTTTGGGCCGACAACTGCTCAGGTCAGTCCAAGATCTCCTAAGTGCTCTGGTACCTGCTCCTACTAGTGCAGCACGGCGTGTTCAAGCGCGCGACTTTGAAGTTCTTAGTGAAACGCCACACTAAGAATCCCTGCGACCGTGGGTTCGCATACGCAAAGCGACACCTTGAGCGGCAGGAGTGCTGGACGATGGGGTCTCTCGCCAGCTGTGTGGCGCAGCCAAGCACGGCACTCGACGTGATCAACCTCGAGAAGAAGGAGCACCCGTTTCGAGACTTCAAGACGTACTTGTCGACCACCTACAAGAAGCTCAAGGGCATCCGCCAGTTCCAGCTGTTCCACACGAGCGTCGAGAATTCTGGCATCGTCGAGTGCCGCCGCACACCAACAGCAGCGCCAACGTCGTTTGGTCTCCGGCGAAGCTCGAGCACCACGCAACAGGCGTCTCTTACAAGCACGCTAACTGCACTCGCGCCGCTGCCGGACCGATCTCCCCACACCGATGAGGTCGCTGACGTCTACGCCATCGGCGAAGGCACTCGCACAGGCTCGCGACATTAAGAAACAGCGACACGACACACAGACGAAGAAGTGTCGCGTGCAAGAAGACGAAGGCGAGAAAAGTACAGTGTGGTCTGGCGTCGTTGTCGTACGGATACGTTTACATAATCTGGATACAACTTTAGGATACCTTTGGAAATGTGCCGGTTTGAGAGCCATCTGACTTTAGGATATTTTTGATCGCGCAAAATGAATACAACTACAAATAGCCAGATTTAGAGCAATAGCTCATTTTGAAAGAGCATAATTTTCTGATTCTAAATAGTTAAAAACCCAAAGTCTAAAAATTGCGTACTTAGTCGGGGCGTCGGTTTGAACTCAAGTTGTGAGCCAAGTAATTATGCGTTTGAGACGTTCGATAGCTCAATCGAAAGCCAGAATAAAGGAGATTGACGTGGTGTGTCTCGTTAAAAAACCTCAAAAACGCCATAAGGATACGTTTGATCAGGATGGAATCATATAAGGTATGAATACCGTTTCGCCACCCCAATATAAACAGGTTTAGCGTTTCTGTGCCGGGGCGGGGTGGGGCTATAAAATATGATACGGGAAATATACTTTTTCTTTGCGTTTTAATTCGCAGGTGTCGAACTCATCCATGATGATTGATTACCTCTGTAATGCATTTTGAAAATGCTTTTTTAGCTTCACGTTGTTGGGTATTTATATGTATCTTGACTGGTTAAGGTTGACAACATATCTTGCCGCAATACAAATGAATTGTAAATACGTCAACTTGGCGAATGTATCCGAATTTCGCTCACTGTAGTGTCTTTTCTGACTCAACATTTGTCTGTATATCGTCAGGTGTTTAGCCTAAAATCTCAGGTGCGCTTGATCTTTCTGCTTTTGAATCTTTTGATAGTGACATAATCGCGGTAATCGTCGACCGAACACGCCAAGCGTTCGTTCATTGAGAAACTTGGCACAACAAAATGACGCCGCAGGCACTTCCTCATGCTCACGATCCGTCAACGACAGCGCCACTGCAACGTGCATTGCCGCTCGCCCACGCTTCGAGGTCTGCGCGCAGAAGCAGCAGCAGCAGCGCTCGCGCCGCGCTCTCGCACCTGGCAGCACTGCCGCTGGAAATGCAAGGAGGCGCCGAGTGGCGGATCGCAGGACAGACCATTCGCTCGCTCTTCCCAATGCGGACAGCGTCGCACGCACCTGCTAGGACATCACCCCGTGCGCGACCACGGCGATCGCTGCCAGATACCTACACTCGTGCGCTGTCGAGTAGCGAGCGCGGCCGAAACTTTCGCAACCGCGAGCGCGCGCGCGAGGAGGCGCTCATGGCGCAAGTGCGGCAGTTGCGTGAAGAGATCGCGGCACTCGAGCAGTCGCGCGCACTGAGCGGCGAGCGAGCGCTGATGACTCGCGTGAGCAGCGGTGGGTCACTCGAGCGCCTTACGCGCGAGCTGTACGCTGTGTTCCGGTACGGCTTGAGCTGCCACGAGGCACGATACGTCCCGCGCCGCGCCGCCGATGCAGCAAACAGCCCTGCAATCATGACACAGCAGCTCCAGACAGAGTTCCTTCGGCGCATCGCAGACCCAGATGTCGAGTACGGCGGCAGTGTCGTTGGCGTCGACGGACTCATTGAGCAGTGGCGCAAGCACACGCTGTCGTACGCCCGATTTGAGCTCGAGGTCGTCCGGTTCGAGCCGATCGCAGGCTCTGAGACGCACCCGATCGTTGTGATCCACACGAAGATGCACGCGCGGCTCTCGCAGAAGACGCTGCCACGGATGTTCCCAGGGATGCTCGAGCGCCGACCCGACCTCGCCGCGCGCGTCGTGGACCGCGACTACTGCTTCGACTGCGTCTCGCGGTTCACGTTCTCGGACGCAGGGCAGATCCTCGTGTACTCGGTCAGCGTCAACTTTGTCGAGGCTTTTGTACAAGCCTTTGGGAGCGTCCACGTTGTCGCAGAGCTCATGCAGTTCTCAATCGTCACGCCGTCAGCCACGATTCAAGACGACGCGGTAATCGAGTCGACGGCGGCCCGACCACGATCTTCGTCAGCATCGAGTCCGATGGATCTGAGCGAAGACAGCGATGCGTGCAGTTCGGATGCCTGGCAATACGACAGATCAGCACAAGAGCTATCGCCTGATAGCCGACCTGAGGATCGCCGGCATCTTCCTCACCGCGCTCGACCGCTGCCTCCGCTGTCATCGCTCTCAGCTGCGACATACTGTGACGCAGGGGAGTAAGCGACGAAGCTTCTGAGCTACGTACATTGAAGCTAGAGGTTTTGTCAAAGCACTGCGCTGTCGTACAACGAAGTACGCACCGTACAGGTTTGCGATAGCGACGTAGTCGTGTCAGTGCTGCACGCTCGCGTTCAAATCTCCAGCGCAACACGCGACCGTCAAAGCGGTGCGAAGAAGCACATACTGCTGGCGATGCAGAGCGTCGAGCGGCACAACCTCGCGCAACCACCTAGTGCGCGACACTGATCGCGTGGCTGGACTCCCACCAGATCGTTCGACCATATGCGGGTACAAGCGAGATCAGTCAGCGAGTCGCAGTTGCTGAACCACGTCGAGTCTGTGAGTTGTATTAGCAGCAGTAGCAGCACGTAAGAACCGACCTCACTCACGAATCGCTCCGGTGTTTGCGTTTTCTTGTGTCTTCTGCGCCACTGCTTGCGTCAGAGTAGTCGCTTCGTCTTGATATTTGGCCCCACTTGATCGTGCTGACTTAGTCCTCGCACAACGAGATAGCACCCGTCGCGGGCTCGATCAGGTGCACTATCGTCACGCTCGGCTCTGCGCGGTGCTGTGCGCTTGACGGTCATCGGCATGTTGAGCTGATCAACGACGCAGTACATGATTGCATGACTGGCAAGCCTGGAGAATCACCTTCCGCAGTGAGGTGCGACCACGGAATCCTGGATCGCAACGCTCGCTCCTTGTGTGCATCACCACATAACGTCTCACAAGAAGTGGTAGCTTGACACGGTCAACAGCCTCGAGGCAGAATGAGAGAGAGGGCACCTGGTGATGTATCGAATGGCAGAGCGGCAGGACCGCTCTCTATTCGAATGTGTGTGACAAGTCGGCATGATCTGAGGTCGCCGGCTGTCAACTCGCATTATCTACATTGTTTGCGGCGAGGTCGTTGAGTTCGTGTGGTGCTGTAGATACGCGAGTTCCTGGACGACAGTGTTGAGAGTCTTGGACTTCGATAGTCGCCGAAGGCGTTCAGGCAGACGAGCTCCAAGCACTTCCATTGGCGACAAACGATGCCAGCCTGGCGCGAAGCAGCAGCACGACAAGGCTAACACAAGTTTGTCAGTGTGCACGTTTAGGCGCAACCAGCTTTGTCAACATTGCGCGGTCTGCCGCAGAGCTCCCCGCCGAATGCAGCTCGTGGTGTCTGTCAGCGATCATCCTCACCTTTGCGTTGCTTAGTACGCTTCGCCTTCCGCCTCTGCTCGCGTGGTTGTCTTCTTTGCAAGTGTGTATGGCCGCATCGGCGTCCTCATTACATGAGCGGTACGTTCGACGTGAGCTTGCTGTCACCGTTGGTCAACGACGCACGCATTGCCACACAGTGACGTGCATGCGCTGGAGTGTCGATCGCTTGAGTTGCGGGGTGAGCATTGCTGCTGGCGTACGAGGTCATTGCCATACACCGACTAGCACCACGTTCGCGAGTGCACGGCGCACGGTCAGTGATGTCGAGCCCGCGTTATCTCAATGAGAGCGACTCGCTGGCGCCACCAACTAGCACGACAAGACCTGCGAGGTCGAGTCTAATACACCCTGTCGACGAGACCGAGTCTTGTCAGCTGAACGAGGCGGTGGCTCAATGCATATCTGTCCGTGCTCGCCGAGCCACGATCCAAGTGACGATAGTCTGAACCTCTTCGTGCTTGGTCTCCCTGTGCGCTCGTGCCTTCACTGGCGATCGAACAAACGACACGACTGCTCCGGGAGTTAGCATCAAATGCCAGAGAGTGGAATGTGGTATACAATTTGAAGGTACAAATGGACCGGCGTCAGTACATTCGAGAGGGGTGATCGACGCTTCCAGCAAAAATGCCGCGTCGAAAGCAGCAATCGGCAGCGTTCCTCACGCTCTCAAACGCGCACGACCAAGCGTTCTAGCACGCGCCGGTAGACGATGCAGCGCCGCGGACGCGCACGCACATCGTCTCCTCTTTCCCTGCCATCATCTTCCGCTGCAGCGGCGTCGGAGCAGGCGTCTACGTCGCTCCGCGACCAGCAAACGCTTTCAACAGGAGCTACTGCCGTGGCGGCGTCCTCACTCGGTGCCAGCGCATCCAACGACTACGTTCGACGAGAGTCTCTGAACTGGCCGTCCCAGGCGCCACAGACCGAGCACTCGCTCGAGCGCAAGTACAGTGACGCAACCTTGTCGGCGTCAGTGTCTGCCGAGACTGCCGCACTGCTGGCGTCATCGTCGCCGCCATCATCGCCGCTGCTGCCTCGCGCAGCAGTGCGAACGACGACTGCCTCAGCTGGACAAATCAAGCGAGAGCTTGCGAGAGCGCAGGCAAGAGGAGCCACCGCCACACTAGCGACACTAAGCTCACCGACAGCAGCAACTGCTTCAAGTGCACCATCAGCAACGGCGTCAATGACACCCGAGAGAACATACCAGGACGCGCCACAGCAGCGACCGTCTCGCGCCAAGTCCAGCAGCGAGCGAGGCAAAGTGTTTCGCGAGCGCCAGCGGCAGTACGAGCAGGACTTGGTCGCGATCGTGAAGCAACTCCGGAAGGACGTCAAGCACTTGCGGAACGCGCGAGAGCAAGCTCAGAGCGAGAGTCTCAAGCCGCGACCACCTGCAGGACTCCAGCCACCACTGCTGCTGCCGCGTCCAATCACGAGCGCGTCTCTCATGAAGCTCATTCAAGACCTCTACGCTATCTTTCGCTTCGGACTCGACACTCCGTCATCTACCCAGCTCCATGGAGAAGATGGCGGCATCTACACGACGGACCGAGCCGCGTTGGACAAGCTCTTGGCAATCAAGTACAAGGAAGACGTTCTCTGGCGCGTCCTCGACCCGCACGTCGCGTGCGGCGACCTCGTCGGTGTCGCTGCAGTCATTGACCAGTTGCGCAAGCACACTGCGGCGTGTTCGATGTTCGAGATCGAAGTCGACCATGTTGAAGCCATCGCTGGCTCGGAGCAGAGCCCTGTCGTCGTCGCGCGCTGGACACTTCATGCTCAGCACTCGCGCGAGTCGCTCTCGGTGCTGTTTCCAAGTGCGCTGGAGAAGCGACCGGAGCTCACGAGCGCGCTGGTCGACCGGCGCTTTGCGTTCGATTGTGCGACGCACTTTCAGTTCTCCGAGAAAGGTCAGATCACCGCGTACATCCTCGAAGTCGATTACGTCGATGCGTTCGTGCGAGCGACTGGGAGCGCGCGCGACGTCGCCGACTTGATGCAGTTCTCCGCGTTGACAAAGGACGCGACGCTCGACGACGTGCGGGCGCCTGAGCCAGCCCGAGACACTGGCCTCTCTGAGGCGCTGCAACGGAGGCACTCGGACCAGCATGAGCAACCGAATATGTACTACGAGTACGACCAGGACATGCGGTCGTGCAGCGAGCGATGCAAGCACCAGTTGTCGCCGATCGGAGCGTCGCGCGAGCACGAGAGGAGTGCATCGCAGTCTCGGGGCCAAAGTTCGAGAGCGTCGAGTCGCAGCGACGCACCTGCGCATCGACTGCCGTTCCCAGTGCTCGGGGACGTCCCTCGCCCGCCGTACCACGACGACTACGACGATCGTTTTGAAATGTGACAATGCAGCAGTGACTGTGTGTCCTGCCGTCTCTGTGTTTACTTCAAGCGACTTGGACGCGTTGTTGTATGACATGCATGCGCCTTTGGCGTCGTCGTTGCCGTCGCAAGCTGTGGCTGTGAGAGAGACCTCGGTCGAGCAGACACGACTCACATGTGTTGCTCTACAAGCGCATTGCGACGTACTCAGCAAGCAGACAGGCAGTCGATCAGCAGTGCGATCTGTCAAGACCAATGGATTCCCATGTCATTTGCTCGGTTTGACAAGACTTGGCGAGCGAGCGAGTAGGAATCAGCAGCGCTGTCCGCGCGCGCTCACTCAGTGATCCGCATCAAGATACTTGCAACGAAGTTGTGCACATGAGCTTGCGTGTCTTCAAGACATCCACGTCACATAGTTGATAGCCCACTTGCGCCATCAGTGTCGCGTGCTCAGTCGTCTGTAATACACAGAAGCGCAGAAGCGCAGAAGCGCAGTGAGTGAGTGCTCAAGTGTGTGAATGCGAGCGTGGGCACTCCCTCAACTCCACATACAGGCACGCTGAGCACCCACCTTGTTGACTCCGACTGCTCTCGCTTGGCACGCTTACGACTCGGTGCTCGACTGCACTCTGCTGCGCTTCTCGACTCATCAGCGCTGCTCTGACACAGATACGACTCTGGTCGCCACTGAGCGCACTTGGTCATCACTTCTTGCTTGAACGGCTGGGGCTCGCTCGATCGAAGTCGCTCGTGCGTCGCATCGCCGGTTGATTGCTCTTGATTTCGCACTCACACCCCGCGAGCTCGGTCACACGAACAGCAGCGTCAAATTGACATCCAACGCAGCTCGCAGCCCGCTCAGTTACTGGTCGGTCTTTGAGAGAGGGACCGCTGACGCTCAGACTCGCTTCACGCGTGACGCCGGTGGTTCGAAAGTGGACGACAAGTCTGCACTACATGGAACAATGGTCACTTGTCAGTCGGGCCCGCAAGCATCCAGACGTTCGCTTCAACAGTGACAGTACGATCGAATGCGCACCGAGTTGACGTCTGTTGGCCATCTGGCCATTCGGGCATTCGCGCCACAACAAAGTGAACCTGGGCCGGAGGTCTAACGATCGCGCTCGTTGTCTTGTTTCAACTAGACGAGCGCACACAGGACTCGAGCTGGCGGCTTGCGTCGCTCTGACGCGCTGACGTTGTGACGCTCTGACGCGCTGACGCTCTGGGCGATCACGCACCTGCCTGCGTCTGTCAACACAGTGCAAGAGTCACACGCACGCAACACACAACAGGCTTGCGTTAGCTGGTCCGAGTGACTCGGTTGGCTCAAGTGACTCCGTTAGAACGGCCGCTTGGTCACGTGGTCGCTCGGAGACTCTATTTGCTCGGCAAGCGTGCTGTGGCTCCAGCCATAACCCACAGACAGCGCGTCAAGCGCCACATGACACTCTACGAAGTGTCAAGGGCGTACGAAAGTGCGCACGCATCTTGACACGTGTACAAGCAAACGTGGACGCAGACACCGATCGATAGGCACGAGGCGATGGCCACGACGCGCGCAAAGCGACTTCGCTTCGCTTCACTTCGCTGCAGCAGTCCCAACTGCAGCAGTCCCAACTGCAGCAGTCGCAACGGAAGCAGTCGCAACTGTAGCAGCAGCAGCAGTAGAACTAGACGCGGCAGAAGCAGAGGCACAAAAGCAGGACGTGGCAAGCAGAGTGAGAAGGCGCTCGGGAGCACAGAGGCGCACAGATGCTGGTCGTGCTGCACACTGCGCGGCGCAGCAGACGACTTCGCCTCAACCGGCACATCGATCCAGCGATAGATCAACCGATCAACCGATCAACCGATCAACTGATCCATCGATCCATCGATCCATCGATCCATTGACAGACCGACTGCGTAGCGTATCGTATCGTATGTACCGGGTGGAATCTGGTGTCAAGTAGTGCTGCGGCCTCTGCGTCACTGCATCGCTTCGTCGCGGCACCATTGTGTGTTCGCATCACTGCGCCAATGCCAACGCGAGTCTGGCTCGACGTCGTCGCCTCTCGACGTGCTAGTGCCGGGTACCGCAGTGTGACTTGCCGCGTGCTGACGATCGGGATCGATCCGAGTCTGCGCAAGAACGAGAGCACGGAGTGAGGCGACCGCTGCACATCCCAGCGCAACACAGCGCAGCGCAGCGTAGTACACAGTCGACCTGCCGCTGGACCGGCCAAGCGACGCACACAGATGCAGGAGCACACGTACCTGTACGTCCGCATCCACGTCCACGCATACATACGTACGTACTAGTGCGCGCTCGCTCGCCATTGGTGCTGGTTGCGATGGACACACAGTCGCGGTCATAGTCGCTATCGTAGTTGCTGTCGTAGTCGTAGTCGCACTCGCACTCATATTTGCCATCGTATCCAAGGATACGGCCAGTGTCGAGGGTGCGGTCGTAGTCACAGCCATTGTCGCCGTCGTAGTCGACGATGCGGTCGCAGTCCGTGCGTGGCATCGCATGAGTGCTTGCGGACGTGTGTGCAGCAGCGAGGAGAGGACGTGTGTGGCTGGTCGTGATCGAGGCACGCTCAGACGCGAGACGCGTAGAGCGAACGACGCGCTTGCACTATGCGCCCGCTGCGACTGCGCTCTGCTCGCGGACGCGCGCGCTGCGCATGGTGCCTGTCCGGGCCGCCCGTCAGGGATGTTCGTCGGACTGAGCCAGGTCGAGGCGAGGCGAGGCGAGGCTTGTTGTGTTGCGCTTGCGCTTGCCTTTGACTGCGACTGCGACGTTACGAGGCAGCAGCGAGGAGACGAGAGAGCCTAGTGAGCGAGCGAGTGTGTCTGCGTTCTACTGAAGTGTGCCGAAGCCTTGGTTGGTGCATATTTCGTACTTACGCGGACAATCCGTGTCAATAATGCAACATCGCAGTGCGGTCAAGACCAAGCAAGCACAGCGCAAAGCAAGCAAAGAAGAGCAGTTGCAACAACAGCGGCAAGACTGTGTGTCGTTCTGGTGTGCCTCATTCTGCTTCTACTTGTACTTGTGCTTCTGCTCTTGCTACTGTGCACTTCTGTCTGTGCCGTGTGAACATGTTGTACTCATTGTCCAGCGCTTGGCTTCGCCAGCACTCGCCCACACTCACTCACACTTACTCACTCGCTCACTTACACTCGCCACTTCCGCACTCGCATGCGAACTGGTGTCGATCGTAGTGCCGGCTGCGTGGCGACACCAGCAACGTGTGTCGCTTACGTCTGCGTGGCATACAGCCGCATTGCTCACCGTCGCTGCACACCGGCTACTGCAGTCCTGAGCAGTCTCGAGCGGCCCTGGGCGTAGCATGCATGCCGACAACGACAACCAGAACAACTGCCGCCACTTCTGTGGTCGACGCGACCAGCGAGTGCAGTGCAACGAGCGCAATCCACGACAGTCCAGGCACTGGGCTTCGCAGTAACGACAGCGCGAGCGCTGTAGGACGGCCACTCGAGCGAGTACGAGCGCGACCACAGCAGCACGACTGCTCAAGCGACTACGAGCACAAACACGAGTGCAAACACAGTCAATTTGTATCATTGACTTGAGCGTCTTCTGTGCAACACGTTTGTGCTACAGGTCGCACTGCCGCCACAGCTCGTGATGGAGACACTGCGCCATGCGTGATACGAGAGCTGTGCCGCGCGTGCCAATCAATCACATGCACCAGTATCTGCGAACAGCAAGTCCGCTGCTCCATCGCTCGCAACGCTTGACGCAGTACTAGTATGCAGTGCGGCTGAGCAACGGCAGCTGAGCGACTGTGGTGGGCGATTGCAGCTGAGCGATTGCGAGCGGGTGTCCAGGCACGGATGTGAGCTTGAGCTTGCGCTAGAGCTTGCGCTAGAGCCTAGGCTGGAGCGTAAGAACGCTCAGGACCGCACTTTGGTGTCTGTCACGAGCGCACACTCTCTGCAGACGTCCTTCCCTCGCACTGTGCGTACAGCGGATACTCTGTGCTCTCACTCGCTTGCCGCGCTACAGTTCGATGGTCGACAGCACGCAAGTGCTTACGTGCGCTGCAAGCGCTGTCCGCGTATGGGTCGCAGTGTGTGCGCTTGATCATGAGTGCGTGCGCTCGCTTGAGCGACTGGACGCCGCTTGATCGAGCTCGCTTAGCCGCGCATCGCCAGCCGAGCGCTCGCCGCTCTTGACCACTGCGCTTGCACTGCGTGGCCTCGATCGCACGGACAACGTGTCGGCTTTGGCAGACATTGTTGACTTGACACGACGCTCTTCGACCGAGCGCCTGGTCGATATCGTGTGCTCGTCCGTCTTTGTGAGTGGCCGATGCCACCCGCAACTGGTCGCCTTGGTCTGCTTGATTGCGTTGAGTGTGTGCATACCGTCGACACGAAGTCGGCACGAGGTCTGCACGAGGTCTGCACGAGGTCGGCACGACGCGACTGGTGTGTCCGTCCGTCCGCCTGCAATGACAAGCGCAACGCGGCCATAGGAAAGTCGGACACTGAGACGCCGCTCTGGCGCGGACACCGACAGTACACTGTGTGTGCGCGCGTATGTACTTGCTGGCTGATCAGCAAGTATCTAAGGATGCGCACCTTGTCGTTGTTTGTTGGTCATTCGCGCCACACGAGACATGACGACGCACGAGTCAAGATGTGCGTGCTGCGAGCGTCTTGGTAGACGATCGCGCTCGTTGTCTTGTTTCAACTAGACGAGCGCACACAGGACTCGAGCTGGCGGCTTGCGTCGCTCTGACGCGCTGACGTTGTGACGCTCTGACGCGCTGACGCTCTGGGCGATCACGCACCTGCCTGCGTCTGTCAACACAGTGCAAGAGTCACACGCACGCAACACACAACAGGCTTGCGTTAGCTGGTCCGAGTGACTCGGTTGGCTCAAGTGACTCCGTTAGAACGGCCGCTTGGTCACGTGGTCGCTCGGAGACTCTATTTGCTCGGCAAGCGTGCTGTGGCTCCAGCCATAACCCACAGACAGCGCGTCAAGCGCCACATGACACTCTACGAAGTGTCAAGGGCGTACGAAAGTGCGCACGCATCTTGACACGTGTACAAGCAAACGTGGACGCAGACACCGATCGATAGGCACGAGGCGATGGCCACGACGCGCGCAAAGCGACTTCGCTTCGCTTCACTTCGCTGCAGCAGTCCCAACTGCAGCAGTCCCAACTGCAGCAGTCGCAACGGAAGCAGTCGCAACTGTAGCAGCAGCAGCAGTAGAACTAGACGCGGCAGAAGCAGAGGCACAAAAGCAGGACGTGGCAAGCAGAGTGAGAAGGCGCTCGGGAGCACAGAGGCGCACAGATGCTGGTCGTGCTGCACACTGCGCGGCGCAGCAGACGACTTCGCCTCAACCGGCACATCGATCCAGCGATAGATCAACCGATCAACCGATCAACCGATCAACTGATCCATCGATCCATCGATCCATCGATCCATTGACAGACCGACTGCGTAGCGTATCGTATCGTATGTACCGGGTGGAATCTGGTGTCAAGTAGTGCTGCGGCCTCTGCGTCACTGCATCGCTTCGTCGCGGCACCATTGTGTGTTCGCATCACTGCGCCAATGCCAACGCGAGTCTGGCTCGACGTCGTCGCCTCTCGACGTGCTAGTGCCGGGTACCGCAGTGTGACTTGCCGCGTGCTGACGATCGGGATCGATCCGAGTCTGCGCAAGAACGAGAGCACGGAGTGAGGCGACCGCTGCACATCCCAGCGCAACACAGCGCAGCGCAGCGTAGTACACAGTCGACCTGCCGCTGGACCGGCCAAGCGACGCACACAGATGCAGGAGCACACGTACCTGTACGTCCGCATCCACGTCCACGCATACATACGTACGTACTAGTGCGCGCTCGCTCGCCATTGGTGCTGGTTGCGATGGACACACAGTCGCGGTCATAGTCGCTATCGTAGTTGCTGTCGTAGTCGTAGTCGCACTCGCACTCATATTTGCCATCGTATCCAAGGATACGGCCAGTGTCGAGGGTGCGGTCGTAGTCACAGCCA
Source organism: Pythium guiyangense (assembly GCA_003730235.1). Taxonomy (NCBI): domain Eukaryota; phylum Oomycota; class Peronosporomycetes; order Pythiales; family Pythiaceae; genus Pythium; species Pythium guiyangense. Next base: position 463,538 of record QXDM01000042.1, on the reverse strand, counting down.
TTGTCGCCGTCGTAGTCGACGATGCGGTCGCAGTCCGTGCGTGGCATCGCATGAGTGCTTGCGGACGTGTGTGCAGCAGCGAGGAGAGGACGTGTGTGGCTGGTCGTGATCGAGGCACGCTCAGACGCGAGACGCGTAGAGCGAACGACGCGCTTGCACTATGCGCCCGCTGCGACTGCGCTCTGCTCGCGGACGCGCGCGCTGCGCATGGTGCCTGTCCGGGCCGCCCGTCAGGGATGTTCGTCGGACTGAGCCAGGTCGAGGCGAGGCGAGGCGAGGCTTGTTGTGTTGCGCTTGCGCTTGCCTTTGACTGCGACTGCGACGTTACGAGGCAGCAGCGAGGAGACGAGAGAGCCTAGTGAGCGAGCGAGTGTGTCTGCGTTCTACTGAAGTGTGCCGAAGCCTTGGTTGGTGCATATTTCGTACTTACGCGGACAATCCGTGTCAATAATGCAACATCGCAGTGCGGTCAAGACCAAGCAAGCACAGCGCAAAGCAAGCAAAGAAGAGCAGTTGCAACAACAGCGGCAAGACTGTGTGTCGTTCTGGTGTGCCTCATTCTGCTTCTACTTGTACTTGTGCTTCTGCTCTTGCTACTGTGCACTTCTGTCTGTGCCGTGTGAACATGTTGTACTCATTGTCCAGCGCTTGGCTTCGCCAGCACTCGCCCACACTCACTCACACTTACTCACTCGCTCACTTACACTCGCCACTTCCGCACTCGCATGCGAACTGGTGTCGATCGTAGTGCCGGCTGCGTGGCGACACCAGCAACGTGTGTCGCTTACGTCTGCGTGGCATACAGCCGCATTGCTCACCGTCGCTGCACACCGGCTACTGCAGTCCTGAGCAGTCTCGAGCGGCCCTGGGCGTAGCATGCATGCCGACAACGACAACCAGAACAACTGCCGCCACTTCTGTGGTCGACGCGACCAGCGAGTGCAGTGCAACGAGCGCAATCCACGACAGTCCAGGCACTGGGCTTCGCAGTAACGACAGCGCGAGCGCTGTAGGACGGCCACTCGAGCGAGTACGAGCGCGACCACAGCAGCACGACTGCTCAAGCGACTACGAGCACAAACACGAGTGCAAACACAGTCAATTTGTATCATTGACTTGAGCGTCTTCTGTGCAACACGTTTGTGCTACAGGTCGCACTGCCGCCACAGCTCGTGATGGAGACACTGCGCCATGCGTGATACGAGAGCTGTGCCGCGCGTGCCAATCAATCACATGCACCAGTATCTGCGAACAGCAAGTCCGCTGCTCCATCGCTCGCAACGCTTGACGCAGTACTAGTATGCAGTGCGGCTGAGCAACGGCAGCTGAGCGACTGTGGTGGGCGATTGCAGCTGAGCGATTGCGAGCGGGTGTCCAGGCACGGATGTGAGCTTGAGCTTGCGCTAGAGCTTGCGCTAGAGCCTAGGCTGGAGCGTAAGAACGCTCAGGACCGCACTTTGGTGTCTGTCACGAGCGCACACTCTCTGCAGACGTCCTTCCCTCGCACTGTGCGTACAGCGGATACTCTGTGCTCTCACTCGCTTGCCGCGCTACAGTTCGATGGTCGACAGCACGCAAGTGCTTACGTGCGCTGCAAGCGCTGTCCGCGTATGGGTCGCAGTGTGTGCGCTTGATCATGAGTGCGTGCGCTCGCTTGAGCGACTGGACGCCGCTTGATCGAGCTCGCTTAGCCGCGCATCGCCAGCCGAGCGCTCGCCGCTCTTGACCACTGCGCTTGCACTGCGTGGCCTCGATCGCACGGACAACGTGTCGGCTTTGGCAGACATTGTTGACTTGACACGACGCTCTTCGACCGAGCGCCTGGTCGATATCGTGTGCTCGTCCGTCTTTGTGAGTGGCCGATGCCACCCGCAACTGGTCGCCTTGGTCTGCTTGATTGCGTTGAGTGTGTGCATACCGTCGACACGAAGTCGGCACGAGGTCTGCACGAGGTCTGCACGAGGTCGGCACGACGCGACTGGTGTGTCCGTCCGTCCGCCTGCAATGACAAGCGCAACGCGGCCATAGGAAAGTCGGACACTGAGACGCCGCTCTGGCGCGGACACCGACAGTACACTGTGTGTGCGCGCGTATGTACTTGCTGGCTGATCAGCAAGTATCTAAGGATGCGCACCTTGTCGTTGTTTGTTGGTCATTCGCGCCACACGAGACATGACGACGCACGAGTCAAGATGTGCGTGCTGCGAGCGTCTTGGTAGACGATCGCGCTCGTTGTCTTGTTTCAACTAGACGAGCGCACACAGGACTCGAGCTGGCGGCTTGCGTCGCTCTGACGCGCTGACGTTGTGACGCTCTGACGCGCTGACGCTCTGGGCGATCACGCACCTGCCTGCGTCTGTCAACACAGTGCAAGAGTCACACGCACGCAACACACAACAGGCTTGCGTTAGCTGGTCCGAGTGACTCGGTTGGCTCAAGTGACTCCGTTAGAACGGCCGCTTGGTCACGTGGTCGCTCGGAGACTCTATTTGCTCGGCAAGCGTGCTGTGGCTCCAGCCATAACCCACAGACAGCGCGTCAAGCGCCACATGACACTCTACGAAGTGTCAAGGGCGTACGAAAGTGCGCACGCATCTTGACACGTGTACAAGCAAACGTGGACGCAGACACCGATCGATAGGCACGAGGCGATGGCCACGACGCGCGCAAAGCGACTTCGCTTCGCTTCACTTCGCTGCAGCAGTCCCAACTGCAGCAGTCCCAACTGCAGCAGTCGCAACGGAAGCAGTCGCAACTGTAGCAGCAGCAGCAGTAGAACTAGACGCGGCAGAAGCAGAGGCACAAAAGCAGGACGTGGCAAGCAGAGTGAGAAGGCGCTCGGGAGCACAGAGGCGCACAGATGCTGGTCGTGCTGCACACTGCGCGGCGCAGCAGACGACTTCGCCTCAACCGGCACATCGATCCAGCGATAGATCAACCGATCAACCGATCAACCGATCAACTGATCCATCGATCCATCGATCCATCGATCCATTGACAGACCGACTGCGTAGCGTATCGTATCGTATGTACCGGGTGGAATCTGGTGTCAAGTAGTGCTGCGGCCTCTGCGTCACTGCATCGCTTCGTCGCGGCACCATTGTGTGTTCGCATCACTGCGCCAATGCCAACGCGAGTCTGGCTCGACGTCGTCGCCTCTCGACGTGCTAGTGCCGGGTACCGCAGTGTGACTTGCCGCGTGCTGACGATCGGGATCGATCCGAGTCTGCGCAAGAACGAGAGCACGGAGTGAGGCGACCGCTGCACATCCCAGCGCAACACAGCGCAGCGCAGCGTAGTACACAGTCGACCTGCCGCTGGACCGGCCAAGCGACGCACACAGATGCAGGAGCACACGTACCTGTACGTCCGCATCCACGTCCACGCATACATACGTACGTACTAGTGCGCGCTCGCTCGCCATTGGTGCTGGTTGCGATGGACACACAGTCGCGGTCATAGTCGCTATCGTAGTTGCTGTCGTAGTCGTAGTCGCACTCGCACTCATATTTGCCATCGTATCCAAGGATACGGCCAGTGTCGAGGGTGCGGTCGTAGTCACAGCCATTGTCGCCGTCGTAGTCGACGATGCGGTCGCAGTCCGTGCGTGGCATCGCATGAGTGCTTGCGGACGTGTGTGCAGCAGCGAGGAGAGGACGTGTGTGGCTGGTCGTGATCGAGGCACGCTCAGACGCGAGACGCGTAGAGCGAACGACGCGCTTGCACTATGCGCCCGCTGCGACTGCGCTCTGCTCGCGGACGCGCGCGCTGCGCATGGTGCCTGTCCGGGCCGCCCGTCAGGGATGTTCGTCGGACTGAGCCAGGTCGAGGCGAGGCGAGGCGAGGCTTGTTGTGTTGCGCTTGCGCTTGCCTTTGACTGCGACTGCGACGTTACGAGGCAGCAGCGAGGAGACGAGAGAGCCTAGTGAGCGAGCGAGTGTGTCTGCGTTCTACTGAAGTGTGCCGAAGCCTTGGTTGGTGCATATTTCGTACTTACGCGGACAATCTGCCCTGAGTTTCGTACGTAAATGAACAAAACTGTAGGCGCGAGCCATGCTGTTAGGCAGGTCGACCGTCTGTGTGACAGGTCGACCAAGCACTTGTCTGCTTGCGTCTACGAGCCACCGCCGGTGCTTGTCCAAGCTGCTCAACATGTGTTGGGCCACGCACGAGTCGCCAGGACAACCAGTAGTCTGCGTCCTAGAGCATTCGATACGATGAGTGGCTAGGAGCGATGCACGTAGTCAGCAGTCCGTAGGAAGACTCTACCTCGTCAATCACTTTTCCAATCACCACTCCAAGTAACAAAAACATACCTTTGTGAAGTCGTGACACTTTTAGACGTGGAGCTAGCATTTGTTTCAGCGATGATCTGATGTTGACCTCATCTCTGACGAAGACGAGATGCATTGTCTTGGAATTGGTTGTCGCATTATGTACGCACACACATGAGGCTGAGAACCGCACGAGATGAGCTTTGACTTCTCGTACTGTATGATATTTGCAGGTTCGGACGAATTGTAAATTCCGACAATCCATTTTAGCCAATCATGATAGCGTAATTAACAACAGTTCACATGACACAATACAAAAGAGGCTGGTGGTGTCTATCGTATCAATTTTCACTTAGGCACAGACACAGTGCTAATTATTTTGCAGCAGTCAATGACGAGGTGAACGGACCATGATACACCAACAAATGCATCATCATTCGTCTGTACTCAACAATCATCCAAAAGGATGACTCCATGTGACTAGTTTTTAGTATACTCTGAATTGTTACAGATTGTTCTGGTTCGCAGTTGTTAGTACTGTCAATAGTGCCATAGCTTCCTGCTTTAGAAATTCGAATCAACATAGTTGAGTGCGTAGTACCCTACATGGTCTCGTAACAGCCTCCTCACCATACAAAACCAAGTGAAAGGCACAAAAATCAAAGCCAAAAATTCAAACGATCTAAAATATCGCAGTGCAAACTCTCGCTTTTATCGCATCCTATGTAACGGGCCTACCCTGGCCGTTACATGGGTACGGTTGTGTGGACCACACCACCCTGTAGCCTCAGGGAAGTTGGTGGATACCAACATTCCCACATGATGATGTCATGGTATGACGTCATGGGCATTCTCGCATGGACCAGTGTGTGTAATCACCTCTGGGAGTAATCCATTGCAGAATGATGGTTCCTGCACTTGGGGAACTGGATCGGTGACGCGTGGCGACGCGACACTGATGTTTGAGTGAGAGGCGTGAGCCAATCACGGATCAAGGAATTTTCTCACCGGACTTCAAGTTCAAGGTCTGTGGGTTGAACCTCGATTGTACCCAAGGTTTTATATTAGGCAAAGTAGGTTGATATCAGTAGGAGTGAGGTTTTACTCATAAAACCTCTAGGCGCCCTTGAGGTGATTTAGGAAAGCAGAACAGAGCGACTGCCGACAGCGGCAGCTCGCAGCAGGAACCACCAGTGCATTTTAAGTCAGTTGCGAATTTACCTTCTACCACTCAAGTCGCCTTCCTCTCCTCTCTCCGGCCGTCCTCTCGGCACCAAGACCCCCTCCACGCACAAGCGATCGGCTCACTTCGTGTGAGTCCCTTCGCGCTGGAGTCCAAGCTTCCTCAAGACCCCGTATTGGGACTCAGTGTTGTCCAACTGCTCTGCAGTTCGGTCGTCTGAGGTCCCATTACACCTGGTAGCACTTCGAGGAGTCCTTCCAACTCCTTCGAGACGAGAGCCAAGATGTCGAGTGCATCGATCGGGAAGACGATGCTCGACAGGAACGACTACCTTCACCTGGCGGATGAAGAGTGGTTGGCGTATTCAAGGATGGTCGAGCCCATCGGCGAGGACAGCGTCGGCATGATGCTGACTACGTTCTCGCCAGATGAGCAGAAGAAGGCTGCGGTGCGCTTCATGCATCAGGAACTGATGCGTGCGCGTGCCCAGCCGGCAACTCCTTCTGCTCCGCGTCGGGTTCCCCCGCTCAAGCTCGACATCTCGCCGTATCGAGGCGGCGAGAGCGAACCGCTTCTGCGCTGGTTCGTAGAGCTTGAGGCTGCCATCGAGGCTCGACAGCTGACGGATCCAAGTCAGCAAGTCGCTTTTGCGATGTCGAAGCTCGCTGGGCGCGCGAAGACGTGGGCGTTCGGTAAGCGGATGGCGGATGCCAACTGCTTTCCAACCTATGACCATTTCAAGTACGATCTCAAGCAAGCCTTCGAACCACCCAAGTGTGAGTTTCGAGCGCGAGCTGAGTTCCTGGACCTGCGCCAAGGGCGCTCGGACCTGCACAACTACGTGCAGCGTGCGCGCTACCTCGTATCGAGCGTCGTGAGCGAACCGATCGAGGAAGCCACACGAGTCGTGACGTTCATGAAGGGTCTGAACGACGGTCCAATCAAGACGCAGCTGTTCCGCGAGTATCCTGCGACGATGGAGGACGCGATCAGCCTGGCGCTCCAGGAGGACTTCAGCCTACGGCAGGCACGAGTCGGCAGTGCGACGTACCGGCCGCCAAGACAACCGGTGCAGCTCCAGCGTCCAGTGTACAACGGCCCTGAGCCGATGGACCTGTCTGCAGTGTCGCAAGACTCGGGTGGCAACCAACGCTCAAGCGCGAACGTCAAGTGTTTCCGCTGTGGCAAGATGGGCCACATGAAGAAGGACTGTCGCGTGCGGATGGACAAGAAGACGCTCGCGACATACTCTCGCCCGGCAACTCGGGCTAACGTCGGCCTGGTGGGCAGAGTGAGCCAGCAAAAAACGGCTACGGACAGTAGGGGCGGGGCTCCCTACTGGCCGCGAGACGTGTTCTGCGAACAGGGTGGACTCGCAGGACAGCGGCCCCAGCGTGCGGGATGCACGGACAAGGACCACCAAGATCAAGACGAAGGAGTCTGACAGCCGCGGATCCAAGCTGATCGTTCTGAACGTGAAGCTGGATCGAACTTCGGTTCCATTGCGCGCTTGTCGACAGTGGCGCGACGAACAATTTTGTTCGGGCGGACGCTCTTCTGCAAAGCAAGGGATTTGCTCCTGCAGTGAGTGTCCGAGGCAAGATGGTCGTTCGTTTTGCTGACGGTTCAGCAATCGAACAAGGCAAGCGATGTGTTTCGCTTCGGCTCGCGAGTGAAGTGTTTCAAGGCGAGGATGAGTTCATTCTCCTCGACCTTGACGACAAGTATGACATCATACTTGGGATGCCGTGGTTGATGCGCTATCAACCCAAGTTCGACTGACAACGGCGTCGGATCAGAGTTCATGGATCGAACTCGGTGCAGTGGGAATCTGCGGACGAGGAGCAAGTCTCCTGGGTTACCACTTCGGTTGAAGAAGTCGAGGATTCTGCACAAGTGCAAGTGGCGTGCGATGGCCCCACACGCACTACGGGCGAATCTCTCGGGTCCAGCAGTGAAGAGCGCGGTCAAAGTCAAGTCGTGAATCTTCAACCGAAGAAGGTGGAAGTCTCGGCGGTTGAACTTGTTCAACTCAGCCGTCGGGATCCGTCGAAGGATCAAAGTTCGAGCGCGACGCGTGTCCCTGAACAAGGCACGAAGGCGTCGGACATGATCGTCGACAAGGGCTGCCTCAAGCGCGACGGCGCAGAGGGCGAGCGGTACGTCCAGGCAATGGCGTACGACGCTTCGGGGAACGCGCGGGGCATGCGCGGGTACAAGGTTCAAGATCCCCCGAATTCGCTGTCGAGGCTGCTCTCTCTGGAAGAGATGAGCGAGAAGAGGTTCCTCGGAGATCTCAAGGCTGGTGAGATCGTTCAAGTGTGCAAGATCGTTGCTTCGGCCGATCTGGAAGAAATCAAGACGTCGTCGAACATGGATATCGAGGTTCTGGACGACAAGACACGCGCTGAGCCCTTCGAGGCTCAGTCGTGGGATGCGCTCAAGGGAAATCCAGTGTACGAGCTTGCTCAAGAGTTCAAGGACATCTTCCCAGACGCGGTGCCGGAAGAGCTGCCGCCTGACCGAGGCGTGCACCACGAAATCGACTTGGCTCCGGGCACCAAGTACTGCGTCACTCGGCAGTGACCTCTGCCGAAGGAACAAGTCGAGGCAATCGACGAATTCTTCGAGAAGCGTCGGAAAGCTGGTCACGTGCGTGAGAGCAAGTCTCCGCATTGCAGCCCGACCTTCTGCGTGAAGAAGGCAACGGGAGGTTGGAGGATCGTTCATGCTTTCAACAAGCTGAACGATGCCACCATTCCTGCCCAGACCCCCGTGCCACGAAAGGACATGATCCTGGACGGAATGGTCGGGAGCACGATCTTCAGCACCCTGGATCTGATGGACGGGTTCTATCAGATTAGGATGCGAGAGGAAGATGTGCCCCTCACTGCGGTGTCGACACCCAGTGGAATGCTGTGGGAATGGCTTGTGATGCCCCAAGGGCTCAAGAATGCGCCGGCGACGTTCAATCGCATGGTGACCAACATTCTTCGACCCTTGCGAGACTTCGCTCCAAGCTATTTCGATGACATCTTTGTCCACAGCAAGGCGTCAGGTAACCAGACGGACGTGGAGGTTCACCTCCAGCACCTTCGACGGCTGTTCGAAGTGATGCGGGAGAACAAGCTCTACGCGAACCTGAAGAAGTGCATCTTCTTCTCGCCAGAGATTCCCGTCCTTGGTTGCTTCGTCGGCAGAAATGGCGTTCGCGCAGATCAAGAAAAGATCAAGGCGATCACCGACTGGCCGGCACCCGGCAACATCAAGCAGCTACGCCAGTGGCTGGGTCTTGCCAACTATCTCCACAAGTACACGCGAAACTACGCGGAGATGGTTCGGCCGATGACGCTTCTGCTCAAGAAGGACACCGAGTGGAAGTGGGACGTCGAACAGCAAAATGCGTTCGACAGGGTCAAGCGGAGTTTGCGGGAAGCCCCAGTGCTCGCACTCCCTGACGCATCAAAGCCGTTTCACGTCGTGTGCGACGCGAGCGACTACGCGATCGGTTGCGCTCTGATGCAACACGATGCGCAAGGGCATGAGCGGGTGGTCTCGTACCAGTCGAGACAGCTCAAACCGGCCGAACGGAACTACCCAGTTCACGACAAGGAGCTACTTGCGATGAAGTACGCTCTTGTCAAGTTCCGTGTTCACCTACTAGGTGAAGAGCGATTCGTGATCTACACAGATCATGCTTCACTGAGGACTGCGGTGAGGACTCCGCACCTCTCGCAGAGAATGGCAAGGTGGATCTCCTTTTTTGCGGAGTACAACTTCGTTGTACACTACAAGCCCGGCAGTACCAACATACTGGCCGACGCGCTTTCAAGACGGCCCGACTACGACCCTAAGTCGAGCGAAGACGCTTCAAGTGCAGGATGCAGAAGCTGTCCAAGTGGAAGCGAGGCTGCGAATGCCATCGCAGTGCGCGCAAGTTCAAGTGTCGTGGACGACATCAAGCGCGCGTACAAGGACGACAAGGAGTGCAGCGAGATAACGCACTACCTGGAAGACCCAAGGGACGACAAGCTGACGAAGCTCTCGTCCAAGGCAAGGTCAAGGGTCCACAGGTTTTCCGTTCGAGACGGAATCCTGCACCACAGAGTGGAGGACGATGACCAGATGCGAATCGTCGTGCCGAACGACGAGGAGCTACGGCATCAGCTGCTGTTCGACTACCACGACAGCCCCTCTGGAGGCCGCATGGGTCGAGAGAAGACGTTCCTCAGTCTTTCTCGAGACTACTACTGGCCGCACATGTACAAGTGGGTACGCAAGTACGTCCGTACATGTGAAGTGTGCCAACGCGTGAAGCCTTCGAGCTCGTCTCAGGCTCCGCTGCGGTCACTTGCTGTCTCAACAGACTGTTGGAGGTCCGTAAGCATGGACTTTGTCTTCGGACTTCCGACAGACTCGCAAGGGCGAACTGGCATCCTCGTCATTGTGGACCGATTCAGCAAGATGATCCACATGACTGCCGTTCGTGACACCATCGATGCCGAGGGAACCGCCCATGTCTTTGTGGACACGGTGTTCCGGCTCCATGGTCTGCCCGAAGAGATCGTGAGCGATCGCGATCCTCGGTTCACCTCTGTCTTGTGGCGCACAGTCTTTGAGCGCCTGGGGACGAAGCTGTCAATGTCGACGGCGGCACACCCAGAGACGGATGGTCAGACCGAGCGAGTCAACCGCGTGCTGGAGGACGTGTTGCGTAGCTACGCGACATCCTTCAAAGAGTGGAGCGACTTCCTCCCTCTTGTTGAGTTCTCGATCAATAACTCAACGCACGCCTCGACGGGCTACTCTCCCTTCTACATCAACTACGGGTTCCATCCTCGGGTACCGGCAACGCTGTCCGGGGTGGGCTCTACTCTGAGTGGGGGAGGAACTCCAGCAGAAGCGGAGTTGCACCATGCGAGTGGGACAAGCGCCAACTTCGACGCTTTGGTACAGAAGACCAAGCTGTCGGGGCGCGACAAGAGCCAAATTCTTAGCTTCGTCGACAAAAGACAAGCAATCGTGAGATTTGTGTGGGACGCCCTTGCTCTAGCCCAGGATCGGCGAAAAGAGCAAGCGGACAAGCACGGAAGACGGAATATGCACAAGTTCAAGAAAGGAGACCTAGTATTGCTTAATGCTACGGATCTGCCTGATCATGCAGTGTCCAACCTAGGAAGCAAAAAGCTTCTGCCAAGGTTCATCGGACCGTTCCAGATTCTGAAGTGTTTCGGCGATGCCTACAAGCTAGACATCCCGACAAGTATGCGTCTTCACCCAACGTTCTACGTGGGCAGACTGAAGCCATACTTACCAAGTGGATCGGCTGATCCTACTTGTGACGACGAAGACGCTCGAGGTCATGCTGAAGAGCATCGACCTGCTCCCGAAGACGTGCCATCTCGGCCGTCTGGAGCTGGCTCTCGGCGTAGAGACGCTGAAGGACGTCGAACGACTGCTCCTTCACCGACTCAAGCGCAACAAGGCGAGCCTCGAGGTCACCGCGGAGCTTGGAGAGAACCGAGCCCGCGTCGTCGACAGCGACGAGAAGGCGAGACTGCTTCGAGTCACGCTCCTTCTCCCGCTGCTGTAGCTCCCGCAAGTCCGAGCGGAGAGGCTGCAGGGCAGTCTCAACATGAGGCGCGGAAGCCACCAAGTCGAGGCGATCCTCGAGGGCACCGCAACGAGCCTCAAGAGACTCGCAACGCGCCGTCAGATCGGAGCAGTGCTGGAACAGCTCTGCGATCTGGAGACGGTGAGCGCTCTTCCACTTCCAGAGCCGCTCGATTGTCTTGGCGTTCAGCCCCACCTCCGATGATTGATTCTCATGGAGATCGTCGGTGGCTGGTGGAGTCGATCGTGGATCATCGGGATGATCAGACACGGTCGAGGCGCGGGGAGATGCGACCGACTCGCTTCTTCCGTGTGCGCTGGCGGGGATATCCGCCGAGCGAAGATACTTGGGAGCATCGTGAGAGCCTCGCGGCTGATGTTCCTGATATCGTTCGCGAGTACGAAAACCGTCTGTAGACTCGGAGCGATCCGAGCTACGACGATCGGAGGATCGGTGGGCATCCGAACTCCGATGAGAGTCAAGCCTCGCCTTCGCAAGAAGGGAGTCGATCTTGCTCTCGTTCTCGAGACGGACAAACGTTCGCCAAGAGTTGGTCTTCGCAGCCAGCGACTGGGTCGGGTCATCACGGCGGTTGACCCGACGCCAGGCGAAGAAGCGGTCGCGATAGTACTCAACGCCACCTCGAGGATGGTGAATCCCCGAGATGTCGAAGAGCGCTGCCGTGCCCGACTTCTTCTTGGCGGAACGGCTGGAGTCCCGTTCACTTGCGCGCTTCATGGCAGCAAGGAACGGCTCGCAGCGACGGAGGGAAAGGATCCACTCCGACCAGAGCTGACTCGGTCAGTCTGGCAGTCGGCTTCAGCTCCGAGTGGTTGTGCACTTTGGACTGGAACGCCCCGGACACGGTTGACCGAGGCCTTCCGGCAGCAGCCTCGCGTTTAACCTGTCCGCCGCCCACTCGTTTGGAACTAGTGCCACGGAGTCGAGGGCAACGGGTCAGGGATCGCAATGCTGTCGGCTTGGGACGTTCCCCCTTGCGGGTTTTCGTCGAGCGCTTGTCAGGTCGGTGGCGAATTGCCGAATGAGGCGAATGCCGACCTGCTCGCGGCTCGTGGCGATGCCAGCGTGTGACTGTCCACCGAATGGTGAGACATGTGATGACGCAATCAAGAGCGTAATCATCGGTCACGAAGTGCCATCACGGCGTAATCAGCCAAGGATTCTTGATGGTTCGCGAAGGTTCGAGAACCTTCGAGAATGTTCCAGGATGATCTCGAATGAGATGAACCTAGAGCACACCTTTTAGCTCGACGGAGTCGAACTTTAAGGGGGAGGTGATGTAACGGGCCTACCCTGGCCGTTACATGGGTACGGTTGTGTGGACCACACCACCCTGTAGCCTCAGGGAAGTTGGTGGATACCAACATTCCCACATGATGATGTCATGGTATGACGTCATGGGCATTCTCGCATGGACCAGTGTGTGTAATCACCTCTGGGAGTAATCCATTGCAGAATGATGGTTCCTGCACTTGGGGAACTGGATCGGTGACGCGTGGCGACGCGACACTGATGTTTGAGTGAGAGGCGTGAGCCAATCACGGATCAAGGAATTTTCTCACCGGACTTCAAGTTCAAGGTCTGTGGGTTGAACCTCGATTGTACCCAAGGTTTTATATTAGGCAAAGTAGGTTGATATCAGTAGGAGTGAGGTTTTACTCATAAAACCTCTAGGCGCCCTTGAGGTGATTTAGGAAAGCAGAACAGAGCGACTGCCGACAGCGGCAGCTCGCAGCAGGAACCACCAGTGCATTTTAAGTCAGTTGCGAATTTACCTTCTACCACTCAAGTCGCCTTCCTCTCCTCTCTCCGGCCGTCCTCTCGGCACCAAGACCCCCTCCACGCACAAGCGATCGGCTCACTTCGTGTGAGTCCCTTCGCGCTGGAGTCCAAGCTTCCTCAAGACCCCGTATTGGGACTCAGTGTTGTCCAACTGCTCTGCAGTTCGGTCGTCTGAGGTCCCATTACATCCTAACATAAAGCTGTTATAATTACATTATGTCCAAGCACAGCAAGCACACGCATAACAAAATTCTTAACCACAAATCAAGATCAAGAGTACTTGCTATACAATATCCTGTTTTAATTTCGGTAACTCATTTTTCACTATCAAAAAGTTAGCGTATTAGTTTTAGGTAATATTTAGTTATCATATGTTTATTACCGAGCAGTCGAAAAGTCGTTCACTTTTTTCTATGTGTTTGTATGCATAGCGCTAAATCTTTGAGAAAATCCACCGGATAAACGGAACGATAAACGTGTCTTTAGTAAGCGCCAGCTTCAGGATAGAAACGCTGTTTGAAGCGTGGCTCGTTTCTGGTGAAAGTTTCGTTCAGGGAACTCTAATGAAGCGTCAAGCGCTTGGCACACTCAGTTGACGCTCCACATGGCATGGACGCGATGCAGCACTGAGGTGCACCGTTGTGCACCTCAGTCGCGCGTGCGCATCGTACTTGATCGTCTTAAAACCTATATATAGTTTTCGTTTGGGCCAAAAACCGGTGTCGAGTATTTGTCACTCAGTCGAGCTATTTTCCGTTGAAGAATGCCGAAAATCTGTCAACCTCCAAACTCGACACGTTTTCGAGCCATTTTGTGTTCGAAAGTCGACACGAAGCTCCAAATTTCTAAATAGGGCGAATCGATTTAGCCAGGGGATCAATTCTCAGAAGAATTTTGTAAGCCTGGGTTCGAGGAATCGGATAATATCTCAGACCAAGGGACGTACCAAAACGGTCACCCAATAAGAGGCAAATTACTAACTGGTCACAAGACTTAGAGGCAAATTACTAACTGGTACAAGACTTGTTAAGAGTGCAAAATGGTTACAAACGCCATCAGTTTCTGAGAAACTTCTGATTCACATTGTGCGAAATTTGACAATCAAATGTGACAAATTGGCTTTTGTGCGAGCGCTTCCAGCATCGTCTCGATGCGAGCTCGTGAAGAAGTAGGAAGCTTAAACAAAATCCAACATGCCTCGCTTAGGCGAAGTCGTTCATGTTGTCTGCTCACGCTGCGAGCGCTCGGTGAAGAAGTCCAACTTGAGCAGACACGCTCGATCGAGTCCCTGCGTCACACCGGATGAGCTCGCCGCACGTCGTATGCGTGCTTTAGCGACCAAGGGACAGAAAGACAGAGAACGAATTAAGGCCATTCGGCAGCAACGACGTGCGGCCATCGAAGTCACTCAAGAGCACGAGACTGAGCTCGTGGAAACAACCGACCACAGGACCACCATCACCAACACCAACACCACCAACACCACCGGCAATCACTCAAACGCGAACCGAGATATGCATTCTATGCATCAGCCCAATGGACGATCCAGTACGTCCTCTTTCGTGTGTGCACGACCACTGCCAGACTTGCTTTGATAGGTTGGTCGCGTACGCTGCAGTCGACGAGGTGACACCACTGTGTCCGCAGTGAATTCCTTTGACATTTAATCGTGTCCGTCGATCTCGCCGACGCAGATAATACAGTGCGTATTTTTCAACGTAATATTTCGCACTACCGTAATCCTTATGTCAAAGGCGGCTCCTATTCATAGACGGCACTTATATATTATGACGCGTAAAAAGACACATGCGTAAATACTTTAGTTAGAAATTCCGAAATGTTTTGGTTACATGTCATTGACGGTTCATGATTTCCTTATGATTCTTTCTAAATTTTACAAGGACATTGGGCCGCATTTGACATGAGAAAGACGGTAAATGTAAACATTACGTACAGTAAATCAAATCATATAATATATCTTGATACTCAATACTCAACGAAGTAGCACTACACTCACGAGTATCAGGTGACTTATTATTTGTATGCTACCGACACTCGACGAGGTAGCACTACACTCACGAGTCTCGAGCGACCGGTGTTGGCAGAGATGCCTTTCATTACATAACCAGATAGTGGCAGAGATGCATTGGATTAGCTCACTAGGTCGAACATGTTCGAAGGAACCCACATCCCTTAGACAAACTCCCAGCTTGAGATGTCTGCGCTGTCGTCAAAGGCAATATCGAAGCGCACAGGGCACGCGCGCTTGTTGTGTCCGTACTCGCCGCATCTAGAGCATGACGTCGTTCGTGTGGCCTTCGTCTCTTCACCTCGACTTGGAAGGCGTTTCTTGCTCGAACGATCCGACGAGAGGAGAGGCGACAGGGTGACTGAATTGCTTGACCAAGACGACACGTCGACAGGCGTGATCCCACCTTGCATGGCGTTGAAGCATACTTGCACGATGAACGCTGGGTTGACGAAGTCGGTCACGTCGAGCTTGCGTCTCATGATGACTGCGTAAGCATGTACACACGGGTACTGCATCTCTTGCCACATCCTGAAACAGCAAGACTTGCCTCGATGTCGACGACTCTGAACTCGTCAGCCGAACGGCGTTTGACCTCGCACAAAGACCTGTAGTCGTGGATCTCCCGGCGCAGAGCGCTATCGAGCATCGCCTTCAGTGTCTTGTCGATTCTGGGACACAATGATCGGCTTGCCACGCTGGCGTAGATATTACGTAGCGTTGCGAGCCGGATGTTGGTCTTTCTAGTCACTCTCACCAAGATGGCAAGGTGAGCTGACATGCGCTCGTCGTTGATGAAGCTGTTCATCGACTCAGAGGCGTTGGAGGTCATGATGCCGAAGCGCGAGACGGGGAAGTAGGCAGAAATCCAACAGGATATGTTGACGGCTGCAAGATACTCAGCAATCTCGGAGTGCGCGCGCTGAAGCTGAACGAAGAGCGGGTCGACGTCGTGTGTCCGCACTGGTCGGGCCAAGACGTGGATCATGCCATTGAGACTGGTGTGGAACCTGCTTGCCACGTTGCGCTTGATGTGCACAGAAAGGAATGAGTGCGCTGCGTTCGGGATGCTCTCTACGTCTGCTGGGATGAGTCCCTTGTCGTGATCGCTGACGACGACGAGCGTCTCAGTGTCGAGCGTCAGTGTCGAGCAGAGCCGCAACACCTTCGATGACGGCTCGGATGAACCACGCCCAGTCGTCTTTGTTCTCACTATCACCGCAGTTGCTGATCGCGAGTCCCGCGGTAAGAATGTCAAAGTTGCCCGTGTGAAGAGACGCGACGTACAGTGTGCCCTTGCTCTTGGTCATTAGGTGACACGCGTCAAGAGCAAGCACTGGGAGCATGGAGCTGAACGCGTGCGCGAAAACGCCGTGGACGATGGCGCATCTCTTGAAGCGGTCTTGAGCGGTCTCGAGCCGAGTCACTGTGCCTGGATTCTGGTCCTTCACTCGCTCGAGCCAGTCGCGCATGAACTGGTAGCTTTTATCCCCATCTTCGTTTGACGCCGATAGGACGTGCTGCTTCGCTCTCCACGCCTGGTTGCGCTTGATGCTGAGTCTGCTGTCGATGCGCGCTCTCTTGACGATCTGAGTTGACGCGACGTCCGGTCCGGTCTCTTGAAGTACGCTTTGCGCGACGGGTACAAGCAAACCACTCCGTACTCGCCGCGGGGCTCTCGTGCGATCGACACCAGTGACCACGACGCTTAATGTGTCAGTCATCCTTGCAGTCGTGATCTTGACGGTCTCGGTTCCTGACACGAGGAAGGCTCAGAGAAGGAACGTGCACTCCCGATGGTCGGTACAGACTGTCACGGGAGTGTTCTCCGTGACGTAGCTCGCACGAGGTCTTACGAGGAAGCGATGGGTGAAGCGCAGGGGAACTGCGCTGAACTCGGTATTTTCAACTCTGAGGTTTTTGTATTGAGATCATGCATAGTGATGAAAGTGAGGGAGATAACCTAATTAGTGAGCCCTCTGATGGGACGACCATGGTCGTCAGAAATCAGGTTAGGCCACTAAATGGGAGTCTGCTGTGCTCCTTCGTACTTAGCACAGCAGCCCCGTTACACCATCCCCCACACAAGCTTGCTGACACGCAAGCGAAAGAAGGCAAATGCACACAAAACCAAAGCACACGACGCGCACACGAGGCGCGACGCAGCGAGCGAGAAGAGCGACGAACACGAAGACCATGCAGCGCGGCACTGGAGACCGCGCTATCTGCAAGACCTGCGACCAGCCGATGGCGAGCGCGAGCGTGATAGCAGCGACGACGACATATGCCGACGCGCTTCGCCGACTGTCGCTGTACGACTGCAGCGGCGTGCGGGACTCGCCAGGCGACGAGGCACTCGCCGACATGTGGCGTCGATGGCGCCAGTCGCGCGGCAAGCCGATCACGACGACCGGCAACGTGACGAAGGAGGCGCTTGACGAGTCGTGGACGCGATTCGTCGCGCGCTGGAACCTGGAGCCTGGAATAGCGCTCGAGCTCGAGCGCCGAGAGTCGCAACACGAGCGCTTTGACCTCGGCGAGCTCGCCGAGCGTGAGTGCTCGGCGTCGTGGGACGCAGACCGGCCGTGTTGCTTCGTTCATGTCGTGGCGTTCTGTCGCATCAGCAACCACCGCGACAAGCCGACGCTCGAGCAGTGGGAGGCGATGCTCGCGGAGTATCCGCTTGACGAAGACGAGAAGGCTCTCCTCGCCCAGTATCGACGCGCGCTTGCGGCGAACCGCGCTGCGCGCGGTGATCGCCGCGCCGTCTCGCCTTCACGTCGCTCGCCTTCACGTCGCTCGCACGAGCGCGCGGAGCGCGCGCGCTCTCGCTCATCGTCTCCGTCTCGTCGCGCGACAAGCGCGCGTTCTTTGTCTCGAGGGCGCAGCCCGCGCGCTCCCCCCGAGCGCGCGTGGGAAGGCGACGCGCGCTTTGCGCGCTCGCAGGACCGGCATGTGGCGTGGCAAGAGCCGAGATGATCGCGTTCACGCTCTCGGTCGCGTGGTCGCGCGCGCGCTGTCGCCTTGGCGCGAGCAGCAGCAGCAGCAGTGGCGGCCTCGTACGCCATCACCAAGTCGGGAACGTCTTCGAGGAGAGTGGCGCGAGGCTCCCACGAGTCGCTGGCCGAGTCAAAGCCAAGCCAGCGGACACGATACTCGCGGCGACTGGCACCGCGACCACGGTCGCGGTGTTCAAGCAGACGATCGACGATCCAGCGCGGGTGACCCGCGCTGTCAACAAGCGGCGGCGGACCATCGCGGCGGAACGTGGCGCGACGAGACGACAGTCGCGCCTGTGCCTGATCGGCTGGAGATGGTGTCGCACGACGCCGACGTTGCTCTGAGCCGCGCCGATGACGCGATTGCGGAGGCGGATCGACTCGACCAAGAGGTTGCTGCGCTTCGAGCGCAGCTGGCGAAGGTGGTCCAGGCAAACGAGGCTCTTCGCGCGGACAATCGGGCGTTCCGCGCGGGTCAGACGCCGCCAAGCGCTTTGACGAAGCCGCGTCCTCGTCACGTCGGGTCGCGCTTCGAGCCTGGCGAGGCAGCTCGTCCGTCGGAACCGTAGCAGCAACATAGCGCTTTAAGCGCCCGACATAAAAAGCCGGGTGCACTTTCAATGCACTTGGCATGTCAAGTGTGTACGCCTCGCCCTTGCGTCGTGTGATCGTGAACGGGCCGATAAAGCGTGGTGCGAGCTTGGTCGCACCAAGGTTCGTGACAGAACCGGGTGCAATGCCGGACGCCGATAACAAAACACGGTCACCGACAGCGAATTCCTCGGAATTCTTGCGCCCGCGCTGATCGGCTGCTGTTTTCTGCCGATCGACTGCTGCAGCGATTGCATCGCGCACAAAGCGCGCGATTGACTCGCGCTTTTGGACGAACTCGAGCACACGATCGTCGCCGATTGAAGACACAGGCGCGGATGGCTTGCCCGCGCCGGCGCGAGTGGTGATGGCGATCGCGCGTCGTGATGGCGCGATAAGCGCCGCGTTGGCCCAACTTGTCGCCTCTGTTGGAGTCATCACGACTGCGCAGTGCGACGACCTGTTGGAGCGCGAGCTCGCCTCCGAAGATGCTGGAAGAGCGACGCATGACACCGACGCGCTCGGTGTCCCTCCCTCCTCAAGAAAGCCGTCGTCGTCAAAGCCAAGAACCGCGGGAACGCGCGGGTGACGCGCGTTGTTGATGAAGAACGGCGTGTGACCGGTCGACTCGTGCACTGCGTTGTTGATCGCGAACTCGACCATCGGCAACAGCGCACTCCACGACGTGTACGACGACGCGTAACTGCGCAGCACATCTTCGACGACTCGGTTGACGCGCTCAGTCTGCCCGTCGGTCTCCGGGTACGACGCGGTTGACATGAGCAACCGCGTCCCGAGTAGTTGGAAGAGGCGGTCCCAGAACGCTGCCGTGAAGCGCGGGTCACGGTCAGAGACGATCGACGTCAGCATGCCGTGGTGCCGATACATCATATCGAGAAAGAGCTCAGCTGTCTCCTGCGCGGTGATGCCACCGCGACCGGCGCGAGGTGTGCCATCTTACTAAAGCGGTCGACAACCACGAAGATGCCTGTGCGACCAGCGTCATCCCGAGGCAGCCCGAAGATGAAGTCCATGCTCACGGATCGCCAGGCATCCGCGGCGATTGGGAGCGGTTGCAGCGGGGCTTGCGACGACTGCGATGGCTTCACGCGCTGGCACGTCTCGCACAACCGGACCCACTTGCGCACCCACTTGTACACGTGGGGCCAGTAGAAGTCGCGCGCAAGAGCGAGATACGTCTTCTCGCGGCCTAGATGGCCGCCAGACGCAGCGTCGTGGTACTCGTGCAAGATGCGAGCGCGCAAGTCGTCGTCGAGTGGTACGACGACTCGAGGGCTGTCGAAGCGGTCGATCTGGTACTTGAGCAAGTCGCCGGAAACCGAGAAGCGCGGCGCCTGGCTCCGCGCTGAAGGAACAAGAAGCTGCAGCGTCGACTTGGACGGTTCTCGGCAGTACTTCAGCATGGCGACGCACGACGGGTCGCGGGAGTACGCCGCGACGATCTCGTCTCGCAGCGGGCTCACAACAGTTGACGCCGTAGCGCTTATACCGAGCGCGACACACGCATTGCACTCGTCGTCATCGTCATCGTCGGCGGCGTGGCGCGGCGAGTTGGGTCGCGGGTCGTAGTCCGGACGCCGCGACAACGCGTCAGCGATGATGTTCGTCGAACCGGGCTTGTAGAAGACGACGAAGTTGTACTCGGCGAAGAACGACAGCCAGCGCGCCATGCGCTGGCTCAAATGCGGCGACTTTGTCGCGGTTCGGAGAGACGCGTGGTCGGTGTAGATCGCGAAAGTCTGCTCACCCAGCAGATACACGCGGAACTTCACCAACGCGTAGCGCATCGCGAGCAGCTCCTTGTCGTGCACAGGGTAGTTGCGCTCAGCGGGCTTCAGCTGTCGCGACTGGAAGCTGATGACGCGCTCCCGTCCCTCAGCGTCATGCTGCATGAGCGCGCAGCCGATCGCGAAGTCGCTCGCGTCGCAAACGACGTGGAACTCCTTCGTGTGATCCGCCAGTGCAAGTACCGGCGCGGAGGAGAGCCGCGTCTTGATGTCATCAAACGCTGTCTGGTGCTCGCGACGCCACACCCACGTGGCGTCTTTCTTCAACAACTGCGAGAGCGGGAAGATCGCGGACGCGAAGTCTTTCGCGTAGTGGTGAAGGTAGTTCGCAAGCCCAAGCCACTGCCGGAGCTCCTTTTGGTCGCGAGGTACCGGCCACGCGACGATCGACGCAACTTTCTCAGGATCAGCGCGGACACCTTCCGCGCTCACGTAGCTGCCGAGCACCGGGATCTCGGGAGCGCAGAAGATGCACTTCTTCAAGTTCGCGTACAGCTTGTTCTCGCGCATGGCTTCGAACACCTTGCGCAAGTGCCCGAGATGGACATCCAGATCTGTCGTGCCCTCGGTGGCGCGACTGTGCACGAAGATGTCGTCAAAGTAGCTCGGGGCAAAGTCGCGCAGCGGGCGAAGCACGTGCGACACCATGCGGTTGAACGTGGCAGGGGCGTTTTCAGCCCTTGCGGCATCACAAGCCACTCCCAGAGCATGCCGCTGGGAGTACTGACCGCCGTCAGCGGAACGTCCGACTCGCGCATGAGGATCTGGTAGAAGCCGTCCGTGAGGTCTATCCCGCTGAAGATCGTGCTGCCAGACATGGTGTCGAGAACCATGTCTTTGCGTGGGATCGGCGTCTGCGCCGGGATCGTCGCATCGTTGAGCTTGTTGAACGCGTGCACAATGCGCCAGCCTCCGATTGCCATCTTTACGCAGAACGTTGGACTCGAGTGCGGCGACGTCGATTCGCGTACATGCCCGGCGGCTCGCCGGCCTTCGAAGAACGCGTCGATCGCTTCGACTTGGTCGCGCGGCAGCGGCCACTGCCGCGTCACGCAGTACTTTGTTCCAGGCACGAGGTCGATCTCGTGGCGTACGCCCCTGTCCGCCGGGAGCACCGGCGGGATCTTGTCGGGGAAAACGTCGGAGAACTCGCGGGCGAGGTCCAAGACTGGGTTCCCAGATGCTTCGAGCTCGTCCCACGACTGCGCAGCGTAGCGTTCTTCGCGAGCGGACTTCGGCTCTGCTCCAGCAGGGCGCTCGCTGCCAACGAGCGCCGGATCCGCTGGGTCGACCACGACGGCGCAAAGCTGTTCGACGCGACCGAGTTTGATCTCGCTGAGCATGTTCTTCCAAGACATCACAGGCAGCCGAGTGAGCTCGGCTGCTTCGCGAGGCGGACTCGTGATCTTCATGTCGAGGCGCGGCGGGCCGTGACCAGTCATGTTGATGACGTGGATCGTGTCGTACGCCGGCGCCGGCGCAGAGGGCCAAGCCGGTGCGCGTGGGTGACTCTCTTGGGGTAGCGGAACTGGAGCGCGAGCCACTGCTCGCGCTTTACCGGCTTCTGCACGATCGGACGCCGTTCTGCTTCTCGCCGCAGATGCCGCTGTCTTCCTGCGGCTCACAGTGACCCACTCGCCATCGGCGTTCGCTTGTCGCGTCGGCGTGGCGCACGGTGCTTTGCAACAAACCGAGCATGAAGGGCCATCGCTCTCTTCATGCGGGTTGAGCGTCGTGGAGTCGGGGTCCACGACTGTGACGTGCGGCCAGGCGCTTGCGCTGTCGCTCAAGTGGGCGAGAACACCGCCGATGTCGATGTCGCGCGGCTTTACTGTGCGACTCAGCCAGTCGATGTCAGGCCGGTGGCGCGCAAGCCACGGCATTCCAAAGATGCAGTCGAACGAGCCGCCAAGATCGACAACGAGGAATGAGTCGCTGCTCTTGAATCCGTCAAACTCGTACTGGAACTCAACCGAGCGCCGCGGCAGCGACCGCGGTTCGCCGTCTGCAAACTTGACGATTATTGCGCCTGGTTGCTCGCGGGCGCGCACCCGCGAGGGCAGGAGTTGCAAAGTCTCGGCTCGTACAAAGTTGTTCGTCGCGCCTGAATCGACAAGGGCGCGAAGGGATCGCTTCGCGCCGGCGACGTGCAAGCTGAGTACGATCAGTCGCTTGTCGCTGCTTGAGGTGGTAGCAAAGAGCTGCGCATGAAGCGCAGCGTCGGAGGGGCTAGCGGAACGTGACGCCACCGGAGGCACGTTTCGCTCGATGAGCCCAGTAGGTCGCCCTGCACCTACTGGGAGCCCGCGTTTTTTGCATGCGCGGGCTGCTCGGTCTCGTCTTCAACCTCAACAGTAGCAAGTACTGGAGCTGGCGCGCGGCACACTGCCGCGCGATGACCGACCTTGCGGCAGCGGAAGCAGATGAGCTGCTTGTTGCTTGTTCCGTTGCGACGATTGCCGTTGCTGTTGCCGTTGCCGTTGCCACTGCTTGCGCGCTGCGAGTTCACGTCGTGCTCGATCGCGTCGATCTCCATCGGCTCGGCGCCGTTATCAGCTCGCGGGGCGACGGCGTGATGGCCCCG
Source organism: Pythium guiyangense (assembly GCA_003730235.1). Classification (NCBI taxonomy): domain Eukaryota; phylum Oomycota; class Peronosporomycetes; order Pythiales; family Pythiaceae; genus Pythium; species Pythium guiyangense. The sequence goes on along the minus strand of QXDM01000042.1, from coordinate 440,653 downwards.
CGAGGCGGATACGCTGAAGTCTTCGCGGGTCGCGATCGCAAAAGCCTCTTCAAGCGACACCGGAGGCTTCCGGGTCAAGTACAGGCGCTGATGACCAGCGTTCAAGCCGGAGATGAAGACATGGACCTGCGTCGCCATGTCGATCGGAGACGAAGTGACGCATGAAACGAGGTGACGAGCACGTTGCACGTAGTCGCGCATGGACGCACGACCTTGCTTGAGTGCGAGGAACGCAGCGCGATGATGCATCTCGTCTTGAGGCGGCTCGAACGCGAGTCGCAGATCGCTCTTCAGCGCGTCGAGCGTCGGGAAGCAGTTCGGGTCGGCGACAAGCCGGCCCAAAGCCCACTCCTTCGCGCGGCCACCGAGCTTGGACAGGAGGAAGTGGGTGCGTGACAGCTCGGAGGTGAGCTGTCGCGCGTGGATGGCGATATCGATCTCACAAAGCCAGCGGTTCAAAGCGAGCCGGTTTGGGCCTTCGCCTTTGTAGCTTGTGACGTCGAGCTTGACGACGTCGCCCCTTGTTGATGCCGCGGGAGTTGAGCCTCGCCGACGCGCGTCGGCGAGTTCTCGGACCATGAACTCTTGTGCAGCGGCACGTTGGTGCTCCTGCGACATCGCGGACAGCATCGCTGCGACGGCCGTCAGGCCGGACACGTCAGCGAGGCGGCGTAGCGCGTCCCACTCGTACGGAGTCAGGTGCGCGAAGTCGCTGTAGTTGAGCGACGTTCCGTTGTCGCCTTCGATCGGGAGCGTGCTCATCTTGGTCGTTAGACGGACTACGAAGTGCTACCAGGTGTCACGGGAGTGTTCTCCGTGACGTAGCTCGCACGAGGTCTTACGAGGAAGCGATGGGTGAAGCGCAGGGGAACTGCGCTGAACTCGGTATTTTCAACTCTGAGGTTTTTGTATTGAGATCATGCATAGTGATGAAAGTGAGGGAGATAACCTAATTAGTGAGCCCTCTGATGGGACGACCATGGTCGTCAGAAATCAGGTTAGGCCACTAAATGGGAGTCTGCTGTGCTCCTTCGTACTTAGCACAGCAGCCCCGTTACACAGACCGCCTTGAGCTGAGTTCGGTTGTTCACGTCGAGGCGAAAGCCCAAGCCTCGTTCTCCAAAGTACTGAGCGATCTCGTTCTTCAGCGCGCGCATTGAGCCAAAGATCTCGCCGCGGTCAAAGCCATGGCGCAGAGGACGGGATGCTTGGTCTACCATTGTTGGCGTTGCTGTTGTTAAAAGTCGTCGGCGATGGCGTATTTGAGAACGGGCGTACACCTCCTGAATGTACACCCTCGTGATAGTTGGTGTTGCCGCAGAGTCTGTGTCTAATTTTATAAAAATACCGATCTAGACCTCTAAACCGATATTTGGCACGGTTGCAAATGTTAAATTTGAGGGTAATGTTTTAGAAACCGAATTTGTGTTTTGAAACCATTTTGCACTTTTGACAAAGTCTTGAGCTGAACAAAGTCTTGAGCAGTACAACGACGGCCACAGCCGTCGTCGCCGCCACGCCGCGTACAGCGCGCTGCGTCCACTAGAGGGGCAGCACAAGAAGAATAAGAAGAAGACGACCGAAGCGAGAAGCGAGGGTGACAGTCAGGCTGAACCTAAATATTCACAGCACGTCACAGCCACACAATCCTGTAACCGCTAGAAGAGCGCGCTGATTGGCTAAAATGGCAAAGTTATAGTTTCAAAATGGTTACAAACACATGACGCCAGGGACATGTTGCAAAGTACTGGATCGTAAGTCCAAATAAGACATTGCAACATGTCCCCTTGCCATTCTATTTGTCGCAAAACGGCGACATTCGGGGAAATGTTGCAAAGCAAATTGCTATATGAAGCATTTGCAACATGTCCCTGACCTAAACCTAGCCATGGCATGGCTAGATAACAAATATTCAGCTCCTAAAGTGATAGTGATAAAACCGAGTGTTTTTAATCTACACGTCATATATCGCTTTAAATTTGCTGTTATCATAATATAATCTAGCCATAACAGATTTTGGTATTTTCATATATAGCCAAGTCTTTCGAATCAAGACTGATAAACGCCACAGAAATAACACATCGAAGACAAACTGTAGCTTTCTAGTATTATGTAGCGACGATCTCGATCGAGTCTCATTGCTCAACTTCGACCTCGAGGTCGACATAAGCAGCCCGGAAGACCAAGTGTGTGTCTTTCATTTACTGTTACATACAAATCGCAATACACTCACTATTCTCATTAATGCAAACCGTTCAAATGAATACCCCCCCCAAAAAAAAAAAACAAAGCGCGCGCTCAAACGAGATCGACAAGCATGCTCGAGCGACTGTCGCGTGTTCGACTTACAAACGTCTTGTAACCAATTAGTAATTTGCCTCTTTTTGGGTGACCTTTTTGACGCAGCCCCTCAGACCAATCAATCTTTCTGAGACAAAAACAAACCTCATACCGTATTCCTATACAAGCCTGGGTTTCGAGAACAAGATAATATCCACATCAGAGAATTTCTGACACAAAGCGATGACGCGTTCGTGCAGATGACAATCAGCAAAAACTAGTCAACTCAGAGGACAATTCGAAACCCGAAACTGCAAAATCAGCATTCTAACTTCGCTGTTCGACGCGTGCCGTTCGTAGTCGTTTGTTCGAACAGCGTCTCTACGTCCGCTCTCTCTCACTAGGACGACTGTCGTGTCGTGTTTGCTGTGATCGAGTGCAAGGCGTCTCTTCGTCTCTTCCTCCAGCTCTCTCTCTCGCTCGATGCGACTGCGATCTTATTTGGGAAGACACGAACAACGCGTGTCGCTCGTATGTTGTATCACTTGGGCAGGATCTTTGCGTTTGCGTTGAAGTACGCGAGCATGGCGCTCGAGTACGTCACTTCCTCTTGGAGCAGTGCCACCTTCTCGCGCGACCAGTCGTACAATCCGAGCAAGTCTGCCTCGACGCGCTGGACACGCTGGACGCTGTTGCTGAGCGCTTGTAGCTACCCCTCGTGCGTACGAGACCACAACGTGCCAGTCAGGCCGTGCTCTTCAGTGGTATGATGCAAAGAGTGGCAGCAGCGCTCAACGCGCTACGCACCGTGGTGTCTTGTCCGTCGTGCAGAAGCTGCACGTCGTTGCGTACATCATCGAGCTCTTCTCTCAATTCATCGACTGCTTCGAGCTTGCTCTGCATCGCATGCAGCAGTCCATCGACGTCACTGCCCCCGTCGAGTCCGTGCTGCACATGCAGGCTGCGCGCCGCAGTCTCTTTCGCTCTGCTGGTTTCTAGATGTTGGACTGACGCGCGCAAGTTCTGGAGCTCGGTGTCCCACGTCCGTTGTGCTGTGAGCAAGCGCTTCGCAAGCTCGCTCGGCACTTTTGTCACCATCTGTGTGTACTCAGTCGAGCGAGCGATTGAGTAGCAGTCCCAGATACGCGTGAGCTCAGGTCCCGAGATCAAGCATGCAGCGAGTGACGCACAAACCTGGTCGTGGCTCGACTGTAGCTGCTGCAGTCGCGCGTCGAGCTCATTCTTGAGACTCTGTTGGCTCTTTGCAAACTCGCGCACGCGGTTCGTGAGTCCATCAAACTGCTTTCGATCCGCAGCGCGACTAGCTGCTGCGTCTGTTTTCCTGCTCTTCCGCAAAGAGTCGATCTGTCAGCACGACTCTCTTGTAGATCGCACGACGATGCTCTCATCAAGTGCACATGCTTCTGAACGTACAACGTTGCGATCTCGGACGAGAGCTCCTGGAGCTTTTGCTGCAGCGCCATGCTGCCAGACGGCAGTTCGACTGGACCCTTCCCTCCTGTCAACCCACTTCCATGGCGATCCGTGAACGGCGCCGCAATCTGCGCAGCAACTGCTGACGGCAGCGCGAGTTTGACTTTGAGCATCTCCTTGTCGAGCGCAAAGAGCCTCTCGTCGAGCTCAGAGACGCGGTCAGCGACTGACTGATTCGACTGGAATTGGAGCTCGCCTGCACGTTGTACGTCGCGTCGGATGCACTCGACGGCGTCGTCGACAGCGTTCATGCGCTTCGATAGAAACTCATGGGACGCAGCGAGCTGTCACACGAGACGCACGCACGCGTCTTTGGGTGTTGAGTCTTTCGGTCGGAGCAACGACGACAATCACACTCAGCGCCACACGCGCCATCACTGATGCCTCGCGTACTTCATGGTGGAGCAGGCGAAACTCTGCGACCAAGTCGTCTTGAGCGTCTTGCACATTCGCAACCAGTACCTTGAGCTCCTGCGATGCGCCATGGCAAGGTTAGACGGTGCTACCGAGAGCACGAAAGCACAAGCACGAGCTGACGTGCATAGGTGTCTGCGCGCGCTTGCTCTCGGATCTGGTGCACGAGCGCGTCGAGTCGCTCGTCAACAGCGCGAGGGAAGCTGCGCTGCTGCGTCTCGAGCGCATTGAGCTGCTCTTGCAGTGCTTCGAGGACCTCTTGAGACGCTTCATCGAAGTCTAATCGCTGGTGCTTCTCGATCTGAATCGTCTGCGCGGTCGGCACAGCGCATGAATGAACGAATGAATGAATAGTTGTGAGTGCGCATGGCCACACATGTTCACTTGCGATCGCTCAGCGCGTCGTTGATATACAAGCACACCACTTACCTTGATTGCACTTGAGAGCTGCTCGACTTGTGGCACGAGCTCCTCTGCAACCGTGTGGAGACTGAGCTTTGTGCGCTGGAGCGCCGACTCGGCGCGCTCGCGACGGCTCCGCTCGCTCACGAGGTTGTTGCTACCACCGAGGTAGTGCGGCGGCGTCTTTGAGCGCACAGACTTGAGTGTTGTCGACGTTGTGCTGCCAGTGCCAGCGCTCTTGGCTCGTGCAGATGCTCGCACAGCCGCTGCTGATGAAGTCACCATCGCCGACGACAACGACGTATCCAAGTGTGACGAAGCGACACTTGCTTTCGTCACGATTATCTTGGTTATCGTATGTGGACTTGTCAGTCTTGCTACCACAGCAACTGTACACAATATTCATGGTGTTTTAAGTTTCGGATAGTGATAAAACCAAGGACTCGACTTGCTTGGCGCGAAACCCAAACCAATACAAACGTCAAGACGACGAAGCACTCGACCAAGTGCTTGTAGCACGAGCACGACCTCAACGAAGCGAGCGAGTGAGTGAGTGAGCGATGGCCCCGACGCAGGACGACGTCCATGACGACGCGCAGCCACCGGCGTCTCCTTCCCTCTCGCCAGCAGACGACGCGACTGCAGCAGTCGACGCCCCAGACGAGCGCAGCGATGACACGCGCAGTCCGCCCATGACGCCGGTGCGCACACCTGCAGTCGCACCAGCAGCGACGCCAGCAACACCTGCAGCGCCTGCGCCACCGAAGACGCGCCTCATGATCACAAAGATGCAGCTCCAGAACTTCAAATCGTACGCTGGCAAAGTCGAGATCGGTCCGTTCCACCAGTGCTTTAGCGCAGTCGTCGGCCCGAACGGCAGCGGCAAGTCGAACGTCATCGACGCGCTGCTCTTTGTCTTTGGCAAGCGCGCGTCCAAGCTCCGACTGAAAAAGGTCTCGGAGCTCGTGCACCGCTCAGCGTCGTTCCCCGACCTTGACACAGCGACGGTCTCGGTCTTCTTCCACGAGATCTACGACGACGACGACGCGAGTGACCGCGACGCGGCGCCTTCTGGCCCAGCCGCGGCGTTCCAAGAGTCGTACCGTGTCGTGCCCAACTCGAGCTTTGTCGTGACGCGCACGGCGAGCAAGAGCAACGTGAGCAAGTACTACGTGAACGACCGCCCGAGCAACTTCACGCACGTGACCGAGCTGCTCTCGGGCAAAGGCATCGACTTGGACAACAATCGGTTCCTCATTCTCCAGGGCGAGGTCGAGCAGATCGCGATGATGAAGAGCAAAGCGCCCGAGGGCTCGAGCGACGACGGCTTGCTCGAGTACCTCGAAGACATCATTGGCTCGAACGTGTACGTCGAGCCGACGGAGAAGGCGTGGCACGACGTCGAGGCGTGCAACGAGACGCGCGTCGACAAGGTGAACCGCGTCAAGCTCGTGGAGAAGGAGAAGGCGCACTTGGAAGGTCCGCGGCAAGAAGCGATGGAGTACCTCCGCAAAGAGAAAGAGGTGTACGCGAAGACGAACATCCTGTACCAGCTCTGGATCCAGGACGCCGCAGCGAACCGCGCGCTCTGCGAGACGCGCAAGACCGAGCTCCAGACGCAGTACGACGCCGAGATCGCCAAGATCGAAGCGAATCGCCGCGAGCTCGAGAGCGTCGAAGCCGTGTACCAGACTGTGAAAGCCGAGCACGACGTCGTTGCGAGCGAGCTCGATGCGACGAAAGCCGCGTACGCAGACTTTGAGAAGCAGGACGTGAAGCTCCGCGAAGAGCTCAAGTTTGCCAAGGAGCAGCTCAAAGAGCTCGACGCGAGCAAGAAGAAGGAGCTCAAGAAGCAAAAGGCGCTCGCGACCAAGCAACAAGAGCACGACGAACTGATCCCAGAGCTCGAGCGCGACGTCGAAGCGCTCCAGGCAGAGCTCAAGGCCCAAGAAGGCGTGCTCGAGACGATCCTCGACGAGCACAAGACCGAGACGAGCAGGCTCCGGTCCAAGATGGAGACGCTCCAGCACGAGATCGAGCCGTTCCACGCGCAGGTGAACGCGCTGCGGTCGGTCATTGACACGACCGAGACCGAGATCCAGCTCATTGAGGAGCCCGTGACGCTCGCCAAGCGTGCGCTCGAAGCCAAAGTCCACGGCATCGAAGACGCGGAAGCGACGATCGCCGACATTGAGCAGCAGCAAGCGAGCAAGCGCAGAGAGTTGGCCGAGATGAAGCAGCGCATCGTCGTCGCGGAGCAAGAGCTCGCGCACGCAAAGGCGCAAGACAGCGTCGTCTCGGACCAGTACCGCGACGCGCGCGCCAAGGCCGAGGAGGCGTCTGGCGCCGTGCAGTCGCAGGCGACCAAGAGCCGCATGCTCCGCGCGCTCCTGGACGCGAGCAAACCCGGTCAGCCGCTTGCGAATGCCGGACTGTTTGGCCGCCTCGGCGACCTCGGCGCGATCGACGCCAAGTACGACGTCGCGATCTCGACCGCGTGCGGTGCGCTCGACAACCTCGTCGTGGCGACGACGTCCGGCGCGCAGGCGTGCGTCGAGTTCCTGCGCAAGCACAACTTGGGGCGCACGACGTTCCTCATCCTCGAGCAGCTCGGGTACCTCCAGAGCAAGTGCACGCAGCCGTTCCGTGCGATCTCGGGACCGTCGGGGCAGCCAACGCCGCGACTGTTTGACCTCGTGCAGGTCAGCGACGAGAAGTTCCGGCCGTCGTTCTACTACGCACTGCGCGACACGCTCGTGGCGCGCGACTTGGACGAAGCGACGGCGATCGCGTACCAAGGGAGTCAGTGCAAGTACCGCGTCGTGACGCTCGACGGGCAGCTCGTTGAGCTCTCAGGCGCCATGTCGGGCGGCGGCAAGCGCACGAAGAGCGGCGGCATGTCGAGCTCGATCGCTGCGAACGGCATGAGCGAGAGCGAGATCGCAGCGCTCCAGCGCGACGCCGCAGAGCTCAAGGACGCGCTCCAGCGCGTGCGCGACGAGAAGTTTGCGCTCGAGCGCGAGGTCACGACGCTCACGCGGTCGATCGAGCAGATCGAGAACGAGCTCCCGCGTTTGGAGCTGAGCTTGAACGCAACGAAGACCAAGCTGACCGACCTGCGCGCGAGCACTAAGGCGCTCGAGCAGCAGACGACGCTGACTGGCGCAGCCAAGGCGCAAGTCGCGGCGCTCAAGAAGACCAAGGCCGCGAAAGAGACTGAGTTTGCCGACGTCCAGCGCACAGTCGCAGCGATGGAGCAGAAGCTCGCGGGCTTGAAAGACAAGATCCTGGACGTCGGCGGCGCGAAGCTCCGGAAGGCGCAGGACGTCGCGAACAAGATCACGAAGCAGATCGACGACAAGACGAAGCAGATGACGAAGATCCGCGTGGACTACAAGAGCGCGCAGAAGAACAGCGAGAAGGCCGTCGCGGCGCTCGCGCGTCTCGAGACTGACGTCGCTGCGCTCAAGACGAAGATCGAGGAGATCAAGACGCAGTGCGCGGCGATGGAGGAGGACGCGATGGCGGTCTTGCAGAAGAAAGAGGCGGTCGAAGAGACGCTCAAGACGCACGCGGCAGCGCTCCGGAAGGAGCAGAAGACGTACGAGAAGCTCAAGAAGCAAGTCGACGCGCTCCAGAGCAGCGAAGTGGACTTGCAGAACAGCCTCGATGACTGCGAGAAGATGCTCGAAGAGAACGCCAAGAAAGAGACGTACTGGACGAGCAAGCTCACGTCGCTCCACGCGTCGTACGCGCTCGAGCAGGAGCAGAACGCCGGCGTGTTTGATGACGAGCCAGTTGCGCGGCCAGCGGCGAAGAAGAACGGCACTGCTGCCAAGAAGAAGCAGAAGAAGACAAAGCAGCAGAAGGAGAGTGACGACGATGGCGACGATGTCGAGATGGAAGACGCGAGCGAAGACGCCGAGAGCAAGACCAACGACGACGGTGACGCCGATGGCGATGAAGACGCAGCGATGGACGACGATGAGGTCGACGCCGACGCCGACGAGCCAACGGACGACTTGGTGCACATGGACATGCTCCCGATGCTCGATGCAAAGGCGCTGGCGCGCTACAGCAAAGAGGAAATGAAGTACGAGATCTCGGTGCTGGAGCAGCAGCGCGACGAGCTCAAGGCGAACGTGAACATGGGCGCCTTGATGGAGTACAAGCAGAAGGAGGTCGAGTACCGCGCGCGCTTGAAAGAGCTCGAGGACGCGACGAAGCTCCGCGACGCGAAGCGGCACGAGTACGACGAGCTCCGGCGCAAGCGCTTGGAGGAGTTCATGGCCGGCTTCCGCGTCATTACGCTCAAGCTCAAGGAGATGTACCAGATGATCACGCTCGGCGGCGACGCGGAGCTCGAGCTCGTGGACTCGCTCGACCCGTTCTCGGAAGGCGTGGTCTTTAGCGTCCGGCCGTCGAAGAAGAGCTGGAAGAACATCTCGAACCTGAGCGGCGGCGAGAAGACGCTTGCGTCCCTGGCGCTCGTGTTTGCGCTGCACCACTACAAGCCCACGCCGCTGTACGTGATGGACGAGATCGACGCCGCGCTCGACTTTAAGAACGTCTCGATCGTCGGGAACTACATCAAGCAGCGCACGCGCAACGCGCAGTTCGTGATCATCTCGCTCCGGAACAACATGTTTGAGCTCGCGGACCGCCTCGTGGGCATCTACAAGACGCACGACGCCACGAAGAGCGTCACGATCAACCCGCGCGTGTACGAAGCCATGCTCCCGTCACGCCCGGTGACGAAGCCCGACGACTTTGGGCGGACGCCAAAGAAGTCGCGGCGCCAGAGCGACGCGCTGCCGATGACACCGGCGAGTGCGATGCGCACGAACAGCCGCTCGAGTCAGCGCTAGGGCGTGTGTGTCGTTAAGCGATCGAGAGAATGAGGTTGAGAGGTTGAGAGTTGAGAGAGGGAGTCGGATGGTAGCGAGTAGCAGCAGGAGCAGTCACTGCAGTTAGTCAGCGAACCAGCCACCAGTAAGTGTGTTTGCACGGATCTTCATGTCGTTCCTATGCTTGATGGCACGGTGGTCTGGTCATCAAGAGCAACCAAGAGCTCCGGAGCTGCTGAGCTGGAGCTGGAGCTGGAGCTGGAGCTGGAGCTGGAGCTGGAGCTGGAGCTGGAGCTGGAGCTGGAGCTGGAGCTGGAGCTGGAGCTGGAGCTGGAGCTGGAGCTGGAGCTGGAGCTGGAGCTGGAGCTGGAGCTGGAGCTGGACGGTCGTGCCGTGTCGTGCCGTGTCGAGCAGCAAGTCAAAAAGTGTGGCCGACAGACGCGTCCGACTTGCGTGGTGTGTGGACGCTTTTGCGTGCTTTTGTGTGTGCTCGTGGCCCATGACGAGGCGATACTTGGCGCAAGTGCGCGTGGTTTCTGAAGCAACGCAATATCGCGAAGTGTATGCACTCGTGGTGGTCGAATAGCACAGTCGATCGCTGTTCGAAAATCGCTCACTGAATCGATCTCTCTTGGATTCAGTATGCTGCGCTGACGCCACGTGCGGTGGCGCCTCTGTATTTGGGCAAAGCAAGCAACTGTCGCATGATTCACACGCACAGCCCTTCCCCTGTTCACGAAACGGCGCTGACCGAATGCAGGTGTCGTGCACGCTCTTTCACTTGGTTATTGTATGCAAGTGGCCACATGGAGTGCGCAAAGTCCCTTCCGTACGATTTCACTTGCGTCGAGTATGCTGCGCCACCCACTACTTCGCCAAACAACGCAAGGACGACGACGACATACTGACCGCGAGTCGCGGCTTCAAGACATGTGTATCACCACCATCGCTCAATGCCGACGCAGCGCGGCAGCGGCCGCTTGACCGTCTTGCTCGCTTGCTTGCTCGGCATTGACGCGAAGCACGCACTCACTCGACCACTCGATCGCTCGTGCACTCGACCGATCGATCGACTCGTCCATCTGGAAGTGGCGCATGCGCACACGACCTCGCGCTGGAGCACTCACCACACGCGGCGTATCGATCGATTGAGTGAGTGTTGTCAAGGACACCACCACGTGCGAGCGGCGTCAACTGGCACTCGTCGTCGTCGTCGTCGTCAACCGCCGCGACAACAATAGGGCCACTCATGGCATTCTACTACGCGACGACTGCGCACGAGCAGCACCAGCCGCACTATCAGCAACACCAGCAGCAGCACTACGAGCCGCCGCAGCAGCTCCGGCAGCCCATTGCAGCGCCACCGCACAGTGTCTGGCACGCACCTGCACACGCGCCACTGCCGCAGCGCTACAACCATAGCCACAGCAACAGCAGCAAATACTACAGCACAACGACGCCAACTGCATCGATGCACGGTCCTGGCGTGAGTCCGTTCGCGGAAGCGACCACTGCGCACACAGACGCCAGCGCACAGCGCTTTGCCTGTACGTCACTTGTCACGCGCTTGCTTGCATTTGTTGTCGCATGCACTTGTTGACAAGTGTTGCTTGCACTTGCTGTTGTTGTTGTTGCTTGCTTGCTTGTTGTTTGCCAGACTTGTTCAACATGGCGCACGAGCAGTACCAGCTCGGGTACTACCGCGAAGCGCTGCGCATCTGCGAGCAGCTCTACGCGACCGACGCGTACCGGACCGACAACTTGCTCTTGCTCGGCGCGCTGCACTTCCAGCTCGGGAACTTGAGCGAGAGCATCTTTTACAACCAGCAGTGCATTCGCGTCGACCCGAACTTTGCCGAGGCGTACGGGAACCTCGGGAACGCGCTCAAGGAGCTCGGCGACGTGCTCGGCGCCGTGCAGTTCTACCTCAAAGCGATCAAGCTCCACCCGCGCTTCAGCGACGCGTACAACAATCTCGCGAACAGCTACATGCAGCTCGGCCAGACGCACGAAGCGATCGAGACGTACAAGATGGCGCTTGTTCTGGACCCGTCGCTCGTTGACGCACACAGTAACCTCGGTAACCTCTACAAAGTCCAGGGCCGCTTGGAGGACGCGAAGAGCTGCTACACACAGGCGATTCGCGTCAAGCCGACGTTTGCGATCGCATGGAGCAACCTCGCTGGTGTGTTCAAAGATGACGGACAGCTCGCGCTCGCGATCGAGCACTACGAAGAGGCGATTCGCTTGGCGCCAGACTTTGCAGACGCGCACAGTAATCTCGGGAACGTCTTGAAAGAGAGCGGCCGCCTGCACGACGCGATCGCCGCGTACAAGCGCGCGATTGCGATCCGTCCGGACTTTGCGATCGCGCACGGGAACCTCGCGAGCTCGTACTACGACGCCGGGCAGCTCGAGCTCGCAGTCCAGACGTTCCGCCACGCGATTCAGCTCGAGCCAAACTTCCCAGACGCGTACAACAACCTCGGGAACGCTTTGCGCGAGCTCGGACAGCTCGAGCACGCGATCAACTGCTACCGCACAGCGCTGCGGCTCAAGCCAGACCACCCGCACGCGTACAACAACCTCGGGAACGCGCTGAAAGACAAGGGCATGGTGAAAGAGGCGATCCACTGCTACACGACTGCTGCGCGACTACTTCCGAACTTTGCGGCGGCGCATAGCAACCTCGGAAGCGTCTTGAAAGAGCAAGGGAAGCTCGACCAGGCGCTCGCGCACTACCAAGAGGCGATCACGATCGATCGGACGTTTGCCGACGCGTACAGCAACATGGGGAACGTGTTCAAAGACCTCGCGCGCCTCGACGAAGCGATCAGCTGTTACAGCACTGCGATTCGGCTCAAGCCGAACTTTCCGGACGCGTACAGCAACCTCGCGAGCGCGTACAAGGACGGCGGGCGCCTCGACGACGCGATCACGTGCTACCGCAAAGCGATTGCGCTGCGGCCGAACTTCCCGGACGCGTTTGCCAACTACTTTCACTCAATGATGTTCATCTGCGACTGGACGAGCCGCGACGCGGACCTGAAGACGCTCCTCGCGTTCTTGGACGCGCAGCTCGCAGTCGACAACGTCCTGCCGTCGGTCCAGCCGTTCCACGCGCTCGTGTACCCGCTGTCGCTCCAGCGCTTCCTCGACATCTCGCGCCGCTATGCTGAGCGCGCAAAGCTGAACGTGAGTCTCGTTGAGATGCCGCTCCTGCGCTACAAGAGCAAGAAGTCGAGCGAGCGCATTCGCATTGGGTACGTGAGCTCGGACCTCGGGAACCACCCGCTCGCGCACTTGATGCAGAGCGTCTTTGGGATGCACGACGCGCGCAAGTTTGAGGTCTTTTGCTACGCGACGACACCAGACGACGGCTCAGTCTGGCGCCGCAAGATCGCTGGCGACGTCGAGCACTTTAAGGACATTAGTGCAGTCGTGCACCACGGCGATGCTGCGCGGCTCATCCACGCCGACGGCATTCACATCCTCATCAACCTCAACGGGTACACGAAAGGCGCGCGGAGCGAGATCTTTGCGCTCCAGCCGGCGCCGATCCAAGTGAGCTACATGGGCTTTTGCGGCACGCTCGGCGCCGACTACATCCAGTACATGGTCGGCGACCGCGTCGTGGTGCCACCAGCGCACCGGCGGTTCTTCACCGAGAAGATCATTGAGATGCCGCACTCGTACTTTGTGAACGACCACAAGCAGTCGGCGCGCGACGTCTTGGACGTTGAGAGGTGTCCGACGCGCGCGCACTACGGCGTCCCCGAGGACGCGTTTGTCTTTTGCAACTTCAATCAGGTCTACAAGATCGATCCGCTCACGTTCACGACGTGGATGCGCATCCTCCAGCGCGTCCCGAACTCGATCCTGTGGCTCTTGCGGTTCCCACCGATTGCTGAAGCGAACATCCGCGCAGAAGCCGCGGCGCGTAGGATCAAGGGCCATCGACTCCACTTTACTGACGTCGCGCCGAAAGACGAGCACCTCAAGCGCGGGTACCTCGCCGACTTGTTCCTCGACACGCCCGAGTGCAATGCGCACACGACGGGCTGCGACATCCTCTGGGGCGGCACGCCGATGATCACGATGGCGAAAGAGCGCATGGCCTGTCGCGTCGCGTCGAGTCTCTTGCGCGCGGCAAGCTTGCCAGAGCTCATTACATCGACGCTCGACGAGTACGAAGAGCTCGCAGTCGCGCTCGCGAGCGACATGGACAGGCTCTGGGAGCTCCGTCGGCGCTTGGAAGACGACCGCACGCAGTGTCCGCTGTTTGACACGCAGCGATGGGTCCGGAACCTCGAAGCAGGGCTGACGATGGCGTGGGAGCGCCACGAGAGCGGCCACGAACCGGACCACATCATCGTGCGCGATATTTATGAGGACGAGCAGCCGACGCACGAGGTGAGAGGACGCGCCGGTGCAGCAGCAGCAGGAGCTGGGAGCCAGCAGTAGGATGACTGAGTAGGACGGACTCGCAGATTTTTTATTTTGTGTGTGCCACGCCACAAAACACGACGTGACCACGTTCGATGGACACTTGGCGAGCAGACGCTCTGACTGAGTGCGTGTGCGGCTCTCTGTTCTCTACTACTTACTCGCGCTGCGTGAAGACCAAGAGGCCCATGCCGCCGACGAGGACGTACTTGAGCATCGGGTAGTCGTTGAGCAGGATCGTGAGCATCCCGACGTACGGCACGGACCTGAGAGAGAGAGAGGAGACGAGCTGGCGGTGAGAGACACACGGAATGCGCGAGAGAAGATGGGAGCGATGGAGACGTACGCGCGCGCGACGCCAACGATGTCTTCACGCTCGAGCCAGGACTGGCCGTGGGCGTAGAGTCCACTGCATCCACAGAGCAAGTTGCGATGTCAGTCGCGTTGCGAGTCAGAACGAGGGCGCCAGTGATAGAGAGAGTGTGGAAGACGCACCGGTCGTCCACGTTGTTGTTGTCGCCCTTGGTCAAGTACACGTCCTTGCCATCAGTCGCACTGCAGTCGATGGAGAGAGAGCAGTGCATCGCGTGAGCAAACGTTCGTCGCCTTCATGCAGCCACGACAGTGCAGATCGACAGCAAAGACAGTCGTGGGCCAGACTGTGAGACGTCTGGACACGGACGCACCTCCGATGCAGCTCGAGCACGCGGTGGACGATCGGGATGTCGCGGCCTTTGATCTTGTACACGACGATGTCGCCGATCTCCAAGTTGGGTTTCTACACAGAGCAATAGCAGCAGAAGCAATCGTCGTTAGTCTCTTGCAGTAGCCGTAGATGCACAGACGCACACAAGCATACGCCATGATGCACTTGCCCGCACACGAGCAGGCGCAAGAGACTCACTCAAGCGCATGCACACACAGTCACCGTCGCATGCACACAAACTCACACACTAGCGCACAAGCACAAGCACAAGCACAAGTACGCACGTTGTTGTCGAGGTAGAGGATGTCGCCGCGCTGGAACGCAGGCTCCATGCTCCCGCTCAGCACGACGACGACCGGCGACTCGCTCTGCGTGTACATCATGAGTCCTTTCCAGATCATGAGCGCCGTGAGGACGACGAGCGCGAGGTTGAGTCCCTGGTGCGCGAGCTGCCGCTTGTTCTTCCAGAGGCGCTTGACCTCCTCCACCTGTTGCTTCAGTGCCTCCATCTTGCTGCTGCTCTTGCTGCTCGTTGTCGCGGACCTCGCGCTCTTGCTTGTGCTCAATCTGCTGTTGTTGCAGGTGACGTGTCTGTCGCTCACTCTCGCTGTTCAATATAATATCCTTAACTTAATTCATATCTTTGACAATGTTTGGACCAATCAAAGTCAGAGTTAAGATCGATTTATTTTGAGAAGCACTTGTCAAGATCTGTCATGGACATGACGACCTCATGCCCTCGCAGTCGTAGCTCTTCGTTCTCTCTCTGTCTCGCTCTCAAACGGCGTACACGCCTATCGCTGCTCTACGTGAACGAGACCTGGAGCGAGAGCGCGAGGTCGCCAACAAAGACCGAGTCCGTGATCGTGAGCGATTCGCCATCGGCGATCAAGTCCTTGAGCTTCTTCTCGAGGTTCACGCTCGTCGCGGCGCGGAGCGCAGGCGGTCCTTGCATGAACAAGTTGGCGTTGCTCGAGCTGATCGAGGGCTTGAGAAGGCGGTACTTGTCGCCGCAGAGCTCGTCAATGAGCATCTGGAGCGTCGTTGTCTCGCCGTCGACTGCGATGCTCTTGGTCTGCGACGAGCACACGACACAGTCGCTCTTCTTCTCGTACTCGAACGTGTGCGAGTAGCTCCCGGTCGCGCCCATGTGCATGTGGTAGTTGTTCATTAACTGACTGCAGTACGTCATCGCTTTCACGGCCTCGTTCACGCAGATCGCAGACACGACTGCGTTCGTCGACGCGACGGCCGGGATGATGTTCTTCACGACGCCGAGCGTGAGGCTGTAGGTCACACCGGCGATCCCGTACTGCTCGGCACGGTCTTTTGCTTGCTGGAAGACCCACTGCATGTGCTCTGGCGAGTCTTTATCGAGCTTCTTGTCGGGGAACGCGCGCGGCCAGAGCACAATGAATGCATACGCGACGCAGTGCGCCGGCTGCCGCGGCGTCTCGGCGATCGTGCACATCGGGAACGACTTTTGCGGCGGGAACGACTCGAGCGAGCACTCAAAGCAGCTCGTGACGCGCGGGATGATCACGCGCGCTTGGCCGCGCAGCCCTTCCGTGCCGCCATCGATGAGCGGAATGATCGTCGACGGGTCGACGTCGCCGTCGTCGTCGACGTCAGCGAGCGACACGACGAGCGAGTTGACGTACCGCCGCGCTTCGATGTTGTCGAGACCGGACAGAATGACGTGGAACTGGCGGTAGAAGTCGACGTCCATGTCCTGCACGCGCTTAAAGTGCGGCGTGATCTCGACGCGCGCGCTCGCGCCGCGCATCTCGTCGTCGTCGTCGGCTGCGAGCATGCGCTCGCGCACAAACGCAGCGGCGCACTCGGCCTTCGGCTTCCCAATGTCGCGCTCGCGGAAGAGGAACTGCCGGTTCAGGTTCGACACGTCGATCGTGTCCATGTCGATGATGTGGACCTTTGTGAAGCCCGAGAGCACGACGTTCTTGAGCAGTTCGCAGCCAAGGCCGCCTGCGCCAATGATCAAGACCTGGCACTCGTCCTGGAGGAACGCGAGCGTCTCGGCAGCGCCAGAGGCGTCAAACTCGCCGAGTGCGATTGCAGACGTCTCGTTTGGGAACGCAGTCGGGCGCTGGAGCATGCGGAAGAGGTCCCAGTGGCGCCGGTCTGCGCGAATCGTCTTGACTGTCGCCATATTCGACGACGACGATGGCGGCGGCGAGAGCGTGATCGACGACGTTGCGTCCGAGAGCGACTCGGCGTGTTCGAGCTTGAGCTTCTTCTGCGACGGCGGGAGCGAAGGCGAGAGCAGCAACGTGCTGTTGCTGGTGGTCGTGGTCGTTAAGTGGGTCGGAGACGACGGAGGCGGCGACGAGCTGCTGGGGATGGTGACCGCGGGCGGAGAGCGCATGAAGCAGCGGCGTCAATGGACGCGCGCACGGAAGAGAGAGAGAGAAGGAAGTGCAGATAACGCTGCGCTTGGTAATCACACGCACAACAGAGGGGCACGTTCGCGTGTCGACAACGAGCAGATCCGACGCGCGCACACACACGCAGGAGCTGCAGTTGTGAGCTTCTTTGTGAGTGAGTGATGTAGGTTGAAAAGTGGTGATATTGTAGATCCGAGCGTGATATAATCAAGGTGCAAACCGCATAACAACAAATGCTAGATCCATACAGTGACCAAGTTCGTGTAGTTGTTCTACCCAAGAGGAATATTGTACTGCAACTATTCATTCAAATTTGCAAAGTGGGTTTTATTTGCAAGTCGTGTACACTGCAATCGAGTATAAATACGTACATTCGTTTAAATACGCAGCAAGGAAAATGGATGCACTGCACCCATTGACCACGACGTGCCTGAGTGACCGACACGTGGGCAAGCAAGAGGAAGCGAGGTCCGCGACAACGAGCAGCAAGAGCAGCAGCAAGATGGAGGCACTGAAGCAACAGGTGGAGGAGGTCAAGCGCCTCTGGAAGAACAAGCGGCAGCTCGCGCACCAGGGACTCAACCTCGCGCTCGTCGTCCTCACGGCGCTCATGATCTGGAAAGGACTCATGATGTACACGCAGAGCGAGTCGCCGGTCGTCGTCGTGCTGAGCGGGAGCATGGAGCCTGCGTTCCAGCGCGGCGACATCCTCTACCTCGACAACAACGTGCGTACTTGTGCTTGTGCTTGTGCTTGTGCGCTAGTGTGTGAGTTTGTGTGCATGCGACGGTGACTGTGTGTGCATGCGCTTGAGTGAGTCTCTTGCGCCTGCTCGTGTGCGGGCAAGTGCATCATGGCGTATGCTTGTGTGCGTCTGTGCATCTACGGCTACTGCAAGAGACTAACGACGATTGCTTCTGCTGCTATTGCTCTGTGTAGAAACCCAACTTGGAGATCGGCGACATCGTCGTGTACAAGATCAAAGGCCGCGACATCCCGATCGTCCACCGCGTGCTCGAGCTGCATCGGAGGTGCGTCCGTGTCCAGACGTCTCACAGTCTGGCCCACGACTGTCTTTGCTGTCGATCTGCACTGTCGTGGCTGCATGAAGGCGACGAACGTTTGCTCACGCGATGCACTGCTCTCTCTCCATCGACTGCAGTGCGACTGATGGCAAGGACGTGTACTTGACCAAGGGCGACGACAACGCTGTAGCGGACAGGTGTGGCCTGAGTATGTTGCGTTGCGCTAGCCCGTCTCGGCTCTGACGGTTCGCTTGTGTTGCTAGACTACTCTACGCACCAGGTCAGCTCTGGCTCGAGCGCCACGACGTTGTCGGGATTGTACGCATGTGCGTCGACGCTGCTGTCGCTGTCGCTGTTGCTGCTTTCTGTCTTTCATATCATGTGAAATTCTGCGCTTGTATGCGCCTCGCATACTTGTCAGGTCGATGCCGTACGTCGGACTGCTCAGGATCGCGCGGAACGACTACCCGACGTTGGTGTACGTCGCAGCATTAGCGAGTCTCCTCGTGCTTCGTCGACAGCATTCGAATCGCGATGCGATCCTCGTCGTTCTTCTGGAGCTCCTCGTGTTCGAGAGTCAGGTTGTTGTGCAGTGAACAGCAGCCGTTGAACTCGATTCATCGCAACGCAGCACGTAGCGAGCAGTGCTCAGCTTGGAAGTCAAGCAACGTTCTAAATAAATTACATCAAATACATACTACATCAAATACAAATCGTAATGATATAATGATGATACCAGTTGCTCCAATCAATCACCAGATTCACACACGACACACGACACCAGCGCAGCAGCATTGGCAACACACAAGAGCAGCAGCATCAGGAGCATTGGCAAGGATGATCAGCTTGACAGTCGGTCGTCGTGTGTGGGCGTTCGGTCGCAGCAGCGCAGACGCACAGACGCGGTCTGTGCTCACGATCAAGAAGTCGCCGATCCTGCCGCCGAAGAAGCGCGCAGCAACGAAGCCAGCGCAGCAAACGACACAGCCAGCAGCCATCGCAGCCGCTGCAGGAGAGCTCGATGACGCTGCGCCAAGCGACCGCAAGACTGCGCGTCTTGCGAAGCGCATTGCCATGTCCGGTCTGTGCTCGCGACGAGAGGCCGAGAAGTACATCGAGTCGCACGATGTGATGGTGAACGGCGTCGTCGTGACCGACATGGCGACAGTCGTCGACGTCAAGCGCGACACGATTACAGTCGCTGGCCGCGCGCTCTCGTCCATTGAGAAGCTCAAAGTGTGGATGGCGCACAAGCTCCCAGGCGTGCGTCTCTACTTACTCACGTCTCTCTCTGAATGCGCATCGTACGGAGAAGCTCACGTGTCAATCTGTCTGTACATACGTAGGAGCTCGTGACCACAAGCGATCCGCAGGGCCGTCCGACGATCTTCGACCGTCTCCGCGTCATGGGCATCACGCAGCACATCATGCCCGTCGTGCGTAGCTGCTCGCTGTCTTGTCTCGCGTAAGACCGAAGACACACACACACGCTTTCGCTAACTCACGGTCTCTCGACTCGCCTAGGGCCGCCTCGACTTCAACACTGAAGGGCTCTTGCTCTTTACGAACGACGGCGACTACGCGCGCGAGCTCGAGCACCCGAAGAACGAGGTCTCGCGCGTGTACCGCGCGCAAGTGCGCGGGACCGTGTCCGAGTCCAAGATCCAGGAGCTCCAGCGCGGACCGCTCGTCGACGGCGTCAAGTACCGACCGATCGAAGTGACGATCCAGTCGAGCGACAAGAAGGACTCGTGGCTCCAAGTGAAGCTCGCCGAGGGCAAAGTACGTTGCCAGTAGTGCTCTTGCTAAGAGTGAGAGCGTGTGACTCACACAGATCGCTTGTGTGTAGAACCGCGAAGTGCGCAAAGCGCTCGCGCACGTGCGTCTCGTGGTCAAGCGGCTCATTCGCGTCCAGTACGGTCCGTATCGCCTCGCGGACCTCCCGAAAGGCGCTGTGCTCGAAGTGCGGCCGAAAGCGCTGCGCGAGCGACCGGCGACGACGCCTGCACCCTCGAAGCGCCGTGATTAAGACTCGCGGCGTCCTGCGATCGCCAGCGCTCTTAGAGATGACGTAGTAGTAGCAGTGGCGATGATAGCAACGACTCTGTACGACACGATCGATTCCCACGGACTAGACAATGACAGACAGACACACGCTCTCGGCCTCTTCCTATCGAGGCAGTCGATTGCGCTCAGAGCTCGAACGACCCGCGACTCGACGGCACGCGACGCCCACCGCCAGTGAGCAGTCCTGCTTGGCGCCGCGACTCGTCAATGTCGGTCGAGAACACGGACGCGTCCGACACGCGGTCGAGCATGCTGCCGTTCGCAGACACGTCCGACTCGCCGTAGATGCTGAAGCTGCTCGTGTCGGACGTGTCGGTGTACCGGAGAGTGTTGGAGTACGTCGCTGCGGACGTTGAAGGCTGCGCAGGCGCTCCGGCCCACGAGTAGCCCGCTGCGTGAGACGGCTGAGCGTCTGGCGCCGCGGCGCTCGGTCCGTGCCCGCTGCGCGTGCGGCGGCTAAAGTCCGCGAGTCGGCTCTGGTGCGCAGACGTGCGGTACGTCGCTGGCATCTCGGGACTCGTGATCGGGTACTTGGGGACGCCGTTCTCCGATGTCGGGAGCCCGGCATACCCTGCAGTGTTAAGACTCGGCTTGTGGCTCTTGCTATCGGCAAGCTGCGCTGACGCGCGGTCGCCTGGCGCAGCCGAGAACGACGGGTGGTACTGCTGCTGCTGCTGCATCTGACGGTGCGTCACAGTCGCTGCGCCGTTCGTCGCCGAGCGCATTGCTACAGGCGTGACGACGTCGTCCAAGTCGTCACGACTTTGGCGACTGCGGCGGCAGCAGCAGCACCACATGAGACCGAGGACGCTGAGTGCTGCGACTGCGGCGATCACAGCGATAATGATCGTGCGGTTGCTGGCGTCGCCACTCGCAATGCTCTTCGTGCTCGTTTCGTCTGTTGGTGCTGGGGTCGTGCTCCGACTCGGCGCTTTTGTCGTCGGCGCTGCGATCTCAATCGGCGAGTTGTCTTCCGCTCGCGCGGGCGATGGCGTCGGCGTCGGTGTCTTGCTCGCTTTCTTGGTCACAGACGGCGCTGGTGTGTCTGCGACGCCGGCGTCGTCAGTCAAGTTTGCGTTCGACGGCGCAGGTGTCGACGTCGGTTCCGGCGTGAGGGTCGGTGCTGGCGTCTCCGTTGGGCTCGGACTCGGTGCTGGCGTCGCTGTCGGAGTTGGCGCAGCCGATGTTGGAGCCGGCGCCAGTGTTGGCGCTGCGGTGGTCGGAGCGGGCGTGAGCGTTGGCGGTGCCGTCGTCACTGGTGCTGTCGTTGTCGTATTCTGAGCGAGCACTGTAGAGAGCAAGAGGTACAATCAACCCACGCAGACGTGCGTGAGTCCAAGTGCTGTACGCTCGACATGAGCAGCGCGCTCTGCTATCACCATGCGCACCTTGCTGAGCACTCAGTGCGAGCACAAGAGAGACACCGAGTAGCATTGTCCGCATCGCTGCAGGAGGTGAGCGCCGCTGGTAGTGGCGGCGCCGACTGCTGGATGCATCTGCCGCGGTCACTGTCGACGACGCCACGCGCGCGCTCGTCATGTCTGCCGCGGATTCGAGAGTGTCTCGCATTGCCGCCTCTGTTGTCGTCGGCGTTGTCGTCGTCGAGACGCAGGATCACGTCTGTGTGTCGTCCGAGAGAGAAACGCGTGAGGCGACGTGCGTGCTTGGGGCTGTCTTGTCGGCACAGCCGCGTCCGTGGTCGAGCGAGCGAGCCTCGTGCTTGCGCGCGATCGGCCAGGTTCGCTAATGCTCCTACACGTGTGTGGCGCTGCTGCTCGAGCGCCGAGCGCCGGCCATGTGTGCGGATCCGGCGCTCGCTCCACCTCAAGCCTCGCGAGCGCGAGGCTCAAGGTCATGATGCATGTGGCGAACCGGACGTCTCATGCCATCGACGCGAGGTTCAGCAGCGACTTTACCATGTGTTTTCTCGACGAGCTGCCAATCGGAGACCGATGGAGCTCGTCGCTCAACATGGCGGCGCTCGTCGCTGGCCGAGCTTATGCTGCGCGAGTAGCACCTTTACATGCTGCTGTGGCGGCGCGAAAGCGACGTGCCTCGAGGTGGGCGAGACGCTGCTCTGTAGGTTGACACTGCGCGAGCGCGTTGGGAGCTGACTGTGAGCGTCCGCTGCTCACAATGTGAGCGGCTCCAGCTCTGCGTGTGTACTGCCCGGCTATCAACGCCAACCTCTGCTGTGCGTACGTACCCACTGTGTGGTCCATCGGTGCTCGGAACAATGCAGTACTGGTGTTGCTGGCATGAAGCGATGTAGCACATGAGTGCCTCTCGCGGGTGAAGCAAGGACAAACGAGGCGAGTATTGTGCGCACCGAGGAGTGAGAGAGAGCGGCTTCGTCCGCCCTGAGGATCGAGCAAGCTGCCACGACTCGAACAGGCGCGATGTGTCAGGAGAGACGAAGACACTCGCGATTGAGGGCTCGGACTGTCGAGTGGCGTGTGTGTGTACAAGTGTAAACAAGCCGGACCCACAACACATACAGACATCGGAGCAACATCAGTATCAGACTGTAGATCGAGAAGCGCTGCTGTCAATGGCACCGAACGAGCTTGCACGTTCGGTGCCATTGACAGCAGCGCTTCTGAACGAGCTCGCTCTTGCGAGCACTACAGCTTGACTTGACGTGTACCATAAACAAACAACGTTCATTAAACAGAGTTCAAACATATCCGTAAACCGGACATTAGGTATCTGAGCAACTTGCGAAACCAATTTTGGCATCGTTAGGAATCAACTCTAGGTATCATTATATGTGCAGATATCTTTTGATCCATGAGCAAGGTCAAGATGACGATTGAGCTCACTCAAAGAGTACCATAAACAAACAACATTATCCAAAACCAATTGCACCGTTTTTATGAAATCCATAAACGTATCCGTAAACAGGACAGTAAATTTAGAATCAACCTTAAGTTGTCAATCCTATAGTGGACATAAGATTTAGCAGTAATTTGAAGTGGAAATATATCGTACACACCAATCGCGCAAAATTGAGCAAATTGACACGCTATGCTTGGCGCGCGTGTCCACGCCAAACTATGTCGATTTAGCGTGATCACGCCAAATTTAGCGTGTCAAAAATGCTGTGAATACTCAGTGTTCATCAGACATTTTCTGACCCAAAAGCGATTTGATTGGATGAACAGACGCTCATTTAAACAATTGGTTTTGTATGTGTTTTCTAATAGCTATTCTGTGCCATTTAACGTGATTGGTGTGAAGTTTCACGCTATAACAGTAATTATGTTTCCTAAAACAGTGCATTTCACTGAATATGTAACGGGGCCAAAGTGGCCAGTTACATGGATTGGCAGACACCAATCCGAGATGTCCGGTCCTGGACATGGATTGTTTGGTGTGTCCCACACCAAAAAATGGTCGTCGTCCAATCGGACGCACGACAGCGGCTCATTCTATATTGAGTCGCGTGTACCTCACGGTACTCAGTGAGCTATCTTGCATTTAGTACACTTAGACATGCATATTGTAGGACGATAGCCAGTCAATGCACTAGTTTTTAACCTGCTGTGATATAGTGCCCCCCAATTTTCGGGCGCCTATGGTCACTCGTGGCCGCAGCGACTCCAGTTCGTCTCGAGTAGCTCCAGCTCGTCCCAGATTGTTCCAGAACATGTACCACGCTCGCCACAAGCGCTCCAGCTACAGTCACCAACCACGCGTTCTCTGCCACAAGCAGTTGCCGGATCAAGACTCCTGCTCGCACATGCCACCGCGCGGTTTCCCGATAGTGGTCAGCAGTCAGCAACGACACGCCAGAGATCCAGTGTGGCGCCACGACTTCGCGACAGCATCTAGTCCTGGAGATATCTGTAAGATGTCTGTACGATGTCTGTACGATGCCTGTAAGATGTCTGTAAGATGTCTGTAAGATGTCTGTAAGATGTCTGAAGGATCAGCACCGACCAGAAGCCAGAGAGTGGTACCATGTTTCCACAGTCCTGTGGTCGGCAGCGCGCGATCCTCGACCGAGTAGGCACGCGCACGGCGCCCGCGCATTGGCTCGACACTTTGGCGCCATACAAACGACAAGTAGAGCGACTCTGACAGCGATCCTGGAATGTGATCTGGAAGATGTCTGGAAGATCGACCAAGTCTCGAAGCCCAAAGACGCGACACCAAGGACCCAGCAACAGCTGAACGCAAGAACCCGCAAGCGACCGAGACGCAACCAAGCGCGCGCGTTTGCAGCGCACTAGCACTTGTGCTGTTAGAGCCTGATAGTGAGCAAAGCAGTTCTAGTCTTAGGCAATGTGCGCACACATAAGAGCTAATAAACTTCCCAATTTGCCAGCTTCAGCACAAGTCGCTCTGGTCCTCGCTTCCTTCCTAAGTCTCCTCACAACAGCAAGAGTGCTGGCACAACAGCACGCGGTCGGTCTCGTGAACACGTACATTTGGCGTGACGTTTGGCTCTTTGGGAGGCTTCAACCCCCTCTCGTCTCCATTTGCCTGCTGTATACTTGGCGCTTGTGTGTGAGAGTCAAGGCCTTGCATCAGCTTGCATTCCATATTCCTTTGTGTGCCTGTGTACTCCAAGATCAGAAGGCGCGGGCGAGCTGAAAAGCGCTGTGCTGGATCGAGGAGGAGAGTGCCGCCAAAAAGCCTAGAAACATCAAGCCTCGGAGTGATCGCCGGCCGTTGCTGTCTTTGCGAAAGCGACCTGCGAAAGAGCTGCCGAGAGAAGGCTCGAGGTCATCCCAGAACGCCAGCTGTCTTTGCGAACGCATCCTGAAAAGACCCGAGCCGAGCTGGAGAGATCCACGACTGCCAGCTGTCTTTGCGAACACAGATCGTCGGGGATCTTTCCAGAACCCTCCATGATCGCCGCGCCCACTGCTGAGTTGCGAGTGCGTGCCCAGTCGATTCTACAAGAAGACTCGAGCACCTCCGCCCGGCTTGCTGTTGGGACCCGGATCGAGCGTCGAGTGAAGAGCTACATCCGGCTGCGTGAGGTTGAGAAGATCCCTCCCAGTCACCCGTCCGAAGGGCGCGAGCTCCTAGTTGACACCCCAGTTCCGTCCGTTCCGGCAGTTGACTCCCCAATCTCGGGCCCGAAGTCCTAATTGACTCCCAGTCCCTCGAGATTTTCCAGAACGAGAACAGCCAGAACAACTCCAGAAGCAACCAGTTCCTCGAGGTTGACCCTGTTCCTGCGGGCACGTACGGTGACTCTCTCTCATCACCAAGGCGCTCGAAAACCTCTCCAGATCTTTGAGCAGCACGTCCCGAGAGCGCGAACGGTGACGCTCCGGCTGGAAGCATCTTTGTCGATCACCAGCGTCTCGAGAAGCCCTCCAGCTCCTCGAGACCTCGCTACCCAGAGCGACGGACTACCCAGGGCACGTTACCGGAGGCTCGAACGATCAAGGTATCCTTGCCGTCAGGCTTGAGATGTGCTTAGATTCAACGAACCAAAGGGATACACAACGTGAGGTACTGACCACAGCCCTGGGAAGGGTGCTACCCCTTCGAGCAAACCAGACCACCCACCTTCGGCTCAAGGACGCTCAAGGTCGCTCAAGGACGCTCAAGAACGTTCTAGGTCGCTCCAGGTCGTTCCAGAACACCCCAGGTCGTTCAAGGACGCTCAAGCGCACTCAAGGTCGTTCAAGGTCGTTCCAGATCGGCTCCAGAAGCTCTCTAGAGTTTCTGAAGACCCCAAATCTCCCCCAGCACCGCGCACCAAGCCTCGGGCTTCTCCAGAAATCCGAGGCACTTCAAGCCTGCGCTCTCGAGGACTGTCTCACACTCACGGGGGTGGTCGCAATTGCAATATAGACGAGTGCTCTACGCACACAACGACGTCGTACTCTGCCACAAGAACACGCCGCACTCGCGCGAAAACCCAATCGACTGTAGGAAGCGCAACTCAGGTGTGAGCCGATCCAGCGCACGCGATCCCACTGGATCACATCATCTGAGCTCAGCGCTGCGTGCACGTGCTGAAGGCGCTCGGTCGCGTGGCGGTCGTTGAGGATCTCATCGTTGTCGACGCATTGGTCTATCCGCTGCTGGTGCTACGACTGCGTTCGTCGTCGTCTGCCCGCGCACTGTGATCACTGAGCATGATCGTAAACGTTTGCAGCTGTAACAATGTGTCGTTTGCAACCTTGTGCCCATTCAAACAAGCTACTCACAAATTTGACAGTTACAAAAGTACCTGAAAATGCGGAAGCAATATACGTGATACTTACGCGACATCAAATTGGCAGGTAAACAAAACTCTTCAATCACGTACAATATATCCGATATCTCTGAGCAAGTACCCTACTTCAACCTTGATACATCTTGATTTTAAGCGCTGTTAGACAAAACTATTTGGAGAATCTAACGCCCGAGCAGAAGATCTGGACCTTGTTCGAGTAGAGCGCTTCGATTGCCGCGAGGCTCGGAATCTCGGGCTTTGGCTGCGCGGCCCACTTGTTGATCTGCGCCGTCGCCGCCTCGACCATCGCCGCAGTCTTGAGCGTCGCCTCAAAGTACGTCACTGCAGCGCTGTCGTAGTCGTCGCCGTTCGCGGCGTAGCAGATGCCGTGCTTCTGCCACTCATGGTTGTAGATCTCACAGAGCGAGTCGTACTCGTTCTTCTGCGTCGGGTCGACCCACTTCGTCTTGAGCTCTGCGACCAGCGACGCGTGCTTCTTGGCAAAGTTGGCGGCGTGGAACGGGCGGTTCACGATCGTGTCGCTCACATTGCAGCAGCCGGCGTAGCCGTCGTTGTAGTTTGGCCAGAGGCCGTGGATCGTGACCTCGGACTTGACGACCTCGGGCTGGCACGCAATGCCGTTCGGGTACGGCAGCACGTTCTGGTGCGAGATCGTCGAGTCGACGCCCTTGAGCAAGTCGCGGCAGAACTGCGGCACGAAGAGCTGCTCCATGAGGAGGTAGTCAAAGTCGCCCGGGCGCTGGAGCTTCGCGAGACACGCCGGGTCTTTCGTCAAGCACGTCGCAGACGCCTTCGAGTTGACGCAGATGTCGACGCATTGCTCCTTGGGCGGCGTCGGGAGCCAACCACCGAGGTAGTTGATCGCTGCGACCGGCGTCGCGAGCGTCGCGAGCACAAAGAGCTTCGTCAGCATGGCTGGACTTGGAAAGAGGACGACTGTGTGCGAGTCAGTGGATCGGGAAGTGAGTGTCGAGAGCCGAGCTGCTCGACGAGACCTTGCAAACGCCGTCGTTGGTTGTCACACTGGCGCTGGCCGTTGTCGTTGACAGCCTCGACAGGCTCGAGCATTGCCTGGCTCTGACGCGTGTGCAACGTAGCGCATCCCTTCGGCTCATCCACACTGACACAGATCTGTCACTGTTTTAGGCTAAAATGTGACGAATTAAGCCAATCCGTAGGTATTAGCACTAATTATTTCGAACGAGGTGTTGGCATCTTGACCAAGATTCAACGTGAATGTAAACCGTGTGGGGCACATAGAATGTAGTGGACCACACGAATTGTAGTGGGCTACAACAAGATCGATCAATGTTTTGTTTTGATTTGAGTAAGTGCGAAAATTCTTGACATTTTAGAAGAATGAGCTTCGGCGTCCCCACATGTTGATATGTTGATCCTCTCAACATACACTGTGCGGCCTTTTCGCATGTTGTTGACGGTTCAACATAAGATGCCAGTTACAATAGCAATGGCTCGGGGTTTAGGCATACAAACGTCTATATGCGGAATTCACACCACTTCGGTACCCTGCTAGCTCGGATTGAAACTGTGGGACCGGTGCACAGGATTACACTCCGCGCCAAAACGATAATGACAGCACGGTTTTGGACACAGCGTCACGAGTTTTGCGAATCAGCCGACGCTATTAAAATATGTAATTCCCACGCTCATTTGCTACAGAGTGCACCAAACATTTATATTTTATTGGCCAAGAGCGAGAGTTTGATATTGCTCGTGCACGAATCAATGCATTCTGGCATGGGACGCGGTACAAGACTGACCGACGATGAGCGCGGACAAGCTCGCGGGCTTCGCGATGATGGCTGGAGCATTCGTCGCATTGCTCGCCACATCGGGCGCTCGCACACAGCCGTGAGCAATGCCGTGAGTCTCAAGCCAACGAAGCCACGCAAACAACAAGGGCGACCGACAGCACTGAGCGAGAGACAAGTGAGCCAGGTCGTGCGGACGGCAGGCCAAGGAATGCTGTCCGCCGCGCAAGTTAAGAGCGTCGTCAGCATCGGGGCGTCCACGCGCACTGTGCAGCGTGTGTTGCAGCGCGTCAAGTGGCTGGAGTACAGCAAAGTCGAGCAGACGTTGCCGCTGACGCCGCATCACATGTCTGCTCGACTCAGCTGGGCTAGGCGCATGCTTGAGGAGAGGACGGACAGGGAGACAGTCGTCTTCTCCGACGAGAAGCGCTTCACGCTGGATGGCCCCGACGGGTGATGCCACTACTGGCGTGATTTGCGCCAGCCAGCACACACGACTGTGCGCCACCAGAACGGTGGTGGCGTCATGGTGTGGGGCGCTTTTTGCGCGAAAGGGCGATCGAGGCTCGCTGTTCTGCGCGGCACGCAGGACTCCGAAGCGTACATCTATACAGTGTCGGAGTATCTGCTGCCGTTCGCTCACAAGCACTATGGCCTCGAGTACATCTACCAGCAGGACAATGCTAGCATACATCGATCGAAGGCCACGTTAGAGTTCGTGAGTGAGCAACACATCAGATTGCTAGAGTGGCCTGCATGATCTCCGGATCTCAATCCAATAGAAAACGTTTGGGCGTTGCTTGCGAGGGCAGTGTACGCACACGACAGACAGTATGCCAGCGTCACTGAGCTCACAACTGCAGTCATTTCCGCTTGGGACGGCATGAGTGAAAGTACACTCGCTGCTCTCGTCGCATCGATGATGACGCTGTGTTAAGGTGGTTGAGCAACATGGAAACAAAACCCACTATTAAATATAACTTGATTTTTGTATGCCGCTGGTGTCATTATACTTTTGTCGCACTGACAAAACTGGAAATTTGTATGGTAGGCCCTCCTTCTGTTGCTCGTTTGAATCTGCTGTTTGGTGCACTCTGTAGCAAATGAGCGTGGGAATTACATATTTTAATAGCGTCGGCTGATTCGCAAAACTCGTGACGCTGTGTCCAAAACCGTGCTGTCATTATCGTTTTGGCGCGGAGTGTAATCCTGTGCACCGGTCCCACAGTTTCAATCCGAGCTAGCAGGGTACCGAAGTGGTGTGAATTCCGCATATAGACGTTTGTATGCCTAAACCCCGAGCCATTGCTATTGTAACTGGCATCTTATGTTGAACCGTCAACAACATGCGAAAAGGCCGCACAGTGTATGTTGAGAGGATCAACATATCAACATGTGGGGACGCCGAAGCTCATTCTTCTAAAATGTCAAGAATTTTCGCACTTACTCAAATCAAAACAAAACATTGATCGATCTTGTTGTAGCCCACTACAATTCGTGTGGTCCACTACATTCTATGTGCCCCACACGGTTTACATTCACGTTGAATCTTGGTCAAGATGCCAACACCTCGTTCGAAATAATTAGTGCTAATACCTACGGATTGGCTTAATTCGTCACATTTTAGCCTAAAACAGTGACAGATCTGTGTCAGTGTGGATGAGCCGAAGGGATGCGCTACGTTGCACACGCGTCAGAGCCAGGCAATGCTCGAGCCTGTCGAGGCTGTCAACGACAACGGCCAGCGCCAGTGTGACAACCAACGACGGCGTTTGCAAGGTCTCGTCGAGCAGCTCGGCTCTCGACACTCACTTCCCGATCCACTGACTCGCACACAGTCGTCCTCTTTCCAAGTCCAGCCATGCTGACGAAGCTCTTTGTGCTCGCGACGCTCGCGACGCCGGTCGCAGCGATCAACTACCTCGGTGGTTGGCTCCCGACGCCGCCCAAGGAGCAATGCGTCGACATCTGCGTCAACTCGAAGGCGTCTGCGACGTGCTTGACGAAAGACCCGGCGTGTCTCGCGAAGCTCCAGCGCCCGGGCGACTTTGACTACCTCCTCATGGAGCAGCTCTTCGTGCCGCAGTTCTGCCGCGACTTGCTCAAGGGCGTCGACTCGACGATCTCGCACCAGAACGTGCTGCCGTACCCGAACGGCATTGCGTGCCAGCCCGAGGTCGTCAAGTCCGAGGTCACGATCCACGGCCTCTGGCCAAACTACAACGACGGCTACGCCGGCTGCTGCAATGTGAGCGACACGATCGTGAACCGCCCGTTCCACGCCGCCAACTTTGCCAAGAAGCACGCGTCGCTGGTCGCAGAGCTCAAGACGAAGTGGGTCGACCCGACGCAGAAGAACGAGTACGACTCGCTCTGTGAGATCTACAACCATGAGTGGCAGAAGCACGGCATCTGCTACGCCGCGAACGGCGACGACTACGACAGCGCTGCAGTGACGTACTTTGAGGCGACGCTCAAGACTGCGGCGATGGTCGAGGCGGCGACGGCGCAGATCAACAAGTGGGCCGCGCAGCCAAAGCCCGAGATTCCGAGCCTCGCGGCAATCGAAGCGCTCTACTCGAACAAGGTCCAGATCTTCTGCTCGGGCGTCGACGGCACGAACCAGCTCTCGGCCATCCGCTCGTGCTACGAGAAGCCGGCGGTGATCTCGAGCGCCGGACCGTCCAAGCAGATCGACTGCGCGCCGGCAAAGGGCACGACGACGTTCGTGCTCTGCGACCCGACCAAGCCGATCACGCTCTTTGGCTACACGGCGCCAGGTGCCGCGACGCCGACTCCGACGCCAGCGACCAAGACGCCAGTGACGACTGCACCAGCGCCGGCGACCAAGACACCAGAGCCAACGGTTCCAGTCAAGCCGAGCTGCTAAGTTGCAGCCTTCCGCTGCCGAGCCAGACTGTCTAGAGAGCTCTCTGGTGCCATGTGTGCGCAGCTCGACCGAGTGTTAGAACCGCTTGCTCGCCTCCAGTGCTATATCAGACATACTCCATCACTCACACACATTCAGTCGTTCAGACAGCGTCCATGCGTGCCACATGCTTGATTCAATGGGACTGCGCTGCGTGTCCTAGCACTTTGCTGCTGCTGGTGGTTGGTTCCTACTGCTACTCTTGCTACTGCCTCTCTACGTGATCACGAGCTTCTCGTCCGCGTCGTAGCCAAACTTGCCCTTGTACTGCTCAAAGATGCGCTCGATCTCCGCCACGTACTGCGCGTGCACTGCGCGGATGTCCTCCTCGGTCGGCTCGTCCTTCTGGACCGTCGCGATCGGCTTGCCGTACACGACGCCGAACGTCTTGCCGGCCGGCAGGCGCTTGGGCATCCAGAGGAAGCGGCCCCAGAAGATAATGAGCGGGATCTTGAGCACCTTGCGCACGAACGCCACGACGTTCTTCGACGGCGTCCACACGTTGAAGAACCACTTCTCGCCAAAGACGAACGTCGGCACGAGCTCCGCGCCGTGGCGGATCGCGAGCTTGACGAAGCCCAGGCGGTTGTTCAGCACGATCTTGGTCTCTTTTGAGTCGGGCTCGACGAGGAAGATCTCGGGCACGCCGCCAGGGTACACGCAGATGCTGTAGTCACTCTTGAGCACCTTGTCTGCGGTCGAGCGCGAGGCATCGACGACGCCGAGCCTGGAGCAGCAAGTATCACAGTGTGTTGTGAGTCAGTGAGCCACGACTGGAGCGACCGAGCGACCGAGTGAGTCGCTGGCGCAAGACAGCGAGAGGAGACAAACGTACCAGAGGCAGAGCTCGCGCGCGAGTGGGACGCCAAAGATGCTCGACGCACCGAGCGCTGCAGCACAGGCAACAGGACGAGAGACTGTCAGCACAAGCGCGTGCGCTCGATCGCATGCAGCACACAGGAGCCAAGGGCGTACCGCGCGTGACGATCTTGGGGAACACGGCCTCCCACGTGCCGCCGTACGTGGCGATGCGCGAGAGGATGATGATGCCGTGCGGGTGGAAGCCAAAGATGTAGCGCTTGGCCGCGTCGAGGTCCTGCTCGCGGATGATCTTAATCCCGACAAAGTTCGCGTTGAGCACCCAGAGCCGCGACGTGCGCACAAAGTCCCACGCGCCGCCCTTCGCTGTCTTCTCGACGCCGCTGAAGAACGACGGCGCGTAGAGCGCGAGTATCGCGACGACAACGACGCCGTAGCCGCGCTGGTAGAGCACGTAGAACGCAAAGAGAAACGGAAAGACCCAGAAGTTGTAGTGGATCGTGATGAAGATGAAGAGGTCCGAGAGCCACGGCTGCAGCGCCTTCGGGACGCGCGAGTCCGGACCGAAGAACTGCGGCGGCGTGTACTCGAAGACCTCGGTCGTGTCCTTCGTCGTCGTCGTGCTCGTGCTCGAGGCTGGCGCGAGGAGCGCTGCGGTCTCTTGCGTCTCGTCGGTCGTCATTGCTTCGTGCGGCGCCATCGCTGCGTCGTCGATAGCGAGTGCTTGGCGGTCGGAAGGAGCGCGAATGAGCATGAGCAGCAGCGTCGAGTGCGATCAGCGCGCAGCCACGACCGCGACCGATCGATCACTGCTTCGATGCCATCGACGTCACGCGCTGTTGACGTCGACGCTTTTCGCATAAATGGACTGTTTATGAATGATTAGCATCCCTGATTGGCGAAAAAGAACTCGTCTACATGCAACCGATTGGCTAAAATACACATCCGAGAAATCGGTGTGGTCCACGCGCGTGCGACCTCCACCCAAACGACACATGCGAGTCCGCAGCTAGAGGATCACGAGCTTCTCGTCCGCGTCGTAGCCAAACTTGCCCTTGTACTGCTCAAAGATGCGCTCGATCTCCGCCACGTACTGCGCGTGCACTGCGCGGATGTCCTCCTCGGTCGGCTCGTCCTTCTGGACCGTCGCGATCGGCTTGCCGTACACGACGCCGAACGTCTTGCCGGCCGGCAGGCGCTTGGGCATCCAGAGGAAGCGGCCCCAGAAGATAATGAGCGGGATCTTGAGCACCTTGCGCACGAACGCCACGACGTTCTCTGGTGGCGTCCAAACACTGTCACACATAGTCACGATAGTGTGAGTGAGCTTGCAGTGCGCGGTTCGACCATCAGAGTCACCACCATGACCCCACCACGACCACTGCTTCATGCTACGTACTTGAAGCACCACTTCTCGCCAAAGACGAACGTCGGCACGAGCTCCGCGCCGTGGCGGATCGCGAGCTTGACGAAGCCCAGTCGGTTGCTCAGCACGACTTTGTTCTGATCGTAGGAAGCAGCACAAGAGCGTCAGTCGCAGGCTCAAAGAGACGAGAGCGAGTGCATTGGAGGTCGCACCTTGTTGGTGTTTGGGTTCGTGAGGAAGATCTC
Organism: Pythium guiyangense; assembly: GCA_003730235.1. Classification (NCBI taxonomy): domain Eukaryota; phylum Oomycota; class Peronosporomycetes; order Pythiales; family Pythiaceae; genus Pythium; species Pythium guiyangense. The sequence continues at coordinate 407,231 of QXDM01000042.1, read as the reverse complement.
GGGGATGCCGCCAGGGTAGACGCTCACGCTGTTGACCTTGGAGCGCAGGACTTTGTCTGCCGTCGCGCGAGACGCGTCGACTGCGCCGAGCCTAGTAGTGTGTGTGTATCGGCACGAGATGTGTGAGATGACGTGTCATCGAGAGAGTCGCAAGTCAAGTCACAGCACCAAGCTCAGACGCACCAGAGGCAGATCTCGCGTGCGAATGGGATGAAGAAGATCGTAGTCGCACCAAGAGCTACAGACAGCAGCAGCAGCAGTAGGTCAGCACCTGAGGACAATAGGACCCAAAGCTGTCGAGAGCGTTGGCAGGAAGCAGGCAACGCACCTCGCGTCGTGACGCCTGGGAAGACGGTCTCCCACGTCCCGCCGTACGTCGCGAGGAGCGACAGCAAGACGATGCCGTGCGGGTGGAAGCCAAAGACGTACTTCTTCGCTGGCTCGAGCGCTTGCTCGCGCATCACGCGGAGTCTACAGCCGCCAGTTCGTCCGTCAGTCGCTGTCCACGAGTCAGCGTCGTTGAGAACGAGCAAGTGGCCACTCAGACGTACTTGATGAACGCAGCGAGCATGCGCCAGATCCGCGACTGACGAAAGCCCTCCCACGGGCGGCCGTGCGCTGTCTTCTCGGAGCCATCAAGGAGCGACGTCATGTACACTGCGATGCTCGCAAGCACGACGAGGCCGTAGCCGTACTGCGTCCGCCACATCCAGTCGCACTGTTGGTTAGGAGAGTGTGTCGAGAGCGCCTCCACGCACGCACAAGCACATACATGGACGCACCTGGTAGAGCACAAAGAGCGCGATGGCGCATGGGATCATCCAGAGGTTGTAGTGGACCGTGATGAAGATGTAGACGTCCGTGATCCACTGCTGGAGCCACGCAGGGACACGCGAGTCGCTCGTGAAGAAGTGCGGCGGCGTGTACTCGAAGACCGTATCTGTGTCGTCGGCATCATCGACACTGGCCGCCGCGGCTGCTGGACGGTCGCTACATTCTGGCGCTGGCAGTGGCGCAACGGCGGCGCTCTTGCTCTCGGACGAGCGGCGTTGGCGTGGTTGGTCGCTGCACTCGGTGGCCTGCGGTGGCATGGCGTGTTGTCTGTCAACGTGTGTGTGTGCTGTGTGTCTGTGCTGGTCGTGGCAAATCGAAGACTGACGAGAGCGAGCGAGAGCGGTGCTGCTGCTGTTCGCAAGGACGGACCGAACAAGAAGCGACACAAGAGCGCGACCGCGGGAAGACGCACGAGAGACGCGCGAACAAGCATTCCGCACTTCATGATGTCATCGCGAGCGACCGGCGCGCAAGCGAGCGAACCGAAGCGCTGCGCTCGCCTCCTCGACGCCAGTGACCGAGCACGCGAGCACACGAGCGATCTTTCGAGCGATCCTGGAGCGTCGCGGACTGCATCAACGCGTCGCGCGTGGTGATGATGGTCGTGACGATGGGCATGGCCATGCGCTTCGCAGTCGCGAAGTTAAACAGCGATGGCTACTCTTGGTCTCTCTACCTATCTACTCCTGCTCCTGCTCGAGACGCAAAGACGCGGCTTCAGCACTCAGCACCAACGCCAAGGCATTGCCGCGGTCGCGGTGCCAGCCTTGGTCCGGCGCCGGGGCGTACTCGTCGTGGAACATGCGCATGACGTTGTCGTACGCCGAGCTGAACTTGGGACCTTCCCAGAAGATCTTGTTGCAGACTGTGCAGACCCAGAACTCGGTCACGACCTCGAGCACGCGCGCTGGGACGTCGAACGCTGTCTGCGCACGCGCGTACGCGGCGTCGACGAGCTTGAACGCCTTGGCGTTGCACATTGCGCAGCGCGACATGAGCTCGTCCTTGTTGAGCGTGAGCGCAAAGTGCGCCTTGATCTCCTGGAACTGCTCGAACGGGTCGTCGCTCGAGACGACAAAGCACGCGCCGGCGTCGCGCCGATCTGCGAGCTTCTTGTCGCGCGTGAGCAAGATGCGCTGCTGCGTCGCAGCGAGCGCCAGAAGCGCGGCTTTCGGGTCGCGCTTGGCGTTCTTCGGCGCTTTCAGGCGCGTTGTCGCCGCAGACGATGGCGGCAGCGCGGCAGTCGCCATCATGGCCAGCGGGTCCCAGATCACGACGTCGATGCCGATCGTGCGGAGCCACTTGCCCACGCGCGCGACCATCGTGTCGGCGACGAACTTCATCTCGATCGTGGCACTGCCGTCGGCTGACGCGTTGGTTGTGCGGTGGTCGTGATGGCCATCGCCACCACTTGCGCCATCCACGACTGACTCGGATGGCAAAGACGACGCCACGGGCATTCGCGCCGATGCAGCAGCGCTCGCGCTGCGCTGGATGTCGCCGACGGCGTCGATCGCAATGACCGCAAAGAACGCGCGCGACGAGAGCCAAAGGAGTGCGTCGTGCGTCGCGCTGCCGCCGACCAAGTACTCGACGCGCTCGAGCGAGCGGTCGGCAAAGATCTGCGGCCGCACTGCGCCATTCAGTGGAGCGTCCGAGGCAGACGCACCAGTGTCCTCAGCTTTATCGCCTCCTGCCTCTGATGCAAGCACGCGGTGGCCAAACGGCGGTACAGTGCCCGGCGCAAAGCCAAAGACCTCGCGGCACTCGGTCGCAGTCGCGAGCTTCACGCGGCGCCGACTCACGCCTGCGAGCACTGCGACCTGCGCCGTGTCGAGCTTGCAGTTGGCGTCGATGCACGCGACGCACGGTCGTTCTGAGGACATGCGAGAGCGAGTAACAGGGTGAGTGGTCCGGATGTGTTTGCCATCTCAGTGCAGCGACGCACCGTCGGCAAAGAAGCAGATGCTGTTGACTGCGAGGAAGCTCGGCCTTGTAGCCGTCGACGCCTCGGCCGTCGCGTCCGTCGCAGACGCCAGCAGCTCCTGGATGCGCGTCGGCGGGAGGAACTGGATCGCGAGGTCGAGTTCTGCAGCAGCAGCGGCGCCGTGCGCTTCGATGAACGCCGCGCACCGCTCGCTCCAGAACTGCGCGACTGCGTCTGCGTCAATGAGCTCGCTGCTCGGGTCGCACGCACTGGCGCTAGTGGCTGTCAGAGTGACACTGTTGTCACTACTAGCAGTAGCAGAGCACTGACGGTTCGCTTGCTGCTCTTGCCAGTGGCGCTGGTACTCGGTACGCAAGCGAATCGCCTCGTGCGCAGCGTTAGTGCTCAGTGGCGACGCGTGCACGAGAGTACCGACGTGCTGCTGTGCGTCGCGCCACGTGAGTGTGCGAGTGTCGTTGCGGTCGAGCGCCTCGGCGTCGCAGCTGCAACAAGAGGCATCACAGACAGGCAGACAGAGAGAACAAGAGCGCGCGGGTGTTAGTCGCTGATGCATCAAGTGACACTCAGTCCCACAATCGCTGTAGCACCAGTGGCGATCTGGCAACAGTGACTAGCAGAACAGCACAGCAGAACAGCAGACAGGAGCAAGACGCACAGAGTCTGGACGATCTGAACGAGGCAGAAGGCGTCCAAGGCGGCGTACTGCGTCTGACGAGGCGAGAGCGGTCGGTCGTCCCAGTCCGACAGCTGCATGCTCTGCGTCATGCCAAAGAGGAGGAGATGGAAGAGCAAGTGACCTCTTGTCAGCAAGCGAGAGAGCACAAGTGCACGAGGACAGCAGCGAAAGTGGCGATCATAGCAGTTCAGTACCTTGTCGAGCGGCTTGCCGAGGATCCGACTCGTGGCGTTCGAGAGGCTGTTGCCGGCCGAAGCACCGAGCGTCTTGCGCACCACTGCGCTCAGCTGCAGGACGCCAGGAGGAACACGCGTGTGCGTCTGTCAGAGCAGTGGCGACTCAAGGACGCACAGGCGTCTCTGAGGAAGCTAATGGAGAGGGACAACACTGCGCACCTCGAGGAACGGCGTGACGGACAGGAAGACGTCGCGGTCTGGGAACGTCTGGTGGAGCACTGCGCACACAATGTGAGCGTGCGTGTAAGAGAGAGCAAGAGAGCGCTCGGTCAGTAGTGCTTCCCACTCGAGAGAGAGAACGACTCAACTGAGATTGGCAGGCAGAGCACAGACGCAAGAGACAGCGAGCGCCAGTGCGCACCTTTGAGGTCCGAGTCAAAGCCAAAGCCGACCTTCAGGTGCCGCGGCGACCGAAAGAGCCGCGCGAGGAACGTCTCGAACACAAACGCGTTGCCCTAGCGCCATCACGTGAGAGAGAGAGACGTCGTGAGGCGGATCCAGTGCGTCCGTCGCGGCGCCCAGCGCATCCAGATCGAGATCCACTCTGTCGCACACAGTAGTGGCGACTTGGTCTTCCTAAGCACTACGCGCCACTCAATGGACGTACGTGCAGCGCGAGGAGGTCGAGGAGGAACACGCGCGTGGGCGACGCGATCTGCAAGATGCTCGCGACCGCAGTCGTCGTGAGCGAGCCAGTCGCCGCCGCGATCTTGGACGTCGTCGGCTTCCACTCGACGTCGAGACCGACGACGTCGCACGTGTTGGGACACTGAAGTCGCCAGTTGGCGTCGCTCTCCTTCACGTCCTCATCGCCATTCGCGGCGGCGTCGCTGCCAAAGAAGTGGCGCATCGCCTCGCGCACGAGCGCCTCCGAGTCGCAGAACACGACGGCGTCTGGCGGCAGTGGCAGGTCCAAGTACCCGTGGAGCGCCGCTGCGTGCGCCGAGTGCGCGACGCCATGAAGCGTCCACGACGCCGCTTGCGACGCGAGCTGCGCGACGTCCGGCGCAAAGTCCGCGAGTCCGAGGCGCTGCGCCACGATGCGCGCGTGCTCGAGCGCGCCGGCTGCGAGCATGTGGTCGAGCAAGAGCTGCTGCAGCACGGCGTCGCTGCCGACGAACGAGATGGCGATCTGCCACCTTTGCTTCGCCACGAGCTTCAAGAGGCCGTCGCGGTTGTACATGAGGTCTGTTGCGTCCAAGGAGCAAAGGCGTGAGTGAGTGGCTCTGTACAAGTGATGGCGTCCTCTCTCCACCACTGGAGGAGCCACAAGAGAGAGAGAGAGAGAGAGAGAGAGAGCTGCCGCACCAATGTCTGGGTACGCGTGCTGCAGTCGAAAGTTGTACACGAGGCGATGCGCCTAGAGCAGCAGAGAGAGGCATCCGCCATCCGTCAGTCGGCCAAGACACAAGCGACCAGCAGCCATCGCACGAGACGCACGCGCTTGAACTCTTGGAACTCGATCGCGACGTCGACGATGCACTTGGCGAGCGCTAGACGCGCACACGCACAGTCAGTCATGACTCAGTCCGCAAGGACACGAGCGCCGGTCGCCACTACCACCACAGCTGCCAGTGCGCTGTACGTACTGCTGCTATCGTCCGTCGCGTGCTCGAACGTCCGCGCCATGAGCTCTGCTGACGTCCAGTCCTTTGCGCGCGCAGTCGCCTCGACGATCGCGGCAAAGTCCCACGCCACGTGCGCGAACGTGCGGCAGAGCGTCATGAGCGCCGCGTGGTTGCGCGTCGCAGTCAAGTGCTGCGCCGCGCGCGTCACGAGCGCAGCGTCGACGTGCGTCATGCGGAAGAGCGCGAGGAGCTCGACGAGGAGCTTCGGGTCCTGCGCTCGCGTGTGGAGGAGGCAAAGTCGTACCGAGGCGTTGGTGGTCAGTCATGCCAGTCAGTGGAGCTAGTTGGCTTGTTAAGCAAGCAGACAGACACCACTCGATGGACGTACCATTGCGGTCGGGTCCTCGAGTCCACGCACGCAGAGTTCTATCAGCGCAACGTTCGTTGCTCCCTCGTGCGCGCACCAGTGCGTCCCATGGCGCTGCAGCTCACGGTCGTCGCTCTCTGTGAGGTTCCGCAGTGCGTTCACGGCGATGAACGCGAGTGGCGTGTGCGGCTGACTCGCGCCTTTGCTCGCGCGCTGCTTGCCTCGCTTCGTCCGAGGCTTGGGCGGCGGCGGTGTCTTGCCTTCTGACTCTGCCTCTGCTGCTGCTAGTGGTGGTGCGGCGAAGACAGGAGACGACGCGTTGCTCTCACTCGCTCGAGCGCTCGCGTGGTCCGTCGCAGTCGCAGTTGCTGGTGCGCGAGCCGACGCTTCACACAAGAGCAGCAGCGCGCGCACCATGAAGCGCAAGAGCGGCGCCACAGCGTCCGGTGGCGCATGCTCACAGCTGCTGCTAGTGGTTGTGGCCGTAGTGCTGTTGCTACGACCCGCGCGGCAGAGCTTGGTGAGCACGTTCGTGAGCGCGGTCTCGAGCTCCAGGAACTTGTTCCCGCCCGACGCTGCGACGCCGCGCGGCACAGGCGCGTAGAACGCAGTGTGGACGGCATTCACCCACTGCTGCGTTGCTGCTGTTAGTGACGACGGTGAGGGCGATGGTGCGGTAGTAGGAGTGATCGCCTCTTGCTCACTTGTGTTTTCGACTGCTGCTGCTGCTGCTGCTTGGTCGACCGTGTGGTCGTGCGCTCGCCACAGATGCGGCGCAGCGACTGCGAACGCAGCGTCGAGTGCGCGCGTGAGCTCGTGCTCCATCGTCACGGGCGTCTTGGCTGTCGTCATTGCGATCGCGCACCAAGAGACAGCGAGAGCGAGAGCGAGCGCTTCGCGTCTTGCTTGCTGGCGTCTGCTCGATGCGACCAACACTTTGATGCTTGTCAAACGCAATTCGAATTCACATCAGCAAGTGAGTCGTACAATTCCACTCGATAGCGTTTCAACCCAAGAGCTCCCTCTGTGATGTCACGCTCGAGCGCACTGCTTGAAGGCACAGGACGACCAAGCGAGAGACCTCGTGGCGCTGCGTGTGGCGAGACGCACGCATGGCGCTCGCAGATGCGCTCGAGCGCTCCTATCGCAGCGCTATCGACACAAGCGCTCGCAGTCGCACATGCGCGAACAACGAGGAGACGAGTGACAAGGACGCAGCAGTCGCTCTAGCAGTGCAGCAGTGGGTGCGCGCGCTCCACTCGGCGTTCTACGCACCAGCACCACCGCGCACTGCCGCATCGTCGTCGTCGTCTGGCAACAAGTTCATTGAGCTCGAGACGACGCTCACGCACGTGCTCACAGCACTCGCACAGCAGATAGAAGAAGCGCAAGAGCATGCGCAGCATGAGGATGTGGCGCCAAGTGCTTCAGTGCCTGCTGGTGCCGCGATGGAGCTGTGGACGTTTGCGATGCGCGTGGTGCTGACGCTCGCGACGGAGCCAGCAGTCGCAGCTGTAGAGCAGACAGACGCCACGAGCGCTGAGGCTCCTGTCACCACGTCCGAGCAGCAGCAGCAGGACGTGAGACGTACTGGACTCCGCCACGAGATCGCTGCTGCTGCCACTGACACTGGTACTGCACCACTAGCACCACTAGAGACACCGCCAAAGACAGCCGCAGCAGACGCTACGAAGCGCACAAAGAAAGCCAAGAAGCCCAAGAGCGCGCAGCCGTTCGCGCCGCTGGCGTTTGTCGTCGTGAACGCGCTCAAGAAGCTCACGGACCCGGCGCGAGACGCCGGCGCGCGCATCGCTGCGCACTTTCACACGCTCGGCCAGCGCAACGACGCGCTCGTGGCGTTCTGTCGCGACGGCCTCGAGCGTCCAGATGCGACGGTGCGTCCTTGTCTCCGTTGCTGTGGCTTGGTGCTTGGTGCTCGTAGCCGCTGTGCGTCGTGCCTCGAGACCAACAACAGACTCGTCTATTGCTACAGCTGACTGACGGACGGACTGGCCCTCACAACCACCGCCTGACTGCCATGTGCCTCTGCAGGACGCCAAACTTTTGGTCGAGATCCTCGATCTGTACCAGCTCGTGCACTGGGAGCCGGCGCTCGTGCTCGCTGCGAGCGACCGCTTCGTCGCCGCCAAGAGCTTCGCCGCTGTGATCAAGCTCTGCGCGCTCGTCCCCGACCTGCCGTGGCCCTACGACGCCATGGTGCGCGCCATGGCGCAAGCAAAGGACTGGGTCTCGGCCGAGCTGCTCGTGCGCAGCGCCTCGGAGCGAACGTCCAGCAAGCAGACGGACAGCGGCAGTGGCAATAGCAAAGAGGCGCCGATCGACGCGACACTGGCGACTGTGCTCGTGCACGAAGCGATCGCGCTCCGAGAGCTCAAGCGCGTACGTCCGTTTTGTCTGGGTGTCTCTATGAGACTCTGTTCGCCTGCGCGTGCGCTGCGTCGTGAGCTCCGGCAGTGCGAGTGCTCACAGTGTCCTCGTGGATCGGTCTCTCTCACGCGCCCACTTGTTCACTTGTTCGCTAGGCGCATCGCCTGGTGCACACGCTCCGGCTCCAGCACGCGTTCCCAGACATCGGTGCGTCTTCGCACGGCGCTTGAGCGGAGCGGCGGCGTCCGACTGCAGCCAGTCATGGCGTCCTTAGCCTCACACTCACACTCCACAATGTCGCCTACTTGCCCAGAGTCCATGTACAGCCGCGACGGCCTGCTCCGCCTCATCGCCAAGCGCAAGTGGGTGCTCGCGCGCACGTTCGTTGGCAACGACGCCTCGCTCCAGCGCATCCTCTTTGACCACGCCGCCGCGGCAGGCGAAGTGGCGCTCGCACACGACCTTGCGGCGTGTCTTGGCGTGACCGACTACGCGCCACCAGCCAACGGTGTGATGCAGGACGCCGCGGCCGCCACTGGCACAGGCAAGCGAGACGACAGCACGCAGTACTTTGAGCTCCCGCTCGCACCGGACGCAGTGGCGTTCTGCAGCACAGAGGCGCACGTCCGCGCCGCCGACGCGTTCTTCTTTGGTCGTGCGAGTGATGGCGATGGCGACGGCGACGGCGGCGAGGCGGAAGGCGATGAAGAGGACAAGCGTGAAGCGAATGGAGCCGGCACCAACGACAGCAGCAAAGACAGCGAGAGCTGGCGACACCTGCAGACGTGTGCGAGCAACTGCGTCGTGGGGCTCGACGTCGAGTGGCGTCCTGCGTCGTCGTCGCAGCTCACGAGCGGTCGATCGGTCGCGAGCGTCCTCCAGATCGCGACCGCCACGCGCGTCTTTGTCGTCGACTTGCTCCGTCTGCACGTACGTCACGTGTGGCGATGGCGGCGATGATAGCGTCAGTGACAATGGCCATCGACTGACTGACTGACGTTCAAACGTACTCATGTATGGACGAACCACCGGGCGACGCGAGCGCAGGATAACGCGTTCCTCTTGACGCAGTTCCTCCCGCGGCTCTTCTCGTCGCGCGCGCTCTTGAAAGTCGGCTACGGCTTCAGCTCCGACATGCGAGGTCCGTGTGTGTGCATCTCCGATCGCTCATGTCGCTCACAGAGGAGCTTGAGCAAGCGCATCCAGTCCAGTCCTGCGCACTGATGGCGCTCACGTGCGCTCTTACGCTCGCCATCTTCACTTGCTTGCGTCTGCTCCTTCAGTCCTGCACCAGACGTTCCCGGAGCACGCGGTCTTTCGCCAAGTGGCGCCGTTCCTCGAGGTGCGAATGACCGAACGAACAAGCGAGCGCTGTCGCCAGTAGTCACGCGTCGAGTGATCTGACTGGCGTCTCTGTGTCTCCTTCTCATGCTCTTCTGCTCTTCTGTCGTGCTTGTTCCGTGCGATCGCCTGTGCAGCTGAGCGCCGCAGTCTCGATGCGCTACGGCACAGTGGCTGGCAAGAGCCTCTCGAGCGCAGCCGCACTGGTGCTGGGCAAACCACTCGACAAGGTGCGCTGGCGTCATGTGTGTGCTTGTTGGACGACCTTGTGACGCAGCATGTTTGCTTGTGCTTGTGTGTGGCGTGTGCACATGATGACTCGACAGTGCATGCAGCTGTCCAACTGGGACGCGCGGCCGCTGTCTCCACAGCAGCTCACGTACGCTGCCGTCGATGCGTTCAGTCTCGTGGCGATGGTCCACGCCATGTACGTCCAGAGTGGCTCCTTCCTATACGTGTGCATGATCGTCTGGGGTGTTGTGCGCGTTCGTCGAGGCGCTCGCTACTGCGAGTGGTGGCACTGACGCCCTTACGCACTCGCTCACACTCACTCGTAGGACCAACACTGGCGTCTCGACCGCCACTCCAAACCAAGACGATGCCAGTCGCCCGTGCAGCGACGTCTTCGACCACGTCGTGACGCTCGAGACGGCTGCGACAGTCGACGGCGAGACGGCGGCAGAGCTCACGCGCTATCGCTGCGCGTACGTCGCTGAGTGGCACGCGCAGCAGCTCGCGCCTCCGAGTGACGACTCTTTGGTCGCAGTACAGACGTTGGCAACGACAGGTGAGCTCCTGACGCCAGACGATGTGCGTCGGTACTGGGACGCGCAGTGCGCAGCGTACCTCACAGCAGTAGCAACAGCGTCGCCAAGCGGCAGCGAGCGACTGTGTGCCGACGACCTTGCGATCGAGTTCCTGTCAGCTGTGAAGACGACAGAGCTGCTTGCATCGGCTGCTAGTAGCGCTGAGACGACTGCGACAGGGGCGGCACCGACAGGGCCGACGCCCGCGTTCACGCACATCAACAGCATCTGCTTCTTTGCCGATGGCGCGCCTGGCGTCGCGTGCATTGACGCCCACGCTCGACTCGACACGGCTGCGCTCGCTCGGATCTGCGGCGTCGGTCGGCGCAAGCTCAAGCTCGCGACGCCGGCCGAGTGCGCGAGCGTGTTTGGGTTCCTCCCCGGCACAGTCCCGCCGTTTGGGCACCGACAGCAATCGGAGGCGTCTCGAGGCGATGGTGGCCACAATGGCGACGAAGATCACAAGAGTCATGGCACTCGCACATCCGTCACGACGCCGTCGCCGATCCGAGTGTTCGCGGACGCAGCGCTGACGCGTGCGACGCATCTCCTCGGCGGCGGCGGGTCGCCGGACTCGTTCCTATGGATCAATGCGGCGGCGTTCTTCCGCGTGCTCGAGGACATCGAGTGCGTGTCGAGTCTCTCGATGCACACTGGCACGAGTGGCACCGGCGGTCTCGTCAGCACTGAGATGGGCAGCAGTAGCACCAATGGCGCGAGCAGTGCGACGGTTCTGCCGTCCCATGCACGACCAACCGTCGCTGGCGCAGACCACGTGAGCAACAGACACGATCCAACGAGCGCCTCGGAGCTCAAGTTCGTCGCCGACACGATGGCGTCGCAGGTCGCGCGCTGGCTCCGCACGATCGGCGTCGACGTCGTGACGTGGGACGCGCAGCAGCACGGCAACACCACGAATGGCACATTGGCGCACAAGAGCCACCGCGCGCAGCTCCTCGCGTTCGCCGCCAAGGAGCGCCGCATCATCTTGACGCGCGACACGCAGCTCGCGACGCGGCGCGACGCCGGCGCGTGCCTCGTGCTCTCGACCGACGTCTGCTACAAGCAGTTCCGCGAAGTCAAGACGCAGTTCGGGCTCTACGCGCGCAAGGACGGCTCGGCGTCGCGCTGTGCGCGGTGCAACGCGACGGCGTTCGTCACGGTCGACCTCGCGTTCGTGCAGACGCGCCTGCGCAAGCGCATCTTGGCCAAGGTCCTCGAGTCGACAACACCGTCGTTCTGGATGTGCACGGCGTGCGAGCACATCTACTGGGACGGACCCAAGTACACGGCCACGAGCGCAGACGCAGACGGTGAAGTGCTGTACCAGCCGCAGAAGCGTCAGGGCCACATGCGCAGGCCAAAGAACCACGAGTAGCGACAGTGTCATAGCGTCGTAGAGCCTTCGTGGTTGACTGCCCAAGACCATTGGAGTCCAAGAGCCTAGAGACGGTGGTAGCATGGCAGACTTTCGGAAATTTTCGGCGCTAGATTGTGTTGTGGTTAAGACGCAAAGCAGACAAGACCTTGGTCCTCTTCGTCACGCAGCACGCAAACGCCGCTGGAGTAGCGGAAAACAATATATTGTACTTATGAGACTTATTGTACTGCAATATATTGTACGGGCTTAACATAGCTTATCAAGTACCCTTGATTGATAAGTACTTATTGCAATACCATGTATTGTATATCTCGTTGCAGCAGTATTGTGTGTGTGAAGACTTAAATATATTGGCATTGGTGACTCGGGTAACCAAGACCTATATATTGATGCCATGTACTCATTTTATTATCGGACTTTTCAAACTCGTTGTTTTCAAGTTTGTTTGTAGGTAAAAATACGCAGGCTGTGAATCCAATATAGGACTTCGAGTCCTTTGATAGTGAAGTATGATAAATTCGCGAGAAGGGTCTCGCGAAAAAAACGAATTTATATATTGATACTATATTGATATATATATATATGTTGACACGCAATAAAGTACTTTAAGTTTGCATCAATGTATTGTATTGGATACCAATATAATCTAAATGCATTGTATTGCTGACAAATAAACTGTGTTGTGTTGTTGCGCGTTTTCCCGGAAATGACAGAAGCTGCCAATAAAGAATCACGACTGTTTTGTAAATGGAGAACAAGTACTGAGTTAATCGATCATCAATCAATCCGTCAATCAGAAGTGTTTGATTGACGGACGTGATTGACGAGAGTGATTCATGGAGACGCAAGAAATCAGCGACCAACGCGTGTGTGTGTGCGTAGAGAGCTAGAGGAAGATTTGCCCCTTTGTCTATCAGTATCATATGAGACCCTTCAGAACGGCGACCGGCGCGAGGTTTTTTAGTTCCGTGAACTAAAAATTCGCCAGAAAAAGAGCCACGCTTTAAACAGCGTTTCCGAGCCTTATGTACGCAGGCTGTGTCCCTGTGAAATCACATGCCTGGCAAAAGCGATCGGTAAGTGTTGTGTGATTGGTCAGAATGTTGTATCGACTTCCAAACAGTGTGTGAGCCCTAATCTAGATTTCGAGCCATTTACTGTTTGAATCAGAGGCCTGTGTGTGTGAGCTGGCCAGATTCACGGCGATGAACGCCATCTCGACCGACTTTGCTATTGTGTATTTCGGGTGCTCACAAGCAACAACTGCAATCGTGATGCGAAAAAGGAAGCCAGGCGTTTTTTATAGACCATCGACACAAATGCAAAGCACATGCGGAAACATCTACAAAGAAAAGACCCTCAAAGCATGTGAGGAGAGATGACCTTGCGCGGGGTAGAAACAGGCGTCGCAATTTTCCAAATTTGCTGACCAAAAAGCTCTTTATAGTGGGCATTTTAACGCAAGCCATATTTTAGGTTCGTGTCTGCTCGCTACAACAAATCTACATTAATCTACATTAGGTAAAGTGCAGGACATTAAGAATACCTCTTTCTTTTTCGCGGTGTGATTGGAATTAAGCGACGCTACGTTTGTAATTGACACAAAAACGAGCACGTTCGTCAGCAACTACTCAAAACTACATTAGGTACAAATCGTTTAGACCAGGGTTATAATTCTCACGTTAAGCCAGCCGTTTTTTATCGATTTCAACAGGGATCATCAGCTGAGAGGAATTTCAAAAGATGTGATTGGCTAGGCGCCCGAAATAGCCCTGTTTTTGTACCTCGATTTACTTTTGTGCTAAATTGAGAGCGACGCTTCGCAAAAAGTCGCTCAAAATGAATACCCTTGTGAATCCGCAGATTATAAGCTATGGTTAGACTTTTCTATTGGTTGAATAATTAGCCAATCAGCAGGCTGACTTTCGATAATTTTCGGCTAGAGGATCTCGTCGCGGCGGAGCGCCACCGTTGTTGCAGCGTACAGTGCGCGACAGTGGTTTGTGAACATGGTCATTTTTTGACTTGCAAGTTTCAAAAGTGCATATTTTTCGCTGAAAATGCGTGAAGACGTAGTTTTGCCAAAAAGGAAACATATTGCACCAAAAATAATTCCGATCCGACTATTATTGGTTGAGCTATGGTGAGTATTTATTTTTGAGAGGGTGACACGAATCGTGAACATAAATTACCGGTTAGATAAGATTGAATTTGGTTGCTACCACACGGCGAAATTGTATGATCTAGTACGTAATATATGCTCCCTGACATCTCAACGTTTCGACACATCTGCTGCGCATCGATTCGACTAATGCTTGCATTTGCTTCGGAGTCACTGCGTCCCAAGCTGCTTGGACAGCTACTCGTAGCGTGTTCACGTCGTCGTACTGCCGACCACCAGCGTACACGTGTTGCGACATGATCCCCCAGAGGTTCTCAATGGGGTCCAAGTCGGGCGAGCACGGCGGCCATGCCATCACGTCTACGTGATTGTCCTGGAGCCAAGCTTTCGTCAGGCGAGACGAGTGACTTGGAGCGTCGTCTTGCTGAAAGACTTGCGTGCACGTGTCCATGAACGGCAGCAGGTGCGTGTGCAGCGTCGCAACGTACTTGGACGAGTCGACCTTGCCATTCAGGAACTTCAGAACTGCCTTGGACGTGCCTGCAAACGCAGCCCACATCATCACTGAGCCACCACCGGAATGTCGACGAAAGTTGGGCTGCTGCGAGATGCGCTGATCTTGCCACTGATAACGCATGCCGTCTGGACCGTCGCAGTTCCACTTCTTCTCGTCGGAGAGCACGACAAGCGCCCAGTCGGCGGCGTCCCACATCGCTCTCTCGCCGGCCCACGACATGCGCTGGTCTTGGCGGCGCTTCGTCATCGCTGGCTCGGCCGATCGCTTCTTATACGCGAGCCAATCGACATCTTCGAGCACGCGCTGAACAGTCCGAATGCTGCACATGAGCTTGAGCTTGTGTAGCGGGGCTCTCCCGCTACGCGGCATACACGTGCGTGTGAGGAAGCGGTGTCTTGGTCACGCGTGGTGCGCGACAAAGGAGGGAGCTGCAAGACGTGAAGGTTGTGAGGTAAAATCTGTTCTGAATATATTTCGTCTTAGCTTACTTGGCCTTGTAATCTAAGCGAAACTTTACGCAAACTAAATGCATGCGCTGGCGAGCTCTGATAGGCTGAAATCTCAGACCTGCCAGCCAATGAAAACAATCCAAGCTGTGATTGGCTAGGATTTTTCAAACCTGAGCCAAGCTCTGTTGCGAGGTCCAACAAAGATAACAAGAGTCACTTGAATGAAGTATAGATTGAGATGGATTTGTTGAAGAAAACGCGATTTCCAGATTTCTCCAACAATTCAGATCTCACTGGTATACAAATTCCAAGTCGGACAAGTTGCATTGTTGGACGTTTGGATCACAATCGAAATAGCGTTTGTTACAGTTCTAGATTTGAAACCTATCTGGGATTTGATTTCATTTGTGTTTGTCTCAGGCAACATTAACACGATTTCACTATAGTTTGAGACGTTAATCTCGTGACGCACACGAGTCACACGAGGGTGTCGTAATCCTGCGTACAAATGTAAATACCTAAACATGCAATGGCCATCAAGGCCCATTACAGCTTGTCTCTCACCTTCGCGGCGCTCGTCTCTCCTGCAGCAACGAGGCGGACTATGTGTCAGCGGTCTCGTTCTGTCGTTTTGCGCTGGCCACCACGTCGGTTCTTGGTCTTTGGCTTGTTTGCTGACTCGAGCACCTTCGCGCATACGCCAACCGATGACTAGACCGCCGTGGCAGTCGCTCGGATGGTCAAACCAACAGCTCGGAGGGTCAAAATGCTGTTGCGCTCTTAAGGTGTCAGTTCCGTGCCTCTCGCCATCTCGATCGTTCTACAAATGAGTGGATAGCGACTAAACATGACGGCGGACATAACCAGCGTATTCCCGAAGTGTGACAGCTCGAATCGAATGGCTGAGATAAATCTTACCTGGCCGGTAATTTATGTTCACGATTCGTGTCACCCTCTCAAAAATAAATACTCACCATAGCTCAACCAATAATAGTCGGATCGGAATTATTTTTGGTGCAATATGTTTCCTTTTTGGCAAAACTACGTCTTCACGCATTTTCAGCGAAAAATATGCACTTTTGAAACTTGCAAGTCAAAAAATGACCATGTTCACAAACCACCGTCGTGCACTGTAGGGTCTCGCAAACTTACCGAAATATGTTGTGTAAGTATAATACGTATTTTCACAATACCAAATTGTATATATTGTGTATTGGGCTCAATATACTTCTTATTGTGTGTATTGGATATACTATTGTGTATTGGGACCTATATGTATTTCTTATTGTGCTTATTGTGTGAATCCCTTAATAGGTACTATATTCAATTAATTGCTCTGATTTCAAATAGTAGTCGACATGGTAATGACTCTTTGCATCAGAGTTTTATCATAATTTTCACTGTTTCTCTAACAGACACTAAAGTATTAAGAGCAAACGACACTGCAGGCGTCAAGGCAGGCGTCGTGGCTGACACCGCGGCTAGTGTCACAGCTAGCACCGTGGCTGACGCTGTCGCTGATGAGTGGCTGGCGCTGCGGCTGGCGTCATGAAAGACAATGTGGCTGGCGTCGAGGGTGTTGCTGACACCCGTCGCGGTAGTGTCTTTAGGTCTTTTAGACCTTCGCGACACTAAGGCTCATGATAGCGAGCGCATCGATCGACTGCATTGAGTAGATACGAACGTATGTGTCTGTCTATCTGTCCTAGTGCTCCCACGTGCTCGCGTGCCGCGCGCGCTCGTCGTGCCATGGCGTGCGGAACGTGTCGTAGCGATACAGACTCGTCTCTTTGCGCGCGATCTTGAGGTCCGTCGCGAGGACGTGGCCGGGGTTCGCGAGCGCGACGTTGTGGCTCGTCGAGTGGATCGACGCGTTCATGCGGAGTGTCTTGTTTGCGAGCGCTTTCGCTGCAGCGGCCGACATCGCGCGAGCCTTTGGCGCGGCGTTGTCGTCGTACAGCTGCACGGTGCACCAGACAACAACCATCGCCAGGATGTGTCCGTGCTTCTCATGCGTCTTGACGCCCACGACGCGCGCTGCAACTGTGCGCTCGCCCACTGCCTCAGCGTCACTGCCACTGCCACTCCCAGCGTAACTCGCGACCGAGTAGACCGACGCTGTCGCGAGCGCTGCACGTGCAGTACCGCCAGTGCCGCTAATGCCGCTGCGCGACGCGTCTTCGCCGACGATCTTGCCGCTCTCGCTCCGGAAGATGCGCTCGCTGAAGAGAATCGTGTCGCCGATGACGACGTCGCCTACTTCGCAACACTCGATCGTGAAGTGGTCCGCGGCGTTTGACGGCCGCAGCACTGCGCCACTGGCGCGCGCTTCGTCTCGGCTCTGCGTACACACTTGCGCGACCGTCGACTGCTCGCTCCGGACGCCGACGCGGTTGAGCGCAAAGACGCGGAGGCGGTAGACCGTGTTTGGTACGAGGTCGCTGATCGTCGCGATCGACTCGGTGCCTTCGTACACCCTCTGCCAGTCACTCGTGCCTCGCGCACCTGCAGCTGCCGCGCCACTTCGCCGAACGCCACTGCTGTCGCCCGCGAGCGTCTCGACGAACTTCAGCTCGACCACGTACTTGCACGCGCCACCAACGCCTGCGTACCAGCGGATCTGCACGCTCTGCGCCAGCGCACAGACGATGCCGGCGCACGACGGCGGGTTCGGCGCAGTCCAGACCTCGACGCTGTCGCTCAGCTGACTCGACGCATGGGACGACACGAGGCGCAGACGGAACGTGTACTGCGTGTTGGCCTCGAGGCCGTGCACGGTCGTCCAGGGATCCGTCCCGCGGTACGACACGACGCTCATCTGGTTGCTCGAGCGCGACGTTGTCGTTGTAGTCACTGGCAACCGCTGCATCGAGCTCGATGCTGCGAGACCTGCTGAGATCTTGACGTCCTGCGCTCGGCCGTGGTCGCGCTTGAGCACGTACTGCACGTCGGTCTTGTTCCACCAGCGGGTGAACTCGCGGAACGAGACCTTGCCGTCCTGGTCCGTGTCAAACTCGGACATGTAGGCGGCGAGGCGCTCTGGCGTAGCGGGGACGCCGAGCTCTTCGAGCAGCGTCTTGAACTCCGGCAGCTCAATGAAGCCGCTCCGGTCGGCGTCGTACCGGTCAAACTTGGCGCGGAAGTCCACGACGCCGTCGTCGAGACTCGTCTCCTGCGCCCACTCTTTCAAGATGCGCGTGATCTGGTCGTCGCCAGTCGGACCGCCGCCTTTGCGGAGCCCTGCGCGCTGCTTCGACTGCGCCTGGAGCGCTTCGTGCGAGAGACACGGGCGAGCGTCAGCTGATGCCCATCGGAGCTTCACACTGCTCGCTGTGACCGCTGGACTTGACGACGTCTCGGCAATGCTTGGAGCCGACGGCGTCTGCAGCAGCGTGTTCACGACGACCGGTTCGCTATGAAGGCTGAACATGTTCTCGTCGTTGTACGCCTGGACGCGGAACTGGTACGTACTGCCGCTTGCGAGGCCGTGGACGACGAACGTCGGCTTGGTGCCGCGGTAGATCTCGACGTACTCGCCCTCGGCTTCGTTCGAGCACTGCTTGAGGATGTAGCGGCACTGCGTGACGCCCGTTGCCATACCAGGCGCCGCCTTCTTCGTCTTGCCGCCAGTACCACTACTACTTGCGGCGTCTCGGAGCGACCGCGTCGAGCTCGAGGACGCGAGCGTCCCAGCGCCTCGAGTCGACGCTGACACGGACGTCTCGCCATCGCACTTATCGTCGTAGACGCCGTGGAAGAACCGGAGGAACTCGTCCCACGAGATGCACTCGTTGTCGTCGGTCTCAATGGCATCAAAGACACTCAGCGGTGCGCCGCGATGGCTTCCACCGTCAGCAGACGCAGCAGCAGTGGTCTTTTGGAGAAACGCGAGCAAGCGCGGCTTGCGGCGCTCGAGCTCTTCCATGAACTCGTCGCGCGAGATCACGCCGTTGCCATCGACGTCTGCTTCGTCAAACACTTGGCGGAGCTCGCGCAAGTGCTTGCGGTACGAACTGGAGCTCTCCCAGCCCAAGTGAATGCTGTTTGGCCCGACGCGGAGCGCCAGTGGCGGCGGTGGGACGCTCGGCGCGGTCACAAAGTACGCAAACGTGTACGGCCCAGCGCCAAAACCGTTGAGCGCGCGCACGCGAAAGCCGTACTTGGTGTTCGGCGTCAAGCCCGAGACGACGTAGTGGTACCGCGGCGCGCCGCCGTTGTCCTGGTAGTCCTTTGGATCGCGGTACACTTCGCGGTACTCGTTCAAGCGGAACGTCTGCGTCCCCTCGGCGCCGATCGTCTCGAGGATATAGAACGCCGCGCCATTGTTCCCACGCACAGGCGGCGGGTGCCACCGCAAGAGGAGCTGCGTCGTCGGGTCCAGTGCTTCGTCGTCGTCGCGGAAGAGCGCCGGAGCGTCAGGTGGCGAGCCCTCGCTCACGAGCTGCTGCAGCACGCGCTGCTCGCGCTGCTCCGCGGACCAGAGCTCGAGCTTCTTGAGGAACGGCGCCGCCGTGTCGTCTGTCCACGTCGCGAACGCACAGCGCTTCGGGGCTTTGGCTTTCACGTCGCGCATGTCGCACTCAGGACTGCAGTCGAACCGCGCACTGTGCTCGCGGCGCTTGATGTGCCCTGGAAGCTCGGACCGCATCCGGCTCGTGCCGGGCTTGGTGTTGCCGATCACAAGCTGGAACGCGTTGAGCATGCCGCACTCGTGGCAGACCGTCTCCCACATGCACACGTGCTTGAGCAGCGTGTCCGTGTCGCCGTGGCACTGCGCGCGGCGCTTCTCGCCCACGACGTCGAGGAACTCGGGCATGCTCACGACGTGGTCGCCGTTCGTGTCAAAGTACTCGAGCAAGCGCTGGACCTCCTCTGGCTGGAGCACGACACCGAGGTCGAGCAAGAGCTTGGCAAAGTCTTTCAGATTCAGCGCTGCGTACCGTGTCATGAGCTCGTCGTCCGTCATCTCGTCCGGCAAGTCATCGTCGTCGCCACGCGCGAGCGCGCGCTTGTGCTTGCGGTCGCAGTGGTCGAGGAACGCCTGCTTGTAGTTGACGCCTTTGCGGTGCAGGAGCTTGAGGAACACGTCGCGGATCGCCGACGACGTGCAGTGGACGTCGCACGCAATCGGCGCGAAGCTCTCCCAGAGCATGCGGCACCGCGCCGCGCTCTTGAAGCCGTCGGTCCACTTGACCCAGTCGTCCAAGAGCGTTCGGTCGACGGCCTTGAGCGCTTTGCCAACCTCTTCCCATCGCACAGATGCTGGAACAGCGTCGTCGTCACCTTCAGGGTCGTTCGGATTCGCGCTACTCGCCACAGGCTTTGGGATGTGCGCGAGGTACTTGACCGCTTTGTCCTTCATCGCCTTGTGCGCGAGCCACGCGTCGTAGCTCGCTTTGCTCGTCTCCTGCCGCATCTTGGCGCTCTCGCGCTTCTTCTTGAGCGCCGGGTTGTGCTCCTTCTCAAACAAGTACCGGTCCTTCGAGAACGGCGCGTCGTCTTCGCCGTCGCCACTTCGACTGTCAAAGTTTGCGCGGAGGATGTGGCCTTTCTTCACGAGGAGCTGCTTGCACTTCTCGAGGTCGCCGCCGCGGCCTTGGAAGCCCTCGCTCATGGCGTGGACGTACTTGAGACCGCTTGCCTTCATAAGCTCGACCGTCGAGGATGGGACCTTGACTTTCGTCTTGCGCACGACGCCCTTGCCGCTCGAGAAGTCGAACCGCGGCGGCTTGGACGTCCCGCCGGGCTTTGGGACTGTTCGTCGACTGTCAGCGCCATCTGCAAGCACTGCCTTGTCCGTCGGCATGCGGATGCGCAGGCGGTCTTTGCGCTTGACCCAGGCGTTGTGCGCAACGACACCGCCTTCGGTCTTTTCGCGGAGCTCCTCTTCGCGCTTCTCCTGGATCGCTTCGCGGTCTTCTTCGAGCCACTGCACGATGCGCTTTGTCCCGAGGCGGTTGAGCACAAGCAGCTCCATCTCAGGCGGACTCGGGAGCTTCTTACGCTTCTCGAGTGGGAGCTCCTCGTACTGCGTCATCTTGTCCTGGAGGTGCTCCACGACGCGATGCTGCGCCTTTTGCCAGTACTTCTTACAGAGACTCAGGAAGAACTACGAGCGCATGAGCGTGCAACGGAAGAGAGCACAGAGGTAGAGTGGACAGTGTCAGTCATAGCTATGTGCCACACAGCACGTGATCGTCAAACGCAAGACGTACCGCGTTCTGTCGCTTCTGGTCTGGCGTGAGCGCTCGCCGCGCGGCGATCTTGGCCGTGTCGCCCTTTTGAGGCTTGGCCGCTTGGTGCCACTTGAGCGTCATGTAGTACGTCTTGGCTTGCGTCGCGGCATCGACCTCGAGCTCCATCATCTGCCGCGTGCCGTTCGAGAACTTGCTCGCCTCGTGCTCAGTGAGCGGCATGCGCGAGAACGTGTGGTACCGCGTCGTCCACTTAACCCAGAGATCGCCGAGCGACTGCACGGGGCACGAGCACGGGCGCTGGATGCGGGTGCCGTCGTCGTTCGCGAGGATGCTGCACTGGCTCAAGACGGTCTGCGCCATGCGTACCACGGCGGTCGTGATCTTGGGCTTGCCGCCGGCGTGTAGACTCTGACCCTCGCCCGCTTGGACGATGAGCTCTGCGAGTGCGAGCATGGACTGCGACGAGTCGAGGCGATAGGGACTGAGCACCGCGACCATCTTGTCTGTGACCACCCCCGGTGTCGTGTTGACGCACCGCTTGCAGAGCGAGCACTTCTTCGCCGGGCACTGGCACCGCGTGCGCTGCTTCGTCACCGAGTGCGATGCATCGCGACAGACGCCGGGGCAGTCGCACTTGTCGGTCTTTCCGGTCCTGAGGACACAATCTGTGGCCGCGAGCGAGACTGCGACGTCGAGCCACTGCTCGTCCGACGCCGCGCGCTCCGTGTTGAGCTCTGCGAGCGCCGCTGCGATGCGCTCGTACTTGTCCTTGCGCGCGACCCAGACGTTGAAATCGAGCTGCTTGCCTTTCGCACTCGTCGCCGCAGCAGTGTCTTTGCCTGGCCTTGCGTCGTGGCCATTCTGACCTCGCATCTGGGACTTGAGCGCCGCGCCGCCGCTCGCCTTGGTGTTGTTATTGCTACGACTCGCAGAGCCGGCAGCAGTAGGACCAGCGCTTGCTCGAGGCTCCATTGCGCTGCTCTCATCGTCGTCGAACGCGTTGTTCTCGTACAGGTCGTCGATGTCGTGGAGCACGGACGTGGACAGTCGCACTGCGCTCACTTTTGCCACGCCCAACGTCGACGGGCGCGAGCGATCTGCTCCGAGCGCCATCGCTCTCTTTCACACACGCACGCACGCACGCACGCGCAGGTCTGGCGCGGCACGTGCTGCTCTACTCTGCGTGCTCCTGCGTGAGAGTGAGTGGCCAAGTGAGCTTGGAATAGGGAGGCGAAGTGGTAACCGCTCGGGATGACACGCTTGACAAGCAAATCGCCGTTGAGAATGGATCGTACTCAAGTCTGTCTACGCGTCGGTGTCTAGTCCTCCGCCTCATCGTCCTCTTCCTCTTCGCCATTCTCGCTCCCATCGTCGCTCGGAGCGCTAAACACGATCTCCGTGATGCGCTCGTCGAGCTGCCACTCGTCTTCTGCGACTGGCAGCGCGAGGAAGAAGCCGAGGACGTCGGCTGGATCGACGCGCTCGCCTTCGTTCAGCCACGTGAGCATGTCTTCGACTGCAGTCTCGTCAAAGTTGAACGCTTCGACAGCTTCGCCGTGCGGATCCGCAGACGTCGTTGCGCCATCGCTGCTCACGTCGTCGTCGTCGTCGCGCTCGTGCGTCTCGTCATCGTCCTCCGCATCGTCTTCGTCGTTGGCTTCGCTCTCATCCTCTGACGCCTCGACTGCTTGCGATGGCGCTCGCCGTGCTCCTGCCGCGACCGTCTTCTTGTTCTTGCCGCTGGCACCAGTGGCGCTGCTCTCGTTCTCGCCGTCCTCGTCGCCATCCTCATCATCACTGCCCTCCATGTCGCTGTCGGACAGATTCCCATCGTTGACGTCTTCGTAGTAGCTCCGAGGGTACGGCGCCGAGCTGCTCATGCCAAAGTGCACGAGCTCCTTCGGCTTTGCCGACTCGCCGACGCTCGACGTCACGCGGAACTCGACAAGCGTCGTGGTCTCATCTGCGAGCGAGCGCGAGTACGCGTAGCGCAGAATGAGCGGCACGCTACGGTCGACCTTTGTATCTGCTGCGCTACCACTGCGCTGGGTCTTGCGCTTCTTCTTGCTCGCTTGCTTGCGCGCCGTGGCGTCGTCCTCCAGCAGCCAGCGCACGGTCGCAAGGATCTCGACGTTGCGCTGCGCGTCGTATTCGCAGCTGAACTCCTGGACCGTCAGTCCTGCCGCTAAGCGCGCAAAGACAGTCGACTGCGTCGAGATGGCGTCAATGAGGTCGCGCGTGAGCGGGTGTTGGCGCAGCCGCTGGCGCATGCGCTCGGTCTCGAACGAGAGCTTGGCTTGCGTCGCGAGTGCGCGGAGCACGTCCGCGCGCAGCGCGATGTCATTGTCCTCAAAGTGCGCGACGACGCGCTCGATTGCAGCGTCAATGTCGCTCACGAGGCTGCTCGCGCGCGTGTCGAAGCCGTTCGAGAGCGACATCGCGACGTCCGGAGCTGCTGCTGGTCGAGGGCCAATGGCTTGATCGTCGAATGATGCGCGACGGCGGTTGGTCGAGAGCTGGAATCGGTTCACTTGATTTTGTCACTATATGAATCACAAGATGTGCGGTGCTTGCCCATATTTTCGAGCCATTCTCTGAAGTGACACTCACGCGCATCGGTGCGTGCGCATGTCGGCGCCATGACGACACCTGGCGCTGCTGCCTCTGCTCGCTCGTGCTTCAGCTGACGCCTGTGGTGTGTACGTCTATGCATGATGCACAGCACTCGAGTGAGCGGCCACACGAGAGCAGATCACAGAGCAGCAGGTGCGTGCGATCCATACACAGAGAAAGAGCGAGCATATGTGACCAAATGAGCGCGCATGTCGTCGCCCGATGCTGACGCTGCACTCGCCAACGTGCCCCAGTGCCTCATGAGCGAATCGCTACCGCAGTCGTCTACGAACGCCACGACCAGTGCACCGCGTGAGGTCTCAGGACCCGCTCGTTCGCCAACGCGCACTAGCAGCACGTCCTCAAACGAGAACGACGAGACCGCAGCAGCAGACGACAAAGACGACAACGACGACAGTGACGAAGCAGGCAGTGGAGCAGCTGCGACGCCTGCAGTCGAGATCCTCGGCCAAAACATCTTTGTGCCGCCGCCGCAGCTCGAGCACGCGAGCTGGGACGCGTGGTTCGCGTACCTGCAAGAGTACATGGCGGCGACGAACCAAGTGATCCGCGTGCGCGAAGTCATGAGCTGCAGCCAGCGCAACAAGCGCCTCGCGAGCTCCAAGGCCGCGCGCGTTGGCGAGGCACTCAAGCTCGCGCCCGAGTCCTGGGGCACGTACCAGCGCACGTACATTTGCACGCACGGGTGGAAGGCGCGCGAGCGCGGGTCGGGTCAGCGCCAGCGCCGCCGGACACGGTGCACCGAGTGTCCGTTCCGGTTCGTCGTGCAGCTCGTGCGCAGTAACAGCGCGTGGCGCCTCGCAGTGCGCTGCGGTACGTTCCAGCACAACCACGCAATCGAGAGCAACGCGCTCAGCACCACGCGAGTGCTCAGCCCCACGCGCGCGCTCGACACTCGTGCACACGATGAAGCGGCCGAAGTCGCCGCGAGCGCGGAGCGGTACAGCGCCGTGCTCAAGGCCCTGCGGCCGATCACGACTGAACTCGCCGGCATCGAGAACGAGAGCGAGTTTGCCGAGTGCCTCGACGCGCTCGTGCACCAGTGGCACGCGATCCGGCAGCGCAAGCGCAAGCGCGTCGCCGATCTGCCGTTTGAGATCTGATCGTACTACAGTAGACGTTGGTGTGGCTATGGCCTTGCGCCGCCTTGTGGGTCGATACGTGTCAATAGCATCGGAAGCGCGTGCGCACGACGACCTCTTCGCCACTCGCTAACGTCCTGCGCTCGTCCCAGTAGATGTGCTCGCACGCCGTGCACATCCAGAACGACGGTGTTGTCGACTCGAGGACCTTGGCCAAGATGCGCTTGCGCAGGCGCGTCTGCACGAACGCGAGGTCGACCGTGACGAACGCCGTCGCGTTGCACCGCGCACAGCGCGACGCCGAGCCGTCCTTGCGCGCGTAGAGCCCGAACTGCGTCTTGACTTCGCGGAACTGCTTGTAGCAGACGTCGGTCGAGAGCACGAGGCACGCGCCGGCGTCGCGCCGCGTCGCGAGCTGCGTGTCGCGCGTCAAGATGATGCGGCGCTCCTTGGCGGCGAACGCGAGGAGCTGCGCGCGGTGGCTCTTGTGCGCCAATGTGCCATTCGTGGTGTTGCCGTGCTGCTGCGCGTCCCACGTCACGACGTCGACGCCGATCGTGCGGAGCCAGCGCGCGACCTGCGACGCCATCGTGTCGGCGACGAACTTGAGCTCCGAGGCGCTCGTTGGATCGTGTCTGTTGCTCACGTGGTCTGCGCCAGCGACGGTTGGTCGTGCATGGGACGGCAGAACCGTCGCACTGCTCGCGCCATTGGTGCTACTGCTGCCCATCTCAGTGCTGACGAGACCGCCGGTGCCACTCGTGCCAGTGTGCATCGAGAGACTCGACACGCACTCGATGTCCTCGAGCACGCGGAAGAACGCCGCCGCATTGATCCATAGGAACGAGTCCGGCGACCCGCCGCCGCCGAGGAGATGCGTCGCACGCGTCAGCGCTGCGTCCGCGAACACTCGGATCGGCGACGGCGTCGTGACGGATGTGCGAGTGCCATGACTCTTGTGATCTTCGTCGCCATTGTGGCCACCATCGCCTCGAGACGCCTCCGATTGCTGTCGGTGCCCAAACGGCGGGACTGTGCCGGGGAGGAACCCAAACACGCTCGCGCACTCGGCCGGCGTCGCGAGCTTGAGCTTGCGCCGACCGACGCCGCAGATCCGAGCGAGCGCAGCCGTGTCGAGTCGAGCGTGGGCGTCAATGCACGCGACGCCAGGCGCGCCATCGGCAAAGAAGCAGATGCTGTTGATGTGCGTGAACGCGGGCGTCGGCCCTGTCGGTGCCGCCCCTGTCGCAGTCGTCTCAGCGCTACTAGCAGCCGATGCAAGCAGCTCTGTCGTCTTCACAGCTGACAGGAACTCGATCGCAAGGTCGTCGGCACACAGTCGCTCGCTGCCGCTTGGCGACGCTGTTGCTACTGCTGTGAGGTACGCTGCGCACTGCGCGTCCCAGTACCGACGCACATCGTCTGGCGTCAGGAGCTCACCTGTCGTTGCCAACGTCTGTACTGCGACCAAAGAGTCGTCACTCGGAGGCGCGAGCTGCTGCGCGTGCCACTCAGCGACGTACGCGCAGCGATAGCGCGTGAGCTCTGCCGCCGTCTCGCCGTCGACTGTCGCAGCCGTCTCGAGCGTCACGACGTGGTCGAAGACGTCGCTGCACGGGCGACTGGCATCGTCTTGGTTTGGAGTGGCGGTCGAGACGCCAGTGTTGGTCCTACGAGTGAGTGTGAGCGAGTGCGTAAGGGCGTCAGTGCCACCACTCGCAGTAGCGAGCGCCTCGACGAACGCGCACAACACCCCAGACGATCATGCACACGTATAGGAAGGAGCCACTCTGGACGTACATGGCGTGGACCATCGCCACGAGACTGAACGCATCGACGGCAGCGTACGTGAGCTGCTGTGGAGACAGCGGCCGCGCGTCCCAGTTGGACAGCTGCATGCACTGTCGAGTCATCATGTGCACACGCCACACACAAGCACAAGCAAACATGCTGCGTCACAAGGTCGTCCAACAAGCACACACATGACGCCAGCGCACCTTGTCGAGTGGTTTGCCCAGCACCAGTGCGGCTGCGCTCGAGAGGCTCTTGCCAGCCACTGTGCCGTAGCGCATCGAGACTGCGGCGCTCAGCTGCACAGGCGATCGCACGGAACAAGCACGACAGAAGAGCAGAAGAGCATGAGAAGGAGACACAGAGACGCCAGTCAGATCACTCGACGCGTGACTACTGGCGACAGCGCTCGCTTGTTCGTTCGGTCATTCGCACCTCGAGGAACGGCGCCACTTGGCGAAAGACCGCGTGCTCCGGGAACGTCTGGTGCAGGACTGAAGGAGCAGACGCAAGCAAGTGAAGATGGCGAGCGTAAGAGCGCACGTGAGCGCCATCAGTGCGCAGGACTGGACTGGATGCGCTTGCTCAAGCTCCTCTGTGAGCGACATGAGCGATCGGAGATGCACACACACGGACCTCGCATGTCGGAGCTGAAGCCGTAGCCGACTTTCAAGAGCGCGCGCGACGAGAAGAGCCGCGGGAGGAACTGCGTCAAGAGGAACGCGTTATCCTGCGCTCGCGTCGCCCGGTGGTTCGTCCATACATGAGTACGTTTGAACGTCAGTCAGTCAGTCGATGGCCATTGTCACTGACGCTATCATCGCCGCCATCGCCACACGTGACGTACGTGCAGACGGAGCAAGTCGACGACAAAGACGCGCGTGGCGGTCGCGATCTGGAGGACGCTCGCGACCGATCGACCGCTCGTGAGCTGCGACGACGACGCAGGACGCCACTCGACGTCGAGCCCCACGACGCAGTTGCTCGCACACGTCTGCAGGTGTCGCCAGCTCTCGCTGTCTTTGCTGCTGTCGTTGGTGCCGGCTCCATTCGCTTCACGCTTGTCCTCTTCATCGCCTTCCGCCTCGCCGCCGTCGCCGTCGCCATCGCCATCACTCGCACGACCAAAGAAGAACGCGTCGGCGGCGCGGACGTGCGCCTCTGTGCTGCAGAACGCCACTGCGTCCGGTGCGAGCGGGAGCTCAAAGTACTGCGTGCTGTCGTCTCGCTTGCCTGTGCCAGTGGCGGCCGCGGCGTCCTGCATCACACCGTTGGCTGGTGGCGCGTAGTCGGTCACGCCAAGACACGCCGCAAGGTCGTGTGCGAGCGCCACTTCGCCTGCCGCGGCGGCGTGGTCAAAGAGGATGCGCTGGAGCGAGGCGTCGTTGCCAACGAACGTGCGCGCGAGCACCCACTTGCGCTTGGCGATGAGGCGGAGCAGGCCGTCGCGGCTGTACATGGACTCTGGGCAAGTAGGCGACATTGTGGAGTGTGAGTGTGAGGCTAAGGACGCCATGACTGGCTGCAGTCGGACGCCGCCGCTCCGCTCAAGCGCCGTGCGAAGACGCACCGATGTCTGGGAACGCGTGCTGGAGCCGGAGCGTGTGCACCAGGCGATGCGCCTAGCGAACAAGTGAACAAGTGGGCGCGTGAGAGAGACCGATCCACGAGGACACTGTGAGCACTCGCACTGCCGGAGCTCACGACGCAGCGCACGCGCAGGCGAACAGAGTCTCATAGAGACACCCAGACAAAACGGACGTACGCGCTTGAGCTCTCGGAGCGCGATCGCTTCGTGCACGAGCACAGTCGCCAGTGTCGCGTCGATCGGCGCCTCTTTGCTATTGCCACTGCCGCTGTCCGTCTGCTTGCTGGACGTTCGCTCCGAGGCGCTGCGCACGAGCAGCTCGGCCGAGACCCAGTCCTTTGCTTGCGCCATGGCGCGCACCATGGCGTCGTAGGGCCACGGCAGGTCGGGGACGAGCGCGCAGAGCTTGATCACAGCGGCGAAGCTCTTGGCGGCGACGAAGCGGTCGCTCGCAGCGAGCACGAGCGCCGGCTCCCAGTGCACGAGCTGGTACAGATCGAGGATCTCGACCAAAAGTTTGGCGTCCTGCAGAGGCACATGGCAGTCAGGCGGTGGTTGTGAGGGCCAGTCCGTCCGTCAGTCAGCTGTAGCAATAGACGAGTCTGTTGTTGGTCTCGAGGCACGACGCACAGCGGCTACGAGCACCAAGCACCAAGCCACAGCAACGGAGACAAGGACGCACCGTCGCATCTGGACGCTCGAGGCCGTCGCGACAGAACGCCACGAGCGCGTCGTTGCGCTGGCCGAGCGTGTGAAAGTGCGCAGCGATGCGCGCGCCGGCGTCTCGCGCCGGGTCCGTGAGCTTCTTGAGCGCGTTCACGACGACAAACGCCAGCGGCGCGAACGGCTGCGCGCTCTTGGGCTTCTTGGCTTTCTTTGTGCGCTTCGTAGCGTCTGCTGCGGCTGTCTTTGGCGGTGTCTCTAGTGGTGCTAGTGGTGCAGTACCAGTGTCAGTGGCAGCAGCAGCGATCTCGTGGCGGAGTCCAGTACGTCTCACGTCCTGCTGCTGCTGCTCGGACGTGGTGACAGGAGCCTCAGCGCTCGTGGCGTCTGTCTGCTCTACAGCTGCGACTGCTGGCTCCGTCGCGAGCGTCAGCACCACGCGCATCGCAAACGTCCACAGCTCCATCGCGGCACCAGCAGGCACTGAAGCACTTGGCGCCACATCCTCATGCTGCGCATGCTCTTGCGCTTCTTCTATCTGCTGTGCGAGTGCTGTGAGCACGTGCGTGAGCGTCGTCTCGAGCTCAATGAACTTGTTGCCAGACGACGACGACGATGCGGCAGTGCGCGGTGGTGCTGGTGCGTAGAACGCCGAGTGGAGCGCGCGCACCCACTGCTGCACTGCTAGAGCGACTGCTGCGTCCTTGTCACTCGTCTCCTCGTTGTTCGCGCATGTGCGACTGCGAGCGCTTGTGTCGATAGCGCTGCGATAGGAGCGCTCGAGCGCATCTGCGAGCGCCATGCGTGCGTCTCGCCACACGCAGCGCCACGAGGTCTCTCGCTTGGTCGTCCTGTGCCTTCAAGCAGTGCGCTCGAGCGTGACATCACAGAGGGAGCTCTTGGGTTGAAACGCTATCGAGTGGAATTGTACGACTCACTTGCTGATGTGAATTCGAATTGCGTTTGACAAGCATCAAAGTGTTGGTCGCATCGAGCAGACGCCAGCAAGCAAGACGCGAAGCGCTCGCTCTCGCTCTCGCTGTCTCTTGGTGCGCGATCGCAATGACGACAGCCAAGACGCCCGTGACGATGGAGCACGAGCTCACGCGCGCACTCGACGCTGCGTTCGCAGTCGCTGCGCCGCATCTGTGGCGAGCGCACGACCACACGGTCGACCAAGCAGCAGCAGCAGCAGCAGTCGAAAACACAAGTGAGCAAGAGGCGATCACTCCTACTACCGCACCATCGCCCTCACCGTCGTCACTAACAGCAGCAACGCAGCAGTGGGTGAATGCCGTCCACACTGCGTTCTACGCGCCTGTGCCGCGCGGCGTCGCAGCGTCGGGCGGGAACAAGTTCCTGGAGCTCGAGACCGCGCTCACGAACGTGCTCACCAAGCTCTGCCGCGCGGGTCGTAGCAACAGCACTACGGCCACAACCACTAGCAGCAGCTGTGAGCATGCGCCACCGGACGCTGTGGCGCCGCTCTTGCGCTTCATGGTGCGCGCGCTGCTGCTCTTGTGTGAAGCGTCGGCTCGCGCACCAGCAACTGCGACTGCGACGGACCACGCGAGCGCTCGAGCGAGTGAGAGCAACGCGTCGTCTCCTGTCTTCGCCGCACCACCACTAGCAGCAGCAGAGGCAGAGTCAGAAGGCAAGACACCGCCGCCGCCCAAGCCTCGGACGAAGCGAGGCAAGCAGCGCGCGAGCAAAGGCGCGAGTCAGCCGCACACGCCACTCGCGTTCATCGCCGTGAACGCACTGCGGAACCTCACAGAGAGCGACGACCGTGAGCTGCAGCGCCATGGGACGCACTGGTGCGCGCACGAGGGAGCAACGAACGTTGCGCTGATAGAACTCTGCGTGCGTGGACTCGAGGACCCGACCGCAATGGTACGTCCATCGAGTGGTGTCTGTCTGCTTGCTTAACAAGCCAACTAGCTCCACTGACTGGCATGACTGACCACCAACGCCTCGGTACGACTTTGCCTCCTCCACACGCGAGCGCAGGACCCGAAGCTCCTCGTCGAGCTCCTCGCGCTCTTCCGCATGACGCACGTCGACGCTGCGCTCGTGACGCGCGCGGCGCAGCACTTGACTGCGACGCGCAACCACGCGGCGCTCATGACGCTCTGCCGCACGTTCGCGCACGTGGCGTGGGACTTTGCCGCGATCGTCGAGGCGACTGCGCGCGCAAAGGACTGGACGTCAGCAGAGCTCATGGCGCGGACGTTCGAGCACGCGACGGACGATAGCAGCAGTACGTACAGCGCACTGGCAGCTGTGGTGGTAGTGGCGACCGGCGCTCGTGTCCTTGCGGACTGAGTCATGACTGACTGTGCGTGTGCGCGTCTAGCGCTCGCCAAGTGCATCGTCGACGTCGCGATCGAGTTCCAAGAGTTCAAGCGCGTGCGTCTCGTGCGATGGCTGCTGGTCGCTTGTGTCTTGGCCGACTGACGGATGGCGGATGCCTCTCTCTGCTGCTCTAGGCGCATCGCCTCGTGTACAACTTTCGACTGCAGCACGCGTACCCAGACATTGGTGCGGCAGCTCTCTCTCTCTCTCTCTCTCTCTCTCTCTCTCTTGTGGCTCCTCCAGTGGTGGAGAGAGGACGCCATCACTTGTACAGAGCCACTCACTCACGCCTTTGCTCCTTGGACGCAACAGACCTCATGTACAACCGCGACGGCCTCTTGAAGCTCGTGGCGAAGCAAAGGTGGCAGATCGCCATCTCGTTCGTCGGCAGCGACGCCGTGCTGCAGCAGCTCTTGCTCGACCACATGCTCGCAGCCGGCGCGCTCGAGCACGCGCGCATCGTGGCGCAGCGCCTCGGACTCGCGGACTTTGCGCCGGACGTCGCGCAGCTCGCGTCGCAAGCGGCGTCGTGGACGCTTCATGGCGTCGCGCACTCGGCGCACGCAGCGGCGCTCCACGGGTACTTGGACCTGCCACTGCCGCCAGACGCCGTCGTGTTCTGCGACTCGGAGGCGCTCGTGCGCGAGGCGATGCGCCACTTCTTTGGCAGCGACGCCGCCGCGAATGGCGATGAGGACGTGAAGGAGAGCGACGCCAACTGGCGACTTCAGTGTCCCAACACGTGCGACGTCGTCGGTCTCGACGTCGAGTGGAAGCCGACGACGTCCAAGATCGCGGCGGCGACTGGCTCGCTCACGACGACTGCGGTCGCGAGCATCTTGCAGATCGCGTCGCCCACGCGCGTGTTCCTCCTCGACCTCCTCGCGCTGCACGTACGTCCATTGAGTGGCGCGTAGTGCTTAGGAAGACCAAGTCGCCACTACTGTGTGCGACAGAGTGGATCTCGATCTGGATGCGCTGGGCGCCGCGACGGACGCACTGGATCCGCCTCACGACGTCTCTCTCTCTCACGTGATGGCGCTAGGGCAACGCGTTTGTGTTCGAGACGTTCCTCGCGCGGCTCTTTCGGTCGCCGCGGCACCTGAAGGTCGGCTTTGGCTTTGACTCGGACCTCAAAGGTGCGCACTGGCGCTCGCTGTCTCTTGCGTCTGTGCTCTGCCTGCCAATCTCAGTTGAGTCGTTCTCTCTCTCGAGTGGGAAGCACTACTGACCGAGCGCTCTCTTGCTCTCTCTTACACGCACGCTCACATTGTGTGCGCAGTGCTCCACCAGACGTTCCCAGACCGCGACGTCTTCCTGTCCGTCACGCCGTTCCTCGAGGTGCGCAGTGTTGTCCCTCTCCATTAGCTTCCTCAGAGACGCCTGTGCGTCCTTGAGTCGCCACTGCTCTGACAGACGCACACGCGTGTTCCTCCTGGCGTCCTGCAGCTGAGCGCAGTGGTGCGCAAGACGCTCGGTGCTTCGGCCGGCAACAGCCTCTCGAACGCCACGAGTCGGATCCTCGGCAAGCCGCTCGACAAGGTACTGAACTGCTATGATCGCCACTTTCGCTGCTGTCCTCGTGCACTTGTGCTCTCTCGCTTGCTGACAAGAGGTCACTTGCTCTTCCATCTCCTCCTCTTTGGCATGACGCAGAGCATGCAGCTGTCGGACTGGGACGACCGACCGCTCTCGCCTCGTCAGACGCAGTACGCCGCCTTGGACGCCTTCTGCCTCGTTCAGATCGTCCAGACTCTGTGCGTCTTGCTCCTGTCTGCTGTTCTGCTGTGCTGTTCTGCTAGTCACTGTTGCCAGATCGCCACTGGTGCTACAGCGATTGTGGGACTGAGTGTCACTTGATGCATCAGCGACTAACACCCGCGCGCTCTTGTTCTCTCTGTCTGCCTGTCTGTGATGCCTCTTGTTGCAGCTGCGACGCCGAGGCGCTCGACCGCAACGACACTCGCACACTCACGTGGCGCGACGCACAGCAGCACGTCGGTACTCTCGTGCACGCGTCGCCACTGAGCACTAACGCTGCGCACGAGGCGATTCGCTTGCGTACCGAGTACCAGCGCCACTGGCAAGAGCAGCAAGCGAACCGTCAGTGCTCTGCTACTGCTAGTAGTGACAACAGTGTCACTCTGACAGCCACTAGCGCCAGTGCGTGCGACCCGAGCAGCGAGCTCATTGACGCAGACGCAGTCGCGCAGTTCTGGAGCGAGCGGTGCGCGGCGTTCATCGAAGCGCACGGCGCCGCTGCTGCTGCAGAACTCGACCTCGCGATCCAGTTCCTCCCGCCGACGCGCATCCAGGAGCTGCTGGCGTCTGCGACGGACGCGACGGCCGAGGCGTCGACGGCTACAAGGCCGAGCTTCCTCGCAGTCAACAGCATCTGCTTCTTTGCCGACGGTGCGTCGCTGCACTGAGATGGCAAACACATCCGGACCACTCACCCTGTTACTCGCTCTCGCATGTCCTCAGAACGACCGTGCGTCGCGTGCATCGACGCCAACTGCAAGCTCGACACGGCGCAGGTCGCAGTGCTCGCAGGCGTGAGTCGGCGCCGCGTGAAGCTCGCGACTGCGACCGAGTGCCGCGAGGTCTTTGGCTTTGCGCCGGGCACTGTACCGCCGTTTGGCCACCGCGTGCTTGCATCAGAGGCAGGAGGCGATAAAGCTGAGGACACTGGTGCGTCTGCCTCGGACGCTCCACTGAATGGCGCAGTGCGGCCGCAGATCTTTGCCGACCGCTCGCTCGAGCGCGTCGAGTACTTGGTCGGCGGCAGCGCGACGCACGACGCACTCCTTTGGCTCTCGTCGCGCGCGTTCTTTGCGGTCATTGCGATCGACGCCGTCGGCGACATCCAGCGCAGCGCGAGCGCTGCTGCATCGGCGCGAATGCCCGTGGCGTCGTCTTTGCCATCCGAGTCAGTCGTGGATGGCGCAAGTGGTGGCGATGGCCATCACGACCACCGCACAACCAACGCGTCAGCCGACGGCAGTGCCACGATCGAGATGAAGTTCGTCGCCGACACGATGGTCGCGCGCGTGGGCAAGTGGCTCCGCACGATCGGCATCGACGTCGTGATCTGGGACCCGCTGGCCATGATGGCGACTGCCGCGCTGCCGCCATCGTCTGCGGCGACAACGCGCCTGAAAGCGCCGAAGAACGCCAAGCGCGACCCGAAAGCCGCGCTTCTGGCGCTCGCTGCGACGCAGCAGCGCATCTTGCTCACGCGCGACAAGAAGCTCGCAGATCGGCGCGACGCCGGCGCGTGCTTTGTCGTCTCGAGCGACGACCCGTTCGAGCAGTTCCAGGAGATCAAGGCGCACTTTGCGCTCACGCTCAACAAGGACGAGCTCATGTCGCGCTGCGCAATGTGCAACGCCAAGGCGTTCAAGCTCGTCGACGCCGCGTACGCGCGTGCGCAGACAGCGTTCGACGTCCCAGCGCGCGCGTTCGAGGTCGTGACCGAGTTCTGGGTCTGCACAGTCTGCGATGGCGTGTTCTGGGAAGGACCGAACAAGACGTTGCGGTCGAGCTGGTCGAGCCACTAGGTCCTGGCCATCTACGTGTGTCTATGGTGGTAGTCGAGTGGTGTATGGATGGAGCGGCGATGCGGCGGTCTTGTGCGCCGCTGCCGGTGGCGTCCTGGCGTTGTGGAGACCTAGAGCGTCCTAGGTGCAATGGTCATTGTGGCCAAGTCCGGCGGTCAAAATGGCGATGACGTCCCTAACGCCACAAGCTTAAGAGGAGCTCCTACGAGCGGACCGAGGCGATCGAACGCATGGACGGGGCTTGTATTGCGTGCGTGGGTGCGTGCATTGGACACAGCAGCCACGAGGCAGGAGGATATGTAGCAGAGGACGCGCGTCTCTCTGTCTTCTTCTCTCTATGCAGCAGTCTTCGTCTCGGGCTCTGGCGTAAGCACTGGCGGCGCCGTCGCAGCTGGCGCTGCCGATGCTGACGCTGCAGTCTCCTTGGCGTGGTTCAGTGCGTCCGTGACGTACTCGACCGAGCTGTTGACGAGCTCGAGGCCCTTGGCAACGAGGTTCGCGCCCATGCCGCCGCTCACTTTCTCGTCCACTTTGTACGCGGTCTCCGACACGCCGAGGGACTTGTCGAGGCCCACGACCTTGTCGGTCACGGCCGTCACGGCGCTCGTGATCGTCGAGCGTACGCCAAACTTCTCGTCGAGCTTCTCGGCCGTCGTGACGACGCCACCGGCCGCGACTGAGACATAGAGACACCAACGAGTCAGATCAGGACGCTAGAGTAGACAGCGGCGAGTACAAAGCGCCGTACCGAGTGCGTTGTGGCCCACAGCGGCCGTCGTGTCGCCGATCGCGCGCTGGACGTTCGCGAGCTGGTGCAGGATCTGCTCAAAGCTCGACGACGTCTTCTCGCGCGTCGAGCTCACGATCGCTTCGATCGACGTCGAGACCGTCGACGACGCGGCGCCAATGCCGCCCTTTGCGCTCGCGAGCGACGTGCTCAGGTGCGACTTGAACTTCTGGTCGTAGTCCCGACCGCTCTGCTTGAGGCTCTCGAGCGCTGCGTGGACCTTGTCGAACGACGCCTTGGTCGTCTCGACGACCGTCTCTTTGCCGTTGCTGCCCTTCTGCTTGAGCTTGTCGCCCAAGTCTTTCAGCTACAGGTCGATGCACAGGAGCGCGAGTGTGTGAGTGGCGCTGGCGTTTAGTGAGACGTACTTGTCATGACCAGAGACGCACCTCGTCGACCGACTTGTGCGCGCGGTCAATGCCAGCCTGGAGAAACGACGTCGCGGTCTCCGAGACCTTGTAGTGCTCGTCGTACTCGCCGAGCTTGGCTTTCAGCTGCAAACGTGCGGATCAGTCAAGCGAGTTCGCCCGTCAGTCGATCGCACAGGTCGAGTGTCGTAGATGAAGACGAGGAGCGCACCGTTTCGAGGTACGTCTTGGTCTCCTCGGCGCCTTTGTGAATCTGCTCCTGGAGCTTTTCAATCTCTTGCTGCGCGTCGGCCATCGTTGCGAGTGTGTGTGGATGCGGAGCTGGTGAACGCGCGTGGTGCTGGTGGCGAATTGCGTTGTGAGCGCTCGCGTCGTTCGTCTGCTGCTGCTGCTGCTGGTCGGGTGCGCGTGTGTGAGCAATGAACGTGGTCTGTCACGTGCGCTGCTCGCATACAAAAACCAAGATGTCGCTGGCTCTCTCGTCGATCCATCAAAAACAGTCGCGGCGCGTCACGCGATTTGCTCGATGCCGACCCAACTATGAAAGTTTGAATGAAACTCGTCACAGCCTCTCACGCAGACGCCCTTGCGAGCACGACCGCTGTAGCGGCGGCATGACCTCGTACTCGTATTCGTTCGCATCGTGCACAGGTGACTCGAAGCGTACGAGCAGCACTTGGGCTGCATGAGACCTCACTCCTCTGAGTCCGAATAATGCTACTAAAACCAATATGAGTCGCGTAATTTTCTTCATATTTTTGATATTTCAATCAATTTTACAATAAATGTTTCCATTTCAAGTTTAATACAGACATACCCCTCAAATCGTTACATTGCGAAAATAGATCACCCTTTTCAAACCGATTGATTTGTTTGATTTTTGAGTATAACAGGGTTGTTTGCAACCAGCGATATTGAGCCAAGCCTGCGCGCGCAACACACACATTTTGATCAACACGATGCCCGCCGAGTACATTCGCCTCACGAACGAACAGAAGGACGCTCTCCGCGCTCGCGCAGCCGCGTCTCCCAACGAGTCTCGCGCTCAGCTCGCAGCATGGACGATGAAGACGTTCAAGCTTCGGCGTGAGCTGACGAGAATGACGATGCATCGGATCCTGACTCAGCCACCAGCGCATTCCGCCCGTCCAAGCGCCAAGGCGAACAGGTCCGTCGCCTCGCCTGCTCTCGAGCGTGAGCTCGTGGCGTGGGTGCGCAAGGTCGAGTCGTTGCGCCTTCCTGTTATCACTGGGGCGACAATCTGCGAGCAGGCATCGCGGCTGCGGGACCAGCTCGTGCGCTCCTCGTCATGCAGCGATGCGCTCAAGGGGCTCGTCTTTTCGCACGGCTGGCTGCATCGCTTTCAGCAGCGCCACGGGCTCAAGTGCAGGCTGCTGCAGGGCGAGGCGACGTCAGCGGACATGAGTGCGGTGGAGCTCGGACGGCGCGCGCTGCAGGGGCTCACCGCGAGCTATAGCCGCACAGACGTCTTCAACCTCGATGAGACGGCGTTTTTCTTCACCACCTCTCCTCCACGATCGATTTCGTCGCACACTCTCGCCGGCCGCAAGCAAGGCAAGAAGCGCATCACCGTTGCAATTGCGTGCAACGCGGACGGCACGACAAAGCAGCCGCTGCTCTTCGTGGGTGCGAGCCAGCGTCCACGCTGCTTCGGCGCGGCAACGAGCGAGGAGCTCGGGGTCGAGTACGCTAGCACACCGAAAGCATGGATGAACACGGATCTGTTTCAGAGCTGGGTCTATCGCTTCGATGCGTCTATGCGTGCTGACCGCCGTCGCGTCTTATTGCTCTTGGACAACGCGTCGCCGCACAGAGTGTATGGCCCGCTGTCGAACGTCACGATCGCAATGCTGCCGCCAAATACAACAGCACATCTGCAGCCCGCCGATGCCGGCATCATTCGCCAGTTTAAGTCGCAAGTCCGCAAGCAGCAGACGCAGCATGTGCTGCAGCAGATCAACCACATTCTCGAGCACGAGAGCGAGAACACGCAGGCGCTCAACAAGATCTACGACGTCGACGTGTTGACAGCGATGATGTGGGCGCAGGAAGCGTGGGCGCGCGTCTCGCCTGCCAACATCGCAAATTGCTGACGGCATACACACATCCTCAGCGACGACGTGTATGAGCTCATTGAGCAAGTCCAGGGCATGTCGCTCTCTTAATGCAATACACTACCCCGCGCGCGCACGTGCCCTTTGGTGTTGTCATCTCTGCACTTGAGTCAGCGTTGACGGCCTCCGTAATTTTGACTGCAATATTTTATACCTTCGTGTCAACAAAACCCTCCGAAAAATAGTGCATTTTGCGTCAAAAAAAGTGTAACGATTTGAGGGGTTTGTCTGTAGAGCGAAAATCGAGGGAACCAGCCTCGAATCTGTGTTGACAAGCATTTCAAGACCATCCACCTCTCTCGTTCCAGATCAACAAGCACGGCGAGCATGCCGAGCAGCAGCAGCAGCGCGCAGCAGATCTCGCGCGACGAGTACGAGCGCCAGGCGGTCGAGTACACGACGCAACAGGTCGAGCAGCTCAACGCGGACGTGCGCAGCGACCCTGCGCTCGGCGCCAAGTCGACGTTCTTCCAGAACGAGCTCAACATTCGCAACGGCATCCCGGTCTTCCAGGGCAAGCACACGCGCTTTGTCTACGACGACGACGACGAAGAGATCGTCGACGCAGTGGACGTGACGCAAGAGGCGATCAGCGCGGGGCCGTACGTCCGCACGATCGAAGACCTCGAGCACGACGACGAGGACGACGAGGACGACGACTTTGAAGGCGACGGCGAGTACGCGTACGACGACGAGGACGTTGAGGTAGATGGCGAGCAGCTCGACGACGGCGAACTCGACGACGCAGTGTCCAACAAGTTCTACGACGAGCACGAGGATGAGCAGATGGACGCGCCGCTCGACGACAACGACGTCGCTGCGATGCTCGAAGACGTCGCGATGGAGCTCGCGTCCGTCGCGCTGGACGAGCAAACGCTGCTTGCGCGTGCGCAGACGCAGCAGTGATCGGTCAGCTAAGCTGTCTGCGGAGCGTAGTGGTCGTATGTGTGACCATCACCCAAAGTCTCGAAACGCTCCGCGTCAGATCGCCAGGCTCTCACACTTGTACAATAGCCCATTCATTCGTCTCTATCGTATCTGTTGCTGTGCGTCGGGTCCTAGAAGAGCTTGATCTTGGACAAGAAGCTCGTCTTCACGGGCGCTGAGCCGTGTTTCTCGGCCTTGAGACGGTCCTTGAGCGTCTTCACCTGGATCTGCGCGCAGAACGCCTTGTGGTCCTGCTTGAGCACGAGCATCGTGTTCTCCTTGATCGGCTCGAACATGCTCTTGATCGGGCACCCGAGGCGGAGCTGCACGGACTTGCGGTCGAGGTTCGTGCACGAGACCTCGTACGGCGACCCTGGCGCGATGAAGTACAGATACACGTCCCACGCAAAGTCCTTGAGGTCATCGGCCTTCTTCTCGAGCGCGAGCTCTTCAAAGCGCCGGATCTGCCGCGCGCACTTGAGGTTCTCGGCTCTGGACGATCGCGACAGCGAATGCCGTGGCGTGCGGCTCTGTCAGTCTCACGTATAGCGCTACCCAGCCTGTTAGCGCTGTGCTAGCGGCCTTGGCGCCTACTGCTCGACCTGTGCGAGTGCCACGCGAGGCTCATGAGATGACAAAGATGAGGTCATGTGGCGTCACGAGCTCGTCTGCAGGCGGGTTCGTGAACACAAACGCCGGCGAGAGGTGCGTCGAGACGCCGCGGTAGATCCCGAGCGCCATGGCGTTGTCTTCGAGCAGCAAGCCTTCGACCAGACGCGCGTACGGGCGGTAGTGGTAGCGCGCAGGCACGGGCACTTGCGCGAGGCGATAGCGCGCCGGCGCGTCGTCTACATCGGCGTGGAGCTGCTTGCGCATGTTGCCGCTCGTGATGAGCTGCGTGAGCATCTCAATGAGCAGCGTGTGCTGCGAGCACGATCCCAGGAGCGCGTCCATGACGTTCGTGAAGTAGATGTGCCCGGACGCATAGAGCGCCGAGACGAAGCAGTCGTCGAGGCACTTGGTATCGCGCAGGACGTCGCGCGCACGTTGCTCGTTCTCAGACGATGTCTCGTCGTACAGCGAACTGCTCGTGCGGTCGACGAGGAACTTGGTGTTGCTCGGTCGGATCATCTCGGCGACGATGAACGGCAGCGACGAGCACTGGCGCGCACGCGATGCAGCAGCGCCGCCGCCCTCGCTCTTGAGACTCTTCGGACTGCTGTTCTGACACGCTTCGCTGATGAACCGGTGCGTCGTGATTGCGTCGACGTCGGCCATGTTGGCGTCCATCCGCTCGAGCGCGTCGTTGTTGCTCGCGTCGTCGAGCCCGCGCTCGGTGGTGCAGTACGCCATGATCAAGATACTGCGGGCGTAGAGCATGCGCGCGTCGTGGAAGACCTGCATCGACACGGGCGAGCCGCGCACAAAGTAGAGGTCGTGGTGGAGCTTGTACGCCTGGAAGTCCTTCTCGGTCAAGTCGCGCGGCGTGACGAACACGACGGCGGCGAGCGGCGCGTCGAGGTCGCTCAGGCTCAAGAGGAAGTCCGAGTAGTTGCTCGGCGTGCCACAGACGACAAAGTGGCCGACGAGGTCGCTCGGTGGCGGCAAGCGCCGGAACGACCGGAGCATCGAGATGCGGCGCAAGCGCGGATCCTTTGTCTCGGACGACCGCCGACGGTGAATCACTGGCGCCTCGGCGACAATGTCGTCTACATCGCGCGCACTGCTGTTCGTGCTGTGGCTGCTCGCCCTTGACTCAGACTCACCGAGCTCTTCGTTTGCGAGCTCGCTTGCTGCTGCTGCGTCGATCGGAACGCCATTGCCGTGCGTGTTCGTGTGGTACGCGCGCGCACTGAGCGTACTGACCGCGCTTGGCGTCGTCATTGTTGTGGGACTCGGACTCTCAACGATGCCGACTGCGTCGGGGAACACGGTCGAGCGCTTCGAAGTCGACGACTCGCGCGCACTGCGGGGCGTCAAGGACTTGCGTACAAAGCCACTCTGGTCCGCAGACTTGCAACGCGGCGAGATCGAGGCGACGTCGTCTTGAGGAGAGCGCGATGTCTGACTCTTCTGCGAGCTCACTGACGGACGCGCACTGCCTGGTGGCCGAGCAGTCGGTGGTGCGTACGTGGTGCTTGCTCGCCGCGGCACGTCGCAACGAGCGAGCGAGAGCCGCGGCGGTGCGTACAGTCCGTTTGCTTGGACGTCCGTCTCGTCATCGTCGTCGTCAGCAGTGTTTGTGTCAGGATCGTCGTCGTCTACGACGCTGCCGGCGCGCTCGACAAGCGGCGAGAAGTTGATGACGCTCACGCGCTTTGGTGCCTTTGGCGACTCGCACTGACCTCTCGGCTCGCGAGCGAACTCGAGACTATCGCCGCACTCGTCGTCGTCGTGGAGTGGCGTGATCTTATCGCCGCCGCTCGTACTGCCGCTCCTTGATCCCGGACGTCCAATGGTCTTGAGCGACATGCGCCGAGACACTTGTGGCGGCGGCACGAGCGTACGCGCAGATCGCACGGAGCGACCGTCGTCGCCAAATCCGATTGACATGCTCCGAAACGGAAGCTTGCCCTCCATCGCCGCCGAGAGAAAACCGGCCATGCCGGAGCGACTCGTGATGCTCCCACTGCCCCCGCCGTCGCCGTTCGGGATCAAGTCGGAGTGGCGACTGAGCGCACTCGCCGTGAGCTTCTCGATCCGGAGCGCAATGTCCTTGGACTTGGCGATCACAAAGACACTGAGAAACGCGACTTCGCTCAGCGCCTTGTCGACTGGGAACACCACCGCCGTGTCTTCGATCGTGCGCAGTCCGATGCTCGGGACGCTAAACTCGCGGTAGAGCAGCAGTGCGAGGGCTTTGAACGTCGGGAGCACGTGGAGACACGGCGGGAGCGTCGCTTCATAGATCCGATGCGCGCAGCCACTGACATAGTCTGCGAGCCACGAGCCGTGAGACTCCTCTGTCAAGATGAAGCGCTGGATGAGGTTCCCGAGGAACGCGTTGAGGCCGCGGATCCACATGCTCTTGGCAAACATCGCGAGTCGGAGCTGCTCGAGGCAGACGACCGCTGAGGCGCCAGAGATGTTCACGTGGCGCGCATTGTCGAACTTGGACACCTGGACGTACAGCGGAGCTAGCTCAGAGCACAAGTGTGAGTGAGAGAGCTTCGACTTGGTGCTACAGAGTGTGAGATGTGCGCACCGTGGTGGTTGTTCTTGCGGATCGAGCACGTGAGCAAGTTGGCCGCTGTGTCGTTCTGGTCGAGCGCTTCGCTGTGCTTCTTCGCAAGCACGAAGCAGTACGCAGCGCTCGGTGCCGCTGCGCGCTGCAGGTCCGCC
Source organism: Pythium guiyangense (assembly GCA_003730235.1). Classification (NCBI taxonomy): domain Eukaryota; phylum Oomycota; class Peronosporomycetes; order Pythiales; family Pythiaceae; genus Pythium; species Pythium guiyangense. The sequence goes on along the minus strand of QXDM01000042.1, from coordinate 365,169 downwards.
GTGACCATGGCCGAGCCTTGGAGATACACGACGCGCTGCTCGTACTCGCGCTGGATCAAGATGCGCCGGAGGTTGTTGCTCGGGAGCGACGGCGAGAGGATCACGACTTTCTTGCGGCTCCCGCGCTCGCCCTCGGCGTGGAGCCACGTGTGGAGAAAGAACCGGAGCGCGCCGTTGTCAATGTCGCCACAGAGCAAAATGTGCTGGACGCTCTTGTCTGGGACGTACTTCTTATCAAACGCCGTCTGCTCACGCAAGAAGACACAGTCAGCATGTGTGAGTGATCTACTAACACGGATGCCTCGATGCCGTCTCGTACTGTCGAGCATACCTCTCGACTCAGGATGTCTGTGTAGTCGCCGAGTTGCGTCGAGATCGCAACGCCGGCGATGATGATCAAGAGAATGTCTGTGAGCTTCCCGACGCGCGTCTTGGGTGCAAAGTCGCCGTAGCTAAGCGAGTACAAACCACACTGGAGGCGTTAGACGTACGACGCGTCTGCATCTGCAGTGCGCACGGCGTACCCGACAGTGCCGATCGTGATGCAGACAAAGTAGATCGAGTCAAGGAAGCTGAGGTTCTGACACGTCACGCCTGGAACCATCTCGTGCTCGTACGCAGGGTCGCAGTACTCGATCGTCTGCGCAGCGCATAGCAACAGAGCTGCGTGAGTCCACACGTACGTGTGCATGGCGCTACAAGTGAACGAACCTGGAATGTGATCGCGCCGCAGATGATGATGCACATGACAGTGAGTCCAATGAGGAGTCCTTGTCGCGTCTTGGCCGACTTGGCGAGCCGCAGGAGGCGAAAGAGCTGGAGGATGCGGATCGTGCGAAGCATGAGGAGGAAGCGGTAGAGGTACCGATTCCGCGCCGTGTTCATCGACATGCTGATCGTCTGGAGGAAGAGCGGGATCGCAGTCGCCATGTCGATGAGCGAGAGCCAATTGAGGAAAAAGCCCTTGCGGTTGCTCGAGGCGTACAGCCTGTGCGAGTGGCGGTACCAAGGACATCACAAGTGAATCACACAGACAAGAGCTCAGCCAGGCGTGTCGGCGGTGAAGACAGTGAGAAGCAGCGGCGGTTGAGCAAAACAGCGAGCGCACCGGAGTGTGAAGTTGACCGAGATCGAGAGCAGGTTCGAGACGTCAAAGACCTGGTACCAGAACTTGTGCCCCGAGTTCGACTTGACCCAGTTCTGGTCGATGATCGAGCACACCATCATGACGCTAGTGGTAGCGCAGCAGAGCAAGCAAACATGCGCACAAGGCGCAGTAGTGGTAAGCATGCTGGGCACAATCGCAGTCAGGGCATTCGGCTACACAAGGTTGATGCGCCACCTCGCACAACGCGCACCTGATGAAGCTCTGGACCATGTCGAGCATGATGCCCGCCTCCGAGTCGTGCAAGTTGCGCTCGAACCACTGCCGATGGCTCTCGCCTTTCATCCGGCGCTTCACGGACCGCTTGAGGCGCGCAACGACGCGGCGCGCCATGCGCCGGAGACTCCATTCGTGGCAGAACTGGATGAAGCGCGCGAGGCGATGCATCAGGTCGTCCGTGGCTCAGACGTCGCGGGTGGCCACGTGCATCGAGCAACGGCCAGCAGCAGCTGGATGTGTCTGCACCACGCCGCGACAACAGCAGCCTCTCGCGCGCACACGAGCAAGCACACGAACGAGCTCAATGGAAGGCGTCGTCGTCGTCGTTGTCGTTTGGTCGAGCCGAGGCGCGTCGTCTGTGACGTGTTCGAGACCGCGAGTGAGAAAACGGTTCGGCGCCATAGTATCTTTAGCACCGCTTCGAGTGACAGACAGACACGAGTATCCACACGACGACGGTGCGCACGAACTCAAGCGCGCGCTGCACCGTGTTGCCTACCTCAGAGTTAGTCCACCTCAGAGCTAGTCCCGTGGGTATGAGACACACTCCGTCTCACATGGACACGCTTGCGGCAAAGCTGATGCTGTCAAGCTGAGCTAATCGCGCTCGCAGGAGCGCTTTGCGCATCGTCCCGTCCAGTGCTACTCGATTGAGAGCGCGATCAACATACGTTGAGGCTGACCGAGCACACTCTAATATCCACACCTAGAGGTGCTAGGCCGCCTACGCGAGTGCGCTGCGCATGTTTTACGGAGCGGCGCTCGATGCACGACCAACCGACACTGTCGTAGACTCCGGATTCTCAACAATGTCTCGACACCAGAGACTCCAACGCTACTCTCATGCGTACATCTTCCTCTCCTCGCCCCTTTCGTTTGGCTTTCGTGGTGAGCTTTCGTGCTGAGCACCCGGCGAGCGCTGATCACCACTGGTACTTGGCACCAACCAGAGACAACCAGAGGGCAACTAGTAAGCTATATTTTGTGTGACTGGGGGTTTCGCCGATCCAAAGATAGCCGCGTGGCTTTGGTTTTGGCCAGTGTCCTGGTCGACTGTTCGCGGCATCACTAGCAGCGCCAGCGACACAAGCAGCACAGCGGCGCCAGCACCAGCGCCAGCACCGACTCGCCTTGATCGATCACGCAGGCGTCTCGACCTCATTCCAGCTCGCTCGCTCTGGCTCGGATAGGAACGAGGAACCAAGCAGCAAGCTCCGGTCAGGTCGCGAGCACATCGTAGACGCGGAAAATAGCGCGCACACACACACGAAGGCAGGTGAGCGATCGATCGCGTCGTGCCCTGGTGCAGTCACTTTTGGTTTCGTTCGCTCGCTCGGCGCATTGAGCGCACACGCACACGAACTCACGTTCCTCTTGCCGACGCGCGCACGCAGACCGAGTCGCTCGTGATACCAACGCAGCCAATCCGAGCGATTGCACTGGCTGCAGTTCATCGGACGCCACTGACGCGAGCCGCATCGAAAGGCACGAACGCATCGAGTCCCATCCAGCAGACTGTGATCAGCCAACGACAACGACAACTACAGCAACAGCACTCGTACCAAGATGGCAAAGAAGGGCGGAAATGAGATCGCGACGCTCATGAAAGTGATTGAGAAGGGCGTGAAGGACAAGCGAGACATCACGATCGATGATATCATTGCGAACCCGGTCTCGTGTGGCTACCTCCTCGACTTTTGCCAGAAAGGAGTGCGTCTGCGTCTGCGCGTGCTTGCTTGCTTGCGTTTGTCCGTGGCTGTGTGTGAGTTGGAGGTACGGTGCTGACTCGTACTATGCCGTCTCGCTGCTTTCAGTACTGCGCCGAGAACCTCAACTTCTTCATGGCGGTCGACAAGTTCAAGGACGAGTGTGCGCTGCTAGACTTTCGAGACCCCGAGTCCGTGACGACGTGCAAGGACATGGCTGACCGCATCTGGCAGGACTACCTCTCGCTCAACTCGCCCAACGAAGTGAGTCTCCCGTCCGAAGACCGCGAACAGACCATGGAGCGCATGAAGAAGCCAGGCGAGTACCGCGGTAAGCTCTTTGACGTCGCGATGCAGGACGCGATCAAGACGCTGCAGAAAGACACGCTCATGCGCTTCCTCAAGTCGCCGCAGTACACTGAGATGTCGGCCAAGGTCACGTCTGTGCACGAGCTCATGGTGAAGAAAGCGTTCGAAGTCGACGGCGCGTACCAGATCGACATGCCCGCGAAGACGAGTCTCACGGACGACAAGATCACGAGCACGAAGGAGTTCACGCTCGACGACATCCTGAACGACAAGATCCTCTTTGGCGAGATGCTCGAATACCTCGAAAAGAGTGCGTATTGGCTTGAGACGCTCTGGCTGTTGGCAACAAGGCTAGCGAACTCGCTTGCTCACTGACACACCCGACTGTGCTTGCTCCGGATGGCTGACAGAGTTCAAGGCCGAGAACCTCAAGTGCGCGCGGCAGATCCGGCGCTTTGAAGAGCTCGCGCTCGAGAAGAAGGCCGATGACCTCAAGGACTTTGCGTGGGACGTGTATCTGTACTTCATCGCGCCAGGGTCGCCGTACGAGGTCTCGTGCACGAACCTCGACCGCAAGTCCGTGCAGCTCCGCCTCGGGTGCCCGATCAAGAGCATGTTCGAGCCGATCAAGGAGAACACGATGCTCGTGCTCAAGCAGGACCACAAGGCGTTCTGCGCGCAGATCCAGGTGAAGACGCTCAAGGACCGTCTCAAGGCCGAGAAACACGGCTCAGCGCCCGTGAAGACGAGCTTCTTGTCCAAGATCAAGCTCTTCTAGGACCCGACGCATGCGACGCGATGCAGCTAGTGCTCGTTGCACTGCGCGGATGCTTCCACACTCACTCACTCTCTCTCGCCCGCATCGACTGCATGACTCCGTCACTCAATCTTATATAAGACGACGACAACAATGACGACGCACGCGCTTCAGTCCACGCGTTCTCTATCGCGAGTGTCACTCGCTCATGCTCTTGCTCTCACTCTGGTTACTCCTCTTGTCTCCACACTGTCGATGCAACCAAGCGAACGCTACAAGACGTCAAAGGACAAACCGCCTTCATCGTCGCAGCACTCGTACTTGGACTAGTGCATTGACCTCTTCGCGCACATGCGAGCTCGAGTGACGGTGTGTTGCTCATGACACTGCTAGAAGCGTGTGCACTGAAGCGTGGCTTGATTCCATGCAAGCACGCTACACGCTTGAGACAACGAATCATTCAGCTGTGAGCAGCAACAGTGCTTCATGCACTGCTCTCTCCAGCCGAGACCGATACTCGCATCCTCCGCTCACCCGATTGGCAACTACTCGGTGCAACGATCTCAGTGCGTTTGGTAGGAGCGAGGATCTCAGCGCGTTTGATCGGAGAGAGGATCTCAGCACGTTTGATCGGAGCGACGAGAAGACGAGCTTGTTCGCGCTGTGGTGCGCATTGGCAAGCGACGCGCGAGACAGCGCTGCCAATGCAAAGTGGCAAAAAGAGCCGAGACAGAGGGCGGACCTGCGCCATTGCGCTTCGAGCGAGCGTCGTGTTCACGATGCTGCGCCGCACCGCGCGTTGATCGGCTGATCCGCGTCCGAAGCACAGGCGTGTGTGTGATCGGTCACTTGACAACAACAACAACAACAACAACAACAACAACAACATCGGCGAGGACAGCAATTGAGCAAGCCGCTGAGCACTGTTGCGTGGTGTGGTGGTGCGGCAATGCGTTCAAAATATCGATAGTGCGTAAATCGAGGGAGAGTTGCCACCATCCTGAGCAATCGGACAACTGGCTCGCACAAGAAATCAGAGAGCGCACTTCGCTGTTCGCTCGCTCGCTCGCTCTCTCTTGTTGTTGTTCGAGTCGCGTTGGTTGACAGAGAGCACTGTGCGCATGCGAGCGATCGCTGCACATCGGTCGCCGAAATCGAGTGCTGCGTGAGTGCTTTGTTAGCGAGACCGATAGCAGCACGCAGCACGCGCGCTCGGACTCTACCTGCAGCAGTCGAGCATATCTTGCCTTTTCACTTTGCCAATCACTGCCAAAAGTGCATTGTCTGCTGATTTCGTCGACTGGTGTGTGTGCCGCAAATCGCAGCACAACTTCTTTGACATGCTCTCGCTCTTGCGAACAAAGCACTCACTCCGTGTCGCTGACTGTCAAACACCGTCGAGCACGCTCTTGCAAGACGAGCGGACGGTTCTCGCGCCGTCGCGTTCACACACACACAACGCCAACAGTGGCAACGACAGTGGCAGCGACGGCGGCAACACCAACAACAGTGGCAGCAGGAGCAACGGTAGCGGCGACGAAACGAGAAGAGACCTTGCGAAACCTGAGCGTGAGTGCGCGTTATATGCTAAAAGAATGACTTGATTAAACTATCAAACTGTGCCCGAGTGATCTTCGCGGTCGGATAGAGCTTCCGACGCCTCTCGCCGAACTTGCCAAGGAAGTCGTCGACAAGAGGCAAGCCGGAGGTGAGCACGACGTTCTCCCAGTTCCGGGAGACCGCCGGCTCGGTCAAGTTGAGGGACCCGTTCAATGGGTCCGCTCATCTATGATTATAAACTTATGATGCATGCATCCATGCTTGGGCTTAGTTGCTAAAACTTCAATGCCTGCCTCCACTTAAGTACGAATTCGAGGACGTAATGCGTCGCGAGCTCGCGCAGGTCTCGGCTTACGAGCCGGTAGCGGCGGATGACGGTGGCACTGCTGCTCGTGTCAGCGGCAGCACGAGGGCGCGGCGCTTGTTGTCGAGTCATGGCGGTGGTGCGAGGAGGTGGCGATGCGGTGCTTGTGTGCAAATTGAGTTGTGAGCTTCGATCTCGCGCTCTCGAGCTTGCCAACCCACTGCGAAAAGAACCTAGGTTATTCTCTAATTTAAAAATCAGTACTAGTAATTTTGTGAGCACTGTCAAGGCTCTATTAATCATTATGTAACTGCGAGGCACCTCAGTATTTGCATAATGAGACCAGAAAAACCTTAATAATCGTTAACGCCTAAGTTCGAAAACGCAACCAGCACCATTTTTGAAATCTGCGCAATCTCCTCTACACGCTGGTGCTGTCCGATATTAAAAACCTTGAGTAGAAATTTTTTATGAGCGATTTTTTTACTTTTTCATTCAGTAAATTTATGGAGCTGTATCTGCTAGTTTAAGTTTGAACCTCAAAATCGCTATATTTACAGAGAAAACGCAAGTTTTCTTCACCACAAAACAGAATGATCTCTAGTGAACATCATTTTCGACATACTCTTTCCTTTCGAACATTACATTTTACCTGCTATTCCTTATTTTGACACCTGTAAAAAAGGAATTCGACATTGTCTAATTTGGCGACGACGATCCGATCAATTTGATTTGTCAGTGGTGTTACTAGGCTCACTCTTCGATCTCTTCGACTTCGTACAACCAAACCGAGACTCTGCTCGGCCGCGCTTGATCTCCTTCGCTGTACCAACTTGCTGCGCTGTAGGTGCCATGTAGATGCTGTCGTCTCGGAACCTGGCTGGGACAAATGGAAGGACGTTGCTGTACATGTCGTGAAGCTTCTCTGGATTCGGTGGTGGTGGGTCGAGCGGTCGCAACTCGGCGAACGCTGCGTCCACAGCGTCGTTGTCCCAGCTTGCGTCTTTGTCGCGGCGCAAATCGTGGAACACGATCTTGCTTTGTGGTGCCTTGCGGCACTCGACGACGCCAGGGTTCGACGAGCACATGCGGAAGGGCTGGAACGAGGTGATTCCTGGGAGCTTCTTGTAGATCTCGCTCAGACGCGTCTCGTAGTATCTGAAGCTGGCACCCGCGTTGCTCATCTCCATGACCTGACTGCCCTCTGCTGCTTGCACGACATCGAGCACATGCGCGAACGTCCAGCAGTCTTCACGGCGGTACTTCTTTCGGATCACGCCAAAGCCGCAGTCACACGAGTTCTTCGTGTGGCCTTTCACGAGAAACTTCAGGTTGACCTCGCGCAGGAGACCGGTGTGTGTCAGTAGAAGCAGGAACGCCAAGACGATGCTGTTCTTGTTCTGACCGCAGCAGTTGTCGGCATAGAACGTCATCGTCCTGGCGCTCCCGCGCTCGCTCGTGACGATGCTCTTGGAACGCAGATACGCGTCGAGCATGGACACGACTTCGTTCGTGCCCTTTCCTCCGTCTCGCTCAGTGTAGACAAAGTTTGTCTGGAGGTACCTGGCCTCGCTATGAATGCCAAAGACCGAGACCCCCACGAGCGACTGATAGTACCAGGAGCTTGGTTGTGACGCGCAGCTGGGGATCGTGAGTTCTGCGAGAAGTCAAACGTGACGACGTCGTGGTCGTCGGTCACTTCGAGTCGGTCACGTTGGTACTGGAACCTGTGCGCAAAACAAACTGATCGTTAACGCCATTGTCACTCGCAACACCAAGACCAGCTCACTCGCTCACCTCATGGCCTTCGCTGTCTCTACGTGCTCGCCGTAGTCACGACCCTCGAGCTGGTCGATAACTGCGTCCGACTCACGCGGTAGGCGATTCTTGTGAATGGTGCACAGGTCGCACACATTGTCGCGAGGGGAGCGGATGCGAACGAGCGGGCAGAGACGCCGCGCCACACTGCGGAAGTGAGTCAGACTGGGGAGGTCGATTGCGTCTTCAGTGCGCTGGAGCTGCTCGGCCGACTCTTCGACGTGAAGCAAGTACTGCTGGTGGATAAAGCGCCAAGTGTCGCTGGCCGGAAGCAAGGTGTAGATCTCGGTCTCGTAGCGCACTACAGCGCATCCGTCTCGAGTCTCTCTGCGGCGGCGGCGAAGCGGAGCCATCTCGCCAACACACACAGCATAGTCTTGTAGCCAGGACGCGATGGCTTCGTGATCGTCGCGCTCAGCGTGCCTGTTGCGAGTGTTTCCGTGTTCGCCTTGTGTGATGAAGCCTGCTTTCACTCGTCGACGCAGTCTATCAATGCAAGCGCGCACAAGTGTCTGTTAGTGCTAGATCAGAGCGGCACACAGCCACGCAGCCATACAGCCAAGTGACACAACGCTACCTCGTGAGTGTGGCGTCGCCAATGTTGTAGCATTTCACGAATGGAGCTCGAGACACAGGGCCAACGATTGGCACGTAGTAGTCGAAGCGACTGCGCACTCCTGTCGATCTCGTGCGCTTTCCCGTCTCCATGTGCATGCACACGCTCAAGACTGAGAGCATGGATGTCGTCGCCTCGGCCTTTGAAATGGTGCTGTGCGCAAAGAGGAACTTCTCGACCGACGCCTCTCGACCGTGCAGGCACTGCCGATCGCAGCAGGTTGCGCCGACGACGTGTTGCACTCGTCCGCGCCACTCGTCACTGCGCGGCGTCCACTCGGAGTTGCTCTCTTCTGCTTCATCCTCGGACCCGTCGTCGTCCTCTGAGTCGTACTCATAGAGAGACTCTTCGTCCTCTGGCACAACGTACTCTTCATCGTCGCTCTCCTCTGCGCTCGGGAGGCTCCACGCCACACTCATTCGTGCTGCTCTGCTCGCCATGTTCGCTGCGTGTTGTTGGTGCGTTTGTTTTCGACGAAAGCGTTTTTGGCTCGTATCTCCGTTCCCTTGTAAGTACGAAAAACCAATGGTTTAACTTCAAAGGCCGTTTTCTAAAAAACCTTAAATGGCTATAACGATCACTTTGATTTGAATGGTCTCAAATAGAGAAAAAACAGGCGGAATGGACCGTCAGGTAGCGTAATACTTTCATTAAGTACGATATCGTTTAGACCAGGGTATACATTTTCAGGTCAAGCTGGAGCCGATTTTGTGAACGATTTTGACCAAATCACAATGCCTGCCTCCACTTAAGTACGAATTCGAGGACGTAATGCGTCGCGAGCTCGCGCAGGTCTCGGCTTACGAGCCGGTAGCGGCGGATGACGGTGGCACTGCTGCTCGTGTCAGCGGCAGCACGAGGGCGCGGCGCTTGTTGTCGAGTCATGGCGGTGGTGCGAGGAGGTGGCGATGCGGTGCTTGTGTGCAAATTGAGTTGTGAGCTTCGATCTCGCGCTCTCGAGCTTGCCAACCCACTGCGAAAAGAACCTAGGTTATTCTCTAATTTAAAAATCAGTACTAGTAATTTTGTGAGCACTGTCAAGGCTCTATTAATCATTATGTAACTGCGAGGCACCTCAGTATTTGCATAATGAGACCAGAAAAACCTTAATAATCGTTAACGCCTAAGTTCGAAAACGCAACCAGCACCATTTTTGAAATCTGCGCAATCTCCTCTACACGCTGGTGCTGTCCGATATTAAAAACCTTGAGTAGAAATTTTTTATGAGCGATTTTTTTACTTTTTCATTCAGTAAATTTATGGAGCTGTATCTGCTAGTTTAAGTTTGAACCTCAAAATCGCTATATTTACAGAGAAAACGCAAGTTTTCTTCACCACAAAACAGAATGATCTCTAGTGAACATCATTTTCGACATACTCTTTCCTTTCGAACATTACATTTTACCTGCTATTCCTTATTTTGACACCTGTAAAAAAGGAATTCGACATTGTCTAATTTGGCGACGACGATCCGATCAATTTGATTTGTCAGTGGTGTTACTAGGCTCACTCTTCGATCTCTTCGACTTCGTACAACCAAACCGAGACTCTGCTCGGCCGCGCTTGATCTCCTTCGCTGTACCAACTTGCTGCGCTGTAGGTGCCATGTAGATGCTGTCGTCTCGGAACCTGGCTGGGACAAATGGAAGGACGTTGCTGTACATGTCGTGAAGCTTCTCTGGATTCGGTGGTGGTGGGTCGAGCGGTCGCAACTCGGCGAACGCTGCGTCCACAGCGTCGTTGTCCCAGCTTGCGTCTTTGTCGCGGCGCAAATCGTGGAACACGATCTTGCTTTGTGGTGCCTTGCGGCACTCGACGACGCCAGGGTTCGACGAGCACATGCGGAAGGGCTGGAACGAGGTGATTCCTGGGAGCTTCTTGTAGATCTCGCTCAGACGCGTCTCGTAGTATCTGAAGCTGGCACCCGCGTTGCTCATCTCCATGACCTGACTGCCCTCTGCTGCTTGCACGACATCGAGCACATGCGCGAACGTCCAGCAGTCTTCACGGCGGTACTTCTTTCGGATCACGCCAAAGCCGCAGTCACACGAGTTCTTCGTGTGGCCTTTCACGAGAAACTTCAGGTTGACCTCGCGCAGGAGACCGGTGTGTGTCAGTAGAAGCAGGAACGCCAAGACGATGCTGTTCTTGTTCTGACCGCAGCAGTTGTCGGCATAGAACGTCATCGTCCTGGCGCTCCCGCGCTCGCTCGTGACGATGCTCTTGGAACGCAGATACGCGTCGAGCATGGACACGACTTCGTTCGTGCCCTTTCCTCCGTCTCGCTCAGTGTAGACAAAGTTTGTCTGGAGGTACCTGGCCTCGCTATGAATGCCAAAGACCGAGACCCCCACGAGCGACTGATAGTACCAGGAGCTTGGTTGTGACGCGCAGCTGGGGATCGTGAGTTCTGCGAGAAGTCAAACGTGACGACGTCGTGGTCGTCGGTCACTTCGAGTCGGTCACGTTGGTACTGGAACCTGTGCGCAAAACAAACTGATCGTTAACGCCATTGTCACTCGCAACACCAAGACCAGCTCACTCGCTCACCTCATGGCCTTCGCTGTCTCTACGTGCTCGCCGTAGTCACGACCCTCGAGCTGGTCGATAACTGCGTCCGACTCACGCGGTAGGCGATTCTTGTGAATGGTGCACAGGTCGCACACATTGTCGCGAGGGGAGCGGATGCGAACGAGCGGGCAGAGACGCCGCGCCACACTGCGGAAGTGAGTCAGACTGGGGAGGTCGATTGCGTCTTCAGTGCGCTGGAGCTGCTCGGCCGACTCTTCGACGTGAAGCAAGTACTGCTGGTGGATAAAGCGCCAAGTGTCGCTGGCCGGAAGCAAGGTGTAGATCTCGGTCTCGTAGCGCACTACAGCGCATCCGTCTCGAGTCTCTCTGCGGCGGCGGCGAAGCGGAGCCATCTCGCCAACACACACAGCATAGTCTTGTAGCCAGGACGCGATGGCTTCGTGATCGTCGCGCTCAGCGTGCCTGTTGCGAGTGTTTCCGTGTTCGCCTTGTGTGATGAAGCCTGCTTTCACTCGTCGACGCAGTCTATCAATGCAAGCGCGCACAAGTGTCTGTTAGTGCTAGATCAGAGCGGCACACAGCCACGCAGCCATACAGCCAAGTGACACAACGCTACCTCGTGAGTGTGGCGTCGCCAATGTTGTAGCATTTCACGAATGGAGCTCGAGACACAGGGCCAACGATTGGCACGTAGTAGTCGAAGCGACTGCGCACTCCTGTCGATCTCGTGCGCTTTCCCGTCTCCATGTGCATGCACACGCTCAAGACTGAGAGCATGGATGTCGTCGCCTCGGCCTTTGAAATGGTGCTGTGCGCAAAGAGGAACTTCTCGACCGACGCCTCTCGACCGTGCAGGCACTGCCGATCGCAGCAGGTTGCGCCGACGACGTGTTGCACTCGTCCGCGCCACTCGTCACTGCGCGGCGTCCACTCGGAGTTGCTCTCTTCTGCTTCATCCTCGGACCCGTCGTCGTCCTCTGAGTCGTACTCATAGAGAGACTCTTCGTCCTCTGGCACAACGTACTCTTCATCGTCGCTCTCCTCTGCGCTCGGGAGGCTCCACGCCACACTCATTCGTGCTGCTCTGCTCGCCATGTTCGCTGCGTGTTGTTGGTGCGTTTGTTTTCGACGAAAGCGTTTTTGGCTCGTATCTCCGTTCCCTTGTAAGTACGAAAAACCAATGGTTTAACTTCAAAGGCCGTTTTCTAAAAAACCTTAAATGGCTATAACGATCACTTTGATTTGAATGGTCTCAAATAGAGAAAAAACAGGCGGAATGGACCGTCAGGTAGCGTAATACTTTCATTAAGTACGATATCGTTTAGACCAGGGTATACATTTTCAGGTCAAGCTGGAGCCGATTTTGTGAACGATTTTGACCAAATCACAATGCCTGCCTCCACTTAAGTACGAATTCGAGGACGTAATGCGTCGCGAGCTCGCGCAGGTCTCGGCTTACGAGCCGGTAGCGGCGGATGACGGTGGCACTGCTGCTCGTGTCAGCGGCAGCACGAGGGCGCGGCGCTTGTTGTCGAGTCATGGCGGTGGTGCGAGGAGGTGGCGATGCGGTGCTTGTGTGCAAATTGAGTTGTGAGCTTCGATCTCGCGCTCTCGAGCTTGCCAACCCACTGCGAAAAGAACCTAGGTTATTCTCTAATTTAAAAATCAGTACTAGTAATTTTGTGAGCACTGTCAAGGCTCTATTAATCATTATGTAACTGCGAGGCACCTCAGTATTTGCATAATGAGACCAGAAAAACCTTAATAATCGTTAACGCCTAAGTTCGAAAACGCAACCAGCACCATTTTTGAAATCTGCGCAATCTCCTCTACACGCTGGTGCTGTCCGATATTAAAAACCTTGAGTAGAAATTTTTTATGAGCGATTTTTTTACTTTTTCATTCAGTAAATTTATGGAGCTGTATCTGCTAGTTTAAGTTTGAACCTCAAAATCGCTATATTTACAGAGAAAACGCAAGTTTTCTTCACCACAAAACAGAATGATCTCTAGTGAACATCATTTTCGACATACTCTTTCCTTTCGAACATTACATTTTACCTGCTATTCCTTATTTTGACACCTGTAAAAAAGGAATTCGACATTGTCTAATTTGGCGACGACGATCCGATCAATTTGATTTGTCAGTGGTGTTACTAGGCTCACTCTTCGATCTCTTCGACTTCGTACAACCAAACCGAGACTCTGCTCGGCCGCGCTTGATCTCCTTCGCTGTACCAACTTGCTGCGCTGTAGGTGCCATGTAGATGCTGTCGTCTCGGAACCTGGCTGGGACAAATGGAAGGACGTTGCTGTACATGTCGTGAAGCTTCTCTGGATTCGGTGGTGGTGGGTCGAGCGGTCGCAACTCGGCGAACGCTGCGTCCACAGCGTCGTTGTCCCAGCTTGCGTCTTTGTCGCGGCGCAAATCGTGGAACACGATCTTGCTTTGTGGTGCCTTGCGGCACTCGACGACGCCAGGGTTCGACGAGCACATGCGGAAGGGCTGGAACGAGGTGATTCCTGGGAGCTTCTTGTAGATCTCGCTCAGACGCGTCTCGTAGTATCTGAAGCTGGCACCCGCGTTGCTCATCTCCATGACCTGACTGCCCTCTGCTGCTTGCACGACATCGAGCACATGCGCGAACGTCCAGCAGTCTTCACGGCGGTACTTCTTTCGGATCACGCCAAAGCCGCAGTCACACGAGTTCTTCGTGTGGCCTTTCACGAGAAACTTCAGGTTGACCTCGCGCAGGAGACCGGTGTGTGTCAGTAGAAGCAGGAACGCCAAGACGATGCTGTTCTTGTTCTGACCGCAGCAGTTGTCGGCATAGAACGTCATCGTCCTGGCGCTCCCGCGCTCGCTCGTGACGATGCTCTTGGAACGCAGATACGCGTCGAGCATGGACACGACTTCGTTCGTGCCCTTTCCTCCGTCTCGCTCAGTGTAGACAAAGTTTGTCTGGAGGTACCTGGCCTCGCTATGAATGCCAAAGACCGAGACCCCCACGAGCGACTGATAGTACCAGGAGCTTGGTTGTGACGCGCAGCTGGGGATCGTGAGTTCTGCGAGAAGTCAAACGTGACGACGTCGTGGTCGTCGGTCACTTCGAGTCGGTCACGTTGGTACTGGAACCTGTGCGCAAAACAAACTGATCGTTAACGCCATTGTCACTCGCAACACCAAGACCAGCTCACTCGCTCACCTCATGGCCTTCGCTGTCTCTACGTGCTCGCCGTAGTCACGACCCTCGAGCTGGTCGATAACTGCGTCCGACTCACGCGGTAGGCGATTCTTGTGAATGGTGCACAGGTCGCACACATTGTCGCGAGGGGAGCGGATGCGAACGAGCGGGCAGAGACGCCGCGCCACACTGCGGAAGTGAGTCAGACTGGGGAGGTCGATTGCGTCTTCAGTGCGCTGGAGCTGCTCGGCCGACTCTTCGACGTGAAGCAAGTACTGCTGGTGGATAAAGCGCCAAGTGTCGCTGGCCGGAAGCAAGGTGTAGATCTCGGTCTCGTAGCGCACTACAGCGCATCCGTCTCGAGTCTCTCTGCGGCGGCGGCGAAGCGGAGCCATCTCGCCAACACACACAGCATAGTCTTGTAGCCAGGACGCGATGGCTTCGTGATCGTCGCGCTCAGCGTGCCTGTTGCGAGTGTTTCCGTGTTCGCCTTGTGTGATGAAGCCTGCTTTCACTCGTCGACGCAGTCTATCAATGCAAGCGCGCACAAGTGTCTGTTAGTGCTAGATCAGAGCGGCACACAGCCACGCAGCCATACAGCCAAGTGACACAACGCTACCTCGTGAGTGTGGCGTCGCCAATGTTGTAGCATTTCACGAATGGAGCTCGAGACACAGGGCCAACGATTGGCACGTAGTAGTCGAAGCGACTGCGCACTCCTGTCGATCTCGTGCGCTTTCCCGTCTCCATGTGCATGCACACGCTCAAGACTGAGAGCATGGATGTCGTCGCCTCGGCCTTTGAAATGGTGCTGTGCGCAAAGAGGAACTTCTCGACCGACGCCTCTCGACCGTGCAGGCACTGCCGATCGCAGCAGGTTGCGCCGACGACGTGTTGCACTCGTCCGCGCCACTCGTCACTGCGCGGCGTCCACTCGGAGTTGCTCTCTTCTGCTTCATCCTCGGACCCGTCGTCGTCCTCTGAGTCGTACTCATAGAGAGACTCTTCGTCCTCTGGCACAACGTACTCTTCATCGTCGCTCTCCTCTGCGCTCGGGAGGCTCCACGCCACACTCATTCGTGCTGCTCTGCTCGCCATGTTCGCTGCGTGTTGTTGGTGCGTTTGTTTTCGACGAAAGCGTTTTTGGCTCGTATCTCCGTTCCCTTGTAAGTACGAAAAACCAATGGTTTAACTTCAAAGGCCGTTTTCTAAAAAACCTTAAATGGCTATAACGATCACTTTGATTTGAATGGTCTCAAATAGAGAAAAAACAGGCGGAATGGACCGTCAGGTAGCGTAATACTTTCATTAAGTACGATATCGTTTAGACCAGGGTATACATTTTCAGGTCAAGCTGGAGCCGATTTTGTGAACGATTTTGACCAAATCACAATGTTTTTTTCAGCAACAGGATTAAACTATGTATCTGCTTGCCTTTCTCATGACTCACTTTGAAAGTGAGTTGGCGTGGTAGACATCAGTGTGAAAAAGTATGCGTTACGGGGAGGTTTGACCTCTATAGTGTATATGTTTAGTGTACGCAAGGTGTTTCAGAAAACACGTCAGGCGAAATACCCTCTCGTTTCCGATCGAGATCAGCAGCGTTCGCTTTTCGCGAACTCAAGTAGATTCGAATCTGTTTTTTTGAGATTCTAATCGGGGTAGAAACGGGCGTCGCAATTTTCTGAACAAACCATAGTTTGTTTAAGTGTTCGAAAAAAACATTGCGAAACGCTGCGTTCATTTGACCAAATCACAATGTTTTTTTCAACAACTAGATTAAACTATGAAGTGTTCAGAAAATTGCGACGCCTGTTTCTACCCAGCGGGGTGTCATCTCTCCTAATGTTTTTTTCAAATTCAGGTAGATAATTTAAGCGGCGACAAAACGAGCGTGAGTGCGCATGTTCGAGCCGATCAAGGAGAACACGATGCTCGTGCTCAAGCAGGACCACAAGGCGTTCTGCGCGCAGATCCAGGTGAAGACGCTCAAGGACCGTCTCAAGGCCGAGAAACACGGCTCAGCGCCCGTGAAGACGAGCTTCTTGTCCAAGATCAAGCTCTTCTAGGACCCGACGCATGCGACGCGATGCAGCTAGTGCTCGTTGCACTGCGCGGATGCTTCCACACTCACTCACTCTCTCTCGCCCGCATCGACTGCATGACTCCGTCACTCAATCTTATATAAGACGACGACAACAATGACGACGCACGCGCTTCAGTCCACGCGTTCTCTATCGCGAGTGTCACTCGCTCATGCTCTTGCTCTCACTCTGGTTACTCCTCTTGTCTCCACACTGTCGATGCAACCAAGCGAACGCTACAAGACGTCAAAGGACAAACCGCCTTCATCGTCGCAGCACTCGTACTTGGACTAGTGCATTGACCTCTTCGCGCACATGCGAGCTCGAGTGACGGTGTGTTGCTCATGACACTGCTAGAAGCGTGTGCACTGAAGCGTGGCTTGATTCCATGCAAGCACGCTACACGCTTGAGACAACGAATCATTCAGCTGTGAGCAGCAACAGTGCTTCATGCACTGCTCTCTCCAGCCGAGACCGATACTCGCATCCTCCGCTCACCCGATTGGCAACTACTCGGTGCAACGATCTCAGTGCGTTTGGTAGGAGCGAGGATCTCAGCGCGTTTGATCGGAGAGAGGATCTCAGCACGTTTGATCGGAGCGACGAGAAGACGAGCTTGTTCGCGCTGTGGTGCGCATTGGCAAGCGACGCGCGAGACAGCGCTGCCAATGCAAAGTGGCAAAAAGAGCCGAGACAGAGGGCGGACCTGCGCCATTGCGCTTCGAGCGAGCGTCGTGTTCACGATGCTGCGCCGCACCGCGCGTTGATCGGCTGATCCGCGTCCGAAGCACAGGCGTGTGTGTGATCGGTCACTTGACAACAACAACAACAACAACAACAACAACAACAACATCGGCGAGGACAGCAATTGAGCAAGCCGCTGAGCACTGTTGCGTGGTGTGGTGGTGCGGCAATGCGTTCAAAATATCGATAGTGCGTAAATCGAGGGAGAGTTGCCACCATCCTGAGCAATCGGACAACTGGCTCGCACAAGAAATCAGAGAGCGCACTTCGCTGTTCGCTCGCTCGCTCGCTCTCTCTTGTTGTTGTTCGAGTCGCGTTGGTTGACAGAGAGCACTGTGCGCATGCGAGCGATCGCTGCACATCGGTCGCCGAAATCGAGTGCTGCGTGAGTGCTTTGTTAGCGAGACCGATAGCAGCACGCAGCACGCGCGCTCGGACTCTACCTGCAGCAGTCGAGCATATCTTGCCTTTTCACTTTGCCAATCACTGCCAAAAGTGCATTGTCTGCTGATTTCGTCGACTGGTGTGTGTGCCGCAAATCGCAGCACAACTTCTTTGACATGCTCTCGCTCTTGCGAACAAAGCACTCACTCCGTGTCGCTGACTGTCAAACACCGTCGAGCACGCTCTTGCAAGACGAGCGGACGGTTCTCGCGCCGTCGCGTTCACACACACACAACGCCAACAGTGGCAACGACAGTGGCAGCGACGGCGGCAACACCAACAACAGTGGCAGCAGGAGCAACGGTAGCGGCGACGAAACGAGAAGAGACCTTGCGAAACCTGAGCGTGAGTGCGCGTTATAGAGCCCATCCAGATGGCTCGACAATGATGCGGACAGGAAGGAAGCGCGCAAAGGGTACTCCCCTCACTGTAAGTGTACAGTTCTGCGTCGGCGCGTGGACAGCCGGCGAGTCTGTTTTGCAGCGAAACGGGTGGCGGCCTCGCACATCGTTGCGGATGCGAGAGAGCGCTCTCTCGCGCCCGCCCGCACGCCCGCCACTGCCGCCTGCTGCTGACCCGACCAGACGCGCGGAGCCTCGCTCGGTTGATCGATCGATCGACATCGCGCTCGTTGGTCTCAGCGCTCAGTCTGTCTTCGGCGATCGAGCGAGCGACACACACGCGCACGCGCACACAGAGAGCGACTCGCGAGCGAGCGTCCTGCCATAGACTTGCCCGCCGTCCTGCGCACCACATCGCACCGGTAGCAGCACCAGCGCACGCACAACGCACAGCACACAGACACACAGACACAGCTCCATCATGATGCGCAAGATCACTGGCATGACGCCGAACCCGTCCGGGTCGGTCTTGAGCCTCACGCCGCTGAGCACGAACCAGCAGCGCAAGTTCTCCGACATCTCGATGCAGCAGTACGAGTACGAGCTCCGCACGGACTTCACGCGCAAGAAGTCCAAGCAGCACGACGGCGCTGGACCCGGCGGCATCCCGCTCCTGCACGAGAACATGGAGCTCAAGGACATGTTCACGTCGTCGTACGACCACACGGCGCGCGTGAGCGTCGTGCTGCTGCTCATCGGCGTCGCCGCCGGCATCGGTCTCGGTCTCTTCCTCGACAACAAAGAGGTCGGAAAGGACGCCGAGTCGTGGATCTCGCTCCCCGGCGAGCTCTTCATCGACGCGCTCACGTGCTTGATCACGCCGATGGTCTTCTGCTCCGTCGTGACGTGCATCGGTGAGCTTGTGCTCGCTGGCAAGGCTCGATCGATCGGCGGTCGCACGCTCGCGTACTTTGCCATGGCGTCGATCACGTCGTCGTCGATCGGCACGATCTTTGGCGCGATCTTCTCGCCATTCTTCAAGCACAACGCCGCTGAAGTCAAGCCCGCGCTGCCGTCGGTCATGACGTTCCGGTGCCCGAACGACATGTTCCTCTCGCAAGCACTGAACGGCTCGCTCGTGTGCTCAGAGACACTGAGCTCGGTGCGCGAGACGCAGTTCTTCCTGAACGACACGTCGAGCTTCTTCACGCTCGCGAACACGACGTACTCGGCGCTCTCGGTCTCGGACCAGATCATCAGCATCCTCAACACGATGGTGCCAGCGAACGTCGTGAGTGCGTTCGCCGAAGGCGCGAACCTGAGTGTGATCATGTTCGCGTTCGTGTTCGGCATCGCCGTCGTCAAGGGCTACGACTCGCGCCCGGGCGTCGAGAACTACCCGCTCCTGCTCATTGCGCACGCGAACGTCATGCTCCGCATGATGATCAACATGGTCGTCGCGTACATGCCGATCGCCGTCATCTCGCTCATTGCCGGCTCGATGGCATCGACCGACTCGGCCACGAACATCCTCGAGAACGTGCTGTTCCTGATCCTGGCGCTCGCTACCGCGCTCCTCACGCTCCTCTTTGGCGTCATGGGCACGGCGCTCGCCGTCACGACGCGGACCAACATCTTCAAGTACCTCAAGCACATCGTCCCGGCGCAGGTGTTCATCTTTGGGTGCTCGTCGTCGATCGCGACGCTCCCAATGACGATGCGGTGCGTCGACGCATCCGGGCAGGTCTCGCGCCCGCTCTCGCGCTTCGTGCTCTCGATCGGCGCCACGAGCAACTTGAACGGCACGGCCGTGTACATGCCGCTCGCGTGCATCTTCCTCGCCAAGGCAGGCGGCTACTCGAGCGAGCTCACGCCGCTGAACCTGATCATCCTTGCGATCGTCGGCTCGATCTCGTCGCTCGGCGTCGCGCCCGTGCCACACTCGGGTCTTGTGATGGTCATCACGGTGTGGAAGACCGTGTTTGGGCACCCAATGCCTGCGGCGTTCTCGATCCTCGTCGGCGCTGACTGGATCCTCAACCGCATGCGCGCGATCGTGAACATCACGAACGACACGATCATCGCGCGGATCATCGCGGAGCAGTGCGACGAGACGCAGCTCTCGGACGCTGGCGCGCACGACATGTACGCGATGGAGGACAGTATCCTCACGCCGCCGTCGCTCGTGGAGCATCACCATTGAATCCCACGCGATGGCGGTCACCACCAGTCGGAGCCAACGCCGCGGCGCCGAGACGCAGCGCGCGCCAACGACCCGAGCAAGAGCAGCAGCAGTCTCGGGAGCAGTGGCGCGAGTGGCACGCACAGTGGTGGTCACCATCACGTCGTGACGAGCAAGAGTCCGCGAACACAGCGCCTGCCGTCGCAGGAGCCGCTGCCGCGCGACTCGACGCGAACCGGTGTCTTCCTCTGACGAGCAGAGCAGCACCGAGCGCGCGTGTGAGGTTGTGTATCTAAGACGTGCGTATGAGAGAATGTATCAACACCATCAGCCAACACTGTCAGTCTTCTCCATTCCTCTCATCCATTGGTCGCCTGGTGCTACAGCGTGACGACGCAGAAGTCGGTGCGGCCGATCGCAACGAGCGCGTCGCCTGTCGGACTCCAGCGCACGCCCATGGCTTTGAAGTCGTCTGGACAAGTTGTAGCGGCAGGCGATCGTTAGCTCCAGATCCTGGCCAACGACTGAAGACAAGTGAGGACGTACCGCCAGGCACATCGATCCACGAGACGCCAGTCGTCGGTGTCCACAAGTACACGCGGTTCTCGCCAGCGCAGAGCGCGAGGCGCGTCGCGACAGGGTCCCACCGGACGTTCCGAACTGGCTGCATGAGCGAGACGACCGAGTGGAGCGTCATGGTCTCGGTCGCCCAGATCCAGACGTTGTGCGGCATCAAGTCACTCTTCGTCGCCACGAACGCCGAGTCGCAGCTCCACGCGACGCGGCTCACGCCCATCTTGGGGTTCTCTCGCCTACAGGCGCCAGTCAGTCCGTCAGTCCATCAGTCAGTTAGTCAGACGCGCACAGGCAGGCACAACGCCACGGAGCCACTGGCGCACGTACAATGGATCTGGCGTTGTCGTGAGGACAGAGAACGGCGGCGCGCGCACGACGAAGCAAACCTCACGCATGCGGCGGCCGCCAGCGGCGCTTGCAGCAGCTGACGCTGCGCGCGACGAGTTCGACAGCAGCGACGACGACGATGAGCCTGTCTGCGAAGTGATCGGTACGCGCTTGCCGGCGGGTCGATCTGCCACAGGTGCGTCGGCAAAGTGCTCTTCGTACTCGACTGCGTGGGCATTGAAGCGCGTGGTCGTGACTGCGAGCGCTTCGTGGTCCAGGTCGGCGATCGGCTGCCAGTGGAGGTGGCTCAGCACGCGCAAGTGGTCGTCGTAGCTCCCGAGCGCGAGGAACTGACCGGACGTCGACCATGCGATCGCTCGCAGCCCAAGTGCGTGTTCGTACGCCTAGTACAGTCCCACACGAGAGCGAGTGAGCAGCAGCAGCAGCGATGATACGAAGAAGAAGGCACTAGGACGGACCTGGTACTTGGCGAGGAGCGTGCCGTTCGCAGCGTAGAGCAGGATGCGGAACTCGAGATGCGTGTCGCGGACCGCGATCGTCCTAGCGTGAGAGAGTGTGTGAGAGGACAAAGTCGTCAGTACGCGAGTGCTCGCGACAGTGCGATGCATAGTTCCGAGCCCAACGGACGTACGAGTTGTCGGGCGACCACGCGATCTCGGCGCAGTCGTAGCTCTCGAGCGCAAAGTGCGTCACGAGCTCCCAGGACGCGCAGCTGTAGAGACCGATGAAGTCCTGCAGGCGCAATGCGTGTGTCAGGGATCTGTGCGACGACTGTGGCCCATGACAAGAGAGAGAGTACGAGGTGGACGGCAGACGAACCTTGCAGTCGTGGCGCTCCGCGACTGCGAGTAGCGCGCCGTCTGCGCTGAACGAGAAGCCGTCGGCCGCGAGCTTAGGGCTCCGGAGGACGTACTTGGCGCTGTCCTGGAGCGACCATACGGTCGCGTGGAGCTGAAAGTCCGAGACCGTGACAAAGTGGCGCGAGTCGGGCGACCACTTGGCGTAGACCTGCTCGAGTGCGAGCGTCAGTCTATCGTTTGCGTCTCAAGAGCGACGGCTGCTGTCTGACTGAATGAGAGAGCGCACGTACCATGCCAGCAACGCCTTCGCTGATCTTGCACGTCCACGATGAGTCTTTGACAGACCAGATCTGTGGTCATGAGCAGCAAGAGAGGCAAGCGCAGCAGTCAGTAGATGTGTATCGCTAAGATGCATGGTGTGGTTGACAATGAGAGCGACGAGCGCGACCTGGACGATCGCGCGCTTGTACATCGCAGTCGAGACGAGCTGCGAGTCGTCGGACCAAGCGATCGACTGGATCGCGTCGAGCGCCGAGTACTGCTGCACTATCTGGAGCGTCGAGCGCTCGCGGATCACAAGGCGACTGCCATGGGCGAGTGCGAGGTATTGACCGCACGGCGACCACTGCACGAGTCCACTGCTCGCTTTCAAGATCGCTGAGACCTCAGCTTCTAGCGGCGCTGTGTCGTCCAGAGCACGGTCATGTCCTTGCGTGCTCTGGTCATGCGCTGCGTGGCGCACATCTGCAGCACCAGCTCGCGCATCACTGCTCGTTGCGCCACTTGGGTGCATGCTCGATCGTGTCAAGATGGTTTGAAGGAGACAATCACGATAGTGAAGAAATCAAGATCTCGTAGCACTTGGCTGAACTCTCCTCTAGCAAATCCAGATAGTGCAATAAACCAGGATCGCGCACCAACCGACTGTCTTGGTTTCAGTATGGTGTACGATAACTTGCGCACAGACCGAGTACAAATCTGGTGTGACCACACACTTTTCGATACAAAAACCCAGTTTCACTTTCCTACTATAATGCAAATGAGGAAGTACGTCGTTTTTATAGACCATCGACACAAAAGCAAGCAAATGTGGAAACATCGAACAAGAAAATACCCTCAAAGTATGTGAGGAGAGATGACCTCCCGCGGGGTAGAAACAGGCGTCGCAATTTTCTGAACACTTCATAGTTTAATCTAGTTGTTGAAAAAAACATTGTGATTTGGTCAAATGAACGCAGCGTTTCGCAATGTTTTTTTCGAACACTTAAACAAACTATGGTTTGTTCAGAAAATTGCGACGCCCGTTTCTACCCCGATTAGAATCTCAAAAAAACAGATTCGAATCTACTTGAGTTCGCGAAAAGCGAACGCTGCTGATCTCGATCGGAAACGAGAGGGTATTTCGCCTGACGTGTTTTCTGAAACACCTTGCGTACACTAAACATATACACTATAGAGGGTAAACCTCCCCGTAACGCATACTTGTACACATCTATGACTATTAGACCAACTCGCGGCCAACCCGTCCCACAAATCGCGCACCAACGAGCCAAGTCGCAGCAGGCAGGAGCAGCCATGGCGGACGTCGAGATGACCGTCGTCGACGACACGCCGAGGTACTGCTCCGTGCGTCTGCACATGCGTGTATACGTGCATATGAGCTTCCTCCTATGTATTGTGTCATACTTACACACGCACGCACGCTCTCGCAGCTTTGAAGGCATTTCGTCTCGCAATCGCGCGACCGAGTCGTGGCCGTGGGTCGAGAAGTACCGGCCGTCGAGCCTCAGTGACTTGATCGCGCACCAGGAGATCATCTCGACGCTCAATCGACTCATCGACGCGCAGAAGCTCCCGCACTTGCTCTTCTACGGCCCACCCGGCACGGGCAAGACGTCGATGATCATCGCTGCGGCGCGCCGTCTCTACGGCAAGAACTACGGCTCCATGGTGCTCGAGCTCAACGCATCGGACGACCGCGGCATTGACGTCGTGCGCAATCAAATTAAAGAGTTCGCCGGCACGAAGAAGCTCTTTAGCTGCGGCGTGAAGCTCATTATCCTCGACGAAGCCGACTCGATGACGAACGACGCGCAGTTCTCGCTCCGTCGCGGTGCGTCCTCCTCTTGTGGCTTCATACACTCACACTCACATACTCACTCCCATGGTTGTATGAATGGACCATCACTCACTGCCACAAAGTGATTGAGAAGTACACAAAGAACGCGCGCTTCTGCCTCATCTGCAACTACGTGAGCAAGATCATCCCTGCGCTGCAGTCGCGCTGCACGCGCTTTCGCTTCGCGCCGCTGAACGAGAGCCAAGTGCGCGACCGCGTGAAGCACATCGCTGAGCTCGAAAAGTGCGTCTTGTATCTGTACTATGTCTTGTCATATGACCATCACTCACTGTCTCACTCTCACATGTACAATCACTCTTATAATGCAGACTCAATATGACTGACGACGGTTTCCAAGCGATCCTGCGTCTCGGCGCGGGCGACATGCGCCGGATCCTCAACATCCTCCAGGCGACGTCCATGGCGCACGATGTCGTGAACGAAGCGAACGTGTACATGTGCACGGGCAATCCGCTCCCAGCGGACGTCGCAGCGATCACGCAGTGGCTCTGGAACGACCGGTTCCCAGATGCCGTGCGCAAGTGCGCCGAGATGCAGAAGCGCAAGGGCTACGCCACGAGCGACATCCTCCAGGACGTCTACCGCGCCACGACCGACCTCGAGCTCCCGCCTGCGACGCGCATGTACGTCGTCGACGAGCTCGCGAAGCTCGAGCACCGGCTCGCGAGCGGCACGACCGAGGAGCTCCAGCTCACGGCGCTCGTGTCGGTCTTTGCGGTCGCGCGCGCGCAAATGGGCGACGCGGTTGCAGCGACGGCGTCCTAAGACCTGTAGGCGAGTGAGGGCGACGCCAGCAAGCAGCAGCTCAGGACGCCACAGACGGAATGACAATGAGATAGTGGAGAGAGACACTGGACGAAGGGAGGCAGCCAATGTTACGCACGCAGCAGCGCTGGTCGCTGCCAGATCGATCGATCGAGAGAGAGAGAGAGAGAGAGTGGAGATTGTGCGCAGTGCACTCACGACGACTCAGTCGCCGTCTGTTGTGCGTCGCTTACTTCTCTAGAAGCAGCACCTTGCCGATCGCGATCGTCTTGCCTTCGTCGCGGAGCGTGAGGCGCCCGAGCTGCGGCAGCGTCTCGAACGTCTCGAGCGTAATGCTCTGCTCGACTTCGATGCGGCAGATCACGCTCTGGCCCTGCTTGATGTACGTCACGGGCTTGCGCACGGGCTTACCAGTCTTCGGGTCAATCGGACGCAAGAGCTTCGTGATCGTGCACTCTTGCGCGATCGTGTGGCAGTGCAAGATGCACTTGTAGCCCGCCGTGAGCAGCGGCCGGTGCTCGAGCGTGTCGACGAGCGCGATCTGCGCCGCGAACGTGTGGATCGCGCGCGGCACGGGCTCGACCTTGTTGCCGCAGAGCACAAAGCCCTTCAGCACGTCTTCGAGGCCGCACGAGAGGCGCATCGTGACGTTCTCGCCAGGCTTCGCCGTGCGCACTGGGAGCTCGTTGATAAACACTTGCTGCACGATCGCCGTCGCGTTCGTCGGCATGAGCAGGACCTTCTGGCCCGTGCGCAGGACGCCAGACTCGACCTTGCCGAGCGCAATCGTGCCGCGCTCTTGGTAACGATCGAGGATCGGGACACGGAGCGGACCGTCGGGGTTCCGGTCGCCAATGTGCATCGTGTCCATGTAGTTGATGAGCGAGTCGCCTTCGTACCACGGCGCGGTCGCAGCGCTCACCTTTGTCTTGATGTTCTCGCCGTGGAGGCCAGTGACTGGGATGAACACGACGTCGCGCTTGACTGCAAAGCCGCACGTGCGCAGGAACGGCCGGAGCTTGTCGGCGCACTCGTCAAAGCGCTCCTTCGCCCACTTGCACTCGTCCATCTTGTTGATCACGACGATGAGCTTGTTGATTCCGAGCGTCTTGGCGAGCATCGCGTGCTCGCGCGTCTGGCCGCCGCGCTCAAAGCCCGTCTCGAACTCGCCCTTGCGCGCCGAGATCACGAGGATGCCAATGTCGGCCTGCGACGCGCCTTGGATCATGTTTGGCACGTAGTTCTTGTGCCCTGGCGCGTCCAAGATCGTGAACCGGCGGTTCGGCGTCTCAAAGTGCGCGCGGCCGACCTCGACGGTCTTGCCCTTCGCGCGCTCCTCTTCGCCTGTGTCCATGATGAACGCGAGGAACCACGAGTCGCGGTTCCGCGCCTTCGCCTCCTTTTCGAACCGCTCGATCGTGCGCTTGTCGACCATGTCCATGAGGTACAGGATGTTGCCCGAGAGCGTCGACTTGCCGGCGTCGACGTGGCCGATGAGCACGACGTTCAAGTGCTCGCGCGGGTCCTCTTCGATCAGCTCAGCTTCGTCGACCACGAACTCCTCCTCGTCCTCCGCGTCGCCGTCAGTAGCAGTAGCAGTAACCGCTGGCGCGTCGTCGACCGTGAGCTTCTCGACCTTTTCTTCGAGCGCTGCGGCCTTTGGCGACTCGACAGCTGGCGCCGTCTTCTTGGGCGACGCCACTGGCGTCGGTGGCTTTGCCGCCGCTGGAGCAGGAGGCGCAGGAGGCGCAGCGCCAAACACCGCCGCCTTCTTTGGCACTGGCATGACCGGGTTGAAGCTCGGCGCAGCAGGCGGCGCAGGTGGCGGCGGCGGCGCGAACGACGCCGGTGGCGCCCACGTCGATGCCGATGGGTTGAACGTGAACGCCTTCGCCGTCGGGTTCAGCTTGTTGTTGTTGTTGTCTTTGCACATGCGATGCAGCACACGCAGGCATTGGGAGAGAGGATTGCGTCGTTAGTTGTATGATGCATGCCCAGCAGCAGTACGGCAGATGCTTTGGCAGGTCTTGCACACTGCCACAGATCCATTCATTCATTCTTGCATCTCCACCACACGCGCCTCCTCCCTCCCTCTTTGGCCCCAAGAGCACACTTGCACTCCATTGAGAGAGAAGGAAGTGCAGCGCATGTGCTCGCAAGCTCGAGGGTGGGCACGCGGCAAGATGCAGCAGCGAGACGAACGTGCAACGCGAGGGACGCACCAGCCATTCTTGCGCAGTCAGTCGGTCGATCAATCGCTCTCGTCCTCTCCTCTCAGATCACTCGCTCGTTCGAAGTGGGTCTGTTTTGTGCTTCCAACGACTGGCCAAGCGAGAAGGGTCTCTTTGTCTTAGAGAAGAAAACGAGGTAGTCGTTTGCACTCCATTTAGGTTTGTTCTCATATTAAATGGATAAATTGGGTTTGAGCTAAATTGGGTACTAGTTTGCTTTGCCGTAAAATAAGGTACACTAGCCAAATATGTGTATAGTTTTATGTATTGCTCACAAAAGCGGGATCTCCCGCTTAAGTATACGTCCCTAAATCCCACTTATTCGGTCTTTCATTTGATCTTTGTATGAGAAGACCAAACAATTAAACCCACGTCGGTCTCCACGGTATGAATGTATGGAGTTGACCGAATAACTGAAAAAAACACCCAAAATCGATGAAACACCCACCCGCTTTTTTGTTTCGAGCCGAGCCAATTTGTTGATAAACTGCATACCCTTGCAAAACAGATACTGTACTCCCTTTATTCACTATCAAATTTTTAACATGAGCCGGACATGTTCCTTTTGCAAAATCAAATTTCGACCGGTTTGTTCGCCGGATTCGATACAAACTTCAAGTCAAACCCGGACGCGTGTCCAGCGTCCGGTTTGGCTACAAATTTCAAGTCATTTCCGGCGAACAAACTTTTGCTGTTGTTTTCCGATACAAACATTGTATCGTTTCGTAATAGATGAGCACTCACATACAATTCTCAAGTTTAATCACGAGCACGTCTTTTTCTTCACTATCAAGACTTATACTCCTGAGCACTCACATACAATGTGCAAGTTTGAACCCGAGCACCTTGTGTTCGTCACTCTCACAGTGCTACATGGCGCACGAGAGCCAGCAGCAAGGCGATGAAGCGAAAGCACTGCCGTCGCTGAGCACAGCGCTGCTAGTCGAGATGACACCGGAACAGCAGGTCTGTGTGCTCTACATGCACGGCCTCGGCACGGAGAACTCGGTCATCGCGAGCACACTTCAGATCGCGGGAACGAAAAGCCAAACTCCGACTGATGTCGTGCGTTCCTTTCTGAACCGAGTCGACGGGCATGGCCAGCGTCCACCGATCGTCCTGTTCGAGCCTCAACGATCCTCGCTCATCGATCGAGTCTACTTCTTTAACGACGAGATCGTCGACAACGACAACAACGACGGAGGAGTTGAAGACTACGTGGCTCTCTTCGACACCGTGCAGCACTCGCTAGATGCCGAAATGTACCTCATCACCTCACACAGAGTACGTTCACTGACTGACGGTCGACACAGCGCTTGCTTGCTTTCGATAGATAGATGCGACTGCAGACCACGAAGAAGCGCGTGCATGCCTAGGTGCTCGGATCCACTCATATGCAAGTCACGTGGGTCTGTTCATGTGACGGTACTATGAACGTGCGAGTCAGCAGCTCCAGACTTCCCACTCACTCACACCCTCAACACTCAAAATGTCGGTGGCTGTTCATCTTGTAGTAGCACCATTGCTACTCCTACCAACGGGATGCGCTTGAAGACTCACTTGCTCTCCTGCACGAGCAGTGTATGCGAAAGACCTCATGATTCGGTGTGAGCTGAAACAGACAGCTGATGCATCCATTGATGTACCCATGTCTGCTCAAAGGTGTAGCCATCTCGTTCTTGTGGGACTGACTCCGACAACTGGTTCGCTCGATGCAGGCGATCTACGATACAATCAACGACATGCTCAAAGACAACGGACGCACAACGCACGACGCAAGTAGCAGGTAGCAGAGATAAGATAGCGGAGACAACCAGCACGCGAGCATCTGGGCGGAACGGATGAGATGCGTGACAGTATCGAGCACCAGTCGCAATCCAGTCGTGAGCTATGAGCTGTAAACTGTACGCCGTGAGAGGAGCCGAGTGCCTCGTTGCCGTCAGATACACACACAGACGTACGTGTAGCATTGCTTGCAAGCACTTGTACCGCGGTGGTTTGTTTGTTTGTTTGTTTGTTGGTTGGTTGGTGCCGTGGACTCGAGATACAAGACGCGAGAGAAAAGACTGACTTGCTTGTTTGTTTGGACGCACAACAAGTCTCTCTCCAGCATGTTGTCAAGACGTGTGCTGTCAACTATCGCTCTCTCTCGGCCTCTCGCGACCACAAGCTCTTGCCAACACTGGCAGATGCATTCATCCATCCATCCATCCAATCACACCAGCATCCAACCATCCATCCATCTATCCATCTAATCAACACGATGCAAGACGCAAGGACGCAAGAAGCGAGGACGGCAGTATTGTTGCAAGACTCGAGCGATGATCGTCTAAGTTCGCTCACAGCAGCAACGCTAGTGACGGCAAGTCTAAGTCTGCATCTGCATCTGACTGCTGCACAAGTGCCGCGGACAGACATGCTCGCACACGGCGCTAGCCGCAAGGTATAAAGTGCACAATGGAAGGTGCAAGATGCAAGATGCAAGATGCAAAGTGCAAAGTGCACGATACAAGTCGCAAAGGCACACGTGCAAGTCGCAAACGCGTACGTGCAAGTTGCAGCCTTGAGGCACATACATGTCGTAGTTGCAAGATGCAAGACACAAGACACAAGACACAAGACACAAGACACAAGACACAAGACACAAGACACAGGTTGCGAGTTGCAAGTTGCTAGGTCCGAGACAAGCAAGTCAAAGCAAGGCAAGACGAGAAGACTCTCTGTTCTTGTGTCACTAGTATTGCTATCGTTATATATATTATCGTCATCCAAACGCGTCGGAGACGCAGCATCCATAAAGTTAAGCGAGCACACGACAAACAAGGAGCGAATGCTGCGCGCCAGAGCGTGCGAGTGGACCGAGGAGGGGGCGCGTCGAGAGGAGAGGTACCGTTGCTGTCCTCTGCTGCGCCAGCGGCCGCAAGCGACCGAGCTCGAGCTCGCGAGTGCACGTGCCTGGACAAGTGCACGTGCAAGCGAGCGAGCGCGCGTCGGTGCGTCTACGGCGCCTTCTCGCTCTTGCTCGGCTCGTTGCTGCTGCTTAGTGCGTTCGTCGCGCTCACTTTGACGTTGTGTAGCGTCTCGGTGACGTACCCCACTGCGTTGTGCACGAGCTCGGACGCGTTCTCGAGTAGCGTGTGGCTCCCCTCCTTTGCGTCCTTGGCCGTGTCCTGCGCCGCGTCCTTCACGTCCTCGGCCTTGTCTTCCACTGCCTCCTTCACGTCCTCGGCTGTCTCGGCCACTGCGTCTTTGACATCGCCCGCCTTGTCTGCGACTGCGTCCTTGATGTCGCCCGCCTTGTCCACTGCCGCCTCGGCCGCGTCCTCGAGCTTGTCCGAGACGCTGCTCGCCTGCTCGCTCAGCGCCTTCTGCGCCGCCGCGAACTGGTCCTTGAGCGACTCGAAGCCCGCGAGCGCCTTCTCGCGCGTCGCGTTCACGAACCCCGAGACCGCCGTCGCTGCGTCCGCGAGCCCGTCCTTTGCGCCGTCGGCCGCAGCGCTCACCGACGCCTGGAGCTTCGCGTCGTACGCCTCGCCGCTCTTCTTCAGGTCCTCGAGCGACGCGTGGACCTTATCGAGCGCACCCTTGGCCGACGCCACGAGCTCGGCCGACGCGTCTTGCGACTGCGCCTGGAGCTTGCTGCCGAACGCCTTGAGCTCGTCCACGGACGCGTTCGCCTGCGCGAGGCCGGCTTGGAAGAACGCGCTCGCTTGCTCCGAGACCTTGTTCTGCTCGTCAAAGTCCGCGAGCTTGGTCTTGAGCGACGCGAGGTACGCGGCCGTCTCGTCCGTGCCCTTCTGGATCTGCGCCTGGAGCTTCGCGAGTTCTTGCTGAGCAGTCATCGTAGTGTGTTGGTTGGGGGTGGTGGTGGTTGTTGTTGTTGGTGTGGTTGCGAATTGCAAAGTGAGCGTCTCGAGCACGTGTGTGCTCATTGCGTGCCGAGCGCAGTGCTCATTGCGTGCGCGCGTGCACATGGCTGCTACGGCTGCCGTTGTTTGTTGTTGGCGTCGTCGTCCAGCATTTCGCTGTCGTCGCAGCTGCTTGCTTGTTGACACGCGTGAAAGAAGACGCGGTGTGGCTCTCTTTGCAAGAGCAGTCAACGAACGGTCTCTCTACAGCAGCGATACAAATCAAGAGATCGCATGGCAGTTGACCGCTTCGCTTCTCGCTTCTCGATTCTCGCCTCGCAATTCTTTCTCTCTCTCACGATTTCTCTCGGTGCAAACAAAAAACGACGCAGGTCAAAACGCACGCCTCCCTCTAGAACCACATGCAGG
Organism: Pythium guiyangense; assembly: GCA_003730235.1. Classification (NCBI taxonomy): domain Eukaryota; phylum Oomycota; class Peronosporomycetes; order Pythiales; family Pythiaceae; genus Pythium; species Pythium guiyangense. Next base: position 334,067 of record QXDM01000042.1, on the reverse strand, counting down.
CACTTCAACGCCCGAGCGACCGAAACACCGCGTGGCTTGAATTTGGTGCTCTCAGACTCGATATACTCTCGCTGTCGCAGCGCATACTGCGTCCAAGCTCGCGCTGTCCGCTCAACTACCTTCTCTTGACTATGCGCCACTCTACACTATGCCGCAGCAAGCAACGCGCAGCAAGCGCAAACAGCGCAACAGCTCAGCTGCCAGCTCGACTCGACTCGACTCGACCGGAACTGACCCTCTCACCTGCTCGGTGCAGATGATGGCGCGAGCTACTTGCTTCCTTCCTTCCTTGCTGTGCGATGACCATTGACCCTTGACCCTTGACCATGGCGATTGACTAGAGCCTGTTGATCGCTGTAGACGATCACTAGCACGAGAACTCGGCAAGAGCGACGAGAACTTGGCAAGAGCGACGAGAGTGGTGGGAGCGTCTCCGCCATCTCCGCCATCATTACGCGTTCTAGTATCGTCCACACGACGGCATCTCGTCGTCCAGCACAACGGTTATCGTCACGATCGACTCGTTGCTTTGCTGTTTTGGTGTGCTGCGTGCTGTGCTTGGCGGGTGCTTGCCAGCAGACTAGCAGCAGCACGAGTGAGGGCGTGCCTGGAGTCGTCGTCTGGTTAGTGTTTTGCCTTGCTTTACAAGACGATGGCATGGTCCAAAGCAATCCGTGGCAAATGGCCACCAAATGAATGGTTGGTCGGCGGTGCGGTGCAGGCAGGCGTTGCCGCGCCGTGCGAGCTCGTAAACGAGCGTGTCTGTGTGTCCGTGTCCGCGTGTCCTGGCGAGGAGTCGTGCATACTCACATATATATTGCGAGCGCCGGATGCGGCAGACGCTCGATCCTCGGTTCGATATCAGCGGCTCGACTCAATGACCTCGGCGCGTTCAGAGTCCGCCCTTGCATGCGCGCGCACTCAGTCTGCAGCCGAGCTCACGTGCTTGCGTTGTACATGCCAGTGCTATCGCGACGCAGCACATCACAGCACAGCACAGCACAGCACAGCACAGCACAGCACAGCACAGCACGAGTACGAGCACGAGGTGCTGCCGCATGCTGCGCACAGAGACACATAGACACCCACAGACAGCGCTCAGTCACTCATGCCATCAGCGACGACACCATGTGTGGCGCGGCGCGAGAGCGAGTCTATTTGCGAGAGAGACTCGCGCGCTCGCCCGTGTCTGTGCGACACGAGCAAGACAGGTCAAAGAGCAAAAGAGCAGCCATGTTGAGTGGTGGGTGAACAAGATCGGATATCCGAAGCGACTTCGGCGCGAGTTCGTCTCGTTTTCTGAGTCCCGGCTCTCTTTCTGAGTCGACGCTGGCTTGCTTTGCCTTTTCGACGACACAGAGTGGGTGGGTGGGTGGGTGGGTGGGTGGGTGGTGCGAAATGGCTACACTCGATCAGTCAGTTCTAGTCAGTCAGCAGTCGATCGCGCGACCGAGGGTTTTTGCCCAGCACTGTAGTGGCTGTCGCACCACAGACACAAGTGCGTGCGTGCGCAAAGGATAATAGGTGCACGGCTGACACCGCCACCACTGCGGTCAACTGCCGACGATGATCGAAAGGCACGAGAGCTCGTGAGCATCAATAAGCGCTCGTGTGCATATTGTTGCTCGCGGCACATGATCGTGCGTGTATTGTGCGAGCGATCAGGACATATGTATGCACACACCGAAAGGTGTAGCTATCGATCTCGAGTGCGCAGACGGTAAGACGGATCAGTGGCTCAATATGCAGTACCTCACTTTCAACAACAACAACACTAGTACGAGTGTGCAATATCACTCCAACAACAACACAAGCAGCTAGACTGAAAGCGAGCGTGCGTGGAGAGCGAGCAAGCGAACCTCTCGGCTCGACTTGACCGAGCAGATCGCAGAGTGTACATTGCGAGCGAGAGCACAAGTGCAGACAGACACACGTGCAGAGCGCCATGCAATCGCACCGAGCAACATCTGTCGCGCGACTTGTATGCCGCGCCATGCACAGAAGAGCTACTGCGCTGCACCAGTGTCGAACAAAGTGACTGTCGAGACATACATGACACTGGCGCGACAGATCAACGGATCAACTGCACTCAATTTGCAACACAGAAGCAAAGAGTGCTACCAAAAGCGCAGGCTAACATGCATGTACGCGAAGCCGCTAGCATCAAGCCGCTTGAGTACGGCGGTGTAAGCAACAAGCCGCCGCGTCCTTACGACGCAGCACTCGGGGTCTTGACTTTGATCACGACCTTGGCCGCCGGCTTGTTCGCTTCGCTTTTCTTCGGCGAGCTCGTACCCAACATCGCTTCCTTGGCGCTCGTGCCGACGTCCATGGCGGTGGCTTTCATCGACCCGGCCGTATCCTTTGCCGTGTCCATGATGCCAGAGCTCCCGCTGCTGCTGCTGCCGCTGTCGCCAGTCATCTCGGAGCCCTTCTGCTTTGCTGAGCCGGCCATGTCGGAGCCCTTCTGCTTTGCTGAGCCGGCCATGTTTTGCGCGCCTTCCTGCATCGACTCGGCCTTCTCGGACGCCTTGTCCTTGGCACTCGACGCGCCTTGCTTCATTGACTCGGTCATCGAGCCGCCGCTGCCGCTGCTGCCCATGCCGACAGCACCCATCGCCGTCTCTTTCGCCGACTCGGCCATCTCCATGGTCTTATCGCGCGCACTACACGCTGCGCCGACGGCCTGGTCCTTCGCCGACACCGCCTTGTCTTGCACGGCACCGGCAGTCGAACTCACAGTATCGGCTGCAGCAGTCGCTTTCCCCTCGGCAGCTTGCGCCGTGTCCGACTTGCTCGCGGCGATCTTGGCTTGCTGCAGCGTCTCCGTGACGTACTCGATCGACTCTTGCACCATTTCGACGCCCTTGTGCACGACCCGCGCGCCGAGTCCGCCCGTGACCTTCGAGTCGATCTTCGCGGCCGTCTCCGTTACGTGCATGCGCTTGTCGATGCTCTTGACAGTCTCGGTGACGATACCCGCAGCGCCGCTCGCTTTCTCGGTCACGCCGAGCTTCTCGTCGATTTTCTCGCCGACGCGAAGCACTTCGCCTGCCACCACTTGGACGCCGTGGCCAGTTGTGCCAGCAGCAACTTTCACGTCGTGACCAGCCGTGCTTGCCGCGTTCTGCGCCGCGTCCTTCATGCGCGTGAGCTGCTCGGTCGCCATCTCGATCGCATCCGTCGTGCGCTGGCGCGTCGAGTTCGCGATGCTCTCGACCGTGTCGGAGACTTGACCAGCGACCTTGGCGCCAGTCGAGCCCGTGAACTTCTGGTCGTACTCGCGTGCCTTCTCCTGCACGGCGTCGAGCGACGACTTGACCTTCTGGAGCGTCTCGTGCGCGAGCTCCATGGACTTGTCCGACGTGTCCTTTGTCTGCTCCGTCAGCTTCGCGCCGACGTCCGTGAGCTTCTCGACCGACGACTGCGCGGCATCGATGCCGGTGCGCAAAAAGTCCGTCGCCTTGTGCGCATTCGGGTGCTTCTCATCGTACTCGTGGATGTTCTTCTTGAGCTGTGGAGCATCGTGTCGTCGCGCAGTGGTGTGTGGCAAGGCACCGTCGTCGTAGTCGTTGCGAGACAGCGATAGCAGAGTGTTGGCACAGCATAGACAGCAAGAGAGGTGTGTGCGTCAGTCAGTCAGGTTCTTGCAGTCGAGACGAGAAGCGCTCGCAGTGGGCACTCGATCGCTATCTGCACTCAGCTCCAAGCTCACAGCACTCAGCTCGCAGATCCGTGACGACAACTAAGACCAGCAATAGCAGCAGCAGTAACAGTGTTGCTGCCACCGACTGCTGTCTTGCCTCTGTCGCCACGATCACCAGATCCGCATCATCCTGATAGACAGACAGACAGACAGACTCGAGGTCGCTCGCACCTTGTCCAAGTAGCTCTTGGCTTCGCTCGCGCCGGCGTCGATCTGCTCCTTCAAGTGGTCCACTTGCTGCTGCTTGTGCTGCGTGTCGGCCATCGTGCGTCGTTCGTTCGTTGGTTGGCTGTTGCTACTGCTTGGTGTCGTGCGTGTGCTTCCGTGCGAGGAAATTCGTGACTGAGGTTCGCTGGCGAGTGCGCTCCACTGTGAAGTCTGAAGTTGTTGACCATCTCTTGAACGCCTGCTCATACATCTTTCGTGTTCGTGCTGTGCTCGTGCAGTGCGACAGTTTATGACAACGTCGCTTGGAATCGCTCAGCTCGAAGCCAAAGCCAAAGCCAGCAACACCCGGCCAACTGTAGCATCGTGTAGTATATGACTGTGTGACTGTATGCACACATGATCGCGCCGTTAGCGTTTGGTATCGTTGCTATCGCTTGTCAGGCGAGGTTCGCATTCAAGTTTGTCGTTCGAGCTTGGAGCTCGTACACGCGAGCTGTCTTCTCTCCATCTCCATCTCGAGTCGGAGCGCACTCGCCAGCGAACCTCAGTCACGAATTTCCTCGCACGGAAGCACACGCACGACACCAAGCAGTAGCAACAGCCAACCAACGAACGAACGACGCACGATGGCCGACACGCAGCACAAGCAGCAGCAAGTGGACCACTTGAAGGAGCAGATCGACGCCGGCGCGAGCGAAGCCAAGAGCTACTTGGACAAGGTGCGAGCGACCTCGAGTCTGTCTGTCTGTCTGTCTATCAGGATGATGCGGATCTGGTGATCGTGGCGACAGAGGCAAGACAGCAGTCGGTGGCAGCAACACTGTTACTGCTGCTGCTATTGCTGGTCTTAGTTGTCGTCACGGATCTGCGAGCTGAGTGCTGTGAGCTTGGAGCTGAGTGCAGATAGCGATCGAGTGCCCACTGCGAGCGCTTCTCGTCTCGACTGCAAGAACCTGACTGACTGACGCACACACCTCTCTTGCTGTCTATGCTGTGCCAACACTCTGCTATCGCTGTCTCGCAACGACTACGACGACGGTGCCTTGCCACACACCACTGCGCGACGACACGATGCTCCACAGCTCAAGAAGAACATCCACGAGTACGATGAGAAGCACCCGAATGCGCACAAGGCGACGGACTTTTTGCGCACCGGCATCGATGCCGCGCAGTCGTCGGTCGAGAAGCTCACGGACGTCGGCGCGAAGCTGACGGAGCAGACAAAGGACACGTCGGACAAGTCCATGGAGCTCGCGCACGAGACGCTCCAGAAGGTCAAGTCGTCGCTCGACGCCGTGCAGGAGAAGGCACGCGAGTACGACCAGAAGTTCACGGGCTCGACTGGCGCCAAGGTCGCTGGTCAAGTCTCCGACACGGTCGAGAGCATCGCGAACTCGACGCGCCAGCGCACGACGGATGCGATCGAGATGGCGACCGAGCAGCTCACGCGCATGAAGGACGCGGCGCAGAACGCGGCAAGCACGGCTGGTCACGACGTGAAAGTTGCTGCTGGCACAACTGGCCACGGCGTCCAAGTGGTGGCAGGCGAAGTGCTTCGCGTCGGCGAGAAAATCGACGAGAAGCTCGGCGTGACCGAGAAAGCGAGCGGCGCTGCGGGTATCGTCACCGAGACTGTCAAGAGCATCGACAAGCGCATGCACGTAACGGAGACGGCCGCGAAGATCGACTCGAAGGTCACGGGCGGACTCGGCGCGCGGGTCGTGCACAAGGGCGTCGAAATGGTGCAAGAGTCGATCGAGTACGTCACGGAGACGCTGCAGCAAGCCAAGATCGCCGCGAGCAAGTCGGACACGGCGCAAGCTGCCGAGGGGAAAGCGACTGCTGCAGCCGATACTGTGAGTTCGACTGCCGGTGCCGTGCAAGACAAGGCGGTGTCGGCGAAGGACCAGGCCGTCGGCGCAGCGTGTAGTGCGCGCGATAAGACCATGGAGATGGCCGAGTCGGCGAAAGAGACGGCGATGGGTGCTGTCGGCATGGGCAGCAGCGGCAGCGGCGGCTCGATGACCGAGTCAATGAAGCAAGGCGCGTCGAGTGCCAAGGACAAGGCGTCCGAGAAGGCCGAGTCGATGCAGGAAGGCGCGCAAAACATGGCCGGCTCAGCAAAGCAGAAGGGCTCCGACATGGCCGGCTCAGCAAAGCAGAAGGGCTCCGAGATGACTGGCGACAGCGGCAGCAGCAGCAGCGGGAGCTCTGGCATCATGGACACGGCAAAGGATACGGCCGGGTCGATGAAAGCCACCGCCATGGACGTCGGCACGAGCGCCAAGGAAGCGATGTTGGGTACGAGCTCGCCGAAGAAAAGCGAAGCGAACAAGCCGGCGGCCAAGGTCGTGATCAAAGTCAAGACCCCGAGTGCTGCGTCGTAAGGACGCGGCGGCTTGTTGCTTACACCGCCGTACTCAAGCGGCTTGATGCTAGCGGCTTCGCGTACATGCATGTTAGCCTGCGCTTTTGGTAGCACTCTTTGCTTCTGTGTTGCAAATTGAGTGCAGTTGATCCGTTGATCTGTCGCGCCAGTGTCATGTATGTCTCGACAGTCACTTTGTTCGACACTGGTGCAGCGCAGTAGCTCTTCTGTGCATGGCGCGGCATACAAGTCGCGCGACAGATGTTGCTCGGTGCGATTGCATGGCGCTCTGCACGTGTGTCTGTCTGCACTTGTGCTCTCGCTCGCAATGTACACTCTGCGATCTGCTCGGTCAAGTCGAGCCGAGAGGTTCGCTTGCTCGCTCTCCACGCACGCTCGCTTTCAGTCTAGCTGCTTGTGTTGTTGTTGGAGTGATATTGCACACTCGTACTAGTGTTGTTGTTGTTGAAAGTGAGGTACTGCATATTGAGCCACTGATCCGTCTTACCGTCTGCGCACTCGAGATCGATAGCTACACCTTTCGGTGTGTGCATACATATGTCCTGATCGCTCGCACAATACACGCACGATCATGTGCCGCGAGCAACAATATGCACACGAGCGCTTATTGATGCTCACGAGCTCTCGTGCCTTTCGATCATCGTCGGCAGTTGACCGCAGTGGTGGCGGTGTCAGCCGTGCACCTATTATCCTTTGCGCACGCACGCACTTGTGTCTGTGGTGCGACAGCCACTACAGTGCTGGGCAAAAACCCTCGGTCGCGCGATCGACTGCTGACTGACTAGAACTGACTGATCGAGTGTAGCCATTTCGCACCACCCACCCACCCACCCACCCACCCACCCACTCTGTGTCGTCGAAAAGGCAAAGCAAGCCAGCGTCGACTCAGAAAGAGAGCCGGGACTCAGAAAACGAGACGAACTCGCGCCGAAGTCGCTTCGGATATCCGATCTTGTTCACCCACCACTCAACATGGCTGCTCTTTTGCTCTTTGACCTGTCTTGCTCGTGTCGCACAGACACGGGCGAGCGCGCGAGTCTCTCTCGCAAATAGACTCGCTCTCGCGCCGCGCCACACATGGTGTCGTCGCTGATGGCATGAGTGACTGAGCGCTGTCTGTGGGTGTCTATGTGTCTCTGTGCGCAGCATGCGGCAGCACCTCGTGCTCGTACTCGTGCTGTGCTGTGCTGTGCTGTGCTGTGCTGTGCTGTGCTGTGCTGTGATGTGCTGCGTCGCGATAGCACTGGCATGTACAACGCAAGCACGTGAGCTCGGCTGCAGACTGAGTGCGCGCGCATGCAAGGGCGGACTCTGAACGCGCCGAGGTCATTGAGTCGAGCCGCTGATATCGAACCGAGGATCGAGCGTCTGCCGCATCCGGCGCTCGCAATATATATGTGAGTATGCACGACTCCTCGCCAGGACACGCGGACACGGACACACAGACACGCTCGTTTACGAGCTCGCACGGCGCGGCAACGCCTGCCTGCACCGCACCGCCGACCAACCATTCATTTGGTGGCCATTTGCCACGGATTGCTTTGGACCATGCCATCGTCTTGTAAAGCAAGGCAAAACACTAACCAGACGACGACTCCAGGCACGCCCTCACTCGTGCTGCTGCTAGTCTGCTGGCAAGCACCCGCCAAGCACAGCACGCAGCACACCAAAACAGCAAAGCAACGAGTCGATCGTGACGATAACCGTTGTGCTGGACGACGAGATGCCGTCGTGTGGACGATACTAGAACGCGTAATGATGGCGGAGATGGCGGAGACGCTCCCACCACTCTCGTCGCTCTTGCCAAGTTCTCGTCGCTCTTGCCGAGTTCTCGTGCTAGTGATCGTCTACAGCGATCAACAGGCTCTAGTCAATCGCCATGGTCAAGGGTCAAGGGTCAATGGTCATCGCACAGCAAGGAAGGAAGGAAGCAAGTAGCTCGCGCCATCATCTGCACCGAGCAGGTGAGAGGGTCAGTTCCGGTCGAGTCGAGTCGAGTCGAGCTGGCAGCTGAGCTGTTGCGCTGTTTGCGCTTGCTGCGCGTTGCTTGCTGCGGCATAGTGTAGAGTGGCGCATAGTCAAGAGAAGGTAGTTGAGCGGACAGCGCGAGCTTGGACGCAGTATGCGCTGCGACAGCGAGAGTATATCGAGTCTGAGAGCACCAAATTCAAGCCACGCGGTGTTTCGGTCGCTCGGGCGTTGAAGTGCCTGCATGTGGTTCTAGAGGGAGGCGTGCGTTTTGACCTGCGTCGTTTTTTGTTTGCACCGAGAGAAATCGTGAGAGAGAGAAAGAATTGCGAGGCGAGAATCGAGAAGCGAGAAGCGAAGCGGTCAACTGCCATGCGATCTCTTGATTTGTATCGCTGCTGTAGAGAGACCGTTCGTTGACTGCTCTTGCAAAGAGAGCCACACCGCGTCTTCTTTCACGCGTGTCAACAAGCAAGCAGCTGCGACGACAGCGAAATGCTGGACGACGACGCCAACAACAAACAACGGCAGCCGTAGCAGCCATGTGCACGCGCGCACGCAATGAGCACTGCGCTCGGCACGCAATGAGCACACACGTGCTCGAGACGCTCACTTTGCAATTCGCAACCACACCAACAACAACAACCACCACCACCCCCAACCAACACACTACGATGACTGCTCAGCAAGAACTCGCGAAGCTCCAGGCGCAGATCCAGAAGGGCACGGACGAGACGGCCGCGTACCTCGCGTCGCTCAAGACCAAGCTCGCGGACTTTGACGAGCAGAACAAGGTCTCGGAGCAAGCGAGCGCGTTCTTCCAAGCCGGCCTCGCGCAGGCGAACGCGTCCGTGGACGAGCTCAAGGCGTTCGGCAGCAAGCTCCAGGCGCAGTCGCAAGACGCGTCGGCCGAGCTCGTGGCGTCGGCCAAGGGTGCGCTCGATAAGGTCCACGCGTCGCTCGAGGACCTGAAGAAGAGCGGCGAGGCGTACGACGCGAAGCTCCAGGCGTCGGTGAGCGCTGCGGCCGACGGCGCAAAGGACGGGCTCGCGGACGCAGCGACGGCGGTCTCGGGGTTCGTGAACGCGACGCGCGAGAAGGCGCTCGCGGGCTTCGAGTCGCTCAAGGACCAGTTCGCGGCGGCGCAGAAGGCGCTGAGCGAGCAGGCGAGCAGCGTCTCGGACAAGCTCGAGGACGCGGCCGAGGCGGCAGTGGACAAGGCGGGCGACATCAAGGACGCAGTCGCAGACAAGGCGGGCGATGTCAAAGACGCAGTGGCCGAGACAGCCGAGGACGTGAAGGAGGCAGTGGAAGACAAGGCCGAGGACGTGAAGGACGCGGCGCAGGACACGGCCAAGGACGCAAAGGAGGGGAGCCACACGCTACTCGAGAACGCGTCCGAGCTCGTGCACAACGCAGTGGGGTACGTCACCGAGACGCTACACAACGTCAAAGTGAGCGCGACGAACGCACTAAGCAGCAGCAACGAGCCGAGCAAGAGCGAGAAGGCGCCGTAGACGCACCGACGCGCGCTCGCTCGCTTGCACGTGCACTTGTCCAGGCACGTGCACTCGCGAGCTCGAGCTCGGTCGCTTGCGGCCGCTGGCGCAGCAGAGGACAGCAACGGTACCTCTCCTCTCGACGCGCCCCCTCCTCGGTCCACTCGCACGCTCTGGCGCGCAGCATTCGCTCCTTGTTTGTCGTGTGCTCGCTTAACTTTATGGATGCTGCGTCTCCGACGCGTTTGGATGACGATAATATATATAACGATAGCAATACTAGTGACACAAGAACAGAGAGTCTTCTCGTCTTGCCTTGCTTTGACTTGCTTGTCTCGGACCTAGCAACTTGCAACTCGCAACCTGTGTCTTGTGTCTTGTGTCTTGTGTCTTGTGTCTTGTGTCTTGCATCTTGCAACTACGACATGTATGTGCCTCAAGGCTGCAACTTGCACGTACGCGTTTGCGACTTGCACGTGTGCCTTTGCGACTTGTATCGTGCACTTTGCACTTTGCATCTTGCATCTTGCATCTTGCACCTTCCATTGTGCACTTTATACCTTGCGGCTAGCGCCGTGTGCGAGCATGTCTGTCCGCGGCACTTGTGCAGCAGTCAGATGCAGATGCAGACTTAGACTTGCCGTCACTAGCGTTGCTGCTGTGAGGAGGAGGAAGGTGAGGTATATCTAGGTACAAATCCGACCTACGATATCCGGCCGCACGGATCTAGGTCCTAGCGACTGATGTGTCTATGTAGAAGGCAACCCATCTAGACGCCGAGATCCCGTCGTCGTCGTGCGAGATCTCGTCGTTGTAGCTCTTTGGCTCGCGGGCGTGTCAAGTGTGCTGGTCGCTGTTGGTTGTCTGAGGTTGTCGTCGTCTCGATCCAGTAGTTGACGTCGTTGTCCAAGAGCGGTTGTATTGTGTCGATGATCGTGCGATTGGCCGTGTAGTCCGTCTGGATAGATGCGCGGGTATCCATCGCGAAGCGTTGCTGCTGTGAGCGAACTTAGACGATCATCGCTCGAGTCTTGCAACAATACTGCCGTCCTCGCTTCTTGCGTCCTTGCGTCTTGCATCGTGTTGATTAGATGGATAGATGGATGGATGGTTGGATGCTGGTGTGATTGGATGGATGGATGGATGAATGCATCTGCCAGTGTTGGCAAGAGCTTGTGGTCGCGAGAGGCCGAGAGAGAGCGATAGTTGACAGCACACGTCTTGACAACATGCTGGAGAGAGACTTGTTGTGCGTCCAAACAAACAAGCAAGTCAGTCTTTTCTCTCGCGTCTTGTATCTCGAGTCCACGGCACCAACCAACCAACAAACAAACAAACAAACAAACAAACAAACCACCGCGGTACAAGTGCTTGCAAGCAATGCTACACGTACGTCTGTGTGTGTATCTGACGGCAACGAGGCACTCGGCTCCTCTCACGGCGTACAGTTTACAGCTCATAGCTCACGACTGGATTGCGACTGGTGCTCGATACTGTCACGCATCTCATCCGTTCCGCCCAGATGCTCGCGTGCTGGTTGTCTCCGCTATCTTATCTCTGCTACCTGCTACTTGCGTCGTGCGTTGTGCGTCCGTTGTCTTTGAGCATGTCGTTGATTGTATCGTAGATCGCCTGCATCGAGCGAACCAGTTGTCGGAGTCAGTCCCACAAGAACGAGATGGCTACACCTTTGAGCAGACATGGGTACATCAATGGATGCATCAGCTGTCTGTTTCAGCTCACACCGAATCATGAGGTCTTTCGCATACACTGCTCGTGCAGGAGAGCAAGTGAGTCTTCAAGCGCATCCCGTTGGTAGGAGTAGCAATGGTGCTACTACAAGATGAACAGCCACCGACATTTTGAGTGTTGAGGGTGTGAGTGAGTGGGAAGTCTGGAGCTGCTGACTCGCACGTTCATAGTACCGTCACATGAACAGACCCACGTGACTTGCATATGAGTGGATCCGAGCACCTAGGCATGCACGCGCTTCTTCGTGGTCTGCAGTCGCATCTATCTATCGAAAGCAAGCAAGCGCTGTGTCGACCGACACGACATCCTCGTAACGAGGCACCCACATCAACATCGAGAACAGCGCACCGTCAGCCACAAAACGCAGATCGAATCGTCGCCTACAGGCGCGTTCATCGGTCGTCTTCGAGCTGTGCTCATACAAGCGAGACAATGCAACATCGAAGGCGCTCTAGAAGCCTCTGCGTCGTGCAGTGCGACAGTTTATGACAACGTCGCTTGGAATCGCTCAGCTCGAAGCCAAAGCCAAAGCCAGCAACACCCGGCCAACTGTAGCATCGTGTAGTATATGACTGTGTGACTGTATGCACACATGATCGCGCCGTTAGCGTTTGGTATCGTTGCTATCGCTTGTCAGGCGAGGTTCGCATTCAAGTTTGTCGTTCGAGCTTGGAGCTCGTACACGCGAGCTGTCTTCTCTCCATCTCCATCTCGAGTCGGAGCGCACTCGCCAGCGAACCTCAGTCACGAATTTCCTCGCACGGAAGCACACGCACGACACCAAGCAGTAGCAACAGCCAACCAACGAACGAACGACGCACGATGGCCGACACGCAGCACAAGCAGCAGCAAGTGGACCACTTGAAGGAGCAGATCGACGCCGGCGCGAGCGAAGCCAAGAGCTACTTGGACAAGGTGCGAGCGACCTCGAGTCTGTCTGTCTGTCTGTCTATCAGGATGATGCGGATCTGGTGATCGTGGCGACAGAGGCAAGACAGCAGTCGGTGGCAGCAACACTGTTACTGCTGCTGCTATTGCTGGTCTTAGTTGTCGTCACGGATCTGCGAGCTGAGTGCTGTGAGCTTGGAGCTGAGTGCAGATAGCGATCGAGTGCCCACTGCGAGCGCTTCTCGTCTCGACTGCAAGAACCTGACTGACTGACGCACACACCTCTCTTGCTGTCTATGCTGTGCCAACACTCTGCTATCGCTGTCTCGCAACGACTACGACGACGGTGCCTTGCCACACACCACTGCGCGACGACACGATGCTCCACAGCTCAAGAAGAACATCCACGAGTACGATGAGAAGCACCCGAATGCGCACAAGGCGACGGACTTTTTGCGCACCGGCATCGATGCCGCGCAGTCGTCGGTCGAGAAGCTCACGGACGTCGGCGCGAAGCTGACGGAGCAGACAAAGGACACGTCGGACAAGTCCATGGAGCTCGCGCACGAGACGCTCCAGAAGGTCAAGTCGTCGCTCGACGCCGTGCAGGAGAAGGCACGCGAGTACGACCAGAAGTTCACGGGCTCGACTGGCGCCAAGGTCGCTGGTCAAGTCTCCGACACGGTCGAGAGCATCGCGAACTCGACGCGCCAGCGCACGACGGATGCGATCGAGATGGCGACCGAGCAGCTCACGCGCATGAAGGACGCGGCGCAGAACGCGGCAAGCACGGCTGGTCACGACGTGAAAGTTGCTGCTGGCACAACTGGCCACGGCGTCCAAGTGGTGGCAGGCGAAGTGCTTCGCGTCGGCGAGAAAATCGACGAGAAGCTCGGCGTGACCGAGAAAGCGAGCGGCGCTGCGGGTATCGTCACCGAGACTGTCAAGAGCATCGACAAGCGCATGCACGTAACGGAGACGGCCGCGAAGATCGACTCGAAGGTCACGGGCGGACTCGGCGCGCGGGTCGTGCACAAGGGCGTCGAAATGGTGCAAGAGTCGATCGAGTACGTCACGGAGACGCTGCAGCAAGCCAAGATCGCCGCGAGCAAGTCGGACACGGCGCAAGCTGCCGAGGGGAAAGCGACTGCTGCAGCCGATACTGTGAGTTCGACTGCCGGTGCCGTGCAAGACAAGGCGGTGTCGGCGAAGGACCAGGCCGTCGGCGCAGCGTGTAGTGCGCGCGATAAGACCATGGAGATGGCCGAGTCGGCGAAAGAGACGGCGATGGGTGCTGTCGGCATGGGCAGCAGCGGCAGCGGCGGCTCGATGACCGAGTCAATGAAGCAAGGCGCGTCGAGTGCCAAGGACAAGGCGTCCGAGAAGGCCGAGTCGATGCAGGAAGGCGCGCAAAACATGGCCGGCTCAGCAAAGCAGAAGGGCTCCGACATGGCCGGCTCAGCAAAGCAGAAGGGCTCCGAGATGACTGGCGACAGCGGCAGCAGCAGCAGCGGGAGCTCTGGCATCATGGACACGGCAAAGGATACGGCCGGGTCGATGAAAGCCACCGCCATGGACGTCGGCACGAGCGCCAAGGAAGCGATGCTCGGCATGAGCTCGGGCAAGTCGGCGACCGACGAGCTGCACGATCAACGACAGCGCGGCAAGGTGGAGTCGCCGGCGGCGAAGATTGGCGTCGAGGTCAAGGACAACGTCGCCGACGTGATGTCGCAGCCCAAGAGTATTATGAAGGACTCGACGAAGGCGTAAAGAGGTGGCACCAGCTTCTTCACACCTTGGTCGTCGCAGGACTGTCAACAGTGTTCATGACAGTGTCGCGCGTAGGATGCATGCTGCATGTTTTTTGTCTGAAGCTTAGGAACGAGAGCTCGTGCGTGTGATACATGAGATGCTTTGATGTCTTTGTGGACTTTGGCATTCGCTACTGGCGATCAAGAGGACGAGTGACAATGAGTTGGAGAAGGCGCTCGTGTTGAAACTTATAGGACGAGCGAGCTCTACGTGTGTCCCATTCACAGAGACCGAGAGACGCACTTGCTCACACGCATGCGCAGGTCTAGAAATCGAACGGATTGAACGACTTGGCCGGCTGCTGCTGCATTGGTGTCGGTGCCGTTGGCATCGGTACAAAGTCGAATGGGTTGGACGGCGATGCGGTGATCGACGACTGAGAACAGGCAATAGACGCAAGAAGGGTCAGCTCAGTGTGGCAACAGGCGTAGGGACATAAGCGACTGACACTCCGTACCTTGTGGCTGAAGTCGAGCAAGTCGAACGGATCAGCGAGCGCTGGCGCTGCTGCTGGCGCAGGCGTCGCAGTAGGCGGTGCGAACGATGCAAATGGGTCCGCCATGTGTGCACTCGACTGTGCAGGCGGCGTGAACGTTGCAAACGGGTCGGACGCTGGCGTCGATGGCGCTGCCGGTGCGTCGAACGACGCGAACGGGTCAAACGACTGGCGCTGCGTTGTCGACGGCGGTGTTGGCACAGACGCTGGAGCTGCTGCTGCAGCAGGCGAACTCGAGCTGAATGCGTCTGCTCATAGCAGCGGATCGGCCGCATCAAGTGTCAGTCACAACTGACGGAGGCGGTTACTACGCACTATGAGCCAGACGACAGTCGTACCGCCCCACAGGTCATCGATCAGAGCTGGCGACGGCGCGGCTACTGTTGCAACAGGCGCAATGAGGCTTGCGCTGCTGCTGATTGTAGACGACGACGGAGCAGGAGCGCCAAGCAAGTCGTCTTCAGGCCACAGGTCGGTTGTGGACGGAGCAGCAGCGACAGATGACACCGCAGAGGATGCCAGCACCGACACTGGCTCATCTGGAGTTGACAAGAGACGTTGTATCGAGTTAGTCACTCGTCAACCAGCGATCGCACGACAGCGCGAGGCAGAGAATGCGAAGACGCACCGTCCCAGAGGTCGATCAAGTTCGTCTCGACTGCTGCTGCTGCTGGCTGAGGCTTTGTCTCGTAAGCTGCGTCGCTCGGACCACTGCTGCTGCCAAAGATCTTGGCGGCGCGCTGCTGCACAAAGCTCGCAAACGGATCATCGTCGTCCTCATCGCCGTCATCGTTGTTGCTCACATCGTCGTCTGACTGGTTCGAGCCTTCGAGTGGCGACTGCTTGCGACTCGCACTCGTGGCTCCGTGCGCACTGCCGACGCGCTGCTGGACAAACTCTGCAAACGGATCGTCGTCATCGTTGTTGTTCACTTGGTTTGTTGTGGCGCCAGTGCTGCTGCGTCGCGGCGCGTCGTGGTCGCGCTGGTTGTTGCTCAGCGCAGCGGCTGCTTGCTTGGCCGAGAGCTCGTCGTACCGCTTGAGCGCAGCGTGGAGGTTGTCGTTCACGCTCAAGTACTCGCCGAGGCTCTGCGTTATGGCCAGACACACAGTCGCTGCTGTTAGTCTCACGTCACACGCCCATATCCAAGAGCTATTTGGTGACGCAAACACTGTCGCACCTCGCTCCCGTCGGCTACTGCAGACTGAATCACGCGCTCCATGCGCTGCACAAGCTCTCGCGCCTGGAGCGCGAGCTCGAGGATCACGCCCTCGGCGCACACCATCGACGACTCGGGCTTCTGAGCTTCGTGGAGCATGTCTTCAAACATCTCAGTGATGTTCGTCGCGACGTGGTAGAGCTCTGTGGGCGAGAGCCCTGCGAGCGCACTGCTCGCGCTCGAGACCGACGACGTGTCGATCGGCGCGCTGACAGTCGGCGGCGTGAGCACAGGGACCTTTGTGTCGTCGTACTGGACCGGGAACTTGACGCCGCGCTTGCGCATGTTGTGGTACGTCTCAATGAACTGCGGGTAGTCGTGCTGTAGAGGCATAGAGACAGTGAGTGATGGTCAACGTATACGATGGTTAGAGTCGAGACTCAGAAGAGCAGGACGTACGCGGTACGGCAAGAAGGCTTCGCCCCACGCCTGGACCATGTCGAGGATGCGCTCGACGATCTCCAAGCTGTCGCGGCCGCGCTTGTTCGTGTGTGTCTGTCATACGAAGACACCACATGTAAGTGAGACCATCACTCCGTGTCCGCGACTGGTCAACTAGTCGAGACGACTGTATATCGCACCTTGTGCAGCGCTTCGAGCTCGTGCATGAACGGCTCCGTTGCGATCTCCAAGTGCACGAGGTGGCCGCAGTTCTTCACAACGGCCTCTGTGAGCGTGAGCGCGAGGATCACGACGCGCGACGATGGGTCTCCGAGGCGCAAGCGCAAGAACCGAATCGACTCGCGGAGGCTAGTAGTGGGGCAATAGACGCGCAGAGGCGGGTGAGCTATCAGTGGCTAATACACAGAGCCGCCAAGACGAGCGACCGAGACGTACACGTTGCGGTTGCTCGCGTTCGAGAGCGCGTCGACGACGGCCATGATGCGGTCCCAGTGCTCGCCGCGCTCGTACTCGGACGTCGCGGCGGCGATGAGGTCGGTCATCTTCTTGATCCGGTCCTGCTCCGTCGGCGTGTAGAGCACTGCGACGGACTTTTGCTGCACGATCTTGCCGAGCGTCGACGTGAGCTGCCGCTTGCTCGGCACTTTCTTGCGCCACTCGAGCATCTTGGCCTCCATTGCGTCCATGCTGGCGGCGTGTGTTGATGATAGCGTCGATGGCGATACAAGAGGTTGTCGTGCAGGTACAGAGAGGTACGAGTGTGCGCGTGCTGGTGTGTGCGCTTCGCAGCGAGGCGTCGAGTGCAGCGGCGCAGAGGAGCTGCTTCGTGCGTCGTTGCTCGTTCACTTGCTCGAGGAATGTATTGACGTCGCCCATGCCACAAGACCTCTGCCTCGTGGGAATCCATGAGGCAAAGTACTTGATTGTTGTAAACAACAACAACAGTGATTCACACGTCGACCAGTTGCACACGAAGCAAACAAATGCTATTTCGCAGGCTCGAATCCATTGATCTATTTAGCTCTAAAGATGTCGACTTCTGCCGTTTCTTCAACACGATATGCTTTTCAAAAGGGTTCTAGACAGAAAATCCTCGCAGTGCACCAGAAGCTCGCGCTCGATCATCCTCATCGACATCGTCGTCGAGTGTCGTCGGCTTCGTGCGTGTGTGTGCGTTGATATCAACGACGTCGTGCGGGTGTGAGCCATGGAGGACGTGTCTGTGAGTCCAGCCGAGCAGTTCAAAGCGCGCTTCCACGCAAAGTACGCGGAGCTCGTTGCGCAAGGCGTTGCACCAAACGACGCAGCGGCGCTCGCGCTCCACGAGCTGCAGCAGCTCGTGCCGCCGCCAGCGCCAACCGCCAGATCGTCGGCTGAGAACAACGCTGCTGTTTCTGCGCTAGAGCAGTCTTCGCCATCGTCTGTAAGCTCTCCAGTGAATTTGCCGCCGCACTCGCCTGCTGCACCAGCGTCTCCAGTGACGCACGAGCAGCAGCCGCAGCATCAACACGATGCTGACGACGCGAATCATCACGCTAGTAATGGCGGCGACGTTGACATGGACAACAACAGCGTTGATGAAGACGAAGACGATGACTCGGACGACGAAGCTCAGCAACTCGCACTCGCAATGGCACTGTCGACTGCTACAGCATCTCCGCCTCGGAACCCTGAGCAGCGCCAACCAGCCAACCTCGCAAGCACTGAGCGGCCACACACGCCTCCTACACCACCAGCACCAGCACCTGTGACGCCAATTCCAGACGGCCCATCGCTTGGGGAGCAGCTCCAACTCGCACTCGAAGCAGCAGCGACGAGCGAGGACTTTCGCGACGTGAAGCGCCTCGTGTACCAGATCTTCTCGGACGTCGCGACGCTCAACACTGCGTTCGTGACCCGCGCGTCGCTCGCACACGCAGTCGACGCGACCAAGTGGTGGGGCATCGACTCGCACTTGCTCGACGACGTCTCGCAGCGTCTCAGCGCTGTGATCGCGAGCCACGACGCGAGCAGCGCGCTCCAGAACACGCTCCGGAACGCGCTTGAGACGCTCGTGACGCAGCCGTGGCACCTCTGTTCGACGTGGTCAACATCAGCAGCGCTGCGCTTTGTGCTCGTGCTCTTTGCGCAGCCGTGGGTGTTTGATCCCGACTACGTCACGATCGTCGGCGGCGTGAGCAAGCTCGTGTTCCACACGCCAGCAGCTGCAAAGACGCTGCTGCGTGAGCACTGGGACGCGCACTTTACGAACGCAGAGCTCGCGACGCTCCTCACGGTCTTGCAGCAAGCGATCACCGTCTTGCTGTACGGCGCGAAGAAGATGGACCTCGTGTACGCGTGCTGCAGTGTCTTGAAAGAGCTCCACGCGATCAACGCACTGCGCACTGCAGCGTCTCCGACTGCAGCTGAGACCGACACAACCGGACCGTTTGCAGCGTACGACGCGTTCTACAACGACGCCGTGAACTCGGAAGTCGACGTCATTGACGACTACACGCGGTCGCTCCCGTTCTTCCGCAAGCGTCACGCGCTCGCGACGCACAGCCGCGTGGACGAGTCGTACGCTCCGCCGTCGCGGATGCTCTCGGAGCTGTCCTTCTGCGACTTTCCGTTCGTCTTGGACGCGGGCTCCAAGTCGCGGATCCTCCAAGTCGACTCGGACTTGGAGCAGCGCACGTACGCGCAGGACGCAGTGCAGTCCGGTGAAGCCGCTGCGATGGGCGCAGCGGCGCAGTACTTGATCTTGAAAGTCCGGCGCGCGCACGTGATTGAAGACGCGCTGCAGCAGCTCGTGCAGCTCTCGGCCGCGACGCTCAAGAAGCCGCTCAAGGTCAAGTTCATTGGCGAAGAGGGCGTGGACGAGGGCGGCGTGCAGAAAGAGTTCTTCCAGATCCTCATTCGCGAGCTCTTGGACCCGGCGTTCGGGATGTTCACGTACGACAGCGAGACGCACGCGCTGTGGTTCAACTGCGACTCGCTCGAAGCCACGATGGAGTTTGAGCTGATTGGGATCTTGCTCGGCCTCGCGATCTACAACGGCGTGATCTTAGACGTGCACTTCCCGCACACGGTCTACAAGAAGCTCCTGAGCGTCCCACTCGGTCTCGACGACGTCGAGCGCGCGATGCCGGCGCTCGGCCGCGGCCTGCGACAGCTCCTCGCGTTCGATGGCGACGTCGAAGAGGTCTTCCAGCGCAGCTTTGAGTACTCGTACGAGGTCTTTGGCGCCGTCAAGACGGTCGAGCTCAAGCCTGGCGGCAGTGCGATTCCCGTGACGCGCGCGAACCGCGACGAGTACGTTGCGCTGTACGTCGACTACCTCTTGACGGCATCGGTCGCGCGGCAGTACGACGCGTTCCATCGCGGCTTCCACCTCGTGTGCCACGGCGACATCCTCGAGATGTTTCGGTGGGAAGAGCTCCACTTGACGATCTGCGGCAGCCCGGACTTGGACTTTGAAGCTTTGGAGCAAGTGACGCACTACGACGACGGGTACACAGCCGAGAGCGCGTGCATCCGGCACTTTTGGAGCGTCGTGCACGAGTTCTCGCTCGAAGACAAGAAGAAGCTCCTGATGTTCTCGACTGGGAGCGACCGCGTGCCGATCCGCGGACTCGCGACCATGACGTTTGTCATTTCGCGTAATGGCTCGGACTCGGATCGGCTCCCGAGCGCACACACGTGGTGCGTTCGTGTCGGTTGTGTGACTGTGAGTATGTGAGTGTGTGTGTATGGGATGGAGAGACTGACGAGCACTCGTGTGGTTGTCTCTAGCTTCAATCACTTGCTCCTGCCCGAGTACAGCAGTCGCGAGAAGCTCAAGGAGCGCCTGCTCCTTGCGATCACGCAGAGCGAGGGCTTTGGGCTGCGGTAGATGCGCTGAGAGGTGACGCAAGACGACCGAGAGCACGCGCAAGAGTGAGAGAGTGACGGAATGAGACGGCGAGATGCGAGGTGTCCACATCAAGTGGACACATTTGAGAAAGGACGTTGTCGTATTTGACTTGGTTTCAGTATGGAAATGGGTTAGTGAAAACGAATAGTGATAAAATCAAGTGAAACGAAGCATTCCCTCGTATTCATCGCTATGCGTTCGTTGCTATTGCGCGCATTGACAAGCAAAAGCAAGTCGATCAAGAGAAGCGATGAGCAGCAAGAGCGCTGTGCCGCCGCCGCAAGTCGTGCCGGGGCTGCACGCCGGGAGCAAGAGCGACTTTGGCGATGACATTGACATTGACGACATGATCGAGCGCATGGGCTGCGCGAAAGACTACTACAAGCTCGAGGACTGCCTCGGCGAGCACGACCGCGACTGGACCAAGTGCCAAGCGCAAGTCAAGCAGCTCAAGCGCTGCAACGACCGGCTCCAGGAGCTCAAGCGCGCGCAAGCAGCAGCGCAGCCAAACAAGCGCTAGAATGCGCGTATGCACACGTACGATGCAATAGAATGCGTGCACACACTTGGTGTGCACGCACATGAGTGACGCCAAGACGCAGTGTGTTGTGTGTCGTATTAGCGCGAATGTCCAACCTGCTCGCTCCTGTGAGTGTGTGTGGCGTAGCGAAGCGAAGCGAGCGAGCGTTGCTGCAGACATCCTCGTGCTCAAGCCTCGTTGCTACGAATCTACTGCTCGTTCATCTGCTAGTGCCTGACGACGCCATATCAGACCATCAGCAACAGCAGTCTCCACGCTGCCCGAGGATGGACGACCACACTCTCGCGTCGCATTCTCGGACTCTGTCAGTCGGTCCGTCACGTGCGAGCGATGCAGAGACTGGCATCACTGCGCCGGCGCGTCAGTCTAGAACGGGGCTTCGACAGTTCGACTCCCGCTGCTGCTCGCACTCGCGCCGCCGAGGATCTCCGCGTCTTCGTCTTGCTCGTCCGAGACGTACCAGCCGTCCATGGTGTCAATGTCCATCGCTGTGTCGTCGTCGCGTCCTTCCTCCTCCATCGCTAGTCGCGCATACTCGGCGCGCGCGTACCGGTCCCAGTCGCTACAGTCAAACAGATCAGATAGGAGATGAGTCACAATACAAAGCGACACGTCTCGACACACTACGATAACGTACGTGAGCTCGGGCTCTGCGAGCTGCTGGCGCAAGAGGAACGGGTCGCGCTGCTCAAACTCGATGAACTTGCTCAAGTTGAACAGCACGTTGAAGAAGACGCCCGAGACGCGGATCTTGTCTGGACGCATGAAGTCGCGGTGGTAGAACTCGCCATCGACGCCAGGATGCAGCAAGTCCGACCTGCAGGAGCGACACGTTAATCAGTCAGTCAGTCTGTACACGCCTTCGAGACTCGTGAGGCCGTCCAGAGAGAGAGAGACGCACATTTGGCAGAGCACGTCTTCAAACGGCACGACTTCGTGGCCGAGGCACTCCATGCGGTGGATCTGGTGGCGATAGAACGTCCGCATCTCATCGGCGCGGATCACGCCGTCTTCGTTCGTGTCAATGAGCTCAAACCAGTAGCGAATGCTCACTGCGTTGCTCTTGTCCTCTTCCGACAGCATAAAGTCTGGGAGTCACAGTCACAGTCAGTCGTTCGTACGAGTGCGACTCAGTCAGACAAGACAAGCAGGACGTACAGATGAAGTCCTCGTAGCTCATCTTCTTCTTGTCTTCGACCGAGAGCGACTGGACGCGTGCGAACGGGCGGCGGCCGTGCTCAAAGATCCGGTCGACGATCACGCGCGTGAGCGAGTGGCCGCCGTAGCGCACGAGGTCGTCTTGGCTCAAGAGGAAGTCGTGGTCCGTGTCGAGCTCCCAGAACTTGCAGTAGAGTACGTAGAAGTGCTCGTACGAAAAGTACGAGTTCACCTGCGCAGTGTGCCAGTCGTTAGGTGCGTTTGCTCAAGACAAAGAGCACTCATACATGGACGCGTACCTTGTTGATGTCCTCCTCTTCATCGACGCAGTTGAACGCGTCAATGAGGTTGCTCCGACGGAGCTTCCGCAGCGTAATGCGGCCGCTGCTGTCGCGATCGACGCTGTAGAAGATCCGAACCACGACGGTCAACGCTGTACAACACAACAGACACGTCACGACCCATAATGACTCGTTAGCATTGGGAGTATCACCAGATCGCATGCACACAATGAATGGATAGAGCGACCTTGACGTACCATACTTCTCTTGGAACTCGGGTGTGTTCCCGAGGAACTCGAGCCCAGGGTGGTACTTGAGCAGCTCTGTTGATCAGTGCATGCCTCAGTCAAGACTCTTTGCACCTCATCAGACAATGGAGAACATGCGAGAAGGAGAGGACGAACCGTGGAGGAACGGCGCAAAGTCGTCGCGCTCAATGTAGTCGTGCTGGGGCTGCTTCACCTGTGTTACAGCACGAGTCATTGCGTCAGTCTCGAGAGCGCTTGTGCCTCGACGCATCCCAACACACAGCAGCGCAATGACGTACTACTCTAAAGAAGCGCTCTACACTGTCGTACGGCGCGAGCTCGGTCGCCCAGTACGTCTGAAAGACCTCTTTCGTGATCCGCGGCACTGCGTCCTCTGCTGCTGGTGCATCTGCTGGCGCAGCAGCAGCGGCTTTGTTCGCAGGCGACGCGAGGATGCGGCGGAAGAACGGCGCGTTGAAGAACGACGGGAAGCCGCAGAGGTCTTTCGTGATCGCGACAAAGTCCTCGACCTTCATGCCGTCCGCAAAGTCCCGGAAGCGCGCTTCAATGTCCGCCTAATGTACCAAACAACCCACTTGTGAGACCATCACTCACAGCCACACATACACACAAACAGCACAAGTCGTCAAGACATACACTCTTGCGCGCGATCGAGTCGGTCGAGAGACCGCGAAGGCGACCGCGCCGGCCTTCGCCAGGCGTGTAGAGCTTTGGGATCTGCTTGCGCAACTGCCGCAGCGCAGCGTGCTCGTCTGCTGGCGCGCTCTCCATCGACTGGTCGCCTGCTGCTGCTGCTGCTGCGTCTGTGTCTTTCATCACAACGTCGCTGCTCTCTTTGGCTCTGTCGAGCGACATCGGCTGCTCGCCGTGAAGCTCGTCGCCAAAGAGACTCACGACCAAGTGCTTCTTGCGGCTGTTCGGGCTGCTCGTGACGCCGTTCGCGCTAAAGTGGTGGTAGTTTGGCGGCCGCTTGGGGCTCCGCGACGGCGACGACGACGCCGTGTCGATCCCACTGCTGCTGCTGCTGTGACCGCTCTGTGGCTGCTGCAGGTGCGTCGACGCGCTCGCGTACTGCGCCACGATCGCGTCCATGTCTTTGCCGCTGCGGATGTCGTCGACGATCGCGTGGATCATGTCTTTCGTGCCGTCGACGTTGAGCCACTGCTTGAAGAGCTCCTCCATCTTGACGCGTGCGCTCGGGCACAGGTGCGCACTCTCGATCTCTGAGAGCCGCAGCGACTCGGCACTGTGCGTGTGCTGGTGGTGGTGATGGTGCGACGAGCTCGTTGTCGTCGTGGTGTTGTTACTGCTGTTGCTTGGTGAGACCATTGCTGTGTCGAGCGCACTCGAGGTTGCGACTTCGAGCTCCATGGTCGCTCGCTATTGTTGTTGTTGTCGTGTGTGTGTTCAATGGCGTCACGCGCCGTGCGTATGGTGTCGTTGACTGCGGATCGAGCTACGTCGACGTGTGCGCGCGAGCTGCAGCTGCACGTGCTGTGTGTGTATGTGTATGTGCGAGCGGATGCGAGAGCGCGCGCTGCAGAGCGACGATGGAGGAGATGTCGTCGTCGACGTTGTTGGCCTTGCGCTCTTGAGGCTTGTGTGGTGTGTTGGTTTTCCCCTTTCTCCCCCCTCAATAGGCGTCGAGGACGCAGCGCACTCTCGTCGCTCACATAAATGCGCAGGATACACAACCGCTTGTCGTTTGTAAGGTGTCGACACAGACGATTTCGATCAAGTACGCGACGCTCGGACGTTCGCGCAAACCTACGCGGCAACGATGACCATGCGCATGTACATGCAGAGACGTTCAGCTCCTATGACGACGAGGGACTACAACGCAACACGATCACATCACATGCATGGTGGTTCCGAGTTGTCAAGGCTCCGTGTGTGTGTGTGGGTTTGTGTGTGTGTGTGTGTGCGTCGACATACATCAGATCCATCAATGCGAGTGTTGTGGTGACACTGCTGTCAAGTCTGTGTACAGGCGTTATTCTCATTTGTCAACCTTGTATCAAACGATATCCTGGAAAAAGTTATCATATTTGTGAATATAGAAGATGCGAGGGAACAATGACTGAAATGCTCGTCAAACAGCAAAAGAACCAACGCGAGCAAGATGCCTGAACGACCGATCCGCACGCACACGAGCGCTCTCCAGAAGCTGCACTTCTCTGAGTGCAAAGCAAGCAACCCAAGCTTGACACTCGGCGAGCTGAGTGCGTGGGCGTGCTACACGTTTAAGCTGCCGTTGCCGCCATCGCCATCAGCGATCTCCAAGCTGCTCAAGGCGCCTGCTGATGCTGAAGTTGTGCGCGAGCGCCCGGGCTCAAGACCTCCCAACCCGTCGCATCAACCGAGATTGAGCTCGCTCTAGTTCGCTGGGTGTCGGTGTGTGAGCAGCTCAAGCTCCCGATCGTCACGTACGCCACGGTCCAGTCCAAGGCATGCAAGATATGTAACGGGATGAGATCCACGTTACTTGCTTACACTATACTCTTGAGGAAGCGTGAGACGTGCAGGAGGGACTTGCGCGCTGTGTGTCTTTTTCAACTCTGAGGTTTTTGCATTATAGTTTTTATGGTGTTTTCCTATAGTGATAAATGTGAGGGAGACCCAGTGGTCAGGAGACGACCACTCTCTGACCCGATATCCCTCAATATCGGTTAAGAGAGGACTCAGGTATTCACAACAGCATATGCAATGAGCGGCTCCGCGCGGATACATAATCCGCGCGGTAGTGTACGGATGACCCCGTTACAAGATACGTTCGTCCATGATGCGCGCACAAGGGCACGCCGCAAACGCCAAGCTCGAGCGGATGGTCTTTTCGATTGGCTGGGTCCAGAAGCTCTTGCTGCGCAACGGGCTAAGCGCGCGCCGGGTGCACGGCGAGGCTGCTTCAGCGAGCAAGTCAGTCGTCGACGCAGGGAGAGAGAAGCTGCGACTTGTAACAAGCGAATACAGTCCAAGCAACGTGTTCAACTTTGGCGAAACGGCATTTTTTTACTGCATGGCTCCAGTGACAACCATCAGCAAGAACTCGATCCCTGGTCGCAAGATGATCAAGAAGCGCATGACTGTCGCCGTCGCGGCGAATGCGGACGGCTCCACCAAGCTGCCACTTTTGTTTGTCGGATCTGCAAAAAAGCCGCGGTGCTTTGGCGGCAACAGTGCTGAATCACTTGGCGTGGACTATACCAGTTCGACAAAAAGCTGGATGACTGCAACCCTATTTCGAGCGTGGCTCGAGCGATTTGACGCCAACATGCGGGCTGAAGGTCGACATGTACTGCTCCTGCTCGACAATGCGTCACCTCATCGCGCACCAGTCCACACAACGCACGTCAAGGTGCACTAGCTTCCTCCGAGCACAACAGCACACCTACAACCAGTGGACGCAGGGGTGATTCAAGCATTCAAGAGTCGCATGCGCAAGCTTTGCAACGACGCAGTCGTCGATCGTCTCGATGAGATATTAGATAGTGATAAAGCGAGTGCGAGCTGATCGACAGCATCGACGTCGACAGTTTGTTCCAAGTGAGTGTGCTCGACGCAATGCGTTGGGCATAATCAGCGTGGGAGGCTGTCAGCAGTGAGACTGTGGCCAACTGCTGGCGACACACTGGCATTCTCTCAGAGAATATCTACAAGCTAGTAGCTGGTGTTGAGCGGCTTTGTGTTAGCTCTCAGTGACCCACAGCACAGCTACTCTATTTCTTAATACCTGGTCAAGTTTGCATACCTCTGGAATGTTATCTTTTTCAGGGCATACAATAAATTTTGACATTAAAAGCTAAAATATGCTCTCATTTTTTAAATATAGCCAAAAACTTACCGACCAACCAACCAAACGCAGATCAAGCGTCACCAAGACAGGCACGACGCTCGACACACACGCACGCGGACGCGCACACCGGTCGACGACGATGTGGAAGCCTGGAACTGCAAAGCCAAGTGTAAAGCCGAGCGCGGCTGCCAAGCCAACGGCCGCACCTGCTGCAAAGAGCAATGCGGCTGCGCCGTCAAAAGGCAGCGAGCCGCGACCGACGTCCAAGTCGGCGCTCTCGCAAAAGACGCTTGCAATGAAGGTGCGCACTCATGTTGCTGCTGCTGATACACTTGTCCTGCGCTTGACACTCATGCGATCGATCGTGCTTGTCGCCATATACACAATCAACAGTTCATGCAGCGCAAGAAGCAAGCAGATGCGCGCAAAGAGACCGCAGCACAGGAGCGCAAGAAGCAAGACGCGTGGGTCGTTCCGAGCCCAGAGGACGACAGCGAGGACCCTGCAAACGGCGCGATCGTGTGCGAGCAAGACGTGCCAGACCCGTCGCTGCCGCTGATCTTTGGACGTCGGTCGTTCGGCGGATTCAACAAGGCGGTCGAGGTGCGCTCTGATGTGTTTGCCACTGTGCTGTGGCATTAGACCACACATACACGAGTCAATCGCCGCTCACACGTGTGTGTGCACTGACAACCATGCAATTTAGGACGAGTACCGAGAGGTGTCGCGCCAGCAGCGGTTCGCTGCCTCCGAGGAAAAGGAGCTGCGCGACGAAGTCTCGGCCGAGGAGATGACTGCGCGCATGATCAAGTACACAGGACTCATGCGCGGCGGCCCTGGCGGTGGCCAGCGCTCGCACAAGCGTCAGCGCAAGTGAAGCTGAGCGTTCTGCTTTCCGTCACCGTAGCGCAGGATAGAAACTCACGAGGCGCGAGGCGCTCGCGACGCTGTGCATGTGATAAGTTATTGCTGCTAATGCACGCATCCATTCCATGTTCGCTGTGTGCCGAGTGGGAGACGGATCGATCGAGAGCATTTGCGCATTGCGAACAGCACGGCGTTTGCTTATACGATGTCGTCGTCACTCGCGTCTTCGTCGCTAAAGTACGCGCCTGCTCTGCGTGTGCGTCGGCGCGTGGGCTTGCTCGCTGATGCTGCAGTTGCAGTAGAGATCGAGTTATGCAACGCTGGCGGTGGATACGCGAGCAGCGAGATCGAGACGTCCACGTCCGCGTCGGTCGCTGGTGCGCTGCTCAGTCGCATACAAAGTCACAAGCGCTTTCGTCAGTTCGATGCCAGAGACGACTCACACACGTACACATGCACAGCAACCGCTACAGACAGACGCACAGGAGGTTCGTCGTGCCTTCGTCGTTGAAATAGTGCCCGCGCTCCGCGACGTCGAACTTCTTGCGCTTCTTGAGCTTGCGCTTTGCGCTCGGCTTCTCGCGCGCGCCGAGGACGTTGCGCGGACAGTCGTACGAAAAGTGGCCGTGCTCGCCGCACTCAAAGCATCGCGTCACTTGCGCGTACGTGCGCTTCTTGATGAACTCTTGCGACCGACCGTTGTCGCGACTGCGCGAGCACGCGAGCGTCATGCCTTCCAGTGGCCGGTTGTGCATCGCAGCAATTGCGCGGGTGCAGTCCTCCGCACGTGCAAACTGCACGAATGCAACGCCGCGGCTCTGGCGGGTCTGCTTATCGCGCAGCACCGTCACGCGAGCGAGCTTGCCGAATGGCGCGAAGAGCTGCGCGACGTCGTTGTTTGTGTACGCGAACGGCAGCATCGAGACGTACGCAGTCGACTGCGATGGACAGCACTTGGTCGGACCTGGCTGAGCCGCTGTTGCTGCTGTCACTGCAGGTGTGTTGCCATGGCTCGTGTGTTGAAGCACAGAGGTGTCGTTGCGCAGCGACGGAGTCGAGCCATGCGATGGCAGGACCTGCTGCGTCGACGCCATTGACCTTGAGCTTGACAGGAGCAAAGTGATAGTGACAAAACAAAATGAAGTCGTTGACACCCTGTGTTTTGTCACTATGTGAATGAAGTAGTGCAGCTTGTGCTGATGCGGCTGGAGCTACTCGCGATCACTTGCTGTGTCTGTGTAAGCAGAGCTGAGTCTGCAGAGGACGACGCCTGGCATGCACGACCTCTTCTACCTACTCCAGACCACTACTTGCTGTACAAGCCTTCGTTCAGGAGGTCCTTGCTCGCGCGCTTCGTGTTTGGGATTGGATCTCCTCTTGGAGCAGCAGGTCCTGCACGCGGAGCACGTACACTTCGAGGTTCTTGATGTACCGCGACGTCTGCCGGTGCTTCGACGACGCGCAGAACTGGATGCCCTCGTCTTTGATGATGTAGCCGATGCCAAATCCGTCGGGCGAGACTGGATCACACCCAATGTGCCGCAGACTCGGTTGCTCGTCGACAGGATCGTGTGAGAGTACTTCCGTTTGTCAATCACTGAATCAAAACCTAGGTCGCTCTTGAACTCAAGGCACCGAGCTAAGGCTTTGTGATCGAGAGACTTCCACGACGAGAGCAACGAGAGCGAGAACGGCAAGAGCAACGAGAGCTCGTCGTCGTCGAATTTGCAGAGAGAAGAGGAGCTACATGGCGCCATCCTGCTTCGGACGCTGTACGCGACGCGCTCAAAGGAAAGTTCGCAAGTGCAGGCGTCACGAAGCAACACCACCAGCACCAGCACCAGCTGAGCAAACAAGGCTTGAGAGTTCGAGTTCGAGTTCGAGAGACCTCCGAGACCTCGGGAGGCCTCCAGTGTGGCCTCTAATAGTCTCGGAAGAGTGCCACAAAGAGTGCCATGTGCGCTAAAGATACTCCAAGGTCTATTTCAAAGCCAATCAATGATGGCAACCCCGCATGACTCGCCATCGCACGCGCTGTCACTTGACTCGACTGCGCCGGGTGCGCTCTTGCGCTCTTGCGCTCTTGCCTCGCTCCTTGCGTCGAGTTCGTGGAGTTGCAAGACGACTCGCTCTGGTGTGACCTCCACAGCGGTCAAAGTCGTCACTGCTGCACGAAAGAGAAACAAGCGAGTCCTCAAGTGATCGGTCGACTCGAAGAGCTAGCCGGACATTCAACATCAAAGTGCACTGTCACAAGGCGTCTAGGTCGCTACTCGCGTGTCGGAGCTCTGCTCGAACCAGCCACAAGACGCTGCAATGAGCCGCCTGAGTCGCGTGGGGTCCGAGACGCCCGTGTACTTTCCGTCGATCGTGTCGGCGTCCGGGAGCAGTCAAGCGCAGCGGTTCACGCCGATTCCGCCGCAAAAGAGCAGACATCATCCGAAGAAACACCAGCACGGGAACGACTCGCGCATTCAGCTCGAGCCACTGCGTCCGCTGTCGAGCAGTGGTAGCACGAGTGCGCGCTTGAGCGTCAGCTTGTCGTCTGAGCAAGTTGGACTCGATGCAAGAATCCTCAGTGGCAGCAGCACGGCAGCTGAGAACATCGCGCGGTTCAAGGACATGGAGAAGAAGTTGCAGTTCTTCCGGCTGCTCGCGAGCTTGAAGCTCCGGGACGCCGTCATGACTGAGCAGAGCGTGCTCAAGACCATCGACTCGGTCATCATGGCGTGCACCGCAGCGCTCGACTTGGACTGCATGGTGCTCTATTCGCTCAACGAAGGCGCTGGGATGCTCCACGTGACGTCCTGCTCCAAGCCCGACGTCGTGGGGTTCCAAGTCCCACTCGACAAGTACGCGATGGAGATGGCCGTCCAGAGTGTATACGGCCAGCAACAACAGCAGACGTCAACTGAGATACGAGCTGTCGAGCCTGTCTACCTCGCAAACCTCCAGAGCCTCGCGACGTACGACCCTGCATTCGATGTCGACTCGCTCGCAGGGATCAAGACTGCGAGCATCCTCACCAGCGTTATCGTCGACGAGAACGGCAAGCCGATCTTCGTGGTCGAAGCTCGCTCCATCCGCGAGACACTCTTTTCGGACTCGGTCTTTCGCGCCGCGATGACCACGCTCGAGAACGTTGTGTATCAGTACGATCTGACGCAAGTGCTTGCGCGCACGATGGACGCGTACGCCAGTCTTGACGCGTTCCTCCAGAGCGCGATCATGCAGCCGCAGTCGCAAGACGAGCAAAGGGACAGTGACGATGACGCCGGGGAGCGCGACGACGGGATCGCGACAGCGTTGACAAACAGCTTGAGTCGCGAAGCCGACCCTGAGCTCGAAGACCTCTTGACGGAGACGTCGCCAAACCTGACGAAGCTCACGCAGAGCTTCCTCGAGCGCTCCAACTCGGACGGTGTCTGCCTTCTCCGGTTCCACCCTGGCAAGCAAACGTGCGACGTCCTTGCCAGCGCATCGACTCGGGCAGCTGAATCACAACTGCAGCAAGGCCCGCTGCTCGATGCCGCGAAGCTCAGTGCGCTGTTCGCATCAACGCTATCGTCGCCACGAAGCGACACTGGCGACGAGAGCAGCAGCGATCCGGTTCTCCCGCTCTTCTTGCGCTTCATCGAGAGCATTGAGAACGCGCATCCGCTCGACGTGAGCGACGACGCAGGACTCCAGTCTATCGTCACACCCACAGACAGCACGGGCTACAAGACGCTCGTGTTCATTCCAGTCCCGTCGAGTACATCGTGTGCGTTCGTCGGACTGCTCTTCATGGCACGCGCAGAGCAGCACGCCTACGACGTGCGCGTGCTCCGTCCGTTCATCTCGGCGCTTGGACTCGCGATCGTAATGAAGCGCACGCACGACGACCAGCGCACGTCGACGGTCCAGAAGCTCAAGCTCATCCATCTGTACACGTCGCACTTTGAGATCAGCTCGATCAACGACCCGTCGACGCTCGTGAACATGATCTGCGAGATCGGCTGCGCGACGTTCAACACGGCGCGCGTGACGCTGTACGTCGCGGACCCGATCAAGAGCGAGCTCTGGAGCCTGAGCACGCTCGGAAGCGTGAACGGCTTGCGCATTCCGTACGGCACGGGCATCGCTGGGACGGTTGCATCGACCAAGCAGAAGCTCGTTGTGCGCAATGCGTACGATGACCCGCGCTTCGACCGGTCGTTCGACATCAAGCTTGGCTTCAAGACCGAGTCGCTCATTACGTTCCCAGTCCTGGACAAGAACGGCGAGACGCTCGGCGTCGTCCAGGCCGTGAACGCACAGCACTTCATGGACCCGGACGCGCATCCGCTCATCGCCAAGTTCGACGAGCGCGTGCTCGACGTGTTCAACCACATGGTGTCGCACACGCTCCAGATCAACTCGTCGCTCATCATGTTTGCCAAAGTCCAAGCCGACTACTGGGCCAACCGCGCAGTCCTCGACATCCGCGGCGACGACGACAGCGCCGTGAGCGCCAAGAACGACGTCGCGAGCGTCCACTATTTGCTCGACACGAGCGGCTTTGACGAGAGCAAGCGCGTGCCGCGGAACAAGTGGAGCACGTTTGCGTACGCGTGCTGGGTCCTCGGCAAGTTCCTCCACGCTGGCTACCGCACGCGCCGTCAAACGCGCACAGCGGCAGAGCTCGGCAAGTGGGCCGTTCATGACGAGACTGTAGGCAGTAGCAGTGCAAACGCGCGCACGCGCAGCCGCACGTCGTCTGTCATCCGCGCTGGCCGCGCAAACTCGCTCATCAATCGCTGGCGTCGCCTCGCACTCAGCCCCGCTGTCGACCAAGACGAGATGCTGAGCGAGCACTTCAATCCGCTAACCAAGACGATCGACGAGCTCGAGCAGTACTCGTTCCAGCTCTTTGAGGGCTTGATGCTCCTCACGACGTTCCGCATCGACGCGACAGTCCTCCGGTGCTTCATCACGACGCTCGCGAGTCGGTATCGCCCCGTGGCGTACCACAGTTTCTACCACGGCTTTGACGTCGCGCTCAACTCGTACCGACTCATTCGCAAGACGAACGTCATCAGCATGATCAAGGAGTTCGAGGCGCTGAGTCTCATGATCGCAGCGCTCGGACACGACGCCGACCACCCGGGGAACGACAACCAGTTCGAGATCGACTCGGGCTCGTCACTTGCGCTCTGCTACAACGACATCTCGGTCCTCGAGAACCACCACGCGTCGACGACGTTCAGCGTCCTCCAGCTCGCGAGCTGCAACATCTTGAAAGATCTGAGTCCGAGCGCGCGCGTGTCGGTGCGCACAGCGATTGTCCGGTGCATCCTCGCGACAGGTACGGCTTGGTATGCGTAGTCATCTGTAGTGGTTGTCTCTCTCATACTCTGTATCGGCTGCCACCAACTACAGACATGAAGCACCACTCGCGCTTGATCTCGGACCTCGCCGTGATCCGCGACGTGAGCGACTTTGAGCAAGTGACCGACGGGCGGCAGCTCATGATGAACATGATCATCCACGGCTCGGACCTGAGCTCCGTCGCCCACCCGCTGCCGATCACGATCCGGTGGGTCGACATGGTCTGTCAAGAGTTCACGGACCAGGCGAAGCGGTCCGAAGCGCTCGGGATCTTCGTGCCGCCGCACATTGTGAACCTCGAAGACGAAGGCATGCGGTGCCGCCTCCAAGTCAACTTCATCGACTACCTCGTCGCGCCGCTCTGGAACGCCATCAGCAGCATCTTACCCGAGGTCAAGACGACGTACGTCGAGCACTTGCGCGCGAACCGCGACTACTTCTTCGAGAACGCCGGTCAGATGTCGGCGCGCCGGGCGTCGTCCATGCCGACCAAGTAGAACAAACGTCCGGTGCAGTCTCTGGATCTCACACACGCACGACCACGCACACCTCAGACACACACACTCGCGACTAGAACGAACCAAGAGCTCATGCTGCAGGAGATGACAGGCAGTAGGCAGATAGACACCGCCACCGTCGCACTCAATAGACTAGACACATCTCTCACATCAGCACCTATGGACCCACGCTCAGCTCCAGCGTGCAACGAGCGCTAGGAGTCTGTTGAGTGGCGAGTGTTGTCGAGAGCTCAGCTACCGCTTGAAGAGCTTCTCGAACGCATTGCGACTTACTTGCGGATGCCGCTTCGCAAAGCTCGCCCAGAGCTGCGCGCCGCGCATTGGGTCGAGGACCATCGCTTGGAGCGCGAGTTCGCCTTCGCGCGACGCGGCGTCTTGACTCACGTACGCGCGCTCGCACACGAGGTTATCGTCTTGAGCGGACGAGGTGCTCGAGATGCTTGCACACACTTCCGACTCGAGCGCATGCAGCACGCGGATCGCCGCTTCGAGGTCCTGGACCGAGGTGCTCAGAGCGACGTCAAAGAGCGGCGCCACACTTGCGCTCGTGGTGTCTCTGGCTGCTGCTCCTGCGACGATCGTCTCGATGTACGTGGCCGCAATTGCTTGCGTCTCGCTGACCTGCTCGTCTCGTCGAGTGCTCGAGACGTTGTGCGCGTGCTTGCGATGGAGCACGAGCGCGTCGCCCATGCTCTGGATCATGACGCCGTGGCGGTACAGACACCGGAGCCAGAGCTCGTAGTCTTCGCTCGAGCGCTGCGTCGTCGCGTAGACCCCTTGCGCGCTGTTGTCTGCCGCGAGCAGCGCATCCAACACGGAGCGTCGGAGCATCACTGTCGGATGTCCGAGGAAGCAGCCAAAGAGCATGCGCCACTTGGTCACAAGCGGCGACGTCGGGTACACGGCGGTCTCGAGCTGCACCACTGGCGTGTCGCCTGGGCGTTCATGGCCGCGTTGGATGAACACGGACGCGCCGATGATCCCAACGTCTGGCGTCGCTTGCAAGTACCGCAGCTGGCGCTCGATGCGGTGCGGCAGCGACACGTCATCGCCGTCCATGCGAGCAATGAACGCGCCGCGTGCGACTCCAAGCGCACGGTTCAGCGACGCTGCAACGCCGCTGTTTGTCGCGTTCTCGAGCAGCTGGATGCGCGCATCGAGGGCTTGGAGGCGCTTGACGATCGCCGGTGTCTCGTCAGTACTTGCGTCGTCAACGACAACGATCTCGAGGTGCCGGTGCGTCTGCTCCATGACGCTCCGGAGCGCTTGCTCAATGAACGGCGCGACGTTGAAGACTGGGATCACGACCGAGACGAGCACGTCGTTAGGCTCTGTCAACACTGTCGACACTGTCGGCTCGATCGGCGTGCGTGGCGCGAGCACGAGCGTCCCAATGTGGACGCTTGTGAGCCGACGGTCGCGGTAGTAGCGCTCGTCGAGCGTCTCGTTCGCCTCGTACAGCGCGAGCAGGTCAGTGAGGTCGCCGCCGCTTGTCTGGAGGTCGTACAGGCGGTTCTGGTACACGTCTTGGACCTGGTTGATCGCAAAGACGTGCATCTTGGGCGAGAGCGAGCAGGCGCAGAGCAGACGCGTCGGTGACGAGCGCTGCTGCTGCTCTAGCGCCTGATGGCCGCGCAGCTCCAAGTGATTTGGGTGGTTGATCCCGTCCGTGCCGTTCGTCGCTTGGATCGCTGTGACGATGCGCTCGACGCTCGCGCGCGTGTACACACTCCCACTGAGCTCCCACGGGTAGTTCCAGTCGAGCGTCCCGCGCGCAGGCTCAAAGATGTGGTACGCTGGCACAAGTGGCACCGTCGCAGCGGTGGTGCTCTCGCGATCGCCACTTCGCCGCATGACAGTCGTCATGGGCGGCAGCGGCAGCATCGGCTGGTTCGTCATGTGCGAGCGCCAGATGCTCGGCGCGAGCTTGACGTGAAACGCAAACGGCGCTGCAGCGTCACTTGCTTCACCATCGAGGAACGCAAAGGCGTCTGCGAGCTCGACGTCGTCAAAGTAGAACGCGTCGTCGACGTTGAACAGGACGTACGGGCAGGCGCTAGTACCTTGTGGCTCTTGTGGCTGTCCGCCCGTCGCGATGCTGCGCAGCAGACAGTCGGCAAAGCTCTGCGTCTCGCTCTCATACACAAACGTGACGTGGTGTGATGCATAGCGGCGCTCGATCGCTTCGTAATGCGCGCGGATCTCGGCTGTCGTGCATCGGCAGATGACTGCAGCGCGAGCAAACGGCACGTCTGTGCTCGTCCAATTCGCGCCACGGTAGCGCAGGTAGCGCTGCAGCGTGCGCAAGTACTCGGAGAGCTGGAAGATGCGGTCCATCGAGAAGCAGATCACTTGGAGCAGCGGCACTGGTGGCATTGCCAAGGTCGTCATGGTTGTCATTGTCTTCGTCTTGTCGATCGTGTTGATGTGCGAGCCAAACTGTTGGCGTGTTGTTTCAAGTGTGGATGCTTAATCGTGTCTGTCGAATCTTGAGTGCAGAAATCGACGAGCAGTATCAATTCACCATACAATATTCGTATCTTGAGTAAGCATTTTGATACCAACGATGATACTTAAGTACCAACACAAGCACTCAACGACGATCGATCATGAGCAACGAGCTCATCTCGACACGCACTCGAAGCTCGACGCTCCATGAGCACGCATGGCGATGCGTCGGTGTCGTACCACATTGTTTGACTGACTGCCTTGTCGACGCATGCTTGGCTTGAGTTCCGACTCGCGCCGCTTCAGATCGCGACGACTCGCACAACATTTGACGGATGATGTGGGGCGTCACGATCGGCGCTCTGCTTGTCGCGGCTGGCATCGCGCTCCTCACACATGGCTTGCTCTCGCTCGACGCAGCGCAAGAGCGCGAGCGCGCACTGCTCTACTCGACTGTGCTCTCGTCACTCCCAGCGCTCGTGAGCACAATCATCTCTGTGAACGCCAGCGATGCCCACACGCCACGAGAGCAAGCGTTCCTCTCGAGCGCATCGTTTGCGTTTATGATGGACGCGCCAGTGTACACGAGCTTCTACCTCTTCAACGTCACCAACAGCGCTGACGTCCTTCGCGGGACCGCAGCGCCTCAGGTGCAGCAGCTCGGACCGTACGTGTACGAGAAGCGGTCGCGCAAAGTGAACGTCACGCTCGACGCGACGCCGTTCAACTCGACCAAGACGAGCGCACTGTCGTCTGTCGAGTTGCCAGCATCGTACGGACACGTGAGCTACAGCGTCGTCTCGAGCTACGCGTTCGCGCCCGAGCGCTCGAACGGCTCCGAGTCGGACGCAGTCGTGACGATCAACGCGTCGTACGCTCGGCGCCTCGAGAAGCTCCGTGCGCGCGGCTACTCGGAGCGCTTCGTGCTCGCAGAAGCCGCACAGCAGCACATGCGCACGTATGCGCAGCACCTCGAGCGCGACGTCGTCGCAGACGCAAAGCTCCGGGCGTGGACGCACTTCCTCCCAGCGCTCGTGACGCACGTGCAGCACGAAGCGCTGCCAGCGGTCCTCACGCGGCAGCAGCAGCGCGTCGACGCAGCGAGCATCCCAGCGAACCTCGTGCGCATGTACGCCGTCGCACGGACCGAGATGATCCCACGCGTGCTTGGCGACGTCTACAAAGACATCTCGGACCAGTTCCTGCCCGGCATCTTGCAGGAGACGCTCACAACCGCGAAGCGCCAGGCCCTGCCGCGGGTCTTGAGCAATCTCCAGCGGCGTCTTTTAGTTGAGACGGTGCCGTTCTGGCTCGATCGGCAGCAGCAGCGCCAGCAGCAGCGCTTCGTGCCGCGCACACTGGCGTCGCTCAACGCGAAGATCGAGTTGATCGCGTTCCCGTACGTCCTGAGCGAAGTCTACGACCGCGCGTGTCTCGACGCCGTGCCGTCGATCCTCCGGACGATCAAGACTGAGATCGTTGCGCAGAGCATGGCGATCAACCGCGTGACTGCAGACGACGCGCAGCGGAATGTGGTCGAGGCGTGGCGCAAGCAAGGCAGCGTCCTCACAGACGTCGACGCGTGGTTCGACGACGCACCAACCGGTCAAGCGCGCACGGGCTTTGAGCTCGATCCGCCGTCGGCAAGTCTCCAGCTGAGCCTCGAGGCCGCGAACCTCCTCTTGGGCTCGAAAGTCACGAACAAACGCTTCTCGATCGTCGACTACGACGCCGCAGTCGCTGCGACGTACCCGCTCGGCGAGCCAACCGTGACACCCGAGGGCTTTGGGATATGGAAGCAAGTGATCGCGATGAACGAATCGGCGATCGCATACGTGCTCGAGGGCGTGAACACGGACGTTGCGCTCGTCTCGGACTTTCTCACGCGCGACCAGCTCCTGTTCGTGCGCGCATACTTGGTCCGCTGGGCCACGAGCGCGATCACACAGCGCGATCGCGAGCGTCTCTGGCGCCAGGGCTTTACAAAGCGAACAGTCCAGAGCGACCAGACTGAGCCGAGCATCGACGTCGACGTTGAGAAGCCGGGTATCCAGACTGGATTCAAGCTCCAGCCGACGGGCGCGAGCACGAGCGGCGTCACGGCCGCGCTGGCGCAGGAGCTCTGGAACACCTCGAGCGAGTTTGCGTTCGTGAACCTGCAGGGCTTCACCAAGTGGCAAGCGGTCGTACGAGGCGCTGCTGGGAGCACTCAGGCACTCACGGACGGCATCGCAGGTCTCACTGCTGCGCACGTTGCGGAAGTGAGCGCGTGGATCCAAGCGCTCTTGACGGAAGGCGTCGTACGACGCCGGGCACTGCGGCACTGGAGCGACGGCACGTGCGTCTCAGCGCTCGGACTGCCACTCGCGCCGTGCTTGCGATACGACTTGGAGCCTGGCGTGGCCGGCAACCAGACTGGCTTTGAGATGAACCCATTAGCCTCGACCGAGTGGCGCGTGCCGCAGACGGTGCGTGAGGCGCTCTGGAGTCGCGCAAACAAGGCGTCGTTCCTCATTGCGGCGCATTCGTCAAGCACGGCGCTTGGCTTTGGCATGTGGCTCCGCGCCATTCGCACGTCGGACGTCGCGCGGCTCGTGACGGATGCAGCAGTGCCGCTACTCACGGCATCAAGTGCTCAAGGCGTCGTGCAGTGGCTCGCAAACTGGTCGAGCAATGTCCTGAACGTCCTCCACGTGCACAACTGGTGGCGCGCGAGCACGTGCTTGGAGCGCGAGACGCTCAGTGTGACCGGCAAGACCACGACCAGCACGCCGTCGCTGGCCACGTGCACGCCAGCGTACAGTGAAGTCGAGACTGCGTCAGTGCTCAAGACTGAGGCGCTGTCGTCGCCGTTCTTGACGTGGGAGAAGACATTCGCTGTTACTGAGACGCTCTGTGACGTCGACGCCGTCGCCAAGACGTTCACAAAGCACGCGTCAACGTACACGCTCAACGCCCGCGTGTTCTCGTGTGACGCAGTCTCGACGTCGCTCGCCGACGACCAGGACGACGCGACCACTGGCTTTGAGCTCATGCCGGGCGTGTCGGTCGCGAGCGACCGGCTCTCACTCGCAGCGGCGAGTGTGCTCTGGGATCCGCAGAACGCCAACTCGTTTGTCCACGTCGACGGCTATCGGCGCTGGTTCGCCGCAACAACGCCATCGAGCAGTGACGCAGTTGCGCTCCTTCAGTCGATTAGCGCCGCTGTCGATGCCGCATGCAGCTCCATCGTCGGTGGTGGCGTGCGCTCGGGTGTGTTCAATGAGACGCTCTCGTTGTCGGAGCGCTGCGGTCGCCTCACGACCGCACAGTTTGCAAAAGTCCAAGCGTATGTCGTAGCACAAAGCACGAGCAAGTGGGTCTCGGACGCGCTCTTGGACCAGTGGCGACGCGGCGCAGCGAACGAGCTCGAGCTCGAGCCGTACCGGAGCGGCAAGCAGCGCGGCTATGAGCTCGCAGCCGGCTGCGTCACGAGCGCTTGCGTCTTGACACAGGATAGCGGGACTGTGTACCAAGTCCCGCGCGCTGCACTGCGTCTATGGGACGTGAGCGAGCGCGCGTCGTTCGTGCACGACAGTGGCTGGACGCTCTGGTCGTCGCTCTTGCGTGCAGCAGCGCAGAACGACGCGACTGCAGTCGCAGCGGCAAAGTCAAACATCGTCACTGCGTGCGCAGTCGCGAGCTGGGAAGACTGGATGCAGCGCGTGGTCGAGTGGCTCGACGTGTGGCTTGCAAGCGAGCATCTCTTGCGGGACGTCCTCGGGCACTGGATGCACGCGCAGTGTCCAACGACGCCGCGCCTCGTGAACGTCGTGCAGCGTGCGCCAGATGTTGTCTCGACTGTCAGTGCGTGTCCGCCAGCGGCGTCGCGGTACACGATTGCGCTGAAAGACTCGATCGTGGATCTCCAGACGCTCGCGTCGCGACCGACGACGTTCTTTCGAGCTGACGTGGTCGAGACGAGTGCGCTCGTGCAGCCAACGAAAGTGGTGGACGTTGACGAGACGTGGATCACGTGCGAGCAGCAATCGCCGAACGTCGTGAAGCAGACAGTGTCGAGCCAAACGAGTCGCAAGGAGTACCAGGCGTGCAACTTCTTGAGCGTCCTCGCCGATGCGTACACTGTCGCCGTCGCCGCGAACGCCGGCAGCTCAACCTTCCTGCCTCTGCCAGTCGCTCCAGCTGAAGTGAGCTTCGAGATGAACAGAACCGTCGTGTCGAGCATCTCGATCGACGTTGCGCTTCAGCTCTGGAACGCGTCCACGGCGTTTGCGTTCACGAACGTCTCGGTCTTCCTGTCAATGTGGCACCCTGCGGTGAACGACGCGAGCGCACTCGCTCAGATCCAGCGCAACGTCGAGGCGATCACTGCGGCGCAATCTCCAAGCGACCTCACGCCAGTGCAGCAGTATTTGACCGTGTGGGAATCGAGCTCAATCGCGACGCGACGCGTCGGAATGGCGTGGCTCGCTCAGAGCAACAGCGTCTTGGACTTGGATGCAAGCACCGATGGCGTTCAAGGCGGCTTTGAGCTCTATCCGAGCGGCGAGTGGAAGCGCATTGCAGGCGACAAGCTCCCGACGTTTGACCAGGCGCAGTACCTCTGGCGCGCTGAGAGCACGTACTCATTCTTGAACACAAACGGCAAAGTCTCGAGCAATGGCCTCCCCACAGGCTTTGCCGCGTGGAAAGAGATCTACGACGGCGTCGACTTTAGCTCGGAGCAGCTGACGCCAAAGTACCCGGCAGAAGCAACGGTCCAGCGCAGCGACACGATGGCGTACACGCTGTCACCAGACCAGCGCAAAGCACTAGCCCTCGCGATGGCCGCAGAGACGACACTCACGGATGTGCAACTCCGCGGCGTCGCAGCGTGGCTCCTCAATTGGGCGAACAACGCGTTCCTGCGGACGTACATCTTGCAGCAGTGGGCCACAGGCACGACGCCACGAGGCGAGCTCCACTCGGCAATCAACTTTGCCGACCACGTTGGGCGGCTGTTTGGTCTCAACAACATCGGGACGCTCCCGCCAGACCTGCTCACAGTCCCGTCGCCGCTCGTTGCGAGCGTCTCGCCAACGTCGCGCAAGCAACTGTGGGACGTTCTCAAGCCCGGATCGTTGCTGAACCCGACGACGCACATTGTCTGGTGCACGATCCTCAACGTCGCAGACGCCACGAGCGGTGCGAGTACGTACTGCCCCTCGATCCTGAACGACTATGGCGCGACGTCAGCGACTGCGCTCGCGGCGTACAAGGCGATTGTCCAGGCGTCCGTGTCGACCGAGATCACAAAGAGCTCAAACTTCACGCGCCTTTCGATCGCGTACGTCCAGCGGCAATTTGAGATCGAGAGCGAGCACGCAGTCGTTGCGATCGCGATGTGGTGGCGCCAATTGCCAACAACGTCCGTGTTCTTCCAAGCGAATCAGCTCCGGACGTGGCGCGCTAGTGGCAGTGCGGCGACAGTGTCAAGCGA
This sequence comes from Pythium guiyangense, assembly GCA_003730235.1. Classification (NCBI taxonomy): domain Eukaryota; phylum Oomycota; class Peronosporomycetes; order Pythiales; family Pythiaceae; genus Pythium; species Pythium guiyangense. The sequence continues at coordinate 293,170 of QXDM01000042.1, read as the reverse complement.
TCCGCTGCGCTTTGGCTTTGATCTTGGCTTTGTCTTTCCAGTCAACGCGAGCGTGGCAAGGAACGCCACTGTGCTCGACTTGGTCGCAAACACAGTCGTGGTTGCTGGAAACACTGCGGCGCTCAGCACGTGCGCCGAGTTACTTGAGCTGTACTTTGTGCTCTGGTATCCGTCGAACGCCATGTCGTTCCTCCATCCACTAGGTGCTCGCGTCTGGCACAAGTACATCCAGTACGCGCTTGACACGACAGAGTTTGTGCGCTTGATCGAGACGTCGTCAGACAGCATGACGATCAAAGCGCTCCACGCGGCCAGCAGCAACGACGTCACATGCGCGCTGGAAGCGACTCGCAACTGGCTCGCGTCGTGGCAGCAGCACCCGCACTTGCGCCAGTTTGTCGAGTTCCTGTGGTTCCAATCGCTCCACGCGCCGTCGTCGTCGTCGCTCGCGTCGCCACTGCTGACTGGCGCAAGCGATCTCCTCAGAGCGTTCCCACTCGACACAACTACGACATCAAAAGCTGTGACGACGCCACTCAGCGAGTCGGATGTCTCGCTGCAGCTCTGGGCAAACGTCTCGCGAACGGTCCTGGACGCCTCGCAAGCGAGCTCGCTCGTGAACTGGAACAACGGATCAGCGCTCTGGCAATCGCTGCTCGTGAACTGCTCCGCGTCTGACGCTGCGTCTGGAGCGTGTCGAAATACATCCGAGCGCTCACAAGCGGCACTCGAGCATGATGTCGCAAGCGCCAAGGTCGCACTCGCAGTGCTCTCGCAAGCGCTCAAAGCTGATATGACAGCGTTCACTGGCACCAACTCAACGACAGCAAGTCCGTCAGTTGCGACGCTCGAGGCGATGATCACAGCGCGTGTCGTGCCGTGGATGCTCTCGTGGCTCGACCACCGGTTGTTCCGAGCGTTTGTGCTTCGACACGCCCGAGACGTGGACCCGTCGGTCGTGGCACAAGCAATGAGTCTAAGCGACCTCGCACTGGCGCAGTTTGTGAACAGCACGGCTACACGCATGACGTTTGCGGTCCCAAGCGTACTGGACAGCGACCTGTCGGCGCCATGCAGTGGCACGAAGGCCGACGATGGCGTCGCGTCGGAGCGCTTTCCGCTTCAGCGCCTCGTGTTTGACGCGGTTGAACGAGTTCCGCGCGTTCGGAGCTCATTCATTCTCCCAGGCTTTGGCGAGCTCAAGGCGTTCTGCGACCTCCACGACCAAGACCAGGTGTTTGCATACGATGTCACGACCGTGTGCAAGCTCAACGTCGAGTACGCAGTGTCGCTCGACGTCGCGAGAGCGCTCATGGCACTCTTTGCAGACGACACGCCCTGGGAGTGGCCGCGGTCGACAGCAGTGAATGGGACTGTGGCATCAAGCCTTCCGCCCTCGACGCGAGCCGCGCTCTTGATCGACGCATTCCTCGCACAGCCGTTTGACACGCGCGATGAGTGCACATTCGTGATGCAGAACATCGCTGCGGCGTACAGCCTCACAAAAGCCGAGACGCAGCAAGCGTGTGCGACTGCAACGAGCTCTGGGTCGATCTACTTGGACCTCCCGATGCTCGCAGCTGCTGGCTTTGGGTCAAAGCCGCGGAGCTACACATCCGATGTCCAGGCGTACTTGCGCTACGCAGCGACGAGGTTTGTGTACGAGCCGAATGTCTTGGGTCTGCAGCCAACAGCGTTCGTGAGCAGATCACCACCGCCGCCGAATGGCGATGTACTGGAGTATCCGCTTGGCGGGTACCTCGCCGTCTCGAACGTCTCACGCGTGCTCTTTGCACGCACTGACGCGGCGCTGTCGGGGATGTGGCGCAACGACTCGGTCGAGATGTCTCAACAACAGCAAGCACCAAGCGTTGGCTTGAGTCAGACGCAGCGCTTGACAGTGCAAGTGCCGCTGCGCGACGACGTTGCGCTCTTCCAGAAGAAGAATCGAGTCGTTGGCGAGATCTTGGCGATCGACAATTCCACGAATGTATCGATCTGCGGCGAGCGCGTGGCGCTGAGTGCACTTCGTGTGACTGACGGCTCGCAGTTCACAACTGTTGTGCTGACGAGCAAGACCACGAACGGCGCCAATGACTTTCCGCCTGACAAGGTGCTGTTCTACTGGGACTATGCTCGTCGCTTTGTCGAAGCGCAGTTTGAGCGCAACATCACGCGCTTTGGCGTCCCGCTGATGCGGTACACCGTCACGAACTGGCTCAGCCCCACGAGCTTCCCGAGTGGACTCTCTGACACAGCGCGCAGCAGTGCTGCCGTTGATATGATCAACATGAGCCTGCTCCAGGACGACCTCCCACTCACACTCTCAGCTGCGACGTCTCTCGCTGAAGACTCATCGGACACGAGCATTGACGTCGATCCGCTCACTGGCTCAGTCTACCACCGTCGACTCGTGTGGCAGCTGAACACACACGTGACGCGTGATGCAAGCCGTGACGAATGGCACACGCACGTGCGCGAGGGCTGGCTCCCAGTCGTCTGGGTCCATGAGCAAGCGAGTGTGTCGTCGACGAGTGGGCTGTCGCTCGCAACGACTGCGAAGTCAGGACCGTTTGCGAAAGAGAAGGTCGCAGCGTGGGAAGTCGCAGGCGGCGTCGTGTACATCGTCGTTGGCGCAGTCGTATCTATCGTCTTTGTGCGGCGACGTCGTCTACTCCATCTGCGCCACCTCCAGTCGGTGCTCCCTGAACAGAACGTGCTGCTGCTGCAGGACGAGCAGTCGACACTCGCGACAGCGCCAAGCAGCAGCAAGAAGCCTGCGCGTCGACATCACGACAGCAACAGCGGCAAGGTCGAGCAGGAGAGCCATTCGGCAAGCATAGGCAGCACTTCTCGCGTCGACGATACTTCACACGAGCAGCAGCTCCTGCACGCATCGAATGAGTCGCAAGAAAGCCGCGGGCGGAAGCGCAAGCAGCCTCGGATCGAGACGATTGTCGAGCAAACCGACGGCATTAGCGACGACGTAGCGAGTCACCATGTCGGCCAAGTGTGACAGCGTGAGTGAGAGAAGGGCTCACACGAGAACGTGCCCTAGTGCCCCAAAGTGCTCAAGTCCAGGCGACAACATCAGCAACTCATAGACAACGTGTGCACCAACAAACGAACGAGCGCCTGAATGGCTACTCTAGACGACGACGCGCGATCTTTAGTCGCAGCGCCAGAGCTCCGAATCCAGGGACCCGAAGCGGTGCCACAGCCATACGCCCCCAGCGCCGCTATACCACACGCCGAAACATTCTAGATTCGTGTTCTCGCTCGGCTGCAAGCTGATGTCGCTTGCCCATCTTCTGCCTGTCTTGACGTCGACTACTCGAGCATGCACGACGCGCGCCGGGATGTACGCGTGCGATGCGACGCTACTCGTGCCGATGGCAAGACGCCCGATCCTCGGAGCTTTCGGAGCTTTCATCGGAGCATCATCGGAGCTTTCATCGGAGCTTCATGGGAGCTAGTTGGGCTATCCTTGAAATTTCTGCAACTGCCAAGGGGCAGCTCTCACTCACCTCGTGACCTCGCAGCAATAGCAAGGCAGCAACCGCAAGGCAGTCTCCATCTTGCGCGCCGGACGCAAGTCAGTCAGTCACTCAGCCAAGCGCCTCGCTCGTAGCCATCTGAGCGCGGATGAACACGCAGGCTGCTCGGTTCTGCAGTCGCGTCAGCGCTCAAGACGATCGCCGCCTGCACACTGCACGCGAGTGCTACAGCGGCGACAGCCAGCTGCACGCACTCAAGATCAAGCACGAAACGCCAATGTCACCTGCGCTGGAGTACGAGTTGCCAGAGGACGACGCAATCGCGCGCTTTGATCACCACAACGCGTTCTACAAGCACGAGAATGACGAAAGCGCGCAGGTGCAAGCAATGCGCGAGCCTGAAGTGACACCAGTAGCCACTCGACGCGCAATCAATGGCAGCGACAGCAGCAGCAGCGCTGGACACGAAGAGTGTGCATGGCGCACTGCGCACACCATCTCGCGGCTCTTCAAGCGCACAAAAGATGCAAGCGAGACGTACGCCGACTTTGCGGCTGCTCTGCGCTCAATTGGCGGCGCGTGCCCCATTGGTGAAGAGCTCTATGTGACAGCGTTCATTGCGGGGATCAACGACGAGTTCACTGCGGCGCTACTTCGCGTTGTGGCACCTCAGTCGTTGAGTGCAGCGGCACGCGAAGCAACTCGCTTGAGAGACTCGAATGGAGCTCAAGCACGCTCAAAGCGATCTAGGAAGCCGCGGTCGCAGCGCAAGAGCTGCCAGAACCAAGTGGATGCCAGCGGCAGTCTCGTGCAGCGGTCGATCCCAGTTGCACCAGAGGCAGCCCAACAGCAGTCGGCTTCGGTAGTACAGAGCGCTGCACGGAAAGTCGAGGAGGTTCGAGCGTCTGTGCCACCAGCGAGCGACAGCAGCAGCAACGCAAAGCGCGAGGTCCAGACGGTAGCATGCGCAGAGTCGCCTCCGCGAAAGCAACGCCGCGCAGTGTGCTTCTCGTGCGCACAGATCGGTCACATCCGTCGCAACTGCTCCCAACGCGTAAAGCTACTTTAACAGATGAACACTTTGATGAAGAGGACATCGCGTTGTTCTTATGCTCCTCGTGCTCCCCATGATGATCATACATGTCTGCGATGTCAACCAAGCACATCGACATCGACGGAGATCTCTGTATGCAACGCGACGAAGCAAATTCTTATCTAGTGCTGAATACGACACAGCTAACTCCGGCGCGCCGCAACTTCGGCCTTGGCGACTTCATCATCTCATCCTTGGCATCCTCGGCATAAGATGCACGAGCACACAAGCGCACGAGGATGCGAGTGCCGATCGAGGGCCGATCGAGATGGCTTGCCAATTGCTTCCTCACTTTTGAATTCGAGCAAACGAACCAACAGCCTCCAGTCTCCAAGCGCTTCTCTTCGGCACTCGTTGCCACCTTTCGAGCACCCGTGCTTCGTTCTCCAAGCCCAGTCTCTTCTCGGCCACGATGATCTACGCAAAGAACGTCTTCCGCGCGATCATTGCGATCTCGGGTGTGGCAACCGCGGCGCACGCCACTCCGGCAGCGCCAGCCAACACCTGGAACGAGTACGGCCAAGGGCAAGGACATGGTGCCAACGGTCAAGGTCCGCGCGGCTACACCTCGCGCTTCATTGACACGTTTGGCACCCACGGCGGTACGGGGGCAACGGCGAACGCAGTCGCGTCGCCGTCGAACTACGGCGGTAAGAAGAAGACGCAAGTGAACGCGCTCCGCGGCATCGACTCGCCGCGGAACGACTCCAAGTTCGCGACGGCGAGTCCGCTCGGCACGCCAAAGAACGACAATGGCAAGAAAACCTACGTCAAGACTACGATCCAGCAGCAACAACAACAACAGCAGCAGCAAGCGCCAGTGGTGCAGACGGCGGCCCCGCCGTGCGCCAACAGCGCAAAGACCGCCCAGCCAGCAGTGAACAACGGAAAACAAAACAACAACAACAAACGCTGGCGGCAAGGTTACTACGGTAAAAGCAACTTCGTGGCGCCAGCCACACAACCGCATGCCAAGCAAGAACACGGCAAGCAAGGGCACATGGCGGGTACGGACAAACAACCACAGCACCGACCAAGTACCAGCCAACAAAGGGTAGCAACGGCAAGGGTGGCAACACCGGCGGCAACGGCAACGGCAAGGGCGACAACGCGTACACGACGGCGCCAGCCAAGGACGGCTACAAGGGCAGCGGCACGGCAACGAACAGCCGGCTGCAACCGGCGCGCTCGGAACGGCGGGTGGAACCGGCGCAACGGAACGGAAGGCGACAAGGTACACGACGCGCCAAGACGGCCGGGCACGGCAAGGGCCACGACGGCAGCACGACGACAAGCCGGCTGCCAGCACCGGCGGCTCCGGTTCGGCAACGGAAAGGTGGCAACACCGCGCACGGCAACGGCAAGGTGCGACAACGCGTACACGACGCGCCAGCGCCAATGAAGGCTCGGGCAAACGGAAGGCGGCAAACCCGGAGCGGCAAACGGCAAGCCACGACGACAGCCGGCTGCCAGCACCTGCGGGCTCCGGCTCGGGCAAACGGTCAAGGGTGGCAACACCGGCGGCAACGGCAACGGCAAGGGCGACAACGCGTACACGACGGCGCCAGCCAAGGACGGCTCGGGCAACGGCAAGGGCGGCAACGGCAGCGGCAACGGCAAGCACGACGACAAGCCGGCTGCCAGCACCGGCGGCTCCGGCTCGGGCAACGGCAAGGGTGGCAACACCGGCGGCAACGGCAACGGCAAGGGCTGACAACGCGTACACGACGGCGCCAGCCAAGGACGGCTCGGGCAACGGCAAGGGCGGCAACGGCAGCGGCAACGGCAAGCACGACGACAAGCCGGCTGCCAGCACCGGCGGCTCCGGCTCGGGCAACGGCAAGGGTGGCAACACCGGCGGCAACGGCAACGGCAAGGGTGACAACGCGTACACGACGGCGCCAGCCAAGGACGGCTCGGGCAACGGCAAGGGCGGCAACGGCAGCGGCAACGGCAAGCACGACGACAAGCCGGCTGCCAGCACCGGCGGCTCCGGCTCGGGCAACGGCAAGGGTGGCAACACCGGCGGCAACGGCAACGGCAAGGGCGACAACGCGTACACGACGGCGCCAGCCAAGGACGGCTCGGGCAACGGCAAGGGCGGCAACGGCAGCGGCAACGGCAAGCACGACGACAAGCCGGCTGCCAGCACCGGCGGCTCCGGCTCGGGCAACGGCAAGGGTGGCAACACCGGCGGCAACGGCAACGGCAAGGGTGACAACGCGTACACGACGGCACCGGGCAAGGACGCCAAGCAGACGACCGCGCCGGCCAAGGGCGGCAACGCGTACACGCCTGCGACGGCCACGCCGGTTGCGACGACCGCGACGCCGACCAAGGGCGGCAACGGCAAGGGTGACAACGCGTACACGACGGCACCGGGCAAGGACGCCAAGCAGACGACCGCGCCGGCCAAGGGCGGCAACGCGTACACGCCTGCGACGGCCACGCCGGTTGCGACGACCGCGACGCCGACCAAGGGCGGCAACGGCAAGGGTGACAACGCGTACACGACGGCACCGGGCAAGGACGCCAAGCAGACGACCGCGCCGGCCAAGGGCGGCAACGCGTACACGCCTGCGACGGCCACGCCGGTTGCGACGACCGCGACGCCGACCAAGGGCGGCAACGGCAAGGGTGACAACGCGTACACGACGGCACCGGGCAAGGACGCCAAGCAGACGACCGCGCCGGCCAAGGGCGGCAACGCGTACACGCCTGCGACGGCCACGCCGGTTGCGACGACCGCGACGCCGACCAAGGGCGGCAACGGCAAGGGTGACAACGCGTACACGACGGCACCGGGCAAGGACGCCAAGCAGACGACCGCGCCGGCCAAGGGCGGCAACGCGTACACGCCTGCGACAGCAGCGCCTTCGCTGAAGGGTGCAGGCGCTTACTCGCCGGGCCAAGTCAAGGACACCGCGCAATCGTACAAGTAGAAGTTGCGGACTTGACTGCGCGAGAACTGAACCATTACTAATAGATACATCATTGCCTGATACATCACTCTTTGTGTGAATGAGACTGGTCGGCAGCGATATAGTGTGAATGGCTCTGTCTATGCTGGAGCTCGTATCGTTCTTCGGTATCGCATCCCTCATCGAAGCTCGGACTAAGGACTATAGGACTAGAGGACTAGAGGACCTAAAGGGACCTCTGAGCACGTCGTGGAGCAATCCCAGCTTTTAACCTGGAATGAAGCAGCATGCGCTTTCGCACCACGCTCACGTTCATGAGCTCGTTGGTTGACCCGGCACATACATCGAGCTGACCAACTTGAGCTCCAGTCAGGTGACCTCTCTGAGCCATGGGCTATCTTTGCTGTCGCACCGGAATTCACACCTTCACAGGTTCGACACGATAGTGTGAAGTTGTCAGTGAGATGGTGTCGCTGGACGCTCTGGCGCTGCCGAGTGACACTCGGAGGTAATCATGAGACCTCGAGAGCTCGAGAGCAAGAGTTAGCCCTCGGAGAAGGCTCCGAGGTAGTCCAAATCGGAGGTCGGAGACCTGATTATCGGAGACCTCGAGTCCAACATCGCCTCTAGAGCTATCTTAAGCATCATATCCTGTCCGTCTCGGCCATGCCACTCCATCGCCGATACAAACGGAGCGTCCGTGTCCGCAGGAGTCTTTGATACACATTCCAAGGCAGACAAAGGACAAGACGCTTCCGACGCAAGGGGTTTCCCAACTGCTCGGACCGCGCCACACTGCGCCACATGAACTGCGCGCCAGCTCCAGCTCCAGCTCCTCGTTCATCAGCTCCAGCTCGAGTTCATTATACCATTTGGGGCTTCGCGCACACAGCTCGCCTCAAGTCCCTCGCACCAGCTCCGTTCGGGTTCTACTTCCTACCTGCTCTTCTCAACGCTCCTCTTCACCAAGGTGTCACGACAAGATGTTCTACGCCAAGACGACCTTCCGCTCGATGATCGCGACAGCGATCGCTGTTGCTGCCGCTGCCGCGTCGCAAACTGCGCAGGCGAACCGGGCAGGCAAGCCGCCAAAGAAGGGCCTCGTGGCGACGAACCACAAGCCGGAGCGGATCATGGTGAAGCCAGATGCCACTGCGAAGAAGGCGACACCGCATGCAAACAGCAAGGCTGCAGTGACCCCAACACCAGCTCCAGTGCCTGCTGCGCAGCAAGCGAGCGCGGGCAAGGGCAAGAACAAGCCAAGCGCCGCCGAGAAGCCGAGCGCAGCGCCGAGTGCTCAGCCTCAAGGCAAGAAGAAGGACGCCAAGCAATCGAGTGCTGCGCCAGCTGCGCAGGCTTCACAGAACCAAAAGCAAGGCAAGAAGCAAGACAACAAACAGGCACCAATGCCAGTCGCTCCTGGCAAGCAAGATGCGAAGCAGAACGGCAAGAAGCAGGTGAACAAGCAAACAGCGACTCCCGCGCAAGCGCAGCAGCAGCAAGGCTCAAGCAAGCAGCCCAAGAAGCAAGAGCACAAGCAAGGCGCTGCACCGGCGTCAGCACCAGCACCTGCGCAGCAAGTTGCGTCCCCCAAGCAAAACAACAAGCAAAACAACAAGCAGGAGAACAAGCAAGCTCCAACGCCAGCACAGCAACAAGCGGGTGGAAAGCAGAACAAGAAGCAGGAGAACAAGCAAGGTGCGCCAGCAGCACCAGCTCCTGCAGCTCCGCACGACAACAAGGCGGGCATCAAGCAGAACAACAAGAAGCAGGACAACAAACAGGAGAAGAAGCACGACAACAAGCAAGCGCCGGCGTCTCCGAGCTCGAAGGCTGGCAACGGCAAACAGCAAGCCGCAGCGCCAACACCTGCTCCGGCGAAGAACAACAAGAACAACAACCTGCCTGCACCGCCAGTCGCCGCTGCCTCGCCACCACCAGCACCAGTTCCAGCCAACATCAAGCACAACAAGAACAACACTGCACAGCAGCAGCAGCAGAAAGTGCCGAGTCCATCCAAGGACGCAATGAAGCCCCAAGCTTCAGCGCCACAGAAGGACAACAGCAAGGGACAGAAGGGTAGCGGCAAGAACCAGGCTCAAGCAGCGGCACCAGCCCCTCCGGTGCCGAACGCAAAGGCGCAGCCAACCCCAGCGCCAGTGAAGATGGACAACGCCAAGAACAAAGCGGCACCAGCACCTGCAAAGGAGAAGGCATCGCCAAACAAGAACAACGTCAAGAGCCAGACACCCACGCCTGCATCGACCCCAGCGAAGGACAACATGAAGAACCAACCCAAGGACAACAGCAAGAGCGGCAAAGACAACAAGAACAACAACAACAACAAGGCAGGAGGCAAGGCACCTCAGGCCGCGATGCCAAGTGCGTCGCCAACCAAGGTCGCGATCAGCAGCGGCGTGCAGCCCAAGCAAGCGCACATCACCACGAGCCGAAAGTGAGTTTCTCGGCTGCCTGGCACTCAAGCACTCTCTCTGTCGGCAGTCGTCTCGCTTTTGATAGAGCTGATAGCGACAGAACGGCTAGCCACTCGCGTCGCAAGAGGTTGAAGTGCAAGACGCACTCGAGTGCAGGATAACCACACAAAACACACACACTCACCCATAACAATGCCACTCCGCCATCTCGTGCCTTTCGTTCATCAACACCAATGGTCTTGGCCAGCTGCCAAGATCTCGATCTCCTGCATCAAGCAGACGTACAACCGAACAAGCAAACGACAACGTCCGCTGTGTGTATGTGTGTCTGTTCATTAGCTGATAAATACCCTTGACTGCATCGTCATCCTGTCGACGCTGCGGTCCTCTCCTTCGTCTGCTTGACCGCGGGACGCTTCATGACCGGAGCACGGGCGTCCCCATCATCTCGTGGTACGACCGGCCGGACGACGAGCTCTTGTTCTTGCTCTTGTTTCGGCGCGAGCGGCGATTACGCTGTACTTGCGACTGCGGACGGCGCTGCGACGGTGCGTGGTGGCGACTGCGCGTCGTGATCGCACGGCGCGTCTCGCGGACGTAGAACAGCGCTTCGATGTCTTCGAGCAAGATGCCTTTGGTCTCTGGGCATAGGAGGTAGACAAACACGAACGAGACGGCGCACATGCCGCCAAAGAGGAAGAAGACGCCGTTGATGTTGAGCGGCGGGAAGAGCTTGACGACCCACGTCATGCACGTGCCCATAACCCAATTCGCCATGGTCGAGAGCGACACGGCCTTGGCGCGCACGTTGAGCGGGAAGATCTCGGCCGGGTAGATCCAGCAGACTGGACCCCATGAAATGGCAAAGTTGAACGTGAAGAACGCTGCGCCGGCGATGATGACGTAGCCCGCGCCTCTGCGGCACCCCGAGTCGTCCGTGTCGCCCGAGCAGCCGAGCGTAAACGTCACCGCCGACACGATGTGTCCGAGCATCATGCCGACTGCGCCAATGAGCAGGAGCTGGCGGCGTCCGAACGTGTCCACCCAGCGCATCGCTGGGATCGTACTGACAAAGTTCACGACCGAGAGCACGAGCACGGAGAGGATGCCGTCGCCCACGACGTCTTTGAAGATGAGTCCGCCGTACGAGAACACTGGGTTGATGCCCGTGGTCTGCTGCAGCACCTGGAGCGCCATGGCAATGAGCACGCGCTTGAGCACCGACGGCTCGAGCACGTCGCGCCACGACGATGGCTGGCCGTTGCCGTCACGTGCGATCTGCGCACCAATCGCTCGGAGCTCGCGCGAGACGTCGTCGGTTTGCCGGAGCTGCATGAGCACTGCTTCTGCGGCGTCTTTGCCGCGGTGCAAGTACGTCCAGCGCGGACTCTCGGGCACAAAGAAGATGCCAAACATCACGATGATCGGTGCGGCCATGGCGACGCCGTTTGTGATGCGCCAGCCGCGCTCGTGGTCTTCTACCGCAAGGTTCACGATGTTCGCGAGGAGCAAGCCCGTGACAACGGTCATCTGCATGAAGCCTGAGAGAAAGCCACGGAGCTCCTTCGGCGCCATCTCGGCGCCAAAGATCGGGAGCGAGAACGACGAGTTGCCGACGCCGACGCCTTGGAGCACGCGCGCAATGAGAATCGAGCTGTGCGCTTGCGCTGGGCAGATGCAGAGCCACGAGTTGCCAATGCAGAAGAGCAGCCCGGCGTTGAAGACCGTCACGCGCCGGCCAAACTCGTCGGCGATGTAGCCGCCGAGGAGCGCGCCAAAGATGCAGCCGATGTTGTACGTCATGTTGTACCAGAGCGTGAAGTCGAGCCAGCGCTCGGGCAGCGCCGCGGACTTGGTTGTGCAGTCTTCGTACGACTGACCGCGCCAGCCGACGCAAAAGTCGTTTAAGAACGAGTCCATCACGAGCACGCCGCCGGTCACGCCCTGGTCGTAGCCGAAGAAGAGACCGCCGAGCGACGCGAACACGCACACGATGATCGCGTACGACCGCGCGCCGTTTGTGTTCGCCGCGTCGGCTGCGCGACCGCGCGGTCCGCCCACGCCGCGCTCGTGCGTGTCGAGCGCAGCGTCGTCCTCGTCGTCTCCGAACGGCTCGCTGTCGTAAAAGTTGAGCACGACGTTGCCGACCATCGTCGCGATGTGGTGATGTGACCAGGACACGCACACACGTCCGAGTGCTCGCTGTCGAGTTGCAGTGTGTGTGGGTGGCGGTGCCACCGCCGAGCGAGGCGGAGAAGAAGAAGAAGCACCGGCACGCTCTTGACGTCGAAGCAGTAAGTCGCGAGACAGTCACAGTCGTTGCTTGAGCATCGTTTTATACTGGAATTTGTATGTGGCTGAACATTAGATCATGCAATAGTGCAATAAATAAGGGCTATGAATCTAAATTTCACTACCGCATTTCCTTAGTTGTTGCAGACGAGTTTTATTACAGACAGACTCATTTTGCCCAATCGTAACGCGTGATGTCAACCACATCATATTTTTAGTTTTTGCAGACAAACAACTGGTGTGTGCCTCACAGTGATTCTTGCTACCGGTAAGCGCGCAGCCTCCACTCATTCCTACAAACAACAGCGATGGCGCGCACCAAACTCAATGGACCAGGTCGCTTGCCACGGAAGAACGAACGCACGGCATTCTCGGCAGCTCACAAGCTTGCTGTCGTCGCTAGTTTTGCCGAGCTTGGCGATGTGAGTGCAGTGATCACCAAGCACTACCCGGACCTCGCTGTAAGCAAGCACGAGAGTCGACGGAAGCTGATTTATCAGTGGAGACGAGGCAAATAGGCGCTCGTCGCGTCGTGCGCAACGTCTCACGGTGCCCAGCAGAAGAAGTCGCGCGCGAGAGGAGCAGCAACGGCGCTCTCAGCAGACGACGAGCGTGCTCTCGTCGAGTGGGTGAACGAGCTGCGTCGGTACGGCGTTCCTGTGACGCCGACAATGCTGCGTGTCAAAGCGCTGGAGGTCGCAGCACTTAGCAGCACGGATGGCTTCGCTGCGTCCTGGACGTGGCTTCAGCTCTTCAAGCAGCGTCACTCGTTCAGCCTGCGTGCGCGTACGCGCCAAGGACAGCACTCTCCTGCACATGCTGAAGAGATCGCGCGTGCGTTTGGAGAGCAAGTTCGCCAGATAGCAAGAGAACTCTCTGTGTCGACGATCTATAACGCAGATCAAACCGGTGAGATTGAGTGACTGTGATGGCCGCTGCTCGTGAGACCGAACGACTGACGCTGATGTAGCTTGCTTCTTTGAATACATACCTACGCACACGCTCGCTCGAACAGGAAGCAAGACAGTGTGGGTGAGATGCGGCGGAAAGGAGAAGGAGCGCGTGACAGTCATGCTGCTGGCAGACTCTACTGGCAAGAAATATTCGCCGACGCTCGTGTTCAAGGCTGGAACGTCGCGTGTTCCTGACGTGGACAGCGAGAACCGCAAGCAGCGTCACGGCTTCGGTGTGCGGTTCTGGAAGCAGATGAAGGTCATCCAGGACAGCACACAGATGCAGGTGTTCGGCAACAAGACCGCTTAATGGACAACAGAGCTGCACATTCAGTTTCTCGCGATGCACTTCGGCACGCGCGACGACATGACGAAGCCGGTGCTCTTGCTCTTGGACGACTTCAGCGGCCACTGGACTCAGCCAGCGCTCGACTACGCCGCCTCGATCAATGCGGTGCAGGTCAAGATGCCGGCTGGCTTTACGTCAGTGAGTCAGCCAGCTGATGTCAGCTGGATGAAGCCGTTCAAGGACCGAGTGCGCGCGCGATGGCTCAGCTTTTTGCGCGAGCAAATCGAGACACACAAGGGCGGCGAGCCGTTCAAGATGACAGCTCCATCTCGCCACAGCATTGCAGCGTGGGTACGCAGCTCGTGGGACGCTCTCTCAGCTTCGACAGTCACTTCGGGCTTTCGAGCGACACACACAGACGGACATGACGAAGATGCGTGCTTCGTTGCTCGTGAGCTTGCTAGATTGTGTTTGCTCGACAGTAGCGTGGGTGACATTGACTCTGACAACGCGTTCGATAAGTGAAGACATGCAATATGGATTGAAACATGCAAACCATGGCCGGCACCGGGGCTTTACAGAACAGGACCGCCCTCTCTACTGAGTGACGACAACCAGATGATCACATCTCCAGCACGCTCAATTCCCTTGCGGGGTCAAGTGCGGCGAGTGGTAAGGCACTCTGCTCATAGTATAGTACACATATAATCATACGCACAATTGACGCAATTTTGTGTATTGCACACACAGTTTCGCACCTGTTTGTTTTTATGGCACATTTGGTTTGAAAGGTTATTTTGTCAACCTACACATTGCTGTCTGCAAAAACTAAGGAAATGCGGTATGCAGATGAACCATTGCAGGCTTGATAGTGACAAAATCCAGTCCAACTGAAGAAGAAGACTTGAATTTTAACTATTTGCATTTTAGAGGAATTTATTTTGGAGCGAGTCGATATTGAATTAGGTTGGGATTCCCAAAATGCACTGAGATGAGTGAGAAACCTCGAAATTTTTGTTCTGATTTCGTTTGTTTGTAGAGGAGGTTGTTACAAGACGATCGACGGTACTATGCACTCGTCTATCTTGTTTCGGATTTCTGATAGTACATAGTAGTAACACACATCCCAAACACTTTGTCGCAAGTTCTTGGCAATGATGATATGTTTGAAATGGGATCAAACGACTAAGTGTACTGGCGGAAGAGTGCTCGCTAAGAGTATCACCCAAGTTCCTCTCTACAACGGCTTTCACTTTGAGTAGTCTTGCTCGTTGTGTTTTACCGCATATTTGAGAGCGCGCTTGCAACTAGCTAAGCATGCTCACACCTACAAAAGAACGTGTGCTGTTTCTTATGCGTTCATTGCTGAGGCGACATGCTCTACTACTATGTACTAAAGTGCAGGACAAAAGTATACGGCCACCTCTTTCTCACTCGAGAACTCGCTCTGCGATTCGAATTGAGCCACGCTATTTAGATATGTAATTGACGCCACAAAGAACAACAGAGCTGTGTGCGCCACACAGCTCGAGCTGCAGCACAGCGTGAGCTCACATACAAATCGTGGGTTTCAGAGAGCGGACAAAACATACGGCCACCCGATCAGTATACAAAATCAAGTACAATCGACTGGCTAGAAAATCGTAGAGCGCGCTGTCAGTCGTCTTGGGTGCCATTCACGCAATATCCAAGCATGGGGCGCGGGTTGCCCCTTACAGACGAAGAGATCGGCCGCTTCCACGGGCTGCGTGAGTGCGGGGTGTCTGCGCGCGATATAGCGCGACGGCTTGGCCGCGCTTTGCAGCCAGCACAAGTATCGGTCTCAAGCTCTGCAGCCAGCACCGGCATTGGTCTCCGAGCCTGCGACCAGTACAAGTCGACAAGCATACAAGCAAGCGGTTCTGTGGCCAGCAACGACCGAGTCGAGACTTGAGACCCAACGAGCAGTCCATGGGCGTGCCTAGGAGAGTCAGGACGCGTAGCAAAGCACTAGTCTTTTCATAACTTCATAAATACAACTCGCCAATTTTCCAGCTACTGCTCAAGTCTCATCGACTCTCCTCGACCTCGACCGTTCAGCGGATACTCTCGGCTTCGACACCTGCATTCGGCACAACGTCTGCAGTACACGCGTGGTTCTGCGAGAGGTTACCTGCGGAAGTGTGAACGGAGTGCTGTGTGCCTGCATATTCGGGGTTCGCCTGCTGTATCCCATTTACACATACATCTTGGCGCTGCGCTCGAGGCGAGGCCAATAGTGGAGAGTGTTCCATATTGTATTGTGTGCCCCTGAGGACCGGACGGAGCTCGGTTAGCCACCACACACCGAAGCTCCAGGTCATCAGGACTGCCACCAAAAAGAGACAAAAAGAGACAAAGTCCAGGCAAGGCTTGTGTGAGATCACGAATCCTTAGCCCAAAGTCCCGCCGAGCTCGGGGAGAGAAGAGAACCCTCGAAGCCCCGGCCAAAAGATTGAGAACATCTCGCTCGACCAACCGTCCAGAGAGTGACCGACAAGCGAGGACTCCTGTTGACACCCCGGTCCCGTCGTCTAGGCGCGGTTGACTCCCCAGGTCCAGTCGCGCGAGCGCTGTTGACCACCGTCGTCGCCCAAAGGCCGCAAGTCCCATAGGATCCACGCCCCACAGGCTTGACGTGACGCCCAGGTTGTGCCCGGCGGCGCACCTGGAGACGAACTACTATCGCCCGTTCGGTCTCGATCAGACCATACCAAAAATAGATCAACCCCCAAGACAAAGAAGGCATCGCAGAGCCGAAGACGTTGCGAGGAACTTCATCCCCGACCGCCTGCACGCTCTCGTCGTCCCAGTAGCAAGGCCGCCGAAGACAGTGCACGCTCGCACCAAGGACCGACCTCCCCAAGCGTATTGCTCTGATCAAACGAGCGCAAGGGTACACAGTGTGAGGTCTGACCAACCGGGTCCCGACAGAGTCCTACCCCTTGGCTCGTACTCAAGACCCCTCTACTACAGGCAAAGCCACTGCGGTGTCCAAGGTGCTTGAAGATCTCCCAGAACCAAGGTCCACGAAGATCCAAGGTCCCGGAAGCTCCAAGGCGCTCGAAGACCCGCAAGCCTTTGCGCACCAGTGTCGCGTCCCGGATTTGGACGCACCACATCATCACATTGAACCCCCAAGATGCAAGCACACGGCCCTCCACTTACCCTTCTGCGGGTAACCCTTCGCAGAACCATGCGTGTGCTGCAGTCGTTGTGCTGAGTGCAGGTGTCGAGGCCGAAGGTATCCGCTGGACAGCTGAGTTGAGGAGACTTGAACAGTAGCTGGCAAATTGGCGAGATGTATTGATAAAGTTATGCATAGACTAGAGAGGTTCGCTTGGCTGCTCACTAGGCTGCCTTGAGCGTCCTTGCGTCTTGGAGCTGCTCGAGTGCCAACACTTGTGCTGATTGCAGAGCTCCGAATACGCACGAGAGCTTGCGTTTCTGCGCGCGCGCTGGGTTCGCGTGGATACACCGTACCACTGTCTTAAGTCATCCTCTGGGAGTTTGCCTCCGGGGCCTGATCCCTGG
This sequence comes from Pythium guiyangense, assembly GCA_003730235.1. Classification (NCBI taxonomy): domain Eukaryota; phylum Oomycota; class Peronosporomycetes; order Pythiales; family Pythiaceae; genus Pythium; species Pythium guiyangense. Next base: position 276,138 of record QXDM01000042.1, on the reverse strand, counting down.
GGTCCGCCCCTGGGGCGCGATCGTCCCAGTCGACTCTTGAGAGAGCTTAGCGCTGGACTGCGTGACGCGCGTGCGGTCCTGTGACGTTCGTTGCGATGGCCGACTCTTGCAGACGCTTGTGTGACGCCAGGCAGTCTTTTGCTTCGTTCTTCCGCGTGGTCTCGATCGTTGCTGCGGCTCGTGCCTTCAGAGTCTCTCGCGTGTCGAGAGACCGTGAATCCAGTCACGTCTCTGGCGCACTCGGGTGTCGTACGCTGAGTGTATCTGGCAGTTGCGCGCCCCTGATCTCGCAACCGCGTAGAGAGTCTTGAACACTCGGACCCCTCGGTGCAACGGGTTCGTGCGGGACGAGTGCGCGAGACGAGCAGGTCACAGTGCGTCTTGGTCTGCAGTGGTCATGCGAGCTGCGGACGTTGCGGCCGCGCCGCGATTCCGAGCCTTGCATCGCCACAACCGCCCCTTGGGGAACTGCCGTTGGCGTGGCGCCCACTCCCAGAGGCACGTCGACTGCAGTCACCAACCGTTGCTCCCGGGATTGCCGTCGCTCGCGTTTCGTGCCAGATCGTTAGTCGTTCCGCTGACCGCACTTCTCAATCCTCATCGCTTCGCAATGTCGACTGCTCCTTCGGCCGCTTCCGCTCCTGCCTCCACTGTGGCGCCGCCAGTGACTGGTGGCTCGCCTCCGACGACCGCGCCCTCGACATCCGGGGAAACGCGGGCTCGTCGAGCGGCGCGACGACCGGGGGTAGACTCGCGGTCTGCGCAACGACTAGGCTCGTGATCAGCTCAGTGTTTGGCCGGGAGCTTGTAGTCGGTAATATTTCGAGCTCGGTGTTTGTGGCTGTGGTAAAGTGGTACGAACGGCGCGCCATGGCGTGAGCGGGTCGTAGCCAGGCCAGCGCGACGAGCGATACGACGACTGTCAGGACGAAGCCTGGCAGTGCATACTCATGCATGCGTCTGCGCCTGCCAAGCGCATCAATTGAGCTCCAAGGACCGCGCGGGTACAGCTCTAGGGCGTCAAATAAGAGCTCGTGCTCGTCGGGATTCCACGCTTGGTGGTGGTTGCGATGATGTTTAGACATCGCAACCCGCACCGTATCGTCTCTGCCATGAGCCTGGGGCACAAACCCGACGTCATGGCTCGAGTTTTTGTTCTTTGTCGTCTTCTTCGGCAGTGTAGTGAGTGTTTGTGATGATCGTCTTGATATGTTATCAAATACTCTAGTCGCTGACTAGTTGCTCTCAAACGTCAGGAGGGAGCTCGGGCTGGCCATGCGCGATCGATGAACTCTGTTGGTGCGATAGGACCACAGTGACTGAGCGGTGGTCCGTGGATGTGCGGTGGTTCGTGGCTAGTCCTTCGTGTGGCCTAAGAGGTGCTGTTTTATCTTGTCAAGGATTTGTCACTCGATGCAAAAGGTGTGGGTTTGCCCAGATCAGCTGTTTGAATGTCTTAAAGGCTAAACTGAATGTTCATTTGCGTTTGAAGGGTTGAGCTACCTGTGGTTATCATCATTATCAAGAAAGGGCGTCCCAATAGATATTCACGTTCCTAGCGCTCAGCAGTTCATTGACGTCGTACAAGGTTCTTTTTGGAGTCGTAAAGAACACTTAAAGAATGATATAATATAAATAGCATCGCTTGTAACGGGATTGCTGTGCTAAGTACGAAGTAGCACAGCAGACACCCAATTAGTGGCTCAACCTGATTTCTGGACGACCTTGGTCGTCCCATCAGACAGCTCACTATTTAGGTTAGCTCCCTCACTTTGATCACTATACATGATCCTAATACAAAAACCTCAGAGTTGAAAATACCGAGTTCAGCGCAGTCCCTCTGCGCTTCGCCCCATCGCTTCCTCGTAAGACCACGTGTAAGCTACGTCACGGAGAACACTCCCGTGACATCGCTGAAATGCGATTGTTATGTTAAATAATATGCGACATAGAGGTCTCCATTAATTAATTAATTAGGGTCTTTGAGCTAAAGGACATGTAAATGCTTGGTACTTTTTAGCAGGTCATCAAATGCTGCCAACGGTAAGAGCAAAACAGATCGTCGATTAGATCTGACGACCACTTTTTGGTATCAAAATGGAGTCAGGCACCACGCGGACATTCATAGTGTCGCGAATACATGAGAATATGTGTAGGTTCGCCCTCTATTGGAACGGTCCTTAACCTAATCAAAATGAGTATGAGTATATATACTTAACAAAAATTTGAACTTAGTATACGTAATCGAACTCATTGACGAATAGTTAGTACAAATTTTAGCAATTTTCTACCATATTTTTGCACGGATAATGTTTAGATATAGCTACTATATGCGTTATTTTTACGCCAATTTACGCAAATTATACTTATGTATATACTCGTATTTGGTGTGCCATGTATAATTGTACGTATCTAACGGCTTCTGTGTTATGTACTTCGCATAACAGCCTCTCTGTTATTGGTTAGGAAACATCGCTAAGGTCGTCTTGACCTTTTGGAAGACCCTGCTGGCAGACAAGCGCTGTGCGCTTGAGCTCTTGACGAGTTCATCATTGATGTTGAAGACGGCAGCGCATGTCGTCGGATTTGAGGCTCATAAAGTGCAGCGGTGCGAAGACACCAAGGGCTCGATGTTCGAGCTCTTGACGATCATCGTGTTCGATCATACGAATGCTGGTGCGACTGTCAGTCACATGAGATCTTAGCTGTAGATGGTGCAAGTCCTGAGTGTGGGCGCTTCTACCTACTCCACTCCACCTCACTACCTGCTGGTTGCTGCTCGATCCGACTACAGCAGTCAGTCAGTCACACATGTATGAACGCATGCAGATACCAATGTGTGTGAGGGTGGATGTCTAGAGCGGTCGTCCGACGCGCGAGATCGGGACGTCGCTCGAGCTCACGGGTGTCTTGTCGCTGCCGCTGTCAAAGAAGCCGTAGCCCTTGAACGAGCCTTCGTTCAGGAGGTCCTTGCTCGCGCGCTTCGTGTTTGGGAACCGGATCTCCTCCTCTTGGAGCAGCAGGTCCTGCACGCGGAGCAAGTACGCTTCGAGGTTCTTGAGGTACCGCGACGTCTGCCGGTGCTTCGACGACGCGCAGAACTGGATGCCCTCGTCTTTGATGATGTAGCCGATGCCAAAGCCGTCGGGCGAGACCGGACCGAAGCCAAAGAGCCGCAGACTCGGGTTCCCGCAGTTGCTCGTCGACAGGATCGTGTGGTTGAGCTTCGCCCAGCCGGCGTCGCTAAAGATCGCGGGCTTGACCGCCGCTGCGCTCGAGCTCGCGCTGCTCACGCTGCTGCTACTGCTACTCAGGCTCTCGGTCCGCTGCTCGGCTTGCCAGATGCACTCGAGCGCAAACAAGTGGCGCTCGACGCCCTTGCCCGCGGCGCAGTTGCGCACCATCTTGACTTGCGCGTTGATCGCCGTCTTGAGCGCTTCGATCTTGTCGATCGGCGACTTCTCCGTGAAGAAGACGTCGAGGAACTCCATTGCCTCCTTCGTCATCGACCGCGCCGCTTCCGTGCGGCCGTGGAGGAACCGCTTCGTCAGCACCGGCTCGTACACGTTCGGCGCGCTGCCGTACTGGAAGTAGTACGCCGCGATGAACGCCATCTGGACAAACGCGTCGGGGCTCATGTTGTGCTGCGTGATGAAGAGCTTCCCGAACGACGTGAACTCGAGCACGTCGACTTCGTTCTGCAGGATCAAGTCGCTGAGCTTCGTCTCGGCAAACTTGATGCCCTCCGCGAGCTCGCGGTCGAGCGTCCACTCGAGCTTCCGTGGCGTCACGCGCGGCTTGTCGGCGCTCTGGCTCAGCTGCGGCGCGCGGTACGACGCTTCGAGGAACGAGTAGCTCCCGCCGCGGATCGTCTGCGCGAACCGGATGATCGTGTCTGTGTACACGTCCGAGACGAAGCGCAGGACCGTGTGGCCGTCGACGAACGAGTGCTCAAAGTTCACGCCCGCGACGCCGTTCTCGCACACGATGATCTGGAGCTTGTCGTACCACCGGTTCATGCACGTGCCCACCTGCACGCCGTTTACAATGCCGTACGTGCCGTGGAGCGCCGTCGCTGCGAACGCCGCGGCATCTGGCGGCGCCGTGTTGTCGAGACACACGAGGAACAGCGCGCGGTCAATCTGTCCAAGTATCGTCGTCACACACACACATGATCAGTCAGTCAGTCGCTTGCTCGCCATCATCGTTGTCACGGACAGAGTCCACACCACAGCACACAACGCAGCAGTCAATACGTACAACAGCGAGACTCTCGGCGTTCTGGACCACGAGCTTCTGTCGGAGCTTGGCCCAGTTCGCGCGGTGCTCGGTCGTGAGGACGCCGATCGCCTGCGACGCGGCTTCGACGTCCGTCGCCTGCATCGCGTTCTCCTTGATCGCTTTGAGGTTGTTGACGAGCTCGCGCTCGGTGATCGCGGTCACGCCGTCTTCCCAGATGACGTCGAACCAGTAGAACTGGTTCCGGCACATCACGACAATGTGCTTGGACTGCTCGTCCACGAACGCCTCGTCCAAGTGCGCCGTCGGCATGCGCGCGCACCCGAACAGCCGCTTGTACTGGTTCATGCACAGCGCCATGTTGTTGCGCCACATGTCGGGCTCGAGCGTGCCTTTGCGCAGCGCGTTGATGAACTTGAGCGACCCGAGCACGAGCGACGCCGCGCGCGAGATCTGGTTGTTCCGCGACGGCGTCGGGTCGTCCTCGAGCACGAAGAACGGGTTCACGTTCAGCACGACGGAGCTCCGGTGGTTCAGGTACGCCTCGTACCAAAAGTCCTCAATGTAGCTCTTCTTGTCCGCGTCGTACGCAATGAGCTTCTGCTGCAGCGCAGGGCCGTCGGTCGCGAGGAAGTCGGCGACGCGCTGCTTCGACACTTCGAGCTCCTCGGGCGTCTGCAGCGCGTGGATGTACTCGAGGTACCGCGCACACGACTCTTCGAGCGTCGGGATCGGCAGCTTTGGCAGCGCAGATTGGTGGTGGAACGTCACGGTGTCGCCGTCGGCGACTGGCACAGGACCTGCCGGTGCAGTGCGTGCGTCGCCATTCGTTGTTGCGGCTGCAGGCGCCGAGCCGTTGCTAGTGACGCCGTTTGCTTGTGCCATGGTGTTGTAGCTAGAGGAGGAAGAAGAGGAAGCGAAAGCGGACGACGACGACCGGGTGGCGATTAGCTGTGCGCGCGGCGACGGCGTGCACGGGGCGAGGCGAGTTGGCGAGTGCGGCGCTTTCGGCGTCACGATGGCTCCGGTCTCGGCGATGGCGATGGCGATGGTGAGGCGTGGAGCCTTGATGACCGGCAACAGCAAGCGCGTCGTATTGCGTTTCTCCCGCAGCGCGAGCTCCTCAAATGGCCACATGCACGAGCATGTCAACCTTGCGTTTTCCACGATGACTCTTGGCATACAAAGCGCCATATAAAAGCCAATTGCACTTGGTTGAAGTATGGTTCTGGTCGGTCGATGATCGAACGCGAGATGATGGAGAAGCGCAGTCGTTCGGTGCGGCTGGATGGAGGTCGCCATCATCGTGTGCGACCGCAAGGTGCAGGCGCGATCTACAACGATCTGTTTGACGCGAACGTGAACGTGGCGGCAAGATGTGCACGTGCGATGGATGGAACGAGTACGAGCGCGAGAGCTTGCTTTGATACAACGACGTGCTAGAGCTCGACGCTGCACGTGCCGATGTCGAAGCGCACGCCGAGCGCTTGTGGCTGCGACGTGCGCACGAGCCACACGACTGCGACGCACAGGACGCACGACACGACCGACGCGAGTACTTGCTGCACGACGTGCTCGAGCGCCGTGCAGAGCTGCGTGCAGCACCATTGCCACGAGCGTGTGCGCCATCGCGTGCGCGTTGTAATCGTCGCGTGCAAGCGCCATGGACGAAGGCGGTCGAGTCGCGGTCGCTTGCATCGTGTAGGAGCACTGCGTGTATCGTACGCGCTCTGGAGGGCGTCTGCGTCGCACCACTCGCGAGCGCGGCGCTTGCAGCCGAGTGACACGAACGAGGCATTGCTGCGATGGAGTTGTTGTTGCTGCTGCTCCTGCTGCTGCTGCTGTTCTTGCTGGACGTCCTGTCGAGCTGGCGCGCGATGCAGTTGCAGACACCTGCGCATCAACGCGCGATGCACGTGCTGCAGCAGCCGCGCAGTCCACGACGTCCACGTCGCGCCTGCTGTGATCGGGAGCGAGAGCATCTCGAGTCGGTTGTCGCGCTTGCGTTCACTGCGCAAATGCGCTTTAGAGGTGACGCTTCAGAGGTACGTAGCGCGTCTCTCCTAATGCGTCAAACGCGCGCGCAACAGCGCCAAGTCGGCCGTGTGTACGCGCTGGAGCGCGACGATGTCGTCCCAGCGCTCGCTCAGACACGAGAGGCGGCGCGCCATGACTGCCAGTGCGAATACTGCGAGCGCAAGCGCTGCCGTCGCAATGAGTGTGGACATGTCGTCGTGCACGAGCAAGCGCGAGAAGAACGCGGCCGTGCGTTCGCAGCAGTGCTTGAGCGCCGCGAGCACGTGTGAGGTGTCAACGCGGCGCCACGACTGCGACGTCGAGTCTCGCGTCCACGCAGAGCACGCAGACTGCAGCAGCAGCAGTTGACTCGCAGAGCTGCGTCGCGCGCGGACGCTCGCACGAGTGCGCACGTCGTTCCGAGCCATTGATGCGCTCGAGCGAGGGCTGCGAGTGTCGTCCTTGTCTGGACGCGCGAGCGCTCGCACGAGATCCGAGACGATTGGGTCCTCCGACTCGAACGCTGCGCCAAGGAGCCACTCTTGGGGCTGCAGCGACACCTCCGACGCCGCCCCGCGTTTCGCATTGAGCGCCTCGAGCTGCTCGTTGAGCGCTGCGAGCGCTTTGCAGACGTGTTTGACGTAGTCGCCGACCATGAGTTCCAACGTCTTGACGCTCAAGAGCGACGTCGACCGCAGCGTCGAGCGAATCTCGTGTCGCTGCTCGGCTTCGCTGCGCTCGAGCGACTCCAAGTGCGCGCGCGCATCGACCAGCTCCTTGTCGGCGCTAGTATTCGCGTGCTTGGCGTTGACCGCACTCGAGTCGCTGCTCTCGTTGACCGCGGCATACGACGCCGCTGCCGCCTTGCTCAGGGTCGCGGCCACAGCGCTGCGGAGCCCGAATGTGCTCAAGTGGAGCTTCATCGCATCCGCGACGTGGCTGCTCAGGCTCCCAGCCACACTGTCAACGAGCAAGCGACTCGCGCTGCCGTCACGACCCTCACCGGCGCGCACGAGCTTGCGGTGCTGGAGCGTGCGCTCTGCTACGCTCTTGCGCGTGCGCTGGACGAGCTTGGTCGTCTCGCCAAGGGACTCGAGGAGCTCTTTGCGGATCCGGCGCTGCTTGTGCGCAGAGAACGTGAGCGTGCGGCTGATCGGGTCGCGTAAGCTCACAGTCAGGAGCGTGTGGACGTGCATCCACGCAGAGAGCATACGAACTGCGGCACCGTCGCGACAGAGCGTCTTGCTGCCACTATGCGAGTCGGCGTTGCTCGCAAAGACGTCAGCGGCTGGATGCAGCTTGCGCATCGCGAGCAGGCGCTTGACCATCGCGTCTTCAACAGTAGCGACGTGCACGCAGACGCTGTTCATCCACTCGGTCATCTCGACGTGGCGCTCGCACGTCTTGAGGAACGACGTCCACGTGTCGTCGTCGCTCTCGTGCTCTGGTGCGAGCATCGCAGGAGCAGGAGGCGCCTCGGTCTGCCACGCACCGACCTTTGCTTGGAGCTCTGTTGCCGAGGTGCGGATCTGTACGAGCTTGCGTCTGTAGATGGCAACGAGCTGCTCGAGCGCATTGTGCACGACTGCGCGCTGCTGCAGCTCGGCCAAGTGCAGCTCCTCGAGTCGCGTGCGCACTGTGCGTCGCTCGGTCGTGCGCTGATCCACTGTCGCACGGAGCTGCTGTCGACGAGCGAGTGCCGTAGCGCTGAGATCTTCAGTCGTCGCAACGGGTGTGCCGTGCTCACGAGCGCGAGCACAGAGCTGCGACTGGAGCGTCTGCTCGCGCTCGAGCGCCTGTGCGACCTCGAGCAGGAGACGCCGCAGTTGCTTTGCCTGCTGGTCTGCAAACGTCTCGAGCGGCTGGACGACCGAGTGCGCGAGGTCCTGCGCGAGCTGCGCTTTCGCGTCGCTCTGCGTGCGCATCAGTGCGTCAAACGCTGAGCAAATGCGCGCGAGCTCTGGCGCTGGAGCGCTCGTTGAGTGCAGCGCGTCGGCTTTGACCTTCGGGACCTTGGCGAACTCGCGCGCGTACGTGTCTTCGGCGCTCTGGAGGTCGCGCACGAACGCAGTTGCGCTCCGGAGTCGCTGGAGCATCGTGAGTCCTCGCTGCTCGAGCGGCGCCATGCGCGTCGCGCTGCGAAGAGATGCGGACGACGACATGAGCGCGCGGTGGGCGAAAGCAAAGTGTGTCTGGAGCGCATCAAGAGCACCAAGAGGAGGTCCTGAAGGTAAACATAGCGACTCTCTTCAAGATGGGACACTAGATCCCGAGTGCCCGAGACACGCAGACAAGACCTCAAGCGTTCAGCACGCTTGCTCTCGCTAGACAGAGACGCTACTCACTTGCTGCCGCTGGCGGCTTTGTAGGCTTGGAGGATGTGGTCGACGATCGCTTGCACGCCTTCGCCTGCGTTGATCTGCGAGAAGACGGTCGGTCCAGCGCCGCGCATGAGCTTCGCGTCGCGGTCCATGACGCTCAAGTCGGCGTGGACGTGTGGCGCGAGGTCGATCTTGTTGATCACCTGCAACATCAGCAGACAGACAGATGCATCTGGGTGAGTACCTCGATCCGAAGACAACGCACTGTGCAAACGCTACGTACGAGCAGATCGGCCTGCGTGATGCCAGGACCGCCCTTGCGCGGCACTTTGTCGCCGCCCGCGACGTCGATGACGTAGATGATGTAGTCGGCGAGCTCGCGGCTGAAGTTCGCCGCCAAGTTGTCTACAGCGCATCAACAACGTCAGCCGCGCGCTTCGAGTCGCACGCATGCAACTCGCTGGTCCTCGCAATGAGAGACGCACCGCCGCCAGACTCGACGAGCACGAGCTGCGCGTCGAACAAGTCTGTGAGGTCTTCGCACGCTTGGAGGTTCGCCGAGATGTCTTCGCGAATCGCTGCGTGCGGACACCCGCCAGTCTCAATCGCACGGATGCGCTCCTCTGCGAGCGCGTCGTGGCGCACGAGGAACTCGCCGTCCTCGCGCGTGAAGATGTCGTTTGTGACTGCTGCGAGGCTCAAGCGGTCCTTCAATGCGCGGCAGAGCGCGAGCATGAGCGCTGTCTTGCTACAGATGATACATCAATTGCCAGTACCATGTGAGCACATGCAGGACGCACAAGCGCGAGTGACAGCAGCGAACGAGAGAGAGTGCGCACCCGCTGCCGACAGGACCACCAATGCCGACAGTGAATGCCCGCGATTCGTAGTCGCGGCCGCCGCGCACAGGCTCGCGGTCGTCAAAGTGCCCCGCGTGCTCAAAGTGCTCGTGCGTGTGGCCGTGCTCGCGCAGCTGCAGCTCTTCGTCGGCAGTCGGTGCGCGGCCCTTGCTCATCGTGAAGCGGCGCACGATCTCGTCGCCATCGAGCAGCGCGGCGTCGCTGTGATCATGCGCGTGGTGGTGGTCATGGTGGTGGTCGTGCGAGTGGCTGTGCTCATGGTCATGGTGGTGCGCATGGTCGTGACTGTGCTCCATTGTCGTCGTCGTCGTGAAGTGTCTCGTCGTGTGCGTCGAAGCGGATGTGAGGATTTCGTTGTTGCGTCATGACATGAAATGCGATGGCGTGGACCACACATATTTGACGACGTAGATCGCGTCGACGATTTTTCCACCAATCCCAAGCGTGCAAACAGAGTAAATGCAACTCGAGCAAGTCAAGGCAAAGAACTTGCCTCGACATGCTAGAGTACCGAGCCCAGGAGTCATCGGCTTGACAGCGCAGTCCTTGGTTTGTCCACGCTTGTAAGACTCGCACTCGCACCAAAGAGCTATGACCATGGCCAGGACCATCGTCAAGAACGCTAGCTAACAAAGCAAGACAGCACACTGTAGTCCAACGACGCCTTGAAGACCACCGTGCTTCGCTGTGCGTCAGAACTTGCCTTGTGTTTGCGCTTGGTTGGTTTGGCACCAATCTTGTCGCTTGTAGCGTCCGCTAGCTCATGCGAACGACACAAGTGCTGCGAGCCTCGAGCATAAGACACAAGACACAAGACGATCAAGCTACAAGTCATGAGAGAGGCACTTCGACCACGGAGGCTTGCAGAAGCACTAGAGGACATCGTCAAGGCCATAGTCAAGAGACAGGCAGACAGACAGACAATCAATCAAAGGACTGCGAACGACCAAAGATCCAGGATCAAAGACAAAAGACAGCAGTGTGCGCTCAAGACGTTGGCTTCGCATTGCAGGATGGTGGTCTCACTCTGCGACTCCTCACTCTCACTCTCTCTCTCGCTACGTCCCTCTTGCGCTCTACGTAATTCTACAGAAGTGCATCATTCCTAGCGCCCGAGCGAGGCACCAGCGAGCCTTCCATCGGCTCGGGTTCATCTTCTCGCTCGGCGCCTGCGTGCTTCGTGCGTCCTGCGTGCGTCCCGCGTGTGTGTGTGTCATGCGCGAGTAGCGACTTGAACACGACCCTCGGGCAGGACCCACGGACCGACCGACTCGCTGGGAGCACACCCTGGCGACCAACCGACAGCCTAGACCGTGCGGCTCGCGCGGATCGAGCGCTGCTGGTTTGTCACGACCGAGTGCGTGAGCGTCGGGTGGCCCGCGTTGATGCGCGACGTGAACGCCGTCTGCGTGTACGTGTCCGCACCCTTGTTCAGCACGTAGTTGACCGCGAACTTGATCAGGTCGAGCGGGATGTGCCACACGATCGCCCAGATCCACGCAATGAGCGTGTAGCCGCCGCCGCAGCCGATCACCGCGATGCGGTCCGTCGGGTAGCCGCTGAAGCCGATCCAGCCGATTACGCTCGCCACGACTTGCGCAAACACGAACGCGATGAGCAGCAAGTTGCACGGCTTCTCCATGAAGAACCAGTTGTTCGTGCCCGCCGTGCGCGTGACGAAGATCAGCGCCTGGCCCGAGATCGACACCTGCGTGTAGATAACCGAGCGCAGCACGCCCTCCTTGCGCTGCTGGCCAGGGCCGATCATCTTGTAGTTGCGCGTCCACGTCGCGTTGAAGTTCGAGTACGACCACATGAAGTCGCAGAAGCTCACTTCGTTCGTCAGCGGCACGCGGTCGTTCCCGATGAACTCGACACCCTCGCCGTTCTGCGCTGCGTCGAACGGCGTGTACGACACGCCCGTCTTGCCCACAAACGCCTTGCCGTCAATGCCGTCCGTGTACTGGAACACAAACTGGTTGTACAGCTCGTCCGCGTCCGGCTTGACGTCGCCCTCAATGTCGTTCAGGTGCACGTCCGCGAGGTCCTCAAAGAGCTTCTCGAACTTGTCGTACTTGCTCGTGTACTCCTCCGCGTACGCCTTGATCGCGCCGGCGCGGAACGCACCGACCTTCTCGCGGTTGTAGCCCTTGATCACGCTGCCGTCGATCTCACCGCACACGCTCGAGTTACCCGCCTTGGCGCACTCCTGGTACTGCGCCTGGAAGAAGTCGTCGCACTGGTCGCGCATGCAGCCAACGCAGAGGTTTTCCACGCCCGTGCCCTCGAACCCGTCCGTGTTGTTCGCGACGTAGAAGAGCACGACCGTCGAAACCGTGAGCCAGAGGCCAAAGCAGATCGAGCTCACGAACACCTGCTTGAGCTTCCACGAGTCCGGCAGCGGCGACGCCTTCACGTTGTCCTTCGAGATCGTGAGGATAGTGCCGTCGTTCAGGATCGCGAGGATCACGACCAGGAGCGTCGGGAAGTACCAGTTCCACGCAACCGTCAGGATGCCAAACGTGAACACGATGCGGACCGTCATCGCAATCGAGTACATCGCGTAGTTCTTCATGCGCAAGAAGATCTCGCGCGACATGCGGATCGCCGTGATGATCACCGAGAGACCCGGCGACACGAGCACAATGTCGGCCGCCGCGCGCGCCGCGTCCGTCGCGTCGTCCACGGCGATACCAATGTCGGCCTGCGCGAGCGCCGGCGCGTCGTTCACGCCGTCGCCCGTCATGCCCACGACCTTGTTCAGCGACTGGAGGTGCTTCACGATCTCAAACTTGTGCTCCGGGAACACCTGCGCAAAGCCGTCGGTCTGGTAGATCATCTGCGCGAGGTCGAGACCCGGCGGCGGCGTCTGGTTGAAGAACGACGTGTCCAAGATGTTCGTCGGCATTCCGAGCTGACGGCACGTCTCCACGGCGATCGCGCGCTGGTCGCCCGTCACCATCTTCACGGCAATGCCGAGCTCGATCGCCTTCTTCACCGTGTCGGCCGTGTCGTGGCGCGGCGGGTCGAACAGCGGCAGCAGACCGATCATCTTCCACTCACACTGCTCGATCGGCACGTCGCCGCTGCGGTCGACGGCGACACCAAGACCACGGTACCCGCGCGACGCAAACTCGTCGATGCGCTCCTCCACTTCGCCGCGGAGCTCGTCCGCGTTCACGTCCATGTCGAGCACGATCTGCGGCGCGCCCTTGCACGCGCGGAACACCTCGCCCGTCTTGTTGTCCTTGAGCTTCGCGATCGTGCGCTTCGTCGTCGGGTCGAACGGCGTGTAGTGCAGCAGCGTGTACTCGTCCTTGATCGTCGCGTTGCCCGGGTACGTGTTGAAGCACACGACGTCGATCGCCTCGTTGTTCTCGATACGAGCCGCCAAGGCGCCGAACTTGAGGATGTCGGCGCCCGTGAAGCCGTTGTACGGGATCAGGTTGTCCATGTCAACCGAGAGCTGGTTGAGCGTGAGCGTGCCCGTCTTGTCCGAGCACAGCACCTCCATCGACGCCATCTCCTCAATGCACGTCAAGCGCGTCACGATCGCGTTCTCCTTGGCGAGCGCCGACGAGCCGATCGCGAGCGTGACCGAGAGCACCGTCGGCATCGCCACGGGGATACCGCCGACAATGAGCACGAGGATGTTGGCGACGCCGAGGCAGCCGTCCGTGATAATGTAGCACGGGTTCTCGTCCGAGCGCGCGCCCATCTGCGCCAGCAGCTCGATGATGCACCAGATGATGATCGAGATCATGCAGAAGTTGCCGACCGTCGTGAGCACCATCTGCAGGCGCCCGTGCGAGTCCGCCGACGCGATCTTCTCGGCAGCGCGACCGAGGAACGTGTTCACGCCCGTGCTTGTCACGACCGCCTCGATCTCGCCCTGCTTCACGACCGAGCCAGAGTAGCCCTCGTCACCCTCGTTCTTCGTCACCGGGAGCGACTCGCCCGTGAGCGACGACTGGTCCACCTTCACGGCGTCGCCCTCGAGGAACTTGAGGTCCGCCGGGATCACGTCGCCGAGACGCACGCGAATGACGTCGCCCGGCACGAGCTGGTCCGCGCCAATGTTCACGATCTCGCCGTCACGGAACACCTTGGCCTCCGGCGCGAGCTGGCCCATGAGCGCCGACACCGCGTCGCCCGCCTGAATCTCCTCCAAGTACCCGATGATCGCGTTCAGCAAGAGCAGGAACAGGATCAAGCCAAAGTCCGAGTAGTCGAGCAGCACGATCGAGAGGATCGCAGCGACCTCCATCGCCCACGACAGCGGGTTCCACATGAAGCTCAGGAACACCATGAGCTTGTTCACCTTCTCCTCCGGGAGCTTGTTCGGACCGTACTCGGCAATGCGCTTCTGCGCCTCCTCCGACGTCAAGCCCTCGCGCGACGTCTTGAGCTTGTCGAGCGCGGCATTCAGCGGCACCTGCGCCCACTGGATCTGACCCACTTCGTTCGTGTAGTTCTTGGCGTCGTTTGGCGTCGCCATCGACATGTACGAGTTGCCTCCGCCCGCCATGGTCACTGCGGTTGCTGCTGCGGCGAGTGGTGCTTCGGTTGTCTCTTTCCTCTGCTCTCTGCGTGCGATCTGCGCCTGAGTTGTGGTCAGGAGTAGATGCGGCCGAAGCGAAGAACGAGTCGAGTTACTGCTGCTGCTGCGACTGGAGTGGGGTGGCGCTGAGAGATCCTGACGTTTGGAGCGGCGGCTGGCTGGGGTGGCGAGCAGGCGTCGAAAGTCGGGAAATTGCGGAATGAAAGCGCTCGGCGGCGAGCTGCTGCGAGTCAAAAAGGCCGCGAGCTGTGTCTTGTTGTTGTCGCTCTGTGTGCTGTTGCCTGTGTGTGTGTGGTGGCGGTGGTGGTGGTCTGGTGTGTCTCTCCGTCGCGCTCTTGCCGCCTCGTCTTGCCTGCTGTTGTCGCTCGCAAAGCTGCTGTTGGCTGGCGGCTCGAGCGCGCTCTATTCGAATGCGCAGTCACACTTGCTGCGGATTGGCGCAAAGTCCGGCTACGTGGCCAATCAGGCTGCTCACAGCGCGATCGACGGGGTTTTGGGGTTTTTCAGCGAGTTGAAATATAGAGAAACCGCAGCAGCAGTGTGGGACGTGCGCTGACTCGATTTCAGTATAGTGGTGTCGTCGGTTTGTCGACTCGGGCTATTTCGATCCTGTTGTTGGAGCGCTCTGAGTCCGATCTCGATCGATCGCTCGCAGCAACGCGCTGTGTGAACCAACCAACCTTCCGGTGCTGCTGGTGCGATGGCAGCAACCAACCAACCGTACATGATGTATTCTCTGACAGATATCGCTCGCAAGCTATCAAGTGCTCGGAATAAGCTCGATCGTTTGCTTGGCATCACACAGTGCGGTGATTTCAGACATTTAGAGTCTCTTGAACAACCGCAAGTGCGAGAGATCCAGACCTGATAGCGTTCCCGAGCGATGAGAAAAGCGCCTGCGAGACCTGATGCGAAAGCTCGCGTTCAAATCTAGGAGGACATTCTGCGCACGAAAGCGCGTGTTCAAGCACTAGCAGATGGCTATGGACTCTCAAGTCGCTTTCGCACGCTCGAAACCTCGATTCCGAGGTTGTATTCGCTTTCGCAGGGCAGTGTGTTTGGGAACAGTAGCCGCTCAAACTGAATCGCAAGGTTGCCGTCGTCTGCGACAACGCGGCACTCAATCGAACCGGATCTCTCGCGCTTCCGACGCGATTTGATTGGCTTGGCGAGCGAGGAGTGGCACGCTTCGAGTTCCATTTGGCGCGGCGGTCGGCTTTTGTCGGCGGCTCTTGCCGATGCCTTTGCTTTGGACGGAAGCGACCCGCGCTATGCTCGAGTCGAGAGCTGATCGAGTCCTCGCGAGAGTCTCGAGAGACGCTCGAGGCTCTTGCTGTCGCTCAATGCTCGCTTGCTTGCACGTGCACATGTGCCTGAATGAATAAGCGAAACGAGTGGCCACGACGCGCAGCAGCACAATCGCATCTGTTGATGCCGCGCTGCTTGATTTCACCTGCTGCTATGCTCTGGTGTTGCTCCAGTGCATGCATTTGCTGCCGCGAAGCACCAGGCAGCAGCAGCAGCAACAGAGCGACCCAGCAGCTGGTGTTCAACCTCAATTCATTCATCTCAACTCAATTCACTCGAGAGCGAGCGCGAGAGCGCGTGCCGCCACCGTCGAAACGCGCGAGCGACGGTCCTTGAGCAGGGACAGCAACGCTCTGCTGCTGCAAGCAATAGCGATCGCGATCTTTCGAGACCGACATGCTCGCAGATCGCCACCGCGGTCTCGTCGAGCAATGCTGTGCGGTTGTGTGTGTGTGACGCATCACGAATGCTTTGACGAGAGCACATTGAGCGCGTCGCATCAGTCGCGCGAGGTTTCTCACGCTCAAATCGTGCAGAGGTCCTCGAGCAGACGACGAGGACACACACACACCGGCAGCTAGCATTCTCGCGAGCGTCCAGCGCTCTGACTCGCCCTGTGTGTGTCTGGGCAGAGGCGTTCTAGGTGCATTGGATGACCTGTGGCGAGTCCTTGCTGCTCGCGAGTCCCCACAGGAAGACACGAAGGTCGGTCGGTCGCTTGGTGCGGTCGTGGTGGTGGTGTTGGGTGTGTGGCCTGGTGTGGTACGCCGACAGCGCGTCGAGGCCGCAGAAACCCACTTGCTCCCACTATGCTCGGAATCGACTAACCCGACTGCGTACAGTACGCGTGGCAGGTCGTCCTCGGCTCAGCGGAAGAAGCACATGCGTGCGCGAACCCGAGGAGAGGAGAGGGGGAGGAACGTCGCAGCGAGCAGCGAATCGCAAGACCAGACCACAGCAACATGCTTTGCCAACACCTTTTGCTGGCATCGAGTGAGCGCGCGGTACAAGCACACCAGCCCGAGCAACAAGCAATACGCAACACCGTGCTTAACAACAAGCGCCGACTTGCGCGCGAGCTTCTCGAACCGAGCGAGCGTCACGTTGTCGGCGTCTTGATCAGCGCCTGCAGAAACGCATACGAATTTCGTTCTGGCTCGATCGCCCGCGCACCACCCATCATTTTTTGCCTCGCTGCGACGTCCTCGATGCCTGCGAGACCTGATACAGCGGACAAGCGCAGGCGGCTCCAAATGTATCAACTCTCAACCAGCGCATGTCGCAAACCAAAGGACACGCGAGTTGGATCGCGAGCCGACCACCAAGCAGCACCAAGAGCATTGCTATGCGTCTTGCTTGTCGTGTGGGCGTCTCGAGTCGGGAAGCGCGCTGTTGCTCGACGCCATTGAGCGAGGTGATTGAGAGCGCGAGCTCGAGGTGAGAGGAAGCGAGGCTCCAGCAGCTGCGCACGTGTGTCTGCATTGGGACATGCTACGTCCATACGTACGGAACGACTTGTGTGTGATGTGGTGATCTGACAGCGTTGAAGTTGCCTCATGCAGAGCAAGTCGCGAGGAAGCGAGTGAGTGAGCGAGGTAAGACTGCTTGGGCACGGCTGCGCACACATGCGCGCGCGAGAAGCACATGAAGAGCACGAGCACTCGCATGAAGATGATGGCGATAAGATGCTGGTCAATGCGCTGCTATAAATACACACGTGCAGCTTGATCCTTTGCTGGTTGCTCTTGCGTGCGCATCGTTGATCTCTGCATCTGCTACTGCTGTCACGACGTCGATCGAGCTACGCGCGCATGGTGGCTCCTGGTGGGCTCGTGCTGTCGCCGGCGCAGCGCCTGCTCGTGGAGAAGAGCCTCGCGGCGCGGCGCGCCAAGGAGGAGACGGCTGCGATCCAGCGCGCAGTCGATAGCGCAGCGCGGCGCCATGTTGAAGAGACGAAAGCGCGCTGCCGCGCAACGCATCGCAAGGACGACCAGAGCATGATCATCCGCCACGTCGGCGAGCAGCTCGCAAACGTCGCGAAGCGCGAGCACCTGCTCGATCCGCACAAACGCGCAGGCGTCGGAGCTGCAAAGAGCGCGAATGCCAGTGGCGCTACTGCTGCTCGTCGTGCCGCAGGAAGTGACTCTGCGCAGCGCCACAGTGCGAGCGCAAGCGGAGAGAGCGGCAACGACGACGATGGCTACGACGAAGACCGCTTTGGTCCAGTGCGACGCCCGCCGCGCGTCCGACCGCCCAACCTCTGGGTCTCTGTACGTCTTGTCACCTCTGCGCTCCTCTTCGCGTCTCCTCGTGTGTGCTATAATACAGCATGTTCACTCATGTGTGCGCGTGTCTGGCGCAGATCTTTGACAAAGAACAAGCGGACGTCAAGCGCGAGCACGAAGAGGCGCAGCGCAAGCGCCTCGAGGACGCCGAGCAGTACCGACGCGCGCTCGCGCAGCAAGAGGACGTCAAGCGCGTGCAGCGCACGAACGAACGCGCTGTTGCAGACGCCTATGCGCAGCAGCAAGCCCAGCAAGTCGCGGCGTGGGAGGCGCACGAGCGCGAGGTGCGCCGCAAGCAGCACGACACAATGGTGGAAGAGGCGAAGCGGTGCCAGCTCGAGCTCCAGCGCACGCAGCAGCAGCACCTCGCAGCGCAGCAGAAGAAAGCGCAGAGCGAGCTGCGCGCAGTCGAGAGGTACAACCAGCAGCTCGCTGCGGAAGCGCGACAGCGTGAGCGCCGCAAGCTCGAGCAGCAGCGCGAAGTCGCGCTCGTGAAGCAAGCAAACGCACTGCAACTCGAGCGCAAGCGCGCGGACGCAGCGCGTGAACAGGAGGAAGAGCTGGCGCTCCAGAAAGCGTACGAGCAAAAGCTCGCACTGCAAGACGCGCAGCGGCAGCGCGAGCTCCAAGCGATCGTCGACAAGCAGAGCAAGAAGGTGCAGCTCGCACTCCTGAACGTCCAGAGTGCTGAAGAGCGCGCGCAGGAAGACGAAGCGCGTGCGGCTGCGGTCCAAGCGCAAGTGCGCAAGCGCGAAGACGACGAGCTCGCACGTCGCGCAGCACGCAAGCAGGAAGGCGCGCGCGTCCAAGTCGCAGCGCTGCAGCAGCAACGCGCGGAGCGTCGCGACCGCTTCGTGCAAGAGCAAGTGGCTGAAGACGCCTACGCGCGAGCGTGCAAGCGCGACTTTACCGAGTGGCAACAGGTCGAGCGCAGTAAACAAGTGAGCGTGCGCGCGCGCAACTGCGCGTACCAGGCACTCGTGAAGCAGCAGATGCAGTGCGATGATGCGCGGCGCGCGAGCGACGACAAGTATGGCATGAGCGTCGAGGAGATGGCGCTGAATGCCGAGTTGCTCAAGCGCGCAGGCGTCGCAGAGCTCCCAGCAGACGCACCGAGAACGAGGAAAGCGTAGGCGACAGTATGTCCATTGCAAATGATCACACAGAGCTCTCTCTTCTCAACCACGTGGTCGTTACACGCATGTACATCATGCCTCTTGTGCGTACTGGGCACAGCGAGGCTTTGGTTGTTGTCGGCATCAACGCTTGGGTATCTCCATATGCGCGTGTGCCATCGACTGACAAGAACAAAGACTGTCATCGGTTCGATTAGTCCTACTATAGTTAGGACTAATATAGTGTCTAATCCAAACGAAGAGACTCTCGACATCGCCACCAAGACCAATGCTGCTCTGCGAACGATCGCGGAGCGCCATGCAAGTGCGCTCACGCACGAGGCGTGAGCGAGCTGTTGTGTGGCGCATAGCTTTACCATAGCGTCGTTCTGCGCTTCGGCACTCATTCGTGCGACTCGATCCACACACACAGCAGAGCCGGCAGTCAGTCAACGCAATGTCAACAACGAGCGCTGTCTAGAGGACGCGCACGTGTTCTTCCGCTTGCTCGTGATGCAGACCTCGTGCCTCTGGAAGCGCACATCTAGCGTCGCCGCCTAGCGCAGCGGCGACGACGTTCGAAGCACGATCCGGAACCCGCGCAACAGTACCAAGTGCCAGGTCGGTGCAATGACGAGCTCCATACGCACTCAGAGCACTCAAATGACCGTGCACGAGTCACCAGCAGTCGTTAGTTTTGGAATGAGCAACGAGTATGCGGTCGTGGTAGTCTTTGTGTCCTCGCCTCGCGATCCAAGCAGCCCCTGAGTAGGACCGAATAGTTGATTTTTGCAAAATGGATCACACGTTTTTGGACATTTGGAAATGGATCACATGATACCGTAACTTAATAATCGGGATTGTTCCGTTTTTAGATTACGGGATATCCCGAACGTGTTTGAACTCAGATTGCGTGTCGAGACGATCACCCACCACACAACAAAGAGCGCAGGAGAAGCAAGAAAGCGAGAGAGAACGAGATGGCGTCGCGCGAGTACTTGTGCCCGAGGCTCATGGACGGAGACCACGTGGTGCGGGTTGCGATGTCCAAACATCATCACAACCGCCGCCACGCGTGGACTCCGGACGAGCACGAGCTCTTCCTAGACGCCCTTCAGCTGCACCCACGCGATCCGTGGGCCTCAATCGCCGCTCGCATTGGCACGAAAAGCGCCAAGCAAGCGCAGACGCATGCTCGTGCGTGCGCTGCGAGGCTGTTCCCTGAGGAGCACCGTCGTGCTCGCCCTCGTCCTCGTGCTCATGACCCGCTCGCAGCGTGGCGGGCCTTTCAGCCACAACCACCAAGCCACCACCAAGCACCAAGCCACCACCAAGCACCAAGCCACCACCAAGCACCACGCCCAGCCGCTGCACCGACACCTGTCGCTGGGCCGACACCAGTCGACGAGCCGGCGTTCCCTCCAGACGGTGCCGAGCGCCTAGACTCTTTTGTCTGTGCGCTCGACCGTCTAGGAGGGCACCTGACTGGCGAGGAGGTCGTCCAGCTGCTGCTTCGCATCCTCAGCCTTGGCACGAAGCTCCTGCGTGTAGCTATATACTGCTTCACTCATCCAAAGGTGTGTGCCCAATCTTGCTTTTTTGAGTCACCCAATCTAACGAAAATGTCTACTAAACTAACCCAAACCAACTGTGTCAGATTGCCGCTCATTTGAAGGCCATGCTTGACGCAAACGAGCGCTTGCGGCTCGACATCCTCATCGACGGACGGACTGGACGCGATAGACGCTCGGTGGCTGAGTCCATCCGGGCATGCTATCCGCGTCAAGCCGTCCTCATCAAGACAAAGACGACTCTGCATGTGAAGGTGTGTAGTCTACTTGTTGTATTACTGACACACTGACACACTGACACACTGACACACTGACACACTGACACACTGACACACTGACACACTGACACACTGACACACTGACACACTGACACATGCATGCCTGCCCTGCAGGAGATCCTCGTCGACGACGTATACGTCGTCACGGGGTCGACCAACCTCACACAGTGCGGGACCCACACGAACGTGGAGTCCCAGCTGCTGTTCCGCGCCGGACCTGTCTTTGACGTCGCCGAGGTGCGGTGGACTGCTGCAGTCGCAGAGGCAGTCCACGCTCTCCAAGCAACGTCGACGACACCGACACCTCGGCCGCGGTCCAGCCCGGCGCAAGCACTGGCATCGCTCGTTGACATCAACGCTTGGGTATCTCCATATGTGCTTGTGCCATCGACTGACAAGAGGGACTCGTGTTGGCTCGCTAAGCGCTCTGGCGAGCGAAATGTCTGCAATACGTTCGTGCATCACGAGGTTGAGAGCACACAATTGAGAGCCTCGATGCTCAGAACTTGCTGCAAAGCGTGACTCCAGGTCGATCTCAATGACGTCGTCTCCTGACATGCGGTAGTCTGCATGGACGGCAATCCACGGAGCAGGAGCAGGAGTCATTGTGCAAGCCAAAACACACTCGACAACGTTCCTTCGTACGCTTCCTACGCGCTGTGAACTACGACAACTTGTTGCATGCGGGTCAGAAGAAGATCTGAAGAGGCAGAGGCTGGTGTGTTGTATCGACGCATCGAGGAGCGCGATTGAGACTATCAAGTGCACTCGTCGTTTGCATGTCTTGTGACGATGATGTTGGATTCTGGTGGTGGTTATCACGCTCAAAGACTCAATCTGCTGCCATGACGCTTGTGCGTGGATGTCTAGACACTCTTGCGAGTGTTTCTTGCGCAGACACAGAGACGCAAGAGCGACGCGAGACGCGAGACGAGCTGGCAAAGCGACCAAGATGCGTGTCAAGAGGCAAGTGACGCTTGAAGATCGCTGGCTTGTAGGTGGGGTCCACACGAATGAAAGTAGACCGCTCTACACTGCGTTTCATACCTGCATGTGGCGTCGCGCTGAAGATTCTCCTGTTAAGCCTGAAAAATGTATAAAAGTCGAGAGAGCCGAAAGCCGTTTCTTTGCGACCAGTCATGCTTGCGAATCTAGCTCAGAGACTGCGTATATTGTCGAGCAATTCGCGTACATAGCCAAACTGACGTTGTACAAAGCGTATATAAGCGTACGATCACAATACACTCAGTTTCTCCCATACACGATTAGGCTGTATTGTAGTATTGCGCGGGACAATCACGACGATGAAGCGCAGACAGAGCGACGACGACGATGACCTCGATGGGAAGAGCAGCGACGCTGCGACGCACGCGCTCGAGTCGTCAGCAGAAGCAGGAGCCATGTCAGCGGCAGTAGACGACGCAGAGAGCTATGCGCACGTCTCGCATGGACTCGCAGATGACGCCGAGAGCGTCGGTGCTGCTGTAGTGGCGACACCACTACTGGTACCACCAGTGAAGAAACGGCGCACGACGCAGCCCATTGGGAACCTCACGAACGCGCAGAAGCGCATGCTGTGCGTCCGGTTCGCGCAAGTGAAGATGACGCAGCAGGAGCTCTGCGTGTGGGCAAAGGAGGAGTTCAAGCTCACGCACTTGCCGCACCAGAGCACGATCTCAAAGATCCTCGCGCGCTCGAACGAGCTCACGAGCATGGCGTCGCGCGACCTCTCGGCGCGCCGCAAGGGCCTCGTGACGCACCCAGAGCTCGACACGGCGCTGTGCAACTGGGTCCTCTTTGCGCGCCAGAGCAACACGAAGCTCTCGGGCGACATGATCAAAGACAAGGCGCGGCAGCTCGCGCTCAAGCTCGGGCTGTCGTCGAAGATGACGTTCTCGAACGGCTGGCTCGGCGGCTTTAAGAAGCGCCACAACATCCGCCTTGGCGGGACTGCGACTGGTGCTGTCGCTGGTGCGAACGGCGCGCTCACGAGCACGAGCGCGTCGGTCACGAACCTCTCGAGCGTGAGCAACAGCAATCTCCATGGTCTCACGATGCCGAGCGCGTTGCTTGACGCCTCGGCTGCAGCTGCGGGCCTCATGCCGTCGCTCGGTTCGCCCGATGCTGCAGCGATGTCTGCGTTCAGCACGGACCCGAGCGTTGCGTTTGCGCACATGGCGGGAGTCCCTGCGAGCAACAGTGCGCTCGCGCTGCCGCTCGCCGTGCGCGAGCTCCAAGAGTGCGTGAAGCTCTACCACCCGTCCGACGTGTTTGCGCTCAGTGAAACGGGCCTCTACTACGCACTCCCGCCCGAGAAGCCAGCGAGTCGCACTGCACGCGCTGCAGCGACTGCAGCTGCCAAGCGTGAGCGCGAGCGCCTGACAATCGCACTCGCTGTCAACGCAGACGGGAGCGAGCAGCTCGAGCCGTTCTTCGTCGGCACGACAGCGCTCCCGCGCAAAGCGCTCGTGAGCACTGGCGCAGACGGCGACGAGCCGATTGTGTTCCGGTACCGCGACAACCGCCGTGCGTGGGTCACGCCAGTGATCTTCCAGGACTGGATCGGTCTGCTCGACTCGAAGCTCCGGGACGAGCACCGGAGCATCCTCTTGCTCATTGCGCACGCGCCGTCGCACATCCGCATTGGCTTGGAGCTCACGAACATCCGGCTCGAGATGGTGCCACCGAGCACGACGCGGCAGTACCAGCCGTTCGAAGCTGGGATCTTTGACGCGTTCAAGCGCCGGTACCGGCGCCACCAGCTCCACCACGCGCTCGACCGGTTCGAAGCTGGGCAGCACGACGACATCTTTCACGTCGACGTGCTCCAAGCCATGCGCTGGGCACGCGCGTGCTGGTTCGCACTGCCACAAGCGACGCTCAAGCACTACTGGGACGCCACAGAGCTATCGGCGACAAGCTGTAGTAGCGGCGCACCAGGCTCGACAAAGACGTCGCCGCAGCTCCACCAAGCGATCGAAGACGTCGAGCGCGCGCTAGAGATCGAGATCTGCGACGCAGTGGCAGCGCTCCAGGTCGCGCGGCCGCTCACTGTGCACGAGATCGTGAGCCCGAGCGACGAGAGCGTGTCGCTGCACTGCACTGGCGCCGACGACTCGGACGTGCTCTTGAGCGTGAGCGAGACGCCGGAGCGCGCGTTCGCCGCTGCGAAGCTCGCGAACGAGCTCACGCTGGCCGAGAGTATGGGCATGAGTGGCTCGAGTGGCGGCGACCCGCTCGCCGCCGCTGCCGCTGCGATGGCGCCAGTTGTCCACAACATCACTGCGGGTCTGCCGCCGAACGGCTTTGGCACGCGCATGACGAACGAGCAGCTCCTCGAGAGCCTCAAGGTGCTGCTCCCAGAGCTCGATCGCCTGCGCTTTGACGAGCACACGAAGAACAGCATTCGCATGGCGTTCCGGCGGCTGAAGGAGAAGGAGGCGGAGCAGAGCATGGAGATGAAGCAGCGCCACGCGAGCGCGCGAAAAGGAGCGCTTGGCGCTAGCATGAGCACGAGCAGCAGCATGGGCGGCAGCCCAGCGCACTCGGCGGCCGCGCTCGCATCAGCGCTCGCGACAGCAGCAGCTGTGACAATGTCGGTCGCTGAGCTCCACTCGACCACTGGCGACTTGGACGCACCTGGCGCAGCGCCGGGCAGCAATGGTAACACTGTGACGCTGATGGAGCACGAGACGAACGTCGATGACCACTCGGTGCTCTGAATGTGCAGTGCGTCCACATGAGGAGGACAGCGTTGTGTATGATGTGGCCCACATGTAATGTGACGTGGACCACTTCAAGCATGAGAGTCTGAGTTGTGCATACATTGATCAAGTCAAACGATAGCTCCGTTGTTGTTGTTGTTGAGTGAAGAGCCAGCAGTGGTGATACAAAACAGGAAGAAGCCGACGACCGACGCACCTCGAGACGCCACAAGCAGCGACCATGGGCTTTAGCGACGGGAACGTGAACTGGCCGCTGTTCTTCGGCTGCATCCTCGTGGCGTTCGGCCCGCTCGCCGCGCTCTTCTTTGTCGTGATCGCGAAGCGCGCGCAGCTCGTAATCCTCTCGCTCAGCGGCGCGTTCACGTGGCTCGTCGCGATCCTCGTCTCGGCGACGCTCTGGCGCATCATCCCGCCGCTCAAGTCCTCGATCGAAGCGACGATCCCCGTGAGCGTCGTCGTCCAAGAGGTCGCGCGCTACATCTTCTACACGCTCTACACGCGCACCGAGCGCGCGGTGCTCAAGGTCACGACGTCGTCGCACCAGTTCCCACTCAATGACATCACCTCGGCACTCGGTACGTCCTGAATCACTAACGCCATCGTGGCGATCGATCGTCTCACAACATGTGCACACGCACTTCGCTAACTGTTGTGTTTGCTGACGTTCACTTGCTCGTATTATGATGCGCAGCGGGCGGCGTCGGGTTCTCGCTCATGCACTCGCTCATGATGTACGGTAGCGTCGTGGGGTCGTCGACTGGGTCGCGCGGCGCAGCGTTCTCGTCGTCGTGCGAGAGCGTGCCGCTCATCTTTTCGTCCGCGCTCTCGACGCTCGCGCTCACAGTCATGGACGTCGGTCTCATGGTCGTGGCGTTCGACGGCTACCGCAAGAACTCGGTCGTGGCGATCGCCGCCGTGTTTGTGATTCACATGGGCGTCGCGCTCTCGGTGCGTCTCTCTGTCTACTGACTGCGTCGTTTGTCTACTGGAGCTGTCATGTTGCGACTCACATGACCATCCCATACCTCGTTGCTTCCTCAGGCGCTCGCGAACCAGAAGACGAACGGCTGCGCCGTGTCGATTCCGCTCCACTTTGCTGGCGCGCTCGTGGCGACTGGCGCTGCTGCGATGGTCGTCCGGCGAAACGCTGGCGCAGCGAACTGATGCACTGCTGCTGCTGCTACTATCATCACGAATGCTCGTTCTCGTCCGCTCGTGTGACGCCAACGACCATAGGACGTGAACTCGCAGATCAAAGGACGTTGCACGAGAGCGTAACCAGTCGATCAAGGGTACCCTCACACGTCAAGGGTTACACTCAAAATGCACCGTGTTCATGTTCCTACAGTGTCGTGCGCATGTCGTCGTCGTGCTCCAGGACGTCGTACGCCTCAACTACCTACAGCCGCTGGTTCTCTGGCACGTGCGCAAGGCACGCGCGCTTCATGACGTCGCCGTCGTGCTCGAGCGCCACGACGCGCGTGAACTTGTGCCAGCGCTTGTACTGCTCGATCGCTTGCTCGTAGAGCATCTCAAAGCCCTGGATGCACGTCGCGCCGTGCGCCGCTGCGTGCGCGAGGAACGGCGTGATCGGCGGCTGGTACGCGGCATCGAGCACAACCACTGCGTGCGTCGAGAGCAAGTAGTCGGGCAGCACGAAGCCTGCTTGTGCTGGGATCGTGCTCACGACAACGTCGACAGACGCGAGGACGTCGGGCGAGAGCGCTGCGAGCGCGCGTGCACCAAAGCGCTGCGCGACGTCCTCGGCCTTTGCGAGCGTGCGGTTGTAGATGAACAGCTCCGAGACGCCGAGCTGCCGCATCGCGTACGCTGCTGCCATGGACGTCCCGCCGGCGCCGACTACGAGCGCGACGAGCGAGCGCTGCGGCGCGCCATTCGCCTCCAAGCGCTTGCGGATCGGACGGAGGATGCCGAGCCAGTCGGTGTTGTCGCCGCGCCAGCGCACACCCGCGAGTGTGTCCAAGCGCACGAGCGTGTTGACTGCGCCGATCGCCTGCGCCGCAGGCGTGAGCTCGTCGACGTGCGCCATGACGTCGACTTTGTGGGGAATCGTGACCGAGCCGCCACCGAACGTCGTGTCAGGCGCTTGCATGCGCGCGGCGATGTCGAGGACACTGTCCGTCTCGTGCAGCGCGTACGTGAACGGGAGCTCCGCGGCTCGGAACGCCGCGTTGTGCATCGCAGGCGACGGCGACTTGCTGATCGGCGTCCCAAACAAGAAGAACTCGCGCGCTAGTGGCGTCGACGCCAGACAGACACAAGGTCGTAAGTACGTGCATTGACCTTCTGTGGTTCGTCTCGCAGGACGTGCGTCTACTACACACCTGGGAGCAGTCCGAGCTGCTTGCGCAGCGCGAGGATCTCCGCGACAGAGAGCTGACCAGGAGCCGCAGCTGCTGGGAGCGCAGGGTGCGTCACGGGCGTGAGCACGCGGTTCAGGACGCGCGAGAGCTTGCCGGCGTCGGTCGTACAGAGCGCAATGATCGGCATCGCAGGGCCCCAGACGCTCGCAAAGTCAGCGGCGAGGCGATCAACGACGAGCGCGTCGTGCGGCGCTCGATCAAACGCCTTGAGCACGACCTTGACGACCTGGACCTTGCCTTGGTGGTAGCACTCGCGGAAGATCGCGCGCGCCTCGGCCTCGCTCGTCGGCGTCTGGATCGCGTGGAACGACGAGATGATCGCCGAGCGCCGGCGCGAGCGCAGCAGCGCGTCGCGCGCAGGACGCGACCAGCACGTCTCGACGTCGACAAACTCGCAGCCCACGCGCACGCCGAGCGCGAGGAGCTCAAACATCTTGGCCTCGTCATCGTCTGGGAACGCACCGCCCTGCGCTTTCGACCGCACCGTGAAGATGATCGGCAGCGGCGAGAGCGCTCGCAAGCGCGCGACTTGCGCTGCGACTGCGGCCGTGTCTTGGCAGCACGCGAGCAAGTCGACGCGGAGCTCGAGCGCGTCGACGCCAGTTGTGATCGTCTCGATCAGTGGCTGCGCATCTGCGACGTCTGGGAACGTGAGCGAGAGGAAGAACGTGTCGGGGCGACACACGCGCGTGTGGTCAAAGCTGCTCGGCAAGTGCGGGAGCACGACGTTGAGGAACCGCACAAAGTCGCGGTTGATCCGCGCAAAGTCGGCGTCACCACGGTTCACAGTGAACTCGAACGCCGCGCTCGCGTGGTACAGCGGCGCGCGGCGCTGCCACACACTCGCGTGCGACTCGCCGAGCGACGGTCGGTGCGCCTCACTCGCACTGTCGAGGTACGCGAGGACGTCGTCGATCGCGCGGTGCACGTGCACGACGTACGGGTACGTCGCGAGCGCAGCGACAATGTCTGGCGTCTCGACGACACCGCCGCCGCACGAGATGATCGTCGCGGCTGGCGGTGCAGCGATCAGTCGGAGCAGCAGCGCGCGCTGCCGAGCGCGGAACTCGTCCCACGAGCCGTTGTGGCGTGCGACGAACGCGCTGATCGACTCGCCAAACTCGGCTTCGAGCGCTTCGTCCGTGTCGAGGAGGCTCAGACCGAGCGCACTCGCAGCGGCGCGCGCCAGCGACGTCTTGCCAGCGCCGCGCATGCCAATGAGAAAGACTCCAGGGACATCTGCAGCCGTCGGTGTCGCCGCGTCAGTCGCGTCGTCACTGCTACTGCTCACGACCGGCGCGACCTGGAGCCCCAAGTGCATCTGCACGTGGTCCCAGAACTCTGGGTACGTCTTGTCCGTGCACTCCTTGTCCGTCACGATGACGTTCGGCACGACGGCGCCGAGCACTGCGAAGCTCATGGCGATGCGGTGGTCGTTGTGGCACGCAATGTATGCGCGCTTGAGGTGCGCCGTCTCGCCTGCCGTGCCAGTGACCCAGATCCCGTCGGGGAGCTCGCCACACGCGACGCCGAGCTTCTGGAGCTCCGTGACCATGACCTCGATGCGATTGCACTCCTTCACGCGCTGGTTCGCGATGCCAGTGATGCGCGTCGTGCCCTTTGCGACTGCTGCGAGCGCCACGGCAGTCATGAACGCGTCGGTCATGGTCTCCATATCAATGTCAACGGCCGTGAGCGGCGTCCCAGGCGGCGGACCTGTGACTGTCGTCGAGTGCGCGTCCTGCGACGTCGTGCAGCCCATGGACCGGAGCAGCGTGTGGAACGCCGCGTCGCCCTGGAGACTCGTGTTCCCGAGCGCTTCGACCGTCACCGAGCCGCCCGTGATCGCCGCGAGCGCGAGCGGGTACGTCGCAGACGACGCGTCGACTTCGATGCTGAACGTCGGCGGGTTCGTGTACACGCCGCAGGGGACGCGGTAGCGATTCGGCGCGAGCGTCTCGACTGCGACGCCAAACGCCTGCATGAGCTGCGTGGTCATGAGGATGTACGGCAGCGACGTCGGATGCTCCTCCTCGAGCTCGAGCACGAGCGGCTCGCGCGCGTACGGTGCACTGATGAGCACCGACGAGACGTACTGACTGCTCACTTTGCTCGCGAGCTTCATGACGCCGCCGCGCAGGCCTGTGCCGCGCACTGCGACTGGCGGACACCCGTCGCCTTGGAGGTACGTGAGGTCGCAGCCGTTGGCGCGGAGCGCATCCACGAGCGGCGCGATCGGTCGCTCCTGCATGCGCGCGTTGCCTGTGACGACGACCGCGCGGTCTGGCTGGTCGAGCAGCGTCATCGTCGTCGTGAGGAACCGCGCAGCCGTGCCTGCGTTGCTCAAGTAGATCGCGTCGCCGTCTGGGACCGCAGCGAACGCGCCGCCGGTGCCTTCGACAACGAGGACTGCGCCGTTGTCTTCCCACGCAAACGTCGCACCGAGCTTGAGCAGCGCGTTCATCATCACTTGCGTGTCGTCCGAGTGGAGCAAGCCCGTGAGGCGGCACGTGCCGCGGCCGAGCGCTGCCATGAGCAGAGCGCGGTTCGAGATCGACTTGGAGCCGGGGACGCGGATCGTCCCACGCGCGACCGGTCCTGGGACCATCGCGACTTGCTTCTCGAGCACGAGCGCGATCTGCGCGTCGTCGACTGCGCGCGCGTACGGATTCGCAAGGACGCGGCCAATGCGCTCGAGCAGCACGATGCGCTTCACGCCGGCGCTGTTTTTCTTGTCGACCTCCATCTTCACGAGGACGTCGGCAGTTGCGACGTGCTCTGGCACGCGCACGGGCAAACCGTACGCAGTGAGGCACCGGCGCAAGCGGCCGACGGTCGCAGACGAGCACAGGCCCATGCCACGCGCGATCTCGGCCTCTTTGATCATACCGATCGCGACGCACTCGCCGTGGAGGTACTCGGGCTGCACGAGCGCTTCGATGCCGTGGCCAATGCTGTGGCCAAAGTTCAGGATCGCGCGCAAGCCCATCTCCTTCACATCGAGCGTCACGACGTGCGCTTTCACTTGCACCGCCATCGCGACGACGCGCTGCACGAGCACCATGTCGTCGAGCGCGAGGATCGCGTCCGGCGATGCTTCGAGCACATCAAAGAGCTCGGCGTCGTAGATCGCGCCGGCTTTGATCACTTCGCCCATGCCGTTCACGAGCTCGCGCTTCGGCAGCGTCTGCAGCGTGCTCAAGTCGACGTACACGCGCTGCGGCATGTGGAACGCGCCGAGAAGGTTCTTTCCAAAGTCCTCGACGTCGATCCCAGTCTTCCCGCCAATGCTCGAGTCGACGCACGCGAGCAGCGACGTCGGGATCTGAATGAACGGCACGCCGCGCATGTACGTCGACGCGACGTAGCCGCTCAAGTCGCCGACGACGCCGCCGCCGACTGCGATCACGCACGTGTCGCGGTGGCACCGGTTCGGGAAGAACACTTCGTCTTCGATCTTTGCTTTCATGGCGCGGCACTTGGACTCTTCGCCCGCGGGCACGGCGTGGAGCAGCACGCGCTTCGTTGCGTGGCCCGTGAGCAGCGCGGCGAGCTGCTTCCGAAGTGGTTCAGCGTACAGAGGCGCGACGTTCGTGTCCGTGAGGATCACAAACGTCGACGTGGTTGGCATGCGCGCGAGGATGTCCTGCGCGACAAAGCCCGAGGACAGGAGCGTCGAGCCGAGGACGATGTCGTACGACCCGCATGGGATCACTTGCTGCTGGAGCGCAGCTGTGGCTGTTGTTGTTGCTGTTGGTGGTGGATTCGACATGGCGCTTGGAGCTCGTGGTGGAGCTCGTCGTCTCGCTTGCTCGCCAGTTGGATCGATCGATAGTGCGGCGGCATTGCGCAATTGTCGGTCGAGCAGTACAGTGGATCGAGCAGCAGTGCCTCCGGAGGCAACATCGATGACGTATTTGTCGCTCCGGGTGGCACTGTTCTGCTCAAAACAGTGCGCCAGAAGAGAGTTCGTGTGGCGCACAGCGATTCGTACTTTGTAGACGCTAAACAGTAGTAATAATGTCACACTTGATTTCCTCACTATCAAAATGATATAATGTCACTGATGTGGTGTGGATTGATGTGGTGCACGAGCTGTGAAATGCTCGAACGAAACCTGAATTCTACATTACCTCTCACATACAGAAGGCAAGCCTATTTTCAGTAGAGAATAGGCTTGGCTTCTGTATGTGAGAGGTAATAGTATAGGGGTTTGTAGAGCTGTTGCGCACCGAAATGCACACTCTGAACGCCATCCTGGACAAACACAAGCTTTTAGCATACACATAATCCATCACAGAAACCAACATCAATAAAACCTTGCCCAAATCTCTACAAAACTATTGCGTTTATCTAAATTCAAGGTTTTAGACAAAAATGTTGAGGTTTATTGAAATCTTTGTGAAATTTTTGTTCGAAGGTCACCGCCATCACGTGCGGCGTCCAGCGCGTCTGTATATAGGGAGGGAGTGAACGATTGACGCCATTGTGTACGAGTATGCCGACACCTGCTCTGTGCGACGCTTGAATGGTACAGAGGCTCTCGCCGTCACGTTGTCCCCATGCCACGTTCTGGAGTCACTGAACGAGCTCAAGCTCGTTTTGCTGGAGCCGTGTTTCTTGTACAAAAGCCACATCTACCGGCTCGTTGTCCCCAGTGTGCTGTAGTGTAGAAATACGGGCTGATGGGGATCGTGGTGTCGCAGGCGCCGCGGTCCGCACCTGCCCGCACCTTCCGCTCCGCAGCTCCGCAATCTAAAAATTGCGGTACACTAATAACCCAATTAAATACGACTTTGCATAGCTTGCTGGAAAATATTGATCATCGATGGAGAACGAAGAGCGCCAGCGGAAGGTGAAGGAAGCGCTTCTGCGCCGGTCGTATCCTTGTGCGCTGCAGCTACCAGAGCTCGCTTTACATGGTTCGCGTGTGTCACTGTTCTCTGTGCCTGTGTACGTGTGAGTGCCTGAGGCCAAGCGCCAAAGCAAATGGCCTGTGTGTGTGTCGATAGTGACTGCTCGTGCACAGCGTCCATCAAAGCGTACCGCTCGAGACGCGTGCACGACGTCAGTCACGACACAATCTTTATGTTTATCAAGTACCAATGTGAGGGGGAAGGGCGACGTTGCTTCTCTACTGTGTGTGGCGAATACATGCGCAAACTGCAGGAGGAGGAACAGATCTACTCTTTCCTTACGTATTGACTGCTAAGAGTGGTATGTCAAGAGCATTGATGGACACGGTGCACGATGGGATCATGTCTACGAGTGGTCTGACTGACGTGCTTAACAGCCTGCGTCGCAAACGCCACAATCGCTACTACTTTCTTCGCCCTCTGTTTGCCATGAAGTGTGACGCAGGCGATCTCATGCAATTCCCCCCCCCCATCGCTAGAGCAATACGGCAAAGAGCACAGTGTCCCCGACCACCAAAGCGTGACCGACCGGAGGATGTCAAGGACGATCCCGCATTGTTTGCTCTCCGAAGGACTCATGCGCTCCCAACGACTCGAACGCGTCGTTCGTATCGACTACTCTCAATAGCTTTGCCGGCAGCTGAAAAAGTACGGTGCGTATAGATCGAAGTCGTCGCTTGCCAACATACGAATGCTACTGCTGATGCAGAATGAGATTGGCGCGATAGTTGCACGTGGACTAAATTGTTATGAGAACAACAGCGAGACAGAGAGCGTGATACGCGGCGCGATTCTGCCTCGAGTAATGCAGCGGTCCGTGAGTGATGATCAGCTTGTCCTGGTCTCGGACAACGCGAGCGCATGGCGCAACATATTGTCTCTAACGTGTTTGAAGAGCGTGTCGTTGTGTGCCAGGACTCGTTTCATGAGATACAGCGCTTCACGGACAAGCTCAAGAACAAAGCGCACCGCAAGGCCCTCTCCTCTCAACTTTCGAGCGATCCCTACACCGTCCCGATCGAGATGGGCTAGAAGCTACGGGAATGTCTCGCCGGAGTTCCAACAAAAGCTCTAGTGTGCTCGGCGCACGAATTGGCTGGTTGCATCGAGAGCAACCTGCGTCAAGTGTCTCGTGGGAACCTTTTCGTAGAGGAGAACGTGCAAGTAGAAGGAGGTGTATCCTACACGAATGTGTCGACAAGCCAGCTGGAGTCGTTCCACTCAACGCTCAAGCGGTTGATCAGTCGCGCGGTCTCAGTCGACGTCGGGCTTCGGTTCCTGGACAGTCATGTCATGGAGGTGCGTGGCACTAATCGATAGATAGAGAGAGCAGGTGCTATCGCTGTTCATTGCGTGTTGTAACATCCTCACCTACATACAAATCGCAATTTAAAGTGCGAAAATCACAACAACACACTAATACAATTCTAATAACAATAATACTATTTGTCGATTATATGTAAAATCAGCGGTTTGTATATATTTGTGAAATCTATGTGATTTTGTGTAAAATGTGTGTTTATTTTCTGGTAATTTAAAAGCCAATTTGCCATAATCAGGTGTCGAATTTACACCATATTTTATCGACACAATTCCTACAACAGCTTCCTCGCCTGCGCTGCAGCAGAAGCTCATTGCGTACGACGCGGACAAGAAGAGCTACATTGAGGACTTTTGGTACGAGGCGTACCTGAACCACCGGAGCTCCGTCGTGCTGAACGTGAACCCGTTCTTCGTGCTCGAGGACGACCCGACGCCATCGCGGAACAACCAGATCTCGCGCGCGGCGTCGCTCGTGCTCGGGTCGCTCAAGTTCATCAACGCGCTGCGCAAAGGCACGCTCGAGCCCGACATGTGGCGCAACAACATGGCGCTGTGCATGAACCAGTACAAGCGGCTGTTCGGGTGCGCGCGCATGCCGACGGCGCACTTGGACGAGGCGTTCGTGGACGAGCAGTCCAAGCACATTGTCGTGATGTGCCGGAACCAGTTCTACTGGTTCGACGTCATCTGGGAAGACGGCGTGACCGCGATCACCGAGCGCGAGCTCGTCAACAACCTCAAAGCGATCAAGGAGAACGCGATGCAGGCGACGGACGTCGAAGCCGCGTCGCAGGCGATCGGCGTCCTCACGACCGAGCACCGCGCGAACTGGGCCAAGCTCCGACAGAAGCTCGTGGTCCAGAACGCCGAGAGTCTCGCTGTTGTACGTATTGACTGCTGCGTTGTGTGCTGTGGTGTGGACTCTGTCCGTGACAACGATGATGGCGAGCAAGCGACTGACTGACTGATCATGTGTGTGTGTGACGACGATACTTGGACAGATTGACCGCGCGCTGTTCCTCGTGTGTCTCGACAACACGGCGCCGCCAGATGCCGCGGCGTTCGCAGCGACGGCGCTCCACGGCACGTACGGCATTGTAAACGGCGTGCAGGTGGGCACGTGCATGAACCGGTGGTACGACAAGCTCCAGATCATCGTGTGCGAGAACGGCGTCGCGGGCGTGAACTTTGAGCACTCGTTCGTCGACGGCCACACGGTCCTGCGCTTCGTCTCGGACGTGTACACAGACACGATCATCCGGTTCGCGCAGACGATCCGCGGCGGGAGCTACTCGTTCCTCGAAGCGTCGTACCGCGCGCCGCAGCTGAGCCAGAGCGCCGACAAGCCGCGCGTGACGCCACGGAAGCTCGAGTGGACGCTCGACCGCGAGCTCGCGGAGGGCATCAAGTTTGCCGAGACGAAGCTCAGCGACTTGATCCTGCAGAACGAAGTCGACGTGCTCGAGTTCACGTCGTTCGGGAAGCTCTTCATCACGCAGCACAACATGAGCCCCGACGCGTTTGTCCAGATGGCGTTCATCGCGGCGTACTACTTCCAGTACGGCAGCGCGCCGAACGTGTACGAGCCGGTGCTGACGAAGCGGTTCCTCCACGGCCGCACGGAAGCGGCGCGGTCGATGACGAAGGAGGCAATGGAGTTCCTCGACGTCTTCTTCACGGAGAAGTCGCCGATCGACAAGATCGAAGCGCTCAAGACGGCGATCAACGCGCAAGTCAAGATGGTGCGCAACTGCGCCGCGGGCAAGGGCGTCGAGCGCCACTTGTTTGCGCTCGAGTGCATCTGGCAAGCCGAGCAGCGGACCGAGAGCCTGAGTAGCAGTAGCAGCAGCGTGAGCAGCGCGAGCTCGAGCGCAGCGGCGGTCAAGCCCGCGATCTTTAGCGACGCCGGCTGGGCGAAGCTCAACCACACGATCCTGTCGACGAGCAACTGCGGGAACCCGAGTCTGCGGCTCTTTGGCTTCGGTCCGGTCTCGCCCGACGGCTTTGGCATCGGCTACATCATCAAAGACGAGGGCATCCAGTTCTGCGCGTCGTCGAAGCACCGGCAGACGTCGCGGTACCTCAAGAACCTCGAAGCGTACTTGCTCCGCGTGCAGGACCTGCTGCTCCAAGAGGAGGAGATCCGGTTCCCAAACACGAAGCGCGCGAGCAAGGACCTCCTGAACGAAGGCTCGTTCAAGGGCTACGGCTTCTTTGACAGCGGCAGCGACAAGACACCCGTGAGCTCGAGCGACGTCCCGATCTCGCGCGTCGGACGACCGCTCTAGACATCCACCCTCACACACATTGGTATCTGCATGCGTTCATACATGTGTGACTGACTGACTGCTGTAGTCGGATCGAGCAGCAATCAGCAGGTAGTGAGGTGGAGTGGAGTAGGTAGAAGCGCCCACACTCAGGACTTGCACCATCTACAGCTAAGATCTCATGTGACTGATAGTCGCACCAGCATTCGTATGATCGAACACGATGATCGTCAAGAGCTCGAACATCGAGCCCTTGGTGTCTTCGCACCGCTGCACTTTATGAGCCTCAAATCCGACAACATGCGCTGCCGTCTTCAACATCAATGATGAACTCGTCAAGAGCTCAAGCGCACAGCGCTTGTCTGCCAGCAGGGTCTTCCAAAAGGTCAAGACGACCTTAGCGATGTTTCCTAACCAATAACAGAGAGGCTGTTATGCGAAGTACATAACACAGAAGCCGTTAGATACGTACAATTATACATGGCACACCAAATATGTGTAAGTACATATGTATAATTTGCGTATATTGGCATAAAACATGCATACATGAGCTATATCTAAGCATTATCCGTATTTATGTTTTTATCTCACACTCTAGATAAAAACAAAAAATCGCAAAGGTAAAGCAAAAGAGTGAGTGGCTTTAAAGCAACTCCCACCGCACGACATACAAATCATAAGTATCGCTTAGTCACTCCTGTTCAATTATCACACAACCTACCGACCACGAGCCACCGCCCAATCACACCTGTCCAAGCACCGCAAGGCCTCAGAGTACCAACCACCACCCAGTCACTGCGTCACCATCACATAGTCAGCGCGGGCTCGTACTTGTTGATGCGAGCGACTAGACTCTTTTTGGGGCTCTTGATCACCTAGGAGGGTACTAGACTGGGTGACAAGGTCGTCGAGCTGTTATTCGTATACTTAGCATAAGAATAGACCCACAAACACAGGCCACTAGCCACCGCCCAGGCGCTGCGCCGATCACAGATGAGCCGCCGATCACAAGCCACCGCCCAGTCGCTACGCCGCTCACGGATGAGCCGCCGACCATAAGCCCCCCCATTCGCTGCAGCGGTCACGGACTAGCCGGAGCTCCCTCGCGGACGCCCCAAGCAGCCAAATATCTTTGTCCGTACGCTCGACCGCCCAGGATGGGACCTAACAGGCGACCAGGTCGTCGAGCTGCTGGTGCGCGTGCTCAGTCTCGGCACGAAGCTGCTGCAAATAGCAGTGTACTGCTTCACGCACCCGAAGGTGTGTACCAAATCCTGACGTTCCGACCTGCTCCAATCTAACCAACCGGCGTAGTTGATCAGAACTCATCCAACTTTATTATGCTCACAGATTGCCGCGCAGCTGAAGGTCATGCTCACTGCAATCTCGCGCCTCCATCTCGACCTCCTCATTGACGGAAGGACAAAACGCGGTAGACGCTCGGTGGTTGAGTGAGCTTGCTATCCGAGCCAAGTCGTCTTGGTAAAGACCGCAACAACGCTCCATGTCAAGGTGTGTAGTCTAGATGTTTTATTTGTACGCTTGCATACACTGACAAACTGACACATGCATGCCTGTCCAGCAGGAGATCCTCGTCGACGACGTGTACGTCATGACGGGATCGACAAACCTGACGCAGCGCGGGAATCTCACGAACGTGGAGTCCCAGCTGCCATTAATTTCCCTGTGTTTGACGCCGCTGAGGTATGATGTACTGCTGTGGTCACGGTGGAGTTAGCAAAAGGTGCATTTGTCCGAATTTGCCAACTTATCGACCATGCACAACAAAACACGCACTCCAGATGTTTGTAAACCTGCGTTGAAAAAGACGACAACAACATGCGATTCCGCTTTCAACAGCCATCGACTACCTCGTCAAACCATCTTTTTTCTTTATGAAGTGCTATTCGTATATCGCTGCTTTTACAATCACCTGGCTGTAAAAAGCCAATCGATATCAAATAATTGATATCACATGATACACAAGGGATGTTCCCCTTTTGTATATGCACACTGACTGTTATGTAAAACAATTCTTAGCGATTTCCTACTTCGACGTCGGAGTGTGCAGTGCTTCTTCGTCTTCGCCTTGCTTAGCGGTAGCACCGCCACGCGATGTAACTTGACAGCTAGCGGTCCGAAGTAAGTGAGTGTTCTCGATAGATTGTTGTAACGATGGTCGGCAACGTCGCGCTCAACTTTTTCGACAGCGAGCAGTTCGGAGACAACAAGTCTTTGTCATAAAATCAATTTCAGATATAGTCTATTTTCAGCAAATAATATTTTGCTTTTTATCGACCTTGTTTACTTCACTGTTGTGTTGCTGCAGTATCTGCTAATATCTTGACATTTGTATGGATCGGATACTTGCATTTCAAATCTATCACGTCAATTAACGTGCTGCTCGAGACGATGGCTCCGCACGTGGACGACCACGACGTCGTGGCCAAGCCAGCTGACGCTGTGGTTGCTGCACCTGCAGCTGCAGCGTCTGAAATGGCAGCGCCAAGCGCAGACAAGATGCAGAGTGTGTTTGAGTACTCGCCGCCGTCGTACTTTGGCGCCGAGAGCCGCGTGCCAGCGTGGCTCCAGCCATGGCTCGCCGACGCGTTCATGTTTGGGATCTACCACTACAACCTCTGGGCGATCCCAGTCCTTGCGTTCTTCTACTACCTCTACCAGGTGCGTTTGTGTGTACACTCACGAACCAGCTCTGTGTTGCGGCGACACGGACGTAGCTGTTGCTCATCTCTCTCTCACTCTCTCTCCTGAATGCATGGACCCGCTCAGTCAGGGCACGGCGTCATCGCTGCTGCGCTCATTGCGATCTACATCCCGCGCTTCCTCGATGGCACAGAGCGCACTGCGAGCGGCCGTCCATGGCCGTGGCTCTGGGACACGCCGCTCTGGCGTCTCTGCTCCGAGTTTCTCGGGTGCGTCCAGTGGTGGTAGTGCTCTTGGTACGGCACACTCTGCCATGTCCTCGAACTGACGCGCATGCTCTCATTGCTGCGATGTCTCTAGCATCACAGTCGTGCGCGAGCAGGCGCTCGACGCGACAAAGAAGTACATCTTTGGCTTCCACCCGCACGGCATCCTCATTCTCTCGCGCGTCGCGACGTACGGCGGCGTGTGGGACAAAGTCTTCCCGAGTCTCTCGGCGCGCTGTACGTCCATTTCACCGTCTGCTCCTCTTCCAAAGCTCATGTTTCTCGACTTGCACCCTCACTCACTCTTTCCTTCTCTGTCTGGCGACGTCCTAGTGCTCGGAGCGTCGATTGTGTTCCAGATCCCACTGGCGCGAGACATTTGCTTGTGGTACAGCTCTGCTGTCGAGACGCGAGCACGAACGGATCAATCTCATACGAGACTCACGAGCGCCTCGTGTTGTGTGTGTGTGTAGGATGAACGCAGTCGACGCGTCG
Source organism: Pythium guiyangense (assembly GCA_003730235.1). Taxonomy (NCBI): domain Eukaryota; phylum Oomycota; class Peronosporomycetes; order Pythiales; family Pythiaceae; genus Pythium; species Pythium guiyangense. The sequence goes on along the minus strand of QXDM01000042.1, from coordinate 237,544 downwards.
CGCTCGACCGCAGAGAAAGTGCTCAAGTCGGGCAAGAGCGTGCTCGTGTACCCTGGCGGCATCCCCGAGATCTTCTTGACTGAGCCGGCGTCCAAGGAGGTACGTGCATGGTAAGGCTCAGTGGACTGCTAGAGCAATAGACAATGGACTGACATCGCATGCGCTGCCGCCGCACTGTAGACCAAGATCATGCTGAGCAACCGCCTCGGGTTCGTCAAGCTCGCGATGCGCCATGGCGCGGACCTTGTGCCGACGTTCGTGTTTGGCGAGAAGTGGCTCTTTAACGTCTGGACACCGTCGAAGAACGTCGTGGCGCTCGTGCGCAAGGTGCTCAAGATCCCGATCATTGTCTTCTGGGGCCGCTTCCTCTGGATGCCCAAGCGTCTGCCGGCCGGCAAGATGTTTGGCGTCGTGTACGGCAAGCCGATCGCGACGATCCAGAAGGACGAGCCGACGGACAAAGAGGTGCAGGCCGTGCACGCGCAGTACGTGGCGGAGATCGAGCGCATCTTTGCGCAGTACAAGGGCAAGTTTGGCTACGACGCGGACGAGACGCTCACGATTCTCTAGACGAGCGCAGTCACAACGATGGCCAACGACCATCGTCGTCGGAAGGACCTGACCTCGTCATGCGCACGTAGTCGCACATGACAAGAGAATGACTGAGAGTGAGAGAAGTAGAGATGTCGAAAGACTCCTGGGGTCAGTTAGTCCGTCTTCGAGACTCGTAGAGAACATGTCGACGCTCGCTGCTCTCTTGACCACGCGTCTGTGACTGTGCTCTCGTGGTCACTGCACTCGCTTGTGCGCTTGAGACTCGCTGTGCTTGCCTCGCTCTCTCGACTCTTCATTGACCAAGTTGCCACCTTTGCCACACACCACCAACCTCCAGCACCGACGTCCAGCCTCACGCACTCAACCGCATCATGCAGAAAGCGCTGCTCGTTCTCGCGATGCTATGCTTTGTCGCCCTGGGTCTCGTCCAGAACGGCGCAGACGCGCGGCTCCCGCACCACCACAAGCACCGCAAGCACTCGCACAAGCACAAGTCGGGGCATCACCGTTCGAGCGCGAAGAAGAAAGCGGCTGTGAGTACAGCGCATCATCGCCGCTTGACTGCTGAGAGCTACGCGCACCAAGACGACTGCGACGACGACTGGCACCACGACCACCGCTTGTACAATGCGCACCGCGACTACAACAAGCGCATGTACGCTGGCTACGGCGACGACTACAGCGCTGGGCACTTTGATCGCCGCGGCATCGACTACGACTACGGTCGCAGCTATGGCAGCAGCACCTACCGCTACTCTCCGTATGCGTACAATGCACCAAGCTACAGCTACGCGCCAGGCTTTGTGAATGACGACTACAGCCCCGAGGCACTCCAGAGCAGCAGCGGCGCGACTCCAGTCACTTCGGCTTCCGCGAGCGAGCAGAGCGCTCCGACAGGTCCTGCTCCAGCGCCGACGCCAGCAGCGACGTCGACGCGTACAGACACAAACGTCGTTGCTGTGGCGGTGCCAATCAAGAACCTTGCGTCGCCTGTGCCTGGCGCCAAGTCGTCGCTGCCTTGAGGTCTTGCGAGGCTCTAGTTGTTCTCTAGTGTCGTGTGTTGTGTGTCGTGTGAGACGAGGACGAACTGGTTGCGTGTTGTGAATGCAGCGCCTTGTCTTGTTCTCTTGCTTGGAGCTCGCTCTGCCACACCACTACAGTCGGTCACGCAGCTTCCGTGCAGCAGCACGACTCGACCATGTTGTGCAGCGCTGCGCTCGCTTGGAGCACGCGGCAGATCTCGCGAAAGAGCTCGTCGACACGCGCGACGTCGCTCTTCTCGTCGTAGTCATAGCTTGGGATCCAGACCAAGCCGCGGTGCACAAGGCGAAGGAACACCGGTGCGCTCCGGTGCATGTACTGCCGGTAGCCGCGCGTCTCCCACTTCGCTGCGAGCAGCCGTGCAGCAGTCGACGCCGAGCGGCGATGGTGTCTGTAGCCAGCGCCGAGGTGACCGAGCGGCTTGCGCTCCTCGCGCTCAATGCCCAAGCCGTAGCCAATGCCGTTTGCATCTGCGAGGCGCTCGTCGTCAAAGACAAAGTCGAGGCGATCGACGAGCGTCGCGATGAGCAAGCGCTCTTGCTCGGTCGCTCGTGTACTCGGACTACTCCCAGGACGCTCTGCGCTCAGACTACTGACGTTGTCGCGATGTGGCCAAGGCGGCAGAGGGAGGAAGATCGGCGCAATGAGCGGATGGATCTGGAGGAACGACACGCGCGAGTACTCGGGCACGCGCCGGAGCTCGAGACCCGACTGCTTGCTCTTGCGCTTGAGCGCCGAGACGAACTCGTCTGCGATGATGCCGCTACACGCGAGCCAGCGCATGTCGAGGTGGTACGTCCGCGCTACATCGAGCGTGTCTTCGAGCGTGAGCATGATCCACTCGGCGCGCGTGTCGTCGCTCTTGCTCCGCGCCGACGAGCACGACGACGACTTGCAGCAGATCTTGTACCGGAGCGTCTGCGGCGACGGCGGCGGGAGCGGCGCGTTCTCAGACGGCGTCAGTGCTGGACTCGCAACTGCGCGAACGACGATCTTCTCGACGACGCCGTCCTCTGCTGGCGCAATGCGCGTCTGGAAGTAGTCAATGAGCTTCCCAACCTTGGCGACGTACGCTGCTCGCGCAGTTGCAGACGTCGCTGCGTCTCGCGGTGGCACGATCGCAAAGCGAATGCGGCGGCACTTGGTCGCGTCCGACATCTCGTCGTGGTAGCCACAGAGCAAGTGGTCGAGCGAGTTCCAGTTCTCCTCGGGCTGCGCGTACTCGTAGAACGTCTGCTGCAGTGGATGGAACGACGCCGTGCGATCGACGTAGAGCGAGTAGCGATACGTCTTTGCGTCGGTCTTCTGCCGCTCGATCGCGCGCTGAAAGTACCGCTTGACGTCGATCGTCTGGAGCTCAGCGTCGTAGATCATCTGGTGGATCCGGTGTCCCATACTGAGGTAGTACACGACCGTGTTGCTCCGGCTCGGCGTGCCTGGCGCTCCAGTCGGCGCGTGATGGTGATGGTGATGGTGATGATGGAGGAGCGTCCCAGCGTCGCTGTCTGTGCTCGCGTCCGTCGCAACGAGCTGGAAGTCGCTCGCGAGGCGCTGACAGACCATCTCAATGAGCAGCTCGTCGTGGTCGTTGTACTTTGGCACGGTCTCGGACTGCATCGACGGCAGCGTGAGTGTGTAGAACGACTCGGTGTAGCTCGTGTGGAGGTCCTTCGCGGACGGGTAGTAGTCGGTCGTGAGCGGCAAGATCGCCGGCGACGTCAAGCTCTTCCAGTTCGGACCGAGGTGAATCGGCTTGACACCCCCGTGATGGTGCACATCCGACGCGCCGATCGACGCTTGCTGGTTCGTCGTGAGCACTGGGAAGAGGTGGCTCCAGCGCCGACGGTCGCTTGTCAGTCGCTGCGACGCGCCCTCGAGCGTCTCGGTCGAGTACCGGAACGGATTCGTCGAGACGCACGCCTGCGGTCGGTCCTGTGGCGGTGATGACGGTGCCTGTGGCGGCAGCGCTGTGAGCATTGACGACGCGAGGACGTCCGAGTGGCCGCGTCGCATGGCACCGGGTGGGTAGTACCCCGTGCGTGCAAAGTGGCTGTCGTAGTGCGCGGCTGTGGATAGAGACGACGTTAGCGCGGGCGGTCCAGGCGGCGGCGGCGACCGCAGCAGCAAGTCGTTGTAGTACGACGGACTCGGCTTTGTCATTGTCATCGACCGCGACAAGTGCTGGAAACTCCCGTTGCGACCTGTCGGCGGCGTCACGAGCGGCGGTGTCGCTGTAGTCTCGACGTTGCTCGTGCACGCGCGCTGGCGCTGGACACTGGCGTTCGACTCTGTCGCACTCGCGTCTTTATGGGCTGCGAGGAGGAACGAGCGCGACGTCGCGACGTCGACCGACTTACTCAGGAGCTTTCCATCCAGCGCAGCGGCTGCAGTGCCATCGCCGCCTTCATGGTGCCGATCGTCTGGCGATCGCGCCTGTTCGTCAAACGCATCAGCCTTCGCTGTGCTTGAGAGCTCGTGCGTCCGGAAGCCATTCGTGCTTCGGCCGCTGCCGTGCGCTGCAAGCGTTGGGATGCGGATCCCAGACGTCGCTCTTGCAGCAGCGGCTGTTGCTGTTGCTGGCGTCGAGAGCTCGTTGACGGTGGCAACGCGTTTGAGCGCAAGCGTCGGCTTGGGCGAACTGCCAGCGCCAGTCGCTCTTGCTGCTGCTGTGCGGCTCTGCTGATGAAACACGCGCACGTCGTTGCGTGGCGACAGGAGCGAGCCGATCATACTCGAGCTGCTGCTGCCTTTTGCGTTAAAGCCCCGTCTCGGCGCCGCTGCTGTCGTTCCGCTCACACGGCCATGCGCTGGTGGCGCGTGCCACTTGCTCAGTTTGGCGTCGCCTGCTGCCGCTGTCATTGCTGCATCCAGCGCAGTCGTGTCGCCACTGAATGTCGCACTCGTGAGGTCGTGCGCGCTGCGCTGAGGCGCCAAGAGCCCAGCGCCGCTGGCATCGTCATTCTCGAACGAGCTCGACTGCTTGCCGCGGAGGATCGCGCGCGTGCTAAAGACCTCGTCGTCGTACTCCTGGAACGCGTCGTGACTCAGCACTGCGGCTCCGTACGCGCTAGTGAACGGCGCGAGGCGCGGCGACCGCGTCAGCACCGAGTCGTAGTCGGGCGAGCGACAGATCATCACGTGGTCGCTCTGCCACGCCGAGGCAGCGCTGACGTCGATGCCAGTCGACGAGCCGATGCTGAGTGCGTCGCTCATGTCTGAGAGCCGGCGTCTCCGTGGAGACGTCACAACGGCGTCTGCCGCCGTCTCCTCGCTGTATTCGTCTGCATTGGCGATCGCTGACGATGGCGATAGCGCCGTGCCGCGCTCAATCCTTCGAGGGTACCCTGGGATGAGCCGCTTCAGTGCGACTGGGAACGCGAGGCGCTCCGTCGGCGCCGTGATGTCAAACATGCGGCACGGCGGGAGCGGGAGGAAGCGCTGGTTGAGGTAGCACTGGCACTCGCACGTCTGCGTTCGGTGCGACAGCAAGCGGTTGTTGAACTGCGAACGCGTCGTGCCAGCGCTGTCGCTGTGTGCTGATGCGTGCTTGGCGCCACGTGCAAACGCGGATGCGATGGACGACGCAGTGCCGTTGCGGCAGCGGCAGTCAAAGTCGAGGAACGTGATGTTGACCCAGTGCGGGATGCTATACACCGTCTGCGGCACCTGCTGCTGCTGCGGCATCTGTGACGCATTGGCAGCCTCACCATCGTGTGACAACGTCTCGGACGGCGCGGCGTTCGAGTCGCTATCGTCGCCGTCGCCAGTGTTGGCGTGCGTGCTCCAGCCCGAGGGCTCGAGCTCGCTCAGCTCTTTCTCGAGACCCTCGAGCGAGCACGCGTCGAGCGTCTCGGAGCTGATCGAGTAGTTGCGTTGCCGTCGCACCGACTCATCCAGCACATGCTGCTGTTGTTGATCGCGAGTAGGACTCGGAAAGGTCTGACTGAAGGACGTCGTCGCATGGGACGCAGTCTTCTGGTAGATGAACAGCGGCACGACGTGCATCGGCGGCGTCGTGAGCGAGATCATGTCCATGCCGACGCCGTTGTCCATCATGCGCTGCTTTGTGATCTGCGCGAGCCGCTCGTCGACGTGGAAGATGCTGCAGCCAGCAGTGATCATGACGATGCTCTGGCCCGTGCGGTGGAGGTCCCGGTCCATGTAGTGCTTGTCGAGGATGTTGAGCGTGACGTTGATCGCCTCGAGGATGTTGCCGTCGATCGCGCGCGACGGGATCCCGAACGGCAGCGCAGTCCAGTGCACCGAGCGCGCGGTGCTGTCAAGTGTCGGCGCTGCCATCACAGCGCCGTCGCCATTCGTGTCACCAAGCACTAACGGCGCCTTGTCGCTCAACTCGGTCGGACTCGGCGTCGGACCTTCCAACGCGCTGTCGTGCACGACGTACTCGGCTGGGATCGACTCTTCCGGCGACCGCCAGCGGTGCGTCTCGTGGTAGTTGGTGAACTCGCGCTTGAGGACGCCGAGCAAGTGGTCCCAGTCCGGTCCCGTGTAGTTCATCACGAGCACTTTGTAAAAGTCTTCGTAGTACCGACCTGTGAGCGGATCGACTTGAATCGTCGGACCGCGGCCAGTCGCTGGCGAAGTGCTCGAGAAGGAGCGCGCGTGCTCTGCAGCGCCGCTGCTCTGGCGCGTTGGCTCTGAGAATGGTGGCACGCGCGGGTCGTAGTCGTCTGGGAACTGCTGCTTGTCGTAGAAGCTCCGCGAGAACGCAATGATCGTGACCGAGTGGCTCACGGAGCTCTCGTGCCACTTGCTGATCATGACGCGAAGTAGGCGGTCGAGGAGCTTCTCGTAGTAGAGCTCGCCGTCCGGCGCGAACTCCCACATCTCGGCGCTCATCTGCACGAGCCAGAAGAGGCGACTCGAGCGCGAGCGCACGATCATCTTGGTCTCGGCGCCAATGACGCCGCACGCGTGGTCCTGGTTGTTCGCCAAGAGCCCTTCGACTTGCGACCGCACGCCGAGGCACGCGACGTGCTTCCCGACGTACACGCACTTGCCGAGCATCGCGACTTTGAAGCGCCAGATGTCGGCGCGCGAGAGGAACTGGTCTTTGAACGTGAGCTCGATGAAGTCGACCGTCACGTCACGCGGCTCCACGCGCTGGACCGTCACGGGCACGAACGGCTCGAGTCCAAACTGCGCAGCGATGTCTTTGAGGACGCTCACCTGGTTGAGCGTTCCGACAGTCAACGAGAGAGCAAGCGGCAGTTGGTGAGTCAGTATGGAGCGGAGATGTAGACGTCCAAGTGACCATTGGTTTGTGCAGGTAGATTAACGATGCAAGACACACAGAGACGCTGTACCTGTAGCTTCCCACGCACAGGCGTGAGCGACGTGACTTGCAAGACCAAGCGCTGGTGGTCACGCTCGGGCTGTGCGATCTCGACCAAGTCGTGCACCTGTGCGAGACACCACGAGTGAGCCACTGTGTGTTTTGCTATGACAGCGACTTGCTATGGCAGTGACTCGTGCAATGCGCACACGCTTTGCTCAGCTCGACACGCACTTTGATTTGCGGGAAGCACTCGGGGTTGATCACGACCTCTTCGCCTGCGCCGTACTCGGGACCGTGCACCATGAGCGAGAACGTCGCTCGGTCCTGGCCGCGCACACTCCCAGCGCGCTTGCTGCGGGTCGTGCGGCGCAGCATGGCTCGACGATCGTCTCGCAACAGTGCGTTGTGCTTGGTGCGCTGTGCTTGGCGCTACTCTGTTGCTCTGTTGCTCTGTTGCTCTGTTGCTTGGTCTCGAGTTGGTCGCTACTTGCACGCGCCCACGCAATAGCAGGTGTAGCACGCGCACAAGATGAGGTCGCGCTCTTGCTGGACTGCTCGTTGCTCCTCGTTGCTCCTTGTTGCTGCTCGAGTGGCTCAGCGCGCGTCGCTTCAAGCTAGAGTTTGCAAGACTTGTGTTCACTATGCTTTTCGCTTGACTTGGTGTTTGTACGAGAGTATCTACGATTATTTACTCCGTTGGCAATATTGGCACAATCTTTTCTGCTCGCCAAGCAAGCAAAGCAGCACCATGTATGTTATTGAGCCCTTGACACATGTTTGAGCTCCTCCACAATACCAATACCAATATATGGACGCGCACCAGCAGACAACAGACAACAGACAACAGACCAACGGGCAGTGCAGTATGCTCGCGCACAATGCAATGCATTGTACGCCGATGCAACCAGGCAAACAACAACAAACCCCGCAACGCACGCCACACGCCGCTCGCAATCACAATCACAATCGAACGCATACTACGTATATACTAGTACATGTTCATGCACTTGCGCACTACACTCATGTCTGCACCACTAGCGTCGACGTCACGATCTGCTGTACATGCCTGCAGCAGGCTGTCGACTGCAGATCCGCGCCTGCCGCCGTATCGCTTGCATCTTGCACCACTGTGACAACTGATCGCCGGTCTAGTACGCACCACCGGTCTGGACTGCACCGCCGCCGCCACCACCACCGTAGCTCTTGACGGTGCCAATGATGCCGCCGCCGCCGTTGTAGCCACCACCGCCGCCATTGTAGCCACCACCGCCGCCATTGTAGCCGCCGCCACCGCCGCCATTGTAGCCGCCGCCGCCGCCGCCACCGTAGCTCTTGCCGCCGCCGCCGTAACCACCACCACCACCGTTGTAGCCGCCGCCGCCGCCGCCACCGTAGCTCTTGCCGCCGCCGCCGTAACCACCACCACCGCCACCACCGTAGCTCTTGCCACCGCCGCCGTAGCCACCACCACCGCCACCACCACCGTAGCTCTTGTCGCCGCCGTAGCCTCCGCCGTACGCCTCCGTTCGCAGATGACGGCCTGGGACTGCCTCTTCGGTTGCTGTCTCCACCGCCTCCGTATCAGCGGCGACCGATGGTGCCGAGAGCGTCACGGCGCAGAGACACAACGCGAGCGTCGCGAGTTTCTTGATCGAGAGCATCTTGATGAGCTGGTTGCGTGTCTGCGTTCGGGAGGTGTACGTGTGTGTTGCTGTTGCTGTTGTGTACTTGGTTGTTTGTTTAGTCGCTTAGTCGCTTGCTTTGTGGCTTGCTTGCTTGGTCGCTTGGTTGCTTGATGCACTTGCTTGGTCGCTGGGTGCGCTTGAGCTGGAGCGTGCAAATGTGGGAATGCAGCAACCTGAGAGAGTCGATTGGAGAGACTTGCTAGACGAGAGCTGCTGAACGAGAGCTGCTAGTCGAGAGTGGAAGAAGGCTTACACTTCTGCCAAGGTCGATCAAGACACTGTGAGTGCTCTTTAACTTGACGACCGCCGCTGACGACTGCAGCTGTTTCGCTGACCTGGCGTGGCTCTCTTGGGTATGGCCACTGTCGTCTGTAGAGGACTAGAGTCTCAACGTTTACCAACTTGCTTGTGTACGTGTATCCATCCAGCTGATGCTCGATTGTGGTGGAGCGATCGCAGCGCCAGTGATTAGAGACACCCGCCTAGAGTGCCATACATCAGCGACTCAGCCAGCGACGTCAGAGAGACAGATGCAAAAGAGCGTCTGTTGCTGTTGCGTCGTGCTGGTAAACCTCAAACCAGCCGGTCGGTTTGTGTTGCTCGTTGTCTGGCGGGGCAAACAGCCAGTGTACAGGCTCAAGACCAAGCAGCGTTCAACGCGATAGACAGACAGCACTTGCATGCTTTGGTTCGATCGGATAGTCGTGTTGAAGCAGCCAGTCACATGCGCTACAGCAGTCAGCTCGACCGACAAGCCACAGACTCGATGCCAGCGCTTCTCCATTCGACGCCGCATGGAACGAACAACTGCGCGTCATTACAGATTGCCATACAGCTCACCAGACGATCGAGCTGTCCGTATGTCCAAGACTGTATGCGTCAGTTTTGATGGTCATCTCGAGCGGCTACACCCCACCGAGTCGAAACGTCACACACGAAGACAACACCATACCTGTGTGACTCCTTCCACTCTCGACTAGCAGCTCTCGTTCAGCAGCTCTCGTCTAGCAAGTCTCTCCAATCGACTCTCTCAGGTTGCTGCATTCCCACATTTGCACGCTCCAGCTCAAGCGCACCCAGCGACCAAGCAAGTGCATCAAGCAACCAAGCGACCAAGCAAGCAAGCCACAAAGCAAGCGACTAAGCGACTAAACAAACAACCAAGTACACAACAGCAACAGCAACACACACGTACACCTCCCGAACGCAGACACGCAACCAGCTCATCAAGATGCTCTCGATCAAGAAACTCGCGACGCTCGCGTTGTGTCTCTGCGCCGTGACGCTCTCGGCACCATCGGTCGCCGCTGATACGGAGGCGGTGGAGACAGCAACCGAAGAGGCAGTCCCAGGCCGTCATCTGCGAACGGAGGCGTACGGCGGAGGCTACGGCGGCGACAAGAGCTACGGTGGTGGTGGCGGTGGTGGTGGCTACGGCGGCGGTGGCAAGAGCTACGGTGGTGGCGGTGGTGGTGGTTACGGCGGCGGCGGCAAGAGCTACGGTGGCGGCGGCGGCGGCGGCTACAATGGCGGCGGTGGCGGCGGCTACAATGGCGGCGGTGGTGGCTACAATGGCGGCGGTGGTGGCTACAACGGCGGCGGCGGCATCATTGGCACCGTCAAGAGCTACGGTGGTGGTGGCGGCGGCGGTGCAGTCCAGACCGGTGGTGCGTACTAGACCGGCGATCAGTTGTCACAGTGGTGCAAGATGCAAGCGATACGGCGGCAGGCGCGGATCTGCAGTCGACAGCCTGCTGCAGGCATGTACAGCAGATCGTGACGTCGACGCTAGTGGTGCAGACATGAGTGTAGTGCGCAAGTGCATGAACATGTACTAGTATATACGTAGTATGCGTTCGATTGTGATTGTGATTGCGAGCGGCGTGTGGCGTGCGTTGCGGGGTTTGTTGTTGTTTGCCTGGTTGCATCGGCGTACAATGCATTGCATTGTGCGCGAGCATACTGCACTGCCCGTTGGTCTGTTGTCTGTTGTCTGTTGTCTGCTGGTGCGCGTCCATATATTGGTATTGGTATTGTGGAGGAGCTCAAACATGTGTCAAGGGCTCAATAACATACATGGTGCTGCTTTGCTTGCTTGGCGAGCAGAAAAGATTGTGCCAATATTGCCAACGGAGTAAATAATCGTAGATACTCTCGTACAAACACCAAGTCAAGCGAAAAGCATAGTGAACACAAGTCTTGCATACTCTAGCTTGAAGCGACGCGCGCTGAGCCACTCGAGCAGCAACAAGGAGCAACGAGGAGCAACGAGCAGTCCAGCAAGAGCGCGACCTCATCTTGTGCGCGTGCTACACCTGCTATTGCGTGGGCGCGTGCAAGTAGCGACCAACTCGAGACCAAGCAACAGAGCAACAGAGCAACAGAGCAACAGAGTAGCGCCAAGCACAGCGCACCAAGCACAACGCACTGTTGCGAGACGATCGTCGAGCCATGCTGCGCCGCACGACCCGCAGCAAGCGCGCTGGGAGTGTGCGCGGCCAGGACCGAGCGACGTTCTCGCTCATGGTGCACGGTCCCGAGTACGGCGCAGGCGAAGAGGTCGTGATCAACCCCGAGTGCTTCCCGCAAATCAAAGTGCGTGTCGAGCTGAGCAAAGCGTGTGCGCATTGCACGAGTCACTGCCATAGCAAGTCGCTGTCATAGCAAAACACACAGTGGCTCACTCGTGGTGTCTCGCACAGGTGCACGACTTGGTCGAGACTTTGCGCTGTACTTGGTCTCACAGCGTTGTCAAGCAAGAACGTCGAGATCAAAGGTGACGTGTGCATTGACACTCTTCTGACTCACTGCGGATGTCGATGTGACGGTGGAAGTCGCGTACTTGGTGTGTCGTAGTCTCTGGCGGTGGTCACTTTGCTGCAGCGAGCGCGCCAGTCATGTGCTGGAGTCGCTGGGATTGGTGTGCGAGTGCGAGCACGTTGCGACTCAAGACGATCGGCAGTAGGCGCAAGAACGTGACTGCAGCCGCAGCGATGAACATGCCATTCGGGAACGTGATCATGAGGCAGCGCGACGTGTGCTCGACGACGTATCCTGCGACGTTGATCGGCTTCCAAGCGTCTTCGACGCGTACTGGAAAGTAGGCCCATGTGGAGAGGGCCATGTTCGCGATGAACGGGCTCGACATGTCATCGAGTCTTCGATGATAAGCTTCACGGTCCACCGGGTCGGCGATGGCATCGCTGTCGTACAGGTTGCGGATGATCTTTGCACAGGAGATGTACGTCTTGATCGCCATGACGGCCATTCCGAGCACCTGGAGGACGAGCAACAGTGCCACGACATGCCAATCCTTCATCGTGGCAAGAGCGGAGTGTGCGTGGCGCCGCTTGCTCGTCGCTGCTGTCACTCGTCGATCGATGTTGATGATGTGCGCTGCGTGCTGGAAATCGAAGACTGGGGGCACGAGCGTCGAACTCGGCGCTGCCTTTCTCAATCACGACTTGCGAGCAGTGCTTCATGTCTAGGACTATGAAGCGATGCATATGAGTCTTGCAGTGACCAACGCTGCATGGTGGCGGTGATTGACGAGCAACCGAGTACGCTGGCATGTCATGAACGGACTCTGGACTCCGTTGGATGGCCGTAGAGCAAGCGAGTGGTGCTTGGTAGCTGAGCAAGCTCGCAGAGCTGGCGGCGTCGAGTGTTCCTCCATGTCATCCGAGGACACTAGTCCACGTTAGGCCGGTGTATAATGTGCTGGTAGTGATGAAACAAGGACAAAATGTGAGAAAAGGAGTGGACCACGCATATAGATATTGATAATAAACTATATATTATCAACATATTTTTCCCGCGCAATTGGTGAAACCCTAGAATAGTCCACACAATGATCGAGTATACTATACTTTGTTTCTGTGCAAATCTATATTAGGGGTCATACTGAACTCAAGTAGTTATGCGCTTACAAAAATCAAGTACATTGCTGGTCAACAAGAGCAAACAGCACAGACGCAGACGACAGACAAGCAAGCAAGCGCGCGCTCGTACGTGTTCATCAAGCAAACACAAGCAGCACACACACAGAACAAGACAACGTACGCCATGACGCTGCGCGCTCGCCACGACCAGCTCAAGAAGGGCGGCCGCGCGTCGCTCTCGCCGCCGATGTGGAAGGACCAGCTCAAGCAGCGCTGCATGCAGCGGCTGCGCCAGGACCGCGACGCGCTGCTTGCGAAGCTCCGGTCGCCGGACGCCACGCGCTCGGTCGCAGACGAAATGAAGCGCCTCGTGTACAACGAAGAGCAGCGCGACGCTGCGGACGGACGGCGTCAGTATGCACACACACAGCAGCAGCAGCCGCAGCCGCAGCCGCAGACCAGCGCGATGCGTCATCCAGTCTTTGCACTGCAGCAGCACGGCTACGTCGACAGCAGCGAGAGCAGCGACGACGACGACGCCCTCATGACGCCAGTGCACCATGAGCGCAGTAACCACAGCACAGAAGCGTATGCGTCGCTCGAAGAGCTCGTTGCGGACGGGAAGCTCTCGGAAGACGACTACCTCGAGATCGTCCATGCGCTCGAAGACGAGCTGCTCGCGGAGATGATGGAGGGCGAGAGCGACGAGTTTGCGCACGAGCAGGAGCTCGCAGATCACATGGTCGAGTTCGAGGAAGCGTCGCTCGAAGCGATGCTCGCGAGTCTCGACTTGAGCGTCCCAGACGACTTCTTTGACGACGAGTTCGTGCCTTCGGACGACGACAGCGCACACCACGTGCTCTGTCCGATCTGCAAAGTCGGAACTGTGCGCGAGACGCTGCGAGCGTCGCCCCAGAGCTTTCCGCAGCTCGCATGCGTCTGCGGCTTTACGTTTGAGCTCCAGCACGAGCCGCTCCATGGCGCGCTCGAGGACTTTCAAGAGACCGTCGCTGCCGCGTTCCTCGCGCATCGGTACGTCCGAGTCGGTCATTCTGTCTGTTGCTCTCTCGCTCTGGTGATGCGAATGTACCCGAGAGTGACAATCGCTTATGCTTCTTTGATGCGTGCAGTGAGCAGTGCTACGCAGACCCGAGCTTCGTCAAAGTCCGCGAGGCGTCGCGCGACGCACTTCGCATCGACTGCCGCGCCTGCAAGACGTCTGAGCTCTTGCCATAGACATATCGCTTGCTAGTGTCTGATTCTCTAATTTAATGACTCACTTGATGCTCATGGTCCCAAGCCAGCGAGTGCTGGTGGCTCCAAGTCCTTGCTCGCGCGCTTGTCCTGCTCTCATCGTGTGAAGGCTTCGCTCCATCAAGCGCATGCGCGACAGCGGATCATGGCGATCGGATGCATGAATGGATCTTGAATGGCAAGACGCACTACGACGCCTACGAGCGGCTATATCGACGGCAGGAAGTGCGCAGTCATGAGCGAGCCGATGAAGAAGAGCGCGAGGAGGCCGGGCGTGAAGAGTCCCCAGACTGGCCAGAGCGCGACAATGAACGCAATGGTCGCGAGCACGCCGACGAGCGTCGCAGTTGGGATCATGCGCGGACAGTACACGCTCCACTCGAGGTGCACGCGCTTGATGTACGGCAAGTAGATCGCCAAGTACGCCGTGATGCACACGTTGATGCCCGCGCAGACCAGCCCAAAGCGCAAGTAGCCTCTGTAGATACGCAGCGAGAATGTGAGTGTGTGTGACAGTGGACCACGTAGGCATCAACGCTTCGTCGCAGAAGACGCACAGACAGCGCACCTCTTCACGCGTGGATCTGTTGCCACAGCGTTGATAAAGTCAATGCCGTACGCAACGCTCGCAGCTGTGACGACCCACACGAGCGCATGGAGCTTCGTGCTCCATTCGGCCGCCTGCTGCGACCGCTTGCGCTGCTTCTTCTTGAGCGCGTCGTGCTCGCCTGCGTCGTCATCGTCGTCTGCGTCGTCGCTGTTGTCGCCGTCGTCGTGCGAGAGCTCGCTGTTGCCGTCGCAGTCATCGTCAAAGCTCCCGACGTGGCCACTGACGTCCGAGCCTGGCGTAACGAGCGCTGCGACTTCTGCCTGCGGAACGCGATGGTACGTCGTGCGCGCGCGTGCGCTCATGCTGCTGCTGCTGCTGCTATGCTCGTGTGTATGGATGTGCACAAATGATCGAGCACACTCGTCACGACCTGGCAGCTCGCTTGCTTGCTCGCTTCGTTGAGCAGTCGTGACTGTTTGGCACGTCACGACTGCTGACAGCTATTGTCCATGTAATGGCCATATTTTCATACGTATTGCCCATGGTGGTTGCCACTCCTCTCGAACTGATGCTCTTGTTGGCGTGTGCTCACGGATGATCTTCTCGAACTTGGAGCCCGTGTAGTCTACGACGACAGCCTCACCGTCCTTGCAGATGCAGAAGCTTGGGAAACCATCAACTTCGATTTCGACTTCGATCTCGTCGCAGAACTCCTCGAGCTCGTCGGCGTCGACCTTGACGAACGTGACCTTGTCCAACTTGACGGTGTCGAGGAACTCCTTATCGGACTCCGCACGACTGGGACAGAGTCAAGGTCGACATTCACCGCTGAGCTTCCTCTCGGCGTAGTTGTCTGCTCGCTACAGTGAACACTGCACACGGTACGACACGATGCATGACGATGAATGGCGCTGTATAACTGGATCTCATAGTGTCTTCGCCACTGACGAGACGACCTCGTGCTAGGTTCTAAGCACTCGCTCACTCCTTGGCTCTCTGCTTCATACGTTCACTCACTGCCTATTTATGCGAGGTTCCCGACGCCAAAGTTCGTGGTGCTGAGCGAGAGCTTCTTCGGCGCGCTCGGCTTGTACACGGCCGTGCCCTTCATGACAGCGGCCGCGGCGCTGTCCTTGTTGCTCACGATCGCACCCGAGTTTGCGACCGTGTTCGCGACGCACGAGCGACCGAGGTACTTGGTGCACAGCGCCTGCGTGCTGCTCGTCGGCACGAGCACGCCGCCGACCGTGAGGCTGTCGCGCAAGTTCGGGTTCGTCGTGTCCTGGAAGTAGTTGGCCTCCATGAGCACGTTCGCGCCACTCGCGACCTCGAATGAGTGGCCCGAGTTCGAGTACCAGTAGTTGTTCACAACGTGCGCGACGACGTCAACACCAGAGAGACCGCCGAACTTGGGCGATCGACCGGATGTGTGGTGGATGTAGTTGTTGATGAGGTTCACGCGCGTGGGCTTGCCCTCGAAGATGAACGTCCAGTAGTGGCGGCCGTCGCACGTCGCTGAGTACGGCGTCACACCGTCGAACTCCGAGTTGCTGATCGTGAGGCTCTTGACGCTCGCAGCGTTCGTCGTCATCATCTGCCGCCCGACGAGCGAGACCTTGACATGGTCGATCCACACGCGCTCTTGCGTCGCGCCGCTGCTCGTGCCCTGGAGGTAGAACGCGTCGCCGCCCCAGATCAAGTGCGGATTCAAGTTCGTGATGTGGATGTTCTGGATGATCACGTTGTTGCCCTGGATCCAGAGCCCCTTGCCGATGATCACGCCGGACGTGCCCATGCCGCGGAGCGTCTTGTTGCTGTTCACAATGAGCGGGTTCTTCGTCCCCGCGACGTCGTACGTCACAGTCACCGACGTGCCTTCCGTGCACCCGCCAGTGTTCGCCATGCCGCCACTCTGGAGGATCACGTCCTGGCCCTTGTGACCGTTGTTCTTCGCGAGGCACTGGCGGTTCGAGAGCGGACGGCACCCTGGCTCGGTCTTCGTGCCCTCCGACCCGCGGAAGTCGAACGCCTTGTTCAGGACGATCACGCGCGGCTGGCTGTCCGAGAGGTACGACTTGAGCTGCGCGATCGTCGTGGGGTACACCGGCGCCGTGTTGCCGCCGCCCGTCGTGCCAGCAGCGAGGCCAGGCGCAGTGCCAGTGTTGATCGTCGCTGCAGAGACAATGGCGCCAGTGGTGTGCACGAGCACGGTCGCGATCGCAAGGAGACCGACACGAAGGAGCTTCATCGTGACTGGGATCTTGAGTGTCGATGCGATCGAGTGCTGACAGGTGAGCTTGAGCTTGGTGCACTGGGAGGCAGATTGTCGAATGACTTGATGCCAAGAGTGCGCGCGAGAGGCTCGACTAGCGCCAGACTAGGAGCGCTCTCGGTGGAAGAGAAGTGAGCTCGTGTTGAGCTGCTCGAGGACAAACAAACACACGACAACGAGCGCCACGGCATACCGGCTGTTCACCAAGAAGTGCGCAGCTCACGTGAGTGTCACGTGTTGTGTCCCCACCAGCACGCATCCATCCCAACACATCGTGCAGCGCGAGCGAGCCAGTGCTGGTGCGATCGATCGATCGATCACAGCAACCGCACAGGTGTGTTTCGCTAGACAGCAAGAGTGCTGTGAAGGGGCAGGAGTGCGCGCTCCAGCTGGCTCTCGTGCTTGATCCACTCGAGCCATCTGCGACTGCTGAAGTGTGCGTGTGAGAGCGTCCACCACTACGCGTGCTCACGCGCGGCGTCGGTAAACAATGTGAGCACGGCGAGCAGGCAATCACGCGAGCGCGCTCGTCAGGACTTCCGTGTAAATGGGCGAGCCACTCGAGCATGCTCCAGGCACACACAGCGATGCTGCACGATGTGCACGCTTTGCCATGAGCAGACACTCGGTGTTGTTGAACTAGGACGTCGCATCAGGTGTCTGCGACAGCTTGTGCGTGGACAACATGCTATGTGCATGACTTGCACCGCTTGAAGAGGAGCTCAGTGCCTCGCGAGCGTGTCTGCATGCGTGCTGGAGCCTCGAAGACACTGGAGGTTGTTGGAGACTGGAAGGTGTCCGGATCGTTGTGCTTGGCATGTTGTGTGCGAGTACACTCGACCAAAGACGTTCTGGAAGTCCGAGATCGCACTCAGCGGAACGATCGCTCTCTGGCGTGTTCTCAACACTCCAAGTCCAAGACACCACGTGAAGACACGACATGGACTGAGATTCACGGCGTTTGAATGCGCTTGGGTCTGAGAAGGACCAAGGGTCGACGACAGGCAGCGAGTCTGTCTAATTGGTCTTGACGTGTACACCCACGCATGCGTGGTAGGACGTCCACAGACACACACTATCGGTCATGAGCTGTGAACACTCCAGTAGCTCGCGCTGCCGTGGCGAGTGCAGCGAAGCGCACATCCTGACCGACAGCAAGCGGAGAACTGTGCTCACTCCAGCAATTTAGAATTTCCGAGCCAATTGCGATTGCGGCACAACGAACACGGCGAGCGCTCGACGATGCTGCCGATCTACACGAGCGGCAGTGGCGGCAATGGTGGCGCTCGACGACGGCACGCGCAGCGCCGATCGCTTGAGCACGCGCAGGAGCACGAGCAAGCACATGGAGAGCCATCGAGTCCTGTCTTTGGACCAGCGGCTGCGTTTGCAGCACTCGCAGATGCTGACGATGATCATCATCGAAGCGACGATAGTGTCGCGCCGCAGCTCGCAGTCGGTCGCGCTCGTCGTGACATCCAAGACGCAAACGCTCGCGGCACAGACGACAGCGATGCGCTCGTACCGCTCGCAGACGTCTCTGTCGGTGACCGCGCGAACCAGCTCGCGCTGCGCTTTGCGCGCATGCTCGCGCGTCGACAGCGCGCACGCGGACTGCTGCTTGACGACAGCGAGTGCGACTCGTCCGATGCGCTCGAGGCGTCTCCGCCACGCAAGCACGTGAGCGTTGCACGGTCCAAGAGCTGCGCGACGCAGCGCCAGCGCGTGAAGCTCAGTCGCATCGCGCGCGCACGCATTGCGAGTCAGCAGCTCAGCTCGCGCGCACAGGAAGCCGACGAGCGCGAGCGCGCCGAGCTCGAAGCAACGATCCGGGACTTGCGCAACACGATCGCGAGCCTCGAGCAATCGCAGTTCTTGGCCGACTCATCGATGCTCACGTGGCGCACGAACCGCAACGGCGTCGCCGTGGACATCTGCCGGCAGTACTTTGCCCAGTTCGCGAACGGGTACGACCCATCGAACCCTGCGAGCGCGACGATCCGCGCGTTCATGGCGAGCACAGTCGAGCCGGACATCGTCACGCGTGACTTTCGCGGCATCGACGCGTTCCTGGGCCAGTGGCAGACGTACACGACGTGCTACGACGACTTTAGCTCGCGCATGTGCTCGCTCGCGCTCATTGACGACGACGACCGGTACGTCTCGGTGAGCACTGCGGCCGAGATGCGCTTCCTCTTTAGCCCCGACTCGCTCAAGTCGCTCTACCCGCACTTGTTTGACCAACTCGCGACGAGCGCGGACGCCCGTACGATCGCTGCGAAGCTCTACGGCCGCGAGTGCCGCGTCGCGTTCGACCTCGTGTTCCACTTTAACCAGCGCGGCCGCGTGTTTGTGACCGAGTCGCGCGTGCACTTGGCGTCGGCGCTGCTCGACCTCACGTCGGACCCGTTCGCTGCCATGAACGTCTTGAACGCGTCGCTCATTACGGAAGACGGGCACTGGAAGACCGCCGACAGCACGTACGTGCACGAGAAGAGCTACGCGTTGCCCAAGTCGTGGCTCTGGCGCCAGTGACCACCATGTTTGCAGACAAGAGAGTGACGTGTGAGGTCAAGACAAGAGCAAGTGTTGTTTGATGTTGTTGTTGTTTGTTGTTTAGTGCAAGCAAGCGCTTGCGACTTGTTCGACAAGCAACACTTGTGTAGGCAATCGACAGACATGTGCAGTTGCGTTGTGGTTGACTTGTGCAAGCGATTGGAGACACGATGGTGGTAAATAGCACGTATCGCGTACTATGATGCTGGCGGATATGATCTCGGGCTCGACCGCAGCACATGAAGGGAGCGCCGCTGAGGAAACTATTGAAAACCAATAGCCAGCGGCAACACTCGTACGAGAGAGAACGAGGCCCACTCCCATGCGCGAGCGCACAGGAGGTGCTGATCAAGCCCATGCAAAGACGTACATACAAATATGCAAATGATGGTGGACACTTGCTCACGAATCCCCTCAGCGAGAAGATCAAGAGGCATTCAGCGAGCGCCTGAGGCGCTCTCCACGACGCACACGCTAATGCGCGCCAGAGTGGACACCGACAGGGAAGCGTCAGTGTTTGGAACGGTCAAGAGTGCGCAATGGCACTCGGAGTTCGTTCATCCTCGGGGACGCATCCAGTCACATACACACATACAAGCATGCATGACACGCACACACATGAGCAGCGGCACACTGACAGACAGACAGACACGTGGACGCGTCTGTGTGTGTACTCGACACTCGCGCCAGTCGATTCGTCGACACGAGTGCGCTCGCTCGCTCGTAGACGAGGGAGGGAATGGCAGCGAGTGAATGCGCGCGCATCCGCAGTCGCGTCACGCCGACAGTCGATTGTCTCGACACATGCGCTGGCTCTGTCTCGTACTCTCTGTCTCGTTCGTGGTCCTGCTCGTCGTCGTCGAGGTCGAGGTTGTCCTTGTCGTCGTTGTGCGCAGCCGATGCGCTTTGAGCGAATGCGAGCGAGCTGCATTCGTGATGCGGCAGCCAAGCGCCAGTCGATTCAAACGCATACTGAGCGCGAGTCACGACAGCACTTGCGATTTGTATGCAGTTCGACCCGTCGCCCTTTCAAGTTGCAATATCCCTTGTACCTACCATTGTGATATCTAGATTCCTACATGTAACACACTATTCGTATGGTTTCAGTCGACTTGATAAATACTCGTACTTCCTCTGTGGAACAGGTCATCGACAAGCCTGTGTCATCAGCGCAAAGACGCTCCCTTCGTTTTCGCACTACCAAGTCACAATTGCAGCATACGAACCCCAAGTGATTGCAAGATCGCACCTGGTAGTGACAGGCGTCTTCACTTGATGCGCGAGCTGCTCTGACGCACAAGCGCTCGAGCGGGTCGCAATGACCGAGCCAGCAGGTCATAGTTCAAGTTGTCTCCAGCAGCACAAGCGTCTCGCGTCTCCAGCAGCACAAGCGTCTCGCGTCTCCAGCAGCAGCACCACCACATCCACCACTACAATCACCATGGAATCGTTCATCAGCACGGGCGTTGCAAGCGGCGCGACGCACGCCGGTCTGCCGTCTGCAGACGTCGAGCAAGTCAAAGTCGCGGTGCTCGCAGCCGGCGCATTCGGCATGGCGATGGCGACGATCGCTGCGCGCCGCAAGCACGACGTTGTCATCTACGCGCGCGACCAGGAAACGGTACGGTCGCTCTTTCTCTTTTGCGTCCCTTACATCGCTTTGGCTCAGAGCTGCTGCTCCTCATCCCACGCATACTGCGACGTACTCACTCAATGCTCCATCTCCTCCATGCATCCATGCAGGTCGACAGCATCAATACGCACCACCGGAACCCAAAGGTCTTCCCGGAGCACGAGCTCCTGCCGTCGATCACTGCGACGACGAGCGTCCAAGAGGCCACGAAAGACGCAAAGCTCGTGATCGTGTGCCTCCCCGCGCAGCTCACGCCCGGCTTCCTCGCGGAGCACCGCGACCACATCCCGCGCGACGCCAACCTCGTGATCACGTGCAAAGGACTGTACCTCAAGACGAAGCAGCTCCTGTCGATTCCGATCCTCGCGGCGCTCGAGCGCGACCAGCCGCTCACGTTCTTGTCTGGTCCGTCGTTTGCGTCGGAGCTGTTGAACAACGCGCCGTCGGCCGTCGTCGTCGCGGGGCAGTACCTCTACGACGCCGTCTACGTCCAGCGCCTGCTCTCGACCGTGAACTTCCGCATCTACAGCTCGCAGGACATCATCGGCGTCCAGCTCGGCGGTGCGCTCAAGAACCCGCTCGCGATTGGCGCCGGTATGATCGAAGGCGCGGGCTACGGCATCAACACACTCACGGCGTACGTCACGCGGAGCTCGCTCGAGCTCCAGAAGCTCTGCGTTGCCATGGGCGGTCAGCCGATCACGATCTCGGGGCTCTCGGGCATCGGCGACCTCATGCTCACGGCGTTCGGCGCGCAGTCGCGCAACCGGACGTTCGGCATGCGCGTGATCCGCGGCGAGAAGGCCGAGGACATTCTCAAGACCACGACCGTCGAAGGTGTCCCGACGGCAGAAGTCGCGGTGTACTTTGCGCACCAGTGCGGCTTGGACTTGCCGATCTTCCGCGCCGTCAACGCGATGATCAAGGGCGAGATCAAGCGCGAGGAGCTCCAGGACCTGCTCATGAACCGCCCGCTCAAGTCCGAGACCTGATTCGCCAGCCGCGAGTGCAAGAGAGAACAAGAGCAAGCGAGAGAGCCACGGACAAGTTGACCGTGGCTGCTAGAGACCCAGAGCAGAGCAAAGTACGTGCGTGGGAGTCCAGGGGACTGGAAGATCAGTGTTGTTGTTCGTAGTGTCGAGTGCGCACGTCCGCTCATCGCAGGTTGTAGTTGAATGAGAACTGGCTGAAGCGCTTGCTGTGCGACTTCTTCGCGCCGATGCTCGGGTCGTACGCGGCCGACGGCGGCCCTTCGTCAATGAACTCCGGGTCGACGTACCGCGTGTCGGTGTCGCTCGAGAGCTTCGGCTTCCACCGCGCAGTCACTTCTCGGCGCTCGAGCGCCTCCCAGTCGATCGTGCGGAAGAACGCATTCGCTTTGATCGCCTCGACGCCGCCGACGTCTGCAGATCCGAGGCGCCGGTACGGATCTTTCGTGAGCAAGCCGCGCACGAGGTCGTACGCATCTTTCGGAAAGTCCCGAGGAAACACGACGTCTGCGTACGCGATGCGACTGAGCATCTTGTGCTCGTTCTCGTCGTAGAACGGCGACTCGCCCACGAGCATCTCGTACTGATTGCAGTCAGAGAGCGATTCAAGCGGTGTCAGTTTAATCCGAACGCAGCAGATCAATCCCAAACAAATAAAACAATCCGAACGTACAATCACGATGCCGAGACTCCACCAGTCGTACGCTTTGCCGTAGTTCCGCGTGCCGTCAGTGTTCTGCGCCAGTGCCTCCGGCGCCACGTACTCGGCGGTGCCTGAGAGCGTCTTGACGCCGTAGCTGCTGCCGTAGATGTGCTGCTTCGAGAGCCCAAAGTCCACGACGCCAATGTGGCCGTCTGCGTCAATCATGACGTTCGACGGCTTGAGGTCGCGGTAGAGAATGTTGAGCTCGTGCAAGTACGAGATCGCGAGCACGAGCTCTGCGCCGTAGAGCCGCACGTCGCGAAGGTCGATCTTCCCGCGCATGTTGAGGTGGTAGAACAAGTCCCCGGCAGCGTAGTACTTCATGCCCAAGTACAGTCGCTCGTTCGTCTGGAATGCAAACACGAGGCTGCAGATGTACGGGTGATGGATGCGCTGGAGGATCTGCCGCTCCTCCATCGCGTTCATGATGTCTGTGCGGTCCATGTTCGTCTTCTTGATGATCTTGAGCGCAAACACGCGGCCGTCTTTCTTGAACCGCACGAGCATGACCGCGCCAAAGCTACCTTTGCCCAGGACGCTCAGCATCTCAAAGTCGTGGATCGTCAGTGACTCGTGCTCGCTGCTGTCCGAGTACACGGACGACGCGTCGCCCCACGCGTCGTCGATCGACTCGCCGCGCACTGAGCGCGTCGTCACTGACATTGTCGACGACAGCGGCGGCGGCGGCAAGACAAATGGCGTGAGGACCTCCAAGTCGTTCAGTGTCGTCGCACTCGCGGGCGCTGGAGGAAGCGCCGTCTGGGTGTCGTACAGCGCAGGCGCGATGACTTGCGTGATCCCTGGCGCTTCGATCGACTCGTTCATGGCTGGGATCGGCAAAATGAGCGCGCTCATGGGTCGGCGCTGGCTCTCCGGCTGCGCAACGTGCGCTTGGACGTCGTCCAAGCTACTTGGTGCTACGAGCACGCTCGTATGCGGCGCTGCGGTGGCGCTTGCACTCGCACTTGCGCTCGCGCTGCTCTCAGCGCTCGAGAGGCTCATAAAGTAGTGCTCGAGCGCGACTTGGACGTTCCCGCCAGCACCGTCGAGGACGTTTGCGAGTCGCTCACGTGACACGTCGTTGCCAATGATGCTCGCCATCTGCTCCACCTTGGCGTCATTGAGCACAATCTCCTCGGAGATCGAGTCGCGGCGGCGGTTCTGCTGCTAATGGCACAAAGAGAGCATTCGTCAGTTCAAGTTGACTGTACTCACGCGGAAGCGCCGACCCGACGCCTTACCAAGTGCTCGAGCGACAGGTCGTGGATGTTGAGGTCGTCCACGCGCGGCTGGAGCAGCGGCGTGCCTGCGACGTTGATCGTCAAGTGGTTCACGTCCACTGGGTCGCGCGGCTGCGGGAGACTCTCCATGGCGTTCTCCGTGACCTTCGCGTAGAAGAACACGCGCTGCGCTGGTCTAGCTCACGTTCCAAGGAGACACATGACAGTGTTAGTGGATCAATTGGATCCCACAGCAACAATAAAAAGAATCACGACAGAATCATGACGCACTGCTTGATCCGCTCCAAGCCGAGGAAGCACCGATGCGCGCTCGTGTTGTAGCTGCTCAGACCAACGGGTCGCTCGTCGCGCATGACGATCTCCTTGTCTTTCCACTTGTAGCTCGCGAGGAAGAAGTAGTCGCCTGGGCGGAGGTTCCGCCCGAGCGGCAGGCCGCGGACGACAAACTTGCTCCGGTCGTCCTCGGACGGCGGCTTCCACTGCAGCACGCGGTTGAGCTGCCCGGCTTTGAGCCACAGGCCATTGCACTCGAGCGTCACGATGTCGCCGTTTGTAAAGTACGGCCGCTGCGTCGCCGTTGGCGTCGGCGTGCCGTAGAAGTTCGCAGTGCGCCACCCGCGCTTGCGCAAGCGGATCGTCAAAAACTTCTCGTTGCTCGGCGTGAGCATGTCGTACGACGCAATGCCGCGCGTGAGCGTCGCGTAGTACCCGTCGGTCTTGCTCAGCATGCCGGCGACGTAGCGCGAGTGGAGCGTGAGGCTTAAGCCGGACTGGATGATCGGGACGTAGCTCCCAGTCGACGAGACGTTTGCGAGCGGCGCGTGGTTGTCGCCACCGCTCGCATTCGTGCTGGCGTTTGGATCGCTGCTCGGCGCATTGGCTGCAGCGCGGACGTCCGTGTGGTCGCGGTCTTGCGCAGTCTCCTGCGCGCCGACCTCCATGAAGTACCAGTTGAGCGCAGCGCTGACGTCAAAGCCGCAGACGTTCAAGCACGTGAGGATCACGCTCTGCGGCACGTGCTCGCCGAGGATCGTGCGCATGAGCTCGACATCGCTCTCTTGCGCCGCGCGCGACGGGAGCT
Source organism: Pythium guiyangense (assembly GCA_003730235.1). Lineage (NCBI taxonomy): Eukaryota > Oomycota > Peronosporomycetes > Pythiales > Pythiaceae > Pythium > Pythium guiyangense. The sequence goes on along the minus strand of QXDM01000042.1, from coordinate 212,804 downwards.
GCGCGCTCATTGTGCGCGTGTGCTTGCTGTGGTTGTTGCGTTCGCGATTGATTGTGTCAAGGCCGAGTGAAGGTGCGATGAGCACTGGATCGAGCGCGAGTGCGCTCGATGCACAGACACAGACACAGGAGCGCAAGCACGAGCTCTTGAGCTGCTCTTGCTGCAATCGGCGTTCTCGACATGACAATCCCACACTTGCTCGAATCGTACTTTATAGAGATACTTCAGTACTCGATCCCAACCAAACGACACACTCGAGAGAGCGACTTGGATCTCACGACTCGGCGCTTGATCTCGATGCACTCATGTGTTGTACATTCATCGCTACGGGTCTATCGTGTCGAAGTTGCTGTGGCGATCACATGTTACCGAACTTGTCGAGGATCGCGGATCTCGGAGCCAGTCTCGATCATCTGACGCATTGAAAGCAAGAGGCGACTGTGAAGCCACGATGCTTGTTGCTTCGAAGCGAAGCATAGCACTGCCTCTCATACACACCATCGAGCACAAGGTGCAAAGCAACACGAGGCAGAGCACAAGCAGCATGAAGCAACCGCAGCAAGCACCAAGCACCAACTGCTTTGGCGATCCATAGATTTGCGGTCATTTTTCCGACAGATCGGAAAAATGGTGTGTTGGTTTTCAGAAAGTTGGAAAAAAGCGCTTGAGCTTGAAAGTGCAAAGTGGACTCCCTTTGTTTTATCACTATCACAAACATGCGAGCATGACGCCATTCCTCAATCCGACGCCAACGACGGGCAGCGACCCCCTCGACGAAGGCGCGAGCTCTCTCGATCGATCCATCTCACGACGACGTCTGTCTACAGGTGCAGCAGTATCAGCGCTTCCCTCGCGACACACACCAGCCACTCTATTTGTCTCCACACGCGCGTGGGCGACACTGTATCGCGTCGACAAGCTCCAAGCATGGCGCGCCGCGGCAACAAGACTGTCGTCACGCACGTGCACCGCGCGCCGTCGGGCCACGGCTCAGGCGCTGGTAGCAGCAGCAACAGCGCGAGCGCAGGCGCGAATACCAGCGGCTTCTCCGAGTCGACGAAAGAGAAAGAGGTGCTCATGCGCAAGCACCGGTTCCTGCGTCGCGCCACGGGCTTCATGCTCGCGCGCAAGTACCGCTACATCCAGAGCATGATGCACGGCGCGAACACGACGACGTCGACGACCACGACAACGACGACCACGACGATCTCGGCGTCGATCTCCACGACGACGTCGTTCACGCAGGGTTCGTCGTCGATGTGGATGAACGTGCGCAACACGTGGCACGACGGCGACTATGGCCGCGACTTGCTCAACGCGCGCGTGAGTCGCAGCAGCGCAAGTGCGCTCTTGCCGCCACTAGCGACAGCTGCGAGTAGCAACAACTACAGCAGCAGCAGTAGCAACAACAACAGTGCGCTCAAAGCGCCGAAAGGCTTCACGCGCGACGAGCTGATCAACTTTTGGAAAGAGCTTGCAGTCGTTGCGAAGCGCCGGTTGCTCCGCATTCGGCGTGAAGTGTACTTGACAGCCCTGGACGAGTTCCTCGTGCGCCAGAACCTCTGCTGCGAGTGCCACGACAACGTGATTGCCGAGTGGGAGGACCACGAGCGTCGGCGATCCGGTAGTCGCTCGCTCCAAGACGTCTTTAGTGTCTTTCCGCCGTTCCTGGACGACGAAGACGACGACGAGGACGACGACGACGTTGATGACGACGAAGATGTCGATGATGAAGACGTGGACGATGAAGACGACGATGCGCTGCTGCGCGGGGGCGGCGACCACGACGACTTGCTCGACGACGACGTCGTGCTCACGGAAGAGGAGCTCGTGTTCAAGTACGAGCTTGAGCGCGATGCGCTGCGTCGGAGCGTGAAGAAGACGAGCATGCTCTCGGACGAGTACTTGGCCGCGCTCGAAGTCGGGAAGCGGCAGGAAGACGAGCTCTTGCGGCTGATCCAGAAGGAGGAGCGGTACATCATCATACGTGAGGACCACACGGACTTTATCATGGACCTCATTCGCTGCGGCGAGCAGTTTAGCTACGTCTCGCCGTTCAGTGCAACGGGGGCGGCTCCGAATGCGGGTGCAGCAGTGGGGGACTTTGACGACGACGCGAGCGACGACGGTGACGTCGACGATGACGACAGCGAGTGTCCTGGTGCGAACACGTCACACTTGGCGCAAGAGTACCTGCTCGAAGTGCTGGCGATCAAGTTTCGCGAGCAGGTCCGTTCATTTGTGTTTGTGTGCGTTGCTTGTTGTTTGCTTGCTTGCTTGCGTTGTTATGGCAAGAGTTGCGCACGTGCTGACTCGATTTGCTTGTTTGTTTGCATTGAAAACAACAGCTCGAAGACGCGTACCAAGAAGCACTGCAGCACTCGCTTGCGATCCAAGCCGAGCTCTTGCGCGAAGAGATTGCCGACTTGCAAGCGAGCCAGAAGCCGTCCGCAGCGAGCAGCAGCAAGAAGAAGAAGAACAAGGACAAGAAGAAGCGCAAGAAGCAAGCAGCGGCAGCGGCTGCAAAGGACACGGCAGCGGCAGCCAAGCAACAACAACAAAAGCAACAACAACAGCAACTCGCTGCTGCGCAAGCAAAGAAAAAAGCCGAGCAGGTCGCTGCGTCCAAGGCGCCAAAGCACTTGCGCGAGCACAGCGACGACGACGACACGGTCGACGCGCGCGACCGCGAGTATGCGAGTGACTTGCTTGACGACGACGACGCATTTGATGCTGCAACAGACGCCGAAGCGAGCGAGCACGACGAGAAGATCGACCGCGAAGTCGAAGAGTTCCGCATCTTGCTCGAGAAGATCAACGCAAACTGCAACATGCGCAAGCGCAAGAAGCTCGTGCTCCCGCCTGGTGCGTTTGCGCACTTGGCGTCTGTTGGCACGATGTGCTAGTCGCCGTGCTCGTGCCGATCGATCGACACGGATCGCCACGCTCGCTGTGAGAGACGTACGTACGTGCACAGATTCACACACACACCCAATACACACACACACTTGCGCACCCACCTGCCTGCATGCATCGGACCATGTTGCATCGAGCGCATTGTTGCTCATGGAGCACTCGTTGCCTCGCGTTGCACAATCGGATGCGATCCCTTGGTTTCGTCACGCTCGAGTATCGAAATGCCGCCACTGCGCGCAAGTCGAGCCATGCGAGGCGCGGAATTCGCGAGACCTGGTGGCCGACAAAGCGTCGCGCTTTGTGCACCTCAGTGCGCAATTGGACGTGTGGTGCGCAAGTCTGAACAAGCGTGTGCAACTTGGCAACACGATGGTTGCGCGGCGCTCGAGTCGCGTTGCACAGCCACTGCGCAACAACAACAACAACAACAACTTTGTTGTTGTGATTGATGCGAGCGACGAGGATCGCAATAACGCGAGCAACGACGCAAGTGACAGCGACGACGACGACGACGACCACGCGTGCAGCGCATGTAGCATCGACGACCAGCGCGTCAAAGTCACGTGCGCTGCGTGTGCGCAGCACTTCCACCTGGGCTGCGCAACGCCTCCGCTCAAGCGCCGTCCTGTGCTCGCAACTGCGTGGCGCTGCGGTGCATGCGCAGAGCAGCAGGAAGCAACTACTGGTGCAACTGCCACGCGCACAAGTCGCAGTCGTACCGCTGCAGCTGACGCAAGCGAGAGCAAGAGCAGCAGTGGTGCCAAAGCGGTTGAAGAAGCTACAACAGAGCCTGCGTCAGTTAGCGACAACGAGCCACCTCGCAAGAGTCGGCGTACTGGTGCCTCTGCCAGTGCCGCTGTGACGACCAAGCCAGTCAAGTCTGAGCCCATTGCACCTGCGGCACCCGCGGCAGCAGCAGCAACAGCGACGACAAACATCAAGAAGGCAAAGGCACCAGCAAAGGCAAAGGCGAACGGAGCCAAGGCAGCACCACCGAGCGCCAAGAAGGCTCCAGCAAAGACAAAGGCAGCAGCAAAAGCACCACGTAGCAGCAAGCGCTCAAGCAAAGCTGTCGTGAGTGTGACTGACGACGACGACGACGAAGAGGACGACAACGATGCAGACAGCGACTTCTCTGCGGCGACTGGTTCAGACGACGACGACGACGATGAGGATGACGAGGATGCAAGCGACGACGACGACGCGTTCGAGCGCCGCAAGAAGCTCCCGACGCTCAAGTCGCCGCCTGCAAAGCGGCTGAAAGCGACGCCAGCGCGCGGCTCTGCTGGAAAGAATCCGAAGAAGAATCCGAACCAACGAGCCGCACCGTCGACGACAGCAACAACAACGACGACTGGCAACGACAGCGGCGCTGACTCGATGGACCTCCCAAACGTGCCAGCAACGGACGCAGCAGCTGCGAGCGACACGGAGGAAGAAGTGTACACTGGCGTGCGGTACTTTGTCGAGTACGCAGCGAACAACCGCGCACGGGTACGTTCTGATTCTCGCAATCGAAACAATCACGAGGCGTCAATCCTAACTGATTCACCTGTACTTGTACTGTGGACTGCAGTGCAAGCAGTGCGAAGCAAAGCTCGTGAAAGGCGCGCTGCGCATCGGCGTGCGCGTGAAGCACTCGATGTTTGGACTCACGACGTACTTCAAAGTGCGTCCCTCTCTCGCTTGCTCTGACTGGTTCGTCAGGCAGAACCTTGCGACTCACGACGCCTCCTCTTGCGATTGTGTGCACACGCCAGCATCTCGAGTGCACGCAGATGTGCTGGTCGACTGCGAGTACGATCGCCGCTGCAGCGGACGGCGAGAAGACTGACGCGCTCAAGCTCGAGCCCAAGACCGAAGACGATGCGAATGCAGTGCCTCCACCGCCCGTGAAGTCGCCACCGACGACTGAAGTCGAGCCGATCGCAGGCTTTGCGGGCCTCACGAAAGCCGACCAAGCGGTCGTGCGCGCGCACATGATCGCGACGGAAGCAAAGAACTTGCTCGATGAGCGCATTGAGATCACTGAGGACGCGTACAACAAGAAGACGCGCATGCCGGAGAAAGAGCCGTCGCCGCGCTTGACTGTCCCGCTGCTGCCGTATCAGCGCGAGGCACTTGCGTGGATGACGGCGCAAGAGGCGAGCGACTACCGCGGCGGCATCCTCGCGGACGAGATGGGCATGGGCAAGACGATCCAAGCGATCGCGCTCATCTTGGAGAACGTCCGGCAAGCCAAAGCGCAGGACTCGGCAGTCGACACGGGCCTCAAAGCCTCGCGCAAGCAAAAGGCGCAAGCGCAGCGGGACTTGCCGCGCGGCGGGACGCTCGTCGTGTGTCCGCTCGTCGCAGTCATGCAGTGGAAGAGCGAGATCGAGCGGTTCGTCGAGCGCGACCACCTCTCGATCTACATCCACCACGGCCCAAAGCGCGCGACGCTCGCAAAGGCAATTGCGTCGTACGACATTGTGCTCACGACGTACTCAATCATTGAGAGCGAGATGCGCAAGACGCTCGGGTGGGAGAAGGTCGCGTGCAAGTACTGCAAGCGCAAGTACCTCCCAGACAAGCTCGTGCTGCACAACAAGTACTTTTGCGGTCCGAACGCCAAGAAGACCGCGCTCCAGGACAAGCAGCAGTCGACCAAGAAGACAGCGACTGCTGCTACTGGCAAGAAGCGCAAGACGGCAGCAGGCGAGAGCGACGACGACGACGACGCGTTCTACCCCAAGAAACCAGCGCCAAAGGCTCGAACGATAGGCAAGCGACCTGTGAAGAAGAAAGCGCTCAGCTCGAGTGACGATGACGATGACGATGCGCCTGTGGTCTTGAAGAAGTCGACTGCGACATCGCCGCTGCACCAAGTGAGCTGGACGCGCATTGTGCTCGACGAGGCGCACTACATCAAGGACCGACGCAACAACACGGCGCGCGGCGTGTTTGAGCTCCAGTCCGAGTACAAGTGGTGCCTCACAGGTACAGACGTGCAGCTCTGTCGGCGTGCGTCTGTGTGTTATATGAGAGGAGACTGACAACCACATGTATGTGCATTCGAACAGGCACGCCGCTGCAGAACCGCATTGGCGAGCTCTTCTCGCTCATCCGGTTCCTCCAGATCAAGTCGTACGCGTACTACCACTGCACGAACTGCGAGTGCCAGCTCTTGGACTTTCAGTACGTCTGTCTACTGGAGCGATGTTGGTTGATGCGTTCCGATTGTTTGAGAGCCAAACACTCACGAACAATCACGTGCCACCGCAGCTTCCCGAACGGCAAGTGCGAGCTCTGTGAGCACACTGCGATGCAGCACTATTCGTTCTTCAACAAGAAGATCGTGATTCCGATCCAAGCGTACGGCTACGTCGCAGAAGGCAAGATCGCGATGCTCCGGCTCCAGAACGAAGTCCTTCAGCACGTACGTCTCTCTTTCCTACTCCTTCGTGATTCTTTGAAACACAGAACTGACAGACTCGTTATGATTGTTTAAACAGATCCTCTTGCGCCGCACAAAAGAAGGTCGCGCTGACGACATTTGCCTCCCGCCAAAGCTCGTGCGCATTCGCAAGGACCACCTCGACGAGCGCGAGAACGACTTCTACGAGGCGATCTACACGCAGAGCCAAGCGCAGTTCAACACGTACGTCTCGTCCGGCACGCTCCTGAACAACTACGCGCACATCTTCGACCTGCTCATTCGGCTCCGGCAAGCGGTCGACCATCCGTACCTCGTGATTTTCTCCAAGTCGAACCCGGCGCTGCAGCTCCCCGTCTCGTCGTTGGGAGACGGCAGTAGTACCGACACGTTCCGTCGACCAGTCGTCGAAGAGAAGCCGCTGCGATCGACGCAGGGCGACAGCATCAATCACAACGACGACGACGACAGTGCAGAGCAACTCTGTACGATCTGCCACGAAGACATTGAAGACCCAGTGGTTGCCAAGTGCCGCCACGAGTTCTGCCGCGAGTGCGTGCGCGAGTTCATCGAGTCGCTGCCGCTCGGCGCCGACGCGACGTGTCCGTCGTGCTCGCAGCTACTGACTGTCGAGCTCGAAGTGAAAGCGCCCGCGCTCGACGACGTAGTGGCCGACCAAGAGAATCAGAGCGGCAAGACGGGCAAGTCATCGCAGCAGCAGCGCCGCGCGGTGGACTTGTCGCGGTACCACAAGAGCAGCATCCTGCACCGCATCTCGGACATGCACGCGTTCCAGACGAGCACGAAGATCGAGGCGCTCATGCAGGAGCTCGAGCTCATGCGCGAGCGCGATCCGTCCGGCAAAGCGATCATCTTTTCGCAGTTTGTCAACATGCTCGACATCATTGAGCACCGTCTGCACCTCGGCGGCGTCAAGTGCGTCAAGCTCTCGGGGAACATGTCGATGGACGTGCGCGACCGGACGATCAAAGCATTCCGCGAAGACTCAACCGTCACGGCGTTCCTCATCAGTCTCAAAGCCGGCGGCGTCGCGCTCAACCTCACGATCGCATCGCAGTACGTTCGCTTGCTTGTGTGCTTGTGCTCTTGTCTTTGTGATTCTTTGTTGAGTGTGTCGTGATTCGTCGAGTGGACTGACGCTGTGACTCGTTCGTGATTGTTTTGTTCGCCAGCATCTTCTTGATGGATCCGTGGTGGAACCCTGCAGCTGAGAGCCAAGCGATCGACCGGACGCACCGACTCGGACAGTTCAAGCCGATCCAAGCGACGCGGTTCATCATCGCTGGCACAGTCGAAGAGCGCATCCTGAAGCTCCAAGAGAAGAAGCGGCTGATCTTTGAAGGCACTGTCGGCGCGAGCGTGAGCGCCGTGTGTCGCTTGACCGCTGAAGACTTGCGCTTCCTCTTTTCCAAGTGAGCGCGACGTGAGCGACGAGCGCAAGTCGTTGCAGATGAGGAACGAGCAAGAAGAGAGGCGAGAGTGTGAAGAGTGATTTCATCGGAGGATGGCTGGATAATCAATCAGAAGCTAATCAGAAGCTATTGCAAAATGTGTGGAAGAATCACAAAAGAATCGGAAGTTCTCATCGGCAAGCGACTGCTGCTGCTTGTCGTCATGGCGAAAAGCTCGCAGCGTGCGGCGGTGTGTAGTGGTAGTTGCTGTTGTTGTTGCTGAACATGGTCGCTTTTGCTGCCGCGCTGTTGTGCGTGCTCGCTTGCGCACGCACGTGGCGCGGCTCGAGCGGCTGGAGCGACGGGTGGAAGCCTTGCGGCGGCGGCGCCTGAAAGTGGAGCGGATAGCTGCTCGGCATGTGGTGGAGACTCGCTCCGCCTTGCGGCAGCGCAAAGCCGTGGAGGCCCGTGTGTGCGAGCTGACCGGCAGCCATGAGCTGGTGCGCGTGATGGAGCGCTTGCATCTGCTGCTGCTGCTGCTGGTGACTGGGTGCGTATATGCGACCTGGCGCGTTGCTGGTGCTCGCAAAGTCGTCGGTCGTGGTCGCGCCGTGGCCACTGCCGCCCATGACAAAGTGGTGATGCGGGTGCATCGCGTGCTTGCGGTGGTGGTGGTTGTTGTGGTGACTGTGACTGTGACTGTGGTGGTGATGGTACTGCGGCTGCGTCTTTGGCGCTGGGAACGGCTCGGGCTGTCCGCGATTCGGCCCCGAGCTCGCAAACACGAGCGGTCGGTACGACTCGTGCTTGTCGAGGAGACTCGAGTTCTGGAACCGCGCGATCATTGCCTGCTTGCCCTGGAGCCGCGCGTACGAGATCGCGCAAACCTTCTCGCTGTTAAAGTTGCGCCACTTCTGCGCGTCGAAGGCCTCGACGAACGACACGATCGTCGCGGCGTCGATGAAGTTGAGGAACGCGTAGCCCATGTTGCACTTGTTCTTGAAGTCGATCGGGAGGTAGAAGAAGTCGTACGCGCCGCGGTGGTGCTCGTTGATCTCGCTCAGGAGCATCTGCTGCGTGTACTTGTTCGGGATGTTGCGGATCATGAGCGTCGTGCGCGTGTCGGCGCCCGATGCGACGCGGTCGAGCGAGAGACTGAACTCGCCGGTGCCTTGGTCGTTCCGGCCGATCACTGCGTGGTGCGACGTGCCGGGTGCTGAGCTGGCGCTAGCGCGAGCGACAGCGTCGCTTCCACTGCGAGCAGGAGCAGAGTACTTGCGTGGCGGTTGGTGCTGCTGAGCGTGGTGCTGGTGGTGCGACTGTGACTGCTGCTGGTAGTAGTGGCTCGCGTGATGGTGCTGCTGCTGGTGGTGGTGGCTCGGCATGTACGGAGGGAACGTGTCCGAGACCGACGCTGCGATCGCACTGCTGTACGGATTGGCAAACGGCGCAAAGTCACTGAATGCCGACGCTCCAGTCGCTTGCGGCGATGCGAGCGATGGCGTCGAGCTTCGAATGCCAATCAGTGACGATGAGCTACTGCGCGGACGGAGCGCTGACGCAGCTGGTCTCGCCCAGATCGCGTCGTCTGACAGCGACGGCGAGCTCGTGCGCATCTGAAAGCTGCTGCTGCTGTCGAACGGCGACGACGCGCGGCTCGACGTCGCTGGACCGACGCCAGTTGAAGGCTCGACGCCATCTGCCGCATTGCTACTGTTGGCGGTTGTCTCGAGGAACGACGCGGTCAGTGGCGACGACGCCGACGACGTGGACGTTGGCGAGACTGTCAAGAGCGACGACGCTGTGCTCGACGACCGGAGCTCCAAGCGCGCCATGCGAGCAGCAGTCGCGCGCGCGAGGTGGTCCTGGAAGAGCTGGAGCTTGATGATGTCGAGCGTCGGTGGACTCGTTCGCACCGCTGTGATCGCGCCGTTTGGGTGACTCGACGACGTCGCTGCGGCTGCGAGACCAGCGAGCGCACTTGCAACGTCCCGTGCGTCGTTGTACTCGACAATGTACTTGCTCGACGTGCTGTCGTTCTGCAGGACGCTCGCGACTTCGCCGTAGCGCGAGCAGAACTGCCGCATCTCGGTCGACGACACCGGTGGACCCAAGAGCCGCGCGAGCAGCGTCGCGCAGTTGACGTCGTCTGGCGCTTCGTACGGTAAGCAAAAGTGCAGCGTCTCGGTCGATGCGTGGATGTTGTGGTGGTGCGCGCTTGTCCAGGTCGTGGCGGCGCCGATCGCACACTTGAGCGCGCAGAACGTCGCAAAGAGCAGTCCGTCGGCTGCAAAGTCGTCGCGGAGCGTCGCGACACTGCCGTACGTCTATCACGACAGACACACAACGGATACAGTGGCGTCAGTCAGGACTGGCAGTCAGGACACGCACGCCCAAGACACGGACAAGGACGTACAAAGAGCCGCTCGCGAATGCGCTCGACGTCGTTTGGACTGAACGATCCCGTTGCACTCTTCACGAGTACGTGACGCGACGGGAAGTTCGTCTTCATCGCTGTCCAGAGCTCGAGTGCGCCAGTGTACGGACTTGGAGCAGCGTCAGAGTGTCTCGTAGTGCTTGTAGCATCTGCGCTTGAGAGTGAAGACGACGACTGCTGGAGCCACATGTCGGCGCTGTGGGACCGAAGACTCGTGTAGTCGGAGAAGCTGCGCGGTCGACGCGCATAGAGATCAGTCGACGGACGCGCAGACGTTGTCTGGGACGTATCCTAGGAGTCACATAAAGCGTGAGCGAATACACCAACAGACTGGAGCAAGAAGCTAGTGTGATGATCAGTACCTGCGGCGACGCGGCTGCAGTCGTGACGGCAGAAGTGAACGTGAGCGACTGGAGCGACTGCGAGAGCGACGTGAGCGGCACGCCGTCGCTCGCGACAGTGCTCGCTTTCGAGTCAATCGAGAGCGAGCGGAGGTTGCGCCACTGTATCCGATTCACACAAAGAGAGAGAGAAATCCCGCGTAAGTACGATCATCAGTAGCTCCACACGACTTGGTCAGAAGATCTGCTGCTGATGCTGCTGTACCTGCGACGCGCTCTCGATCGACGCAGACCGATCGCTGAACGACCGGACGCTCCAGCTGCTCCAGAGGTCGTACGACTCGGCATCGTCGTTCACTGCGGCTGCTGCTGTGTCCTTTGCGACTGGTGGCGACCCTGGCGCAGCCTCGGCGTCCGGATCCTCGACTGTCTCGGTCGCTTCGCTGTCGCGGATCATCGCAGTCTTGAGCCCAAACGCGTCTCGCGTGGCGCTGTCTGCGCGTGTGTGACTCGCATCGAAGCGCACAAACTCGCCGCGCTCGACGTGGCGCTGCAAAGTCCCGACCGCGTGCACGTGCGTCGCGCAGCGCGAGCAGTAGCAGAGCTCGCACGCGTTGCAGCGCAGCACAGCAGGCGCATCGAGGCACTCGTCACACACGCTCGGTGTCGTTGCTGCTGTGCGTGACGATGGCGATGTCAGCGGTGCATGCAGCGCCATAGCGTCTGCGCGCGGCACGACGACGTCGACGATGGTGTGGCGCACGAACGCGCCTTTAGCGTGGCGCTTGGTGCAGCACGGCGCGCAGTAGACCAAGTCGCAGCTCTGGCAGACTTTGGCGCCGCGCTCGCCGCACTGACACGCGTCGCTGCTGGTGTTAGCTGGCATGTTGCGTGCTTGAGAGCGTCTGTGTATGCACGTGGTGGTATGCTGTCGCCCAGTCGCAGTGCTCGCTCGTGTGTGTGCTCGCTGAGTCTTTCTACAAAGTAGCCACCGCGGTGTGTGCTTGCTCACGCGATCGACCGAGTCTGCTGCTGTCGTCACGCGCTGTCGTCGTGGCAGTCTCTTGTACACACGTGTACGCGCACTCTCTTGTTCTTGTGATGTCTATCACAGCGGCGCTGTTGCTGCTGCTGGACGATCGCCAAGCACTCCAGCAAGCACGACTACGCTCTCTTGCTCTTGAGTGTGTGCCTGTGTGTGCGTGGCCGGCGAGTGCGCGAATGCCTCCTCGATGCGCGGCAGTCGCGCGCAATGCCTCGAGCAGCTTATTTGGTCGGTCGTCGCCGGCGCCTCGTAGTACAAAGATCGCGCGCGCGCCTGATACAAAGCGTCGTTGTAGTCGTCGTCGTCGCGACGGTGGAAAGATTTTCGATCACACACAGACTCGAGCAGTCCGACAGAGGTGATCGATCCGAGATGATCGAGCGCGCTGCAAGTGAGTGAGCGGTGGTCGAGCGAGTAGCGCGAAGGCGTGTGTGTAGCCGCCGTCTCGCGCACCGAGTCAAGCGACGCGATGCGGTGGTGCAGCACGTCTCGTGCGCAGCAGGCTCGCGTTGAGGTACAAGGATCGCGCACGCTGCTTCAGCACAATCTACGAGCTGATCCACGCAGACGCTCGTATGTGTGCAGAGCTGTCAATCAATCCCGATTGATCGATCGACACGGCGAGATGGAGTCTCTGTCGATGCTGCTAGTCGAGCGCTTTTTGATGGTGTTGGCAGCAGCTCAAAGCGATGGCGTCGCTTCAGGAAGAACACTCGAAGATCGCCCATCGCGGCTCTTCTTCTTCCGAGAGACATTGTGTGTGCTAAGGTGGCATAATTTCCTATTAATAATGATGGAACATGTCTGTTGGCAAACACAATCAACACCTTGATCAAGACATTTGTCATTGAAACAACAGTGACTTGTCGAGAGCATACGACTTGCATCCAGTCTTGATGCCGTGTTGCTCAAGAAGGCGTAGTGGACTAGCGAGGCTTTGAGCAAGACATCAAGCAAGCGCCTTATGAAGTCTCGCATTGCAAGCGCAGCACTGTTTCAGCACGCTGGACGTGGACGTGGATGTGGACGTATGTGCAAGCGTCAAGACAATGACCACTCGAGCTTCAACACGACAAGTGCTGTGTGATTACTATTATGACATACAAATATGGTGTTATAGTGAGAATCAGCGAGATCATGTCCGGTAAAATGTCCGAGTGGACGCGCAACAAACTGCAAATCACAATTACATGAACAACATATGCTAAGCACTCGAATCATTTTGAACGTTCCATCGGCAAACACGCACGTCCACACTGCTGTCGTCACGCACGAGCGCTTGCGCTCCGCACGCGCAGCGCACACAACACGATCTGCCACTCGCCGCTCAAGCACACGCTCCATCCATCCATCCATCTATCACCATGGCCGACTCGGGAGACTTTGCGCACTTGCTGCCGCCGTCGTGGAAGAAGCACGTGCAGCTCTGGCTCGAAGACGACATCCCGTCGTACGACATTGGCGGCTTTGTCGTCGGAGGTGCGGCGGCTCCCCTCTCTTGTGCTCTTCTCGCTATTGACAAATGATCTGATGAGTTGCGCATTGATGGCGATCCACAGAGTCAGAGGAGACTGCGTTCTTGCTTGGCAAGTCCAAGGGCGTGCTCGCAGGCGTGCCGTTCTTCACTGGTACGTCCATCTATCCGTCCTATCAGTCGTCGTACATGCACACACGCATGCATCCACTTGCGCAGCCGCACTGACACAACGCTCTACCACACACACAGAGGTGTTCACGGCCGTGGACTGCAAGGTCGAGTGGCTCTTGAAAGAGGGGAGCGTCGTGGACCCGTCGAGCGTCGCGAGCGGCAAAGTCGTGGTCGCAAAGGTCACGGGCAAGTGCCGCAACATCCTCCTCGGCGAGCGCACGGCGCTCAACATCCTCACGCGCGCGAGTGGCATTGCGACGCAAGCCAAGGCGTCGGTCGACATTGCGCGCGGCCTCGGCTGGACTGGCCACGTCGCTGGGACGCGCAAGACCACGCCAGGCTTCCGCCTCGTCGAGAAGTATGCGCTGCTCGTCGCAGGCGCGAGCACGCACCGCCACGACCTCTCACAGATGGTCATGCTCAAAGGTGCGTCGTCACTGTTAGCGCTGACTAAGGCTCTATGTACGGCCGACCAACTCACTGGCGCGTGCTGCTGATGGTCATTGCTAGACAACCACGTGTGGGCGGCTGGGAGCATCACGGACGCCGTGAAGAAGGCGAAGCGCGCGACGGGCTTCTCGATGAAGATCGAAGTCGAGTGCCGCAGCTACGAGGAAGCAGCAGAAGCCGTACGTTGTGCGACCACGTGATGCGTACCGACGCGAGTCAGTCCTGACAGTGGCGTCTTGTGTGTGCTGTGCGCGTAGGCGACGGCTGGCGCCGACATTGTCATGCTCGACAACTTTGCGCCCGAGGGGCTCAAGGCCACGGCCGCGCAGCTCAAGAAGGCGTTCCCGCACTTGCTCATTGAGGCGAGCGGCGGCATCACACCCGACACGCTCGCGAGCTACGTGTCACCAGACGTCGACATTGTGAGCCAAGGCAAGCTCACGCAAGGTGCGACTACACTCGTGTCCTTGAGCATCGCATAGACTGCACGTGTGCTCACATGAGCGCTCCTCCTACTGCTGGTCATGTGCGCAGGCTACGGCTGCTTGGACTTTTCGCTCAAGATCCAGAAGGCCGACGGCGTGCTCAAGCAGTAGCTCAGTGCGACCAGACATCGCGCTCTCAAGCGTCAGTCTTAGGAGCACGCACGCACACAGAGACATCGTCTCAGTCACTCTCTTCGAATCACAGTCTTGCTTGCGTCACGAGCGCTCGCTCGTCAGCTCCTGCTGCTGCTGTGAAAGAGCTGCTCGAGCCGCAGACGGAGCTGCTCGGACAGCGCTGCAGTACTCGTGCTGTTGCTGTTCTTGCGCACGACGGACGGGACCTTTTGGCTCTGGAGCTCGCTCTGCACGACCTGCACGACCTTCTTGAGCCACGCAACAGGCACGTCCACGCGCTCTTGCAGCTCCTGTCGCGCGCGCTGGCCCAGTGCGTCGCTGCTCGTGTGTGCGCTCGTGACGATCGCCCAGCGCCACTCGAGCGCCATCAAGAGCTCAACGACGACTTCGACTTGGAATGCGCTGTCAAGCAGTAGGACACGCAGGAGCGCATGAGGACATACGACCCCTATCACTAGTGGCTATCATTATGAGCAGCACATGGACGCACCGCTTGCTCGTCGCTGGCGCGAACTCCCGGAGCGCAAACTCGAACGACTCGAGCGCGTCGGCGACCGCAGCGTCGTTCTGGATCGAGTCGGCGCACACAAAGCAGCGCTCGAGGAGCCAGACCCAGGCGAGCTGGATGCGCACGCGCGGCAGGTCGGCGAACGTCGCGCGCGTCTGCTGGAGCCAGGCGCTACCAGCAACCAGGTCTGCTTGACTGAGCCTTGTTGCCATCTCGCGCACGACAGCGTCGATTGTGCTGACGGACACGTCGCGTGTCGTGAACGCAACGAACCACGCGACCAGCGCACTCGCACCATCTCGAGCGTCGCTGTTGTCTGGACCACGCGCCTCTCGGTCGCTCGGGCGTGTGAGCAGCAGCTCCATTGCTTCGTGGACAATCGACAGGTGCTCTGCGAGTCCGAGCCATTCAAACAGCAGCAACTGCTGCGGCTCGAGTCCTCCTGCTACAGTCGCAAGTGCCGACTTGACGCGCTCAAACCCTCGCAGTCTCTTGCGCGCGACCGGTGTATCGCGATCGCCCAGTCCCAGTGCCGGCACGATCATCCGCCCGAACGCGCGGCTATCGGTCTCGGAGCGTGTGAGAGTCGAGAGGTACGCCACGAGCTCGATCGACCGCGGCGACGCGAGGAACTCGCTGTGCTGCGCACACCAGTGCAGCAGCAGCGGATACAGATGCGCATAGCGCTGGAACAAGTGCTGTGCGTCTGCTGGTGTCACGCCGTCGCAGCTTCGCCAGACGATGGATGCGATCGGAGCAAGTGGCGTCGCGTGCGCTTGAACGAGCCAGTCTTGGAGCTAGGACGTCGTGCATTGAGAGCTGCGGTGAGTCTCGTACAGCTTCTGTTTACACAAAAAGTGCGCTCTCACATGAACTGCGTACCTGCGCTTCCCAGCTCGCGACGCTGTTGCCCCAGACGCGCACCATCGACGCCGCGGTGAGCTGATCAAACACACGCGTATGTGCGGCTGCGCCTGTGGTCTTGACTGCCAGAGCTGCTGTCGGTCGCAAGAGCCGATCGACGAGCGCGCTCGGCAACACGCAGTCTTTCTGCGTCGCGAGCATCACGTCGAGGAACAGCACGAGCTCGAGGTCGTCACTCATGGTCGTTGCGCAGAGCTCGAGCACGTGCGTGAACGCTGCGTCGCTCACGTGTGCTTGCTGCAGCGCGAACGCACTGAAGATCGCTTCTTGGAGCTCGTCGACGACGTGGCGACTCCCACTATGTGCTGCAAACGTACAGAGCGAGGTCTGGAGCTGCTGCATCGCGAGTGTCTGGCTCAGTGGCGCTGCTGTCGCTGCTGCGATTGTACTGTCGTGTTGACTGCCGGCATGGGTCGTGAGCGGTACGTCGAGGAGCGTATCGATCGCCCAGTCGCGTCCGTGCGCAACGAGCTCGAGCGCAGGAGGTGGGAGCGACGCAGTGTCTGCGACTTGCTCGGGCATCTCGATCATCTGCAGCACTGTCAACGGCAAATGTGCATGCAGTCAGCAGTCAGCACAGTGCTAGTAAGACAACAGTCACGTAAAGATGGCAGACGTACACACGGCATTGATCTGCTGGAGTCGCTCCGAGTCTGGATGCACGCGCTGGAGCTCAAGGCAGTCGACCAGAAGCGCTGGCAGCTACAGCAATCCGACGTGAGCGAGCGAGTGTGTGCATGACACAACAATGGCGAAAGCCACAGACGCACCTCGCTGTCTGCTAGCAGTGCAGCGTACTGCTCAGCGTGCTCGACTGCGCCGAGCAGCTCCTGCACGCGCAGCCAGAGCCGCTCGCTCTGCGCATGTGCATGCGCACTGCTTGCAGTCATTTTGTGTGTGAACGTGTTGGGTTTTAGAAAGCTCTCCCACAAATTGGGGTTTAGAATCGAACAGACTTGCGCCAATACAAACGCGAAGAAGCACTCGACCAAGCAAAGCAAAGCAAGACGCGATGTCGTCGCTCTCGGCTGCGCGCGCGGACAACTACTACTATCCGCGCGAGTGGCGCCCGGAGCTCGGGTCGATCAACCAGTTCCAGGGCTCGCACCCGCTCGGGAAGCGCGCGAAGCACCTCGCGAGCGATGGCGTGCTCGTCGTGCGCTTCGAGATGCCGTTCAACGTCTGGTGCACGCACTGCGAGACGCACATTGGCCGTGGCGTGCGCTTCAACGCCAAGAAGCGCAAGTGCGGCATGTACTTCACGACGATCCTGTACGAGTTTGCGCTCACGTGCGCGCACTGCCAGGGCGAGATGGTCATTCGCACGGACCCAGCGAACCGCGGCTACGACCTCGTCAGCGGCGTGCGCAAGAAGGTCGAAGGCGCCGACGTCGTCGGTCAGAGCGACGAGCACGACGCTCTCGATGGCACAGAGCGTCTGAACGACCCGCACGTCGCGCAGCTGCTCCAGTCCGATCCGTTCTATCGCCTCGAGCACGAACACGCAGACAAGCGCGTGGCGCAGCAGCGCGCACAGGGACTATCGGCACTGCTCACGCTCAAAGACGCCCACGACAAAGACAACTACGCGAGTAACGCGGGCTTGCGCGCTGCGTTCCGGAGCGAGAAGAAGCAGATCCAGCGCCGTGAGGATGAAGGCGCGAAGCGCGGACTCTCGATCCCGCTGCTCGACGTCCACGACGACGACGTCGCGATTGCGAAAGCCATGGTCTACAAGAACATCCCCGGGAAGCGACGCAGGACTGCAACGCGCCGCTCAACGCCTTCATCGTCGTCCAGTGCGCGTTCAAGAGAGCTCGTCGCGCATCCCAAAGCAAGTGCAACGAGCCATCGCCGCAGTAGCAGCAGCGTGAAGCGACCTGCAGCGAGCGACAGCTTCCAGCACTTTGGCGACGCGCTTGGCTCGCACCTGCACCGCATGAAAGCGGCAATGCGCGCACACAAGCAGCAGCAATCGACTCTGTCTGTGTCGTCGTCAGTTGCAACGACAAAGCGCAGCGCAAGTGATAGTGCGTTACGACTCGAAGCACGAGCGCGCAAGCTCTTGCGGCGATGAGCGCGCGTCGAGACGTAGAGCGAGACGAGAAGAGTCGCGATGAGAAGACGATAAGTTAGTGCTATTGAATGATGAGGAGGAACACGCGAGTGCTGCTTGTGCTACAGTTGAGAATGTGTGTGTGTGTGTGCGCGGTCGAGTCAAAACGTGCTCATGCTTGTGCGTCTGAGCTGGAGCGTCGCTAGACGATGATGCTGCCGTCAATGTACTTGGGTCGCATCGCGTTCTCGTTCGTGGTGGTGGCGGAGATCGTCGTGGCAGGAGCTGTCGTTGCTGCAGCAGAGGCAGAGCGGAGCAGTACGTGCGCATCTGCGACGACTGGCGTTGCGCTGCATGCGAGCACTGCGAATGCAGCGACGAGTGCGAGCTTCATGGCGCGGGCGATCATTGCAATCGTGTCTCGATGTGGTGCTGATGTAGCGAGTGCGCGAATGAGGCTCTGCTGCTGCTTCGTGAACGAGTGACCCGCATCGTGTGCGTGTCCACAATCAAGTGAGTGCGACACACCCAAAGCACCCAGTTCAAGCGTCATTTCTCTTGTTTGAATACGAAAATCATTATACTTATGAGAATTGAGAACACAGCACTCGGATTTTCCAGCAGATCGGAAATGAAGCCACTTGGCTTGACCAATTCCCACGTCGGTGCGCAAGGCGTCACGCAATGACCAGCCAACCTCGTGCGCGCAGCGCTCATCGACAGCATCAACGCACAGCATGGACGCACGCATGTGCTCTTGTTCATTCGTTGCAAGACGGTACGTGGTGTATTGCTGTGCAAGACGCAGCAAGCACTGCCACACTGTCTACCCCCTCGCTACGATCTCGATCGGCTGATGCGCGTGGTCGAACTCGACGACGACGGTGGCAATGACAACACTGCTTACCACACAACGCTCGTGTGCCGCCATCACACATTGCTGGTGTTGCTGCTGTTGCTCGAAACGACGCACTTGTGCGACGTTGTGCGTCTGGATCGCCTGCACGTACGTCTGCTTTGCCACGTGCAGACACTCCCACGCACACTGGAAGTCGAGCCACGCTTGTTCGTACCGCGCTCGTGCGTCACAAAGCATCGTTTGGATCGCACTGCTCGCGGGCGTTGTCGAGCGAGGAGCGCGCCACCATGCACTAGAGCGAGACGCAGCCAGTTGTCTGCGCACGAGGGCGAGCTCTTGGTCGCACGCATCGTGGATCATCTTGCACGCTGTGAACGCTGCACTGGCGATGCGGAGCTCTTCGCTGGCGTGTCGAATGCTGTCGCGAGTGTCCATGACTTGATCTGCGTAGCGCTTGTCTGGGGCGTGCTTGATTGGTGTGTTGTGCTGTGTCAGTCCTTGGTCACTTGGTCACTTGGTCGGACTGAGTAGGCAAGTGCACTGTCGAGTGCAGATTGAAGAGTGAGCGAGTGTGCAGAGCTGGCAACGCACACGCACATCGCAACTAGAGTGCGTTCGTTTGCATGCACAAGACGACAAGCAAGTGCGCAAAAGCAACCAAGCAACGAGTGCAGCTGCCTGCAAGCTGTGCGCGAAAAGGAAACGAGCGATTGCAACATGCTGGTGCACTTGCTCGCTTGCTCGTTGATGCTGCAAGCTACACGGTGCAAGATGCTCAAGGAAACATGCGGACCAAGTGTTGTTGCTCGGGCACTTACTTGCTCGTCCTAGCAGCAACTTGCTTGTCTTACACACACAGAACTGTTCACTCGAGCTCGGACAGGAAACGAGCACCATGCATGCGCATCCTTGATCATTGACAACAAGAGCAAGTCTTGCCAACTTGTTCATGATGCTAGCGTTGTGAATCAGCGCGTGAGTGCGTGAGCTGCAGAGGCTGTGAGCACGAGCGGTCTGGCTGGTTGTCCCTCTCGTTGATACCTCCTCATGGTAGGAGCGTGTATGACGGGTTGATCTTCGCTTCGTCGTCCACGGGGTAATAGTTCAGCGCAGTTGTGTTCTCGAGGATTCCATACGAGCAGTCGACGCTGCCATGTATACCAAAGAGCGTCGGCGTCTCCAATGCGCTCGCTTCGCCAGCGTCAATCATGCGCTGACACAGTGGTGTGTCACCTGCTACGACATACGTCGATGCGAACACGTTGCTATCCATCCACGGCGGCAGCTCGCTCACTCGCGTGCGCGCGAGACTCAGCAGCACAATATCTGGCGGTCGTGCGAGTGTGCTCGGGAACGACTGCGACTCGATCGGGTTGCCGTCCAGGAGCAGCACGCGCAGTGGCATGTCTTCGAGCAGCTTAAGCGGGATCGAGCTGATGTTGTTCATGCTCATCGCGAGGTCGCGCGGCCGCATGCGGAGCACGACGTGCGGCACGTCCTGGAGCTCGCACGCTTCAAACGCGATGAACATGCCTTGCGGCCAGACCGCGTCGAGCGTCTCAGGTATCACAGTCAGGTTCGTGCGGCTGAACTCGACATCGCGGAGCGACTGCGGAAACGCAGGCGACTGGAGACCGAGCGGGAAGGTGTGGAGCTTGACGTCGACGACAAAGAGGAACCGGAGCTTCGGGTGGCGATGACCTGTGAGTGCGGCGTCGTCGCCCCAGTGCGCGATCGTCGAGTTGAAGAGCTTGAGTCCGAGGAGACCCGAGAGCGTCTGCAGACGCCTCGGCACGTGCAGCGCCGAGCAGTGGCGGATCACGAGGTACTCGACGCGACTCGGGTCGAACGCGCGCAGGATCGCGTCGATCTCGTCTTCGGTCCCGGTCGCCCGCTCTTCCGCGCAGTTGATCTCGAGCAGCGAGCAGCTCGACTTGGACGCGAACCACGGACGCGTCATGACGCGGCACTGCGGATGGACTGTGCGGTACGCGGCGTGGAGGTGGGCGACGAGCACGATGAGTCCCCATAGCAAGAGCACCAGGTGTCCGAGCGACTCGATGCGAGCGCGCCACACAAGTGCGCGTGGACTCGAGAGGTCGACGGTGTGGAGCGTGAGCTTGTGCTTGTTCAAGGGGCGATGTTGGTCAGGCTTGTCGTCGTGGTCATGTCGGTGCTGAGAAGGATCAGAGCCTGAAGCACCAAAGGCTCCGATGGTGTCAATAGCACCTAAGGCAGCAGAAGAACCCGATACAGCACCGTTCGTCGCTGAAGCCACGCAAGCTCCCGCATGAGCGACACCAACGCGCGCAGTGCTACGTGACGCCGTGACTTCGTCTCGTCCAGTCGACTCCATCGCGCAGATGAGCTTCGTGGCCGCGTACAACCCGCGCGCGACGCTGAGGATGATCAGACACTTGGACACGGCGTCGTAGAGCGACGTGACGAAGACGAGCTGCACCTCGTTGATCAAGTCGATGAGCCAGCGGTCCGTGAACCAGAACACGCGGTCGAACTGCTTGATGTCGCGGTTGAAGTAGCGCGTGTACGGCACGAGCAGCGCCGACGGCAGCACGATGTACGAGACCATGTCGAGCGCGAGGTTGACGAGCGCGCCGGAGAGACGCGCGTGGCCGACGCGTTTCCCGAAGACGTAGTGCAGCGTGGGCGTGGCCCAGCAGTTGAGCACGAGCAGACCCGCCATGAGGTTGTTCATCCAGAGCTGCGTCGCCAAGCAGCTCAGTCGGTACGTCTGGAACGACTGCAGGAACGTCAGCACGAGCTCGCGCACGAGGAACACGAGTCCGTAGTGTTTGTGTCGCACGTCGAACGGCGCAGCGAGTGCTACCATGAGCTGCCACAGGTGCGTCACGAAGCGCAGCGGTCGGAGTGTCAACACGTACGTCCACAGCGACTGGAGTGTTGTTGTTGTTGTTGTTGTTGTTGTTGTTGTTGTTGTTGTTGTCGCTAGTGGTAGTGACGATGCTGCTGATGATGGTGACTGTAGCTGTCTCGATGCAGACGACTGCGACGGCAGCGACCGAGTCGTCGATGCGCGTCGTGCACTCGGGACCTTGCTGAGCTGTTGCTGCTCTCCTTCGGCTGTTGATGGTATAGAAACTGGTGGTGTAGTAGCTGGTGCGACTGATCCTGACGCTGATGCCAACAGTGTTGGCACTGGCACAGGTGTTGGCGCTGATGCTGAGGATGCCGCCGGAGATGATGCTGCTGTCAAGGATGCGCGTCTGGCACTGATTGCCTTGGTATGTGATCCTGACCTTGACACGGACCGCGATCCTGTCCGTGATGCGGATGGAGACACTGATGGCAACGCTGCCACCTGACGCCGCGACGCACGAAACACCATCTGACGAGCGCGCACGGAGCGCCACACGAGCGTCGCGACGAGCAGACCGTGGAGACTCGCGAGCGCAAAGTACATGGCGGCGATCGCCTCAAAGTACTCGGCGCTGACAGTCATGGAGTAGATGGCAAAGTCGATCGTGATGCTGCTGCCGACCAAGTAGAGGTACAGCGCACCGGCAAAGCCGAGGAAGACGCCGCAGAAGCAGTGCGTGACGACGATCGCGACCCACCAGCGCCGGAACGCGCACGGACTCACGAGCACGCGTGCGACCATGTCAGTGGATGACAGGGATAATGTTGACGACGAAGGTGACCTGTGTGTTGCTGGTGCGTTGGTGCTGTGTGATCGAGCGCACTCGACTGGTGTGACGACAGCTCTGGTTGCTGCTGTTGCACTCGCACTCGCAGTTGCAGTTCCATCGTTGTCACGATGTTCACAAGTTGGCTGGACAGCGACCTTCATCGCCAAGGGGTATCTCGGTCCACAGCGCAGCGCTCGAATCGCGCGTTGTGCGCGCCACTCGGCCCCGCCCAGTCGGTGCGTTCGAGCGCCTCGGCTCTGTCGTTGACTTGCTTGCTTGTAGCGTGAGTGCTCGCCAAAGTGAGCGAACCACTCGAGCGGATGAGGTCTACTTTCGTCAACTCGAACTCAATCGATCGAGCAACCTAAAACGGACAGTGGAGTAGTGTCGTTGTCACTTTGGCCTTCGTACGTCCTTGTACTTGTCTGTCAACGAGCAAGGAGTTTGTCTCTCGAGCGCTTGAGCAAGCGTGGTGGCGCGCAGATATAGACAGCGTTAGTTAGCAAGTGCGCTTGAGACGACGCGAACATCGTCGTCCATGCCGTACCGCCACTTCTTGCTGCTGCTGCTGCGAAGTGAGAACACGCTCTGCTGAACGTAGCGCCATGCACATGTCTTGACGCTCTCGATCTTCAGGCATGAGCCGCAAGCAAGCAAGCCGAAAGAGCTTTGAGAGCACAGGAGCGCTCCAGTGCACGGCAGCACTCCAGCTCTCAAGACGGTGTTGCGTCTCGAGCTAGCCCAGACACAGTTGACTGACTGTGAAGTTCAGATCCAGAATTTCAGATCGTATTTAGTTGCACATTTGCAGTACGCAGCGACTGGATGTATGGAGGAGGAAGCCGGCGCGCCGCACTTGGTTTCACTATCGAGTCAATCGAATGTGCTTGTGTGCGTGGAAGACATTCCACCCTTTCACTTGTTTTCAGTATGATGTTCAAGTCCAGTTTGCTGCACGTCCGAGCCAGCACGACGAAGCAAAACCCAGCAAGTGCTTGCACGCAGCAGCAGCAGCAGCAAGCAGAGCAAGAGAGACGAAACACGCGCGGCGTGGAGAGAGGTACGTCGTCGTCGTCTGCGCAAGTGCATGTGCATGTGCAAGTGTGTCCTCTATCGCTTGCAGTCGCTTGCAGTCGTGTGTGTGCGAGTGTGTCGCGTGTGCTCGTGCGTGAGCAAGAGCAAACGAGCGCCGTGTTCTAGAAACTGGCTGGATCTCGCCCAATGCATGCGTCTCTGTGTGTGGCGCATGCATGCGAGTGTGAGCGCTGCACGAAGGCAATCTGTCTTTGCCCTCCTCGCTCTCTTCCTCCACGTATGTCGTGTGCTCGATCTGTTGATCGCACGAGCGCTGGCACACAGTCGGTCGATTATGTATCTATCCATCTACCTCTGTGTGTCTGTGTGTCTGTGTGTCTGTCTGTCTGTATAGCGTATGAGCGACCAATGCATCCACGTGTCTGTCTAGTACGAGCGTATGCACTCACGCGCTGCTCCTTCTTCTCTACCTTCTGTATGCAGGACGAGCCACATCCGCTCGACCGATTGAGTGACAGAGAGCGAGAGCGCGTGTGTCTTGAGTGATATAGCGCACGTAGCAGACCATCTGAACGTATCAAGACGCTCGTACGCCCACGACCGACAACCACCACGAACAGCAGCACCATGGAGGCAGTAGGGCAAAAGTTGCTCGACTTCTCGCAGCCGTTTGACGTCGCGGCGCTCGACCAGGTCGTGCAGTGCATGAACGACCCAAAGAGCCCGCACCAGCGCATCGCGAACCAGATCATGGTCGCGCTGCAGCAGCACCAGGACTCGTGGACGCGCGCGTCCGACATCTTGGAGCAGTCGACGAGCCCGCAGACCAAGTTCTTTGGGCTCCAGATCCTCGAAGACGCGATTCGGTACCGCTGGAAGATCCTCCCAAAGGACCAGCGCGAAGGCATCAAGAGCTACATCGTCGGCAAGCTCCTGTCGATGTCGTCGGACGAGCTCACGCTCCGCCAGCAGCGCGTGTTCATCCACAAGATGGACCTCGTGCTCGTCCAAGTGCTCAAGCACGAGTGGCCGCAGAACTGGCCGACGTTCATCACCGACATTGTCAACTCGAGCAAGGTATATGTCTATAGGTGTCTGTGGGTCTGTAGGCGTCCTAGGACCTAAGGCGTCGTCTTAAGTCCTAGAGCGTCGTCTTTGGTCCTAGTGCGGCGTCTTTAGACCTAAGGCGTCGTCCTAGGACCTAGGACGGCTGGTATTTGCTTGTCTGGACGCACTGGACGGCTCGGGCGCTGACCTAACGACTATGTGGTGGTGACCTGACAACGTGATAGACGTCGGAGATCCTGTGCGAGAACAACATGACGATCCTGAAGCTCTTGAGCGAAGAGGTCTTTGACTTCTCGAAGGACCAGCTCACGGAGCAGAAGACGAAGACGCTGAAAGAGAGTCTCAACCACGAGTTCACGCAGATCTTCCAGCTCTGCGAGTTCGTCCTGAGCAAGTCGACGCACGTGCCGCTGCTCACGATCACGCTCCAGACGCTCCTGCGCTTCTTGAGCTGGATCCCACTCGGCTTTATCTTTGAGACCGACTTGATCCAGATCCTCGTGACCAAGTTCCTCGCGACTGGCGTCTTCCGGAATGACACGATCAGCTGCTTGAGCGAGATCGCGCAGCTCCGCGACGTCCCGTCGTCGTACGACAACGTCTACATCCAGCTCTACATGGGCGTCTTGAACGAAGTCGGCAAGATGGTGCCGCCTGGCAACGCGTTCACGCGCGTGTACGACCACGACGAGATCTTTGTCCAGCGCCTGAGCATCTTCTTCACGAGCTTCTTCCGGTACCACATCCAAGTGATTGAGCGCCCGATCACGGCGCTCGGCGACGAAGCGCACCAAGCGCTCCTCGCAGGCTTCTCGTACCTCGTTGCGATCTCCGAGGTCGACGACGACGGGATCTTCAAGATCTGCCTCGACTACATCCACTTCTTCACGCGCGACCTGTACACGACGGACCAGAACCAGCTGAACCCGCTCGCAGGCTTCCAGAACGCTGCGAGCAACCGCCGCGAGCTCGTTGCGCCGGTCATGACGCGCGTGCGCCACGTGATGATCTCGAAGATGGTCAAGCCATCGGAAGTGCTGATTGTCGAAGACGAGAACGGCGAGATCGTGCGCGAGACGACGAAAGACACGGAGGCGCTGTCGCAGTACAAGACGATGCACGAGACGCTCGTGTACCTCACGCACCTCAACTACGACGACACGGAGACGATCATGCTCGAGAAGCTCACGGCGCAGGTCGACGGTACCGAGTGGTCGTGGAACAACCTCAACACGCTCTGCTGGGCGATCGGCTCGATCTCGGGCGCCATGAGCGAAGAGAACGAGAAGCGGTTCCTCGTCACGGTCATCAAGGACCTCTTGGGTCTGTGCGAGATGAAGCGCGGGAAAGACAACAAGGCCGTCGTGGCGTCCAACATCATGTACGTCGTGGGGCAGTACCCGCGGTTTCTGCGCGCGCACTGGAAGTTCCTCCGCACGGTCGTGAACAAGCTCTTTGAGTTCATGCACGAGCTCCACCCGGGCGTGCAGGACATGGCGTGCGACACGTTCCTCAAGATCTCGCAGAAGTGCCGCCGCAAGTTTGTCGTGCTCCAGAACGGCGAGACGCGGCCGTTTGTCGAAGAGCTCTTGGACGAGCTCCCGCGCATTGTCTCGGACCTCGAGACGCACCAAGTGCACACGTTCTACGAAGCCGTGGCGTCGATGCTCGCGGCCGAGTCGGACGCTGGACGCAAAGAAGTGCTGCTCGGGCGCCTCATGAACCTCCCGAACGAAGCGTGGAAGTCGATCATGGCGCAAGCGGCGCAGGACGTTAACATCCTCTACGACAGCCGCGGGATCAAAGAGATCATCAAGATCATCCGCACGAACGTCAAAGTGTGCAAAGCCATCGGGCCAAACGGCTTCAACTCGCAGATGGGCTACATCTTCCAGGACATGCTCAACGTCTACGCCGCGTACACGCAGCGCATCCAGCAGCTCGTGGAGCAAGGCGGCGAGATCGCAGTCAAGACGTCGGACGTCCGGTCGCTCCGGAGCGCGAAGAAAGAGACACTGCGTCTCTTGGACGCGTTCGTCGAGCACGCAGCAGGCGACGACACGTCGCGCGCAGTCGTGGCCACGCACTTTCTTCCGAAGATGCTTGAGATCGTGCTCACGGACTACAAGACGACGATCCCTGCGGCGAAGGAGTCGGAGGTCCTGAGCCTCTTGGCGACGTCGATCAACAAGATGAAGAACATCATTGCGCCGTCTGTGCCAGCGATCCTCGAAGCCGTCTTCGAGTGCACGCTCCAGATGATCACGAAGAACTTTGAGGACTTTCCGGAGCACCGCGTCAACTTCTTCAAGCTCCTCCAGGCCGTGAACGACTTTTGCTTTGAGGCGCTCTTTGGCATTCCACAGGAGCACCAGAAGCTCGTGGTCGACTCGATCATCTGGGCGTTCAAGCACACGGAGCGCAACGTCGCAGACACGGGCCTCGCGACGCTCTTTGCGCTGCTCTTGAACATCCAAGAGAACCCGCAGATCGCTGCGGGCTTTTACCGGTCGTTCTACTTGCTCCTGCTCCAGGACATCCTCGCGGTCTTGACTGACCGGCTCCACAAGTTTGGCTTTAAGCTCCACGCTGCGATCCTGCGCCACATGTTCTCGATCGTTGACCAGATCGCCGTGCCGCTCTGGGAGTCGGTGCCGAACGCGGTCGTGCCGCCTGGCCAGACCAACTCGGTATGTCCTATAGCGTTGTCTGACTGTGTTGAAGTGCGTGACCATCACTCACGTTCCTTTGTTCTGAATGGTTGTCTCTACAGGCATTTTTGAAAGACTACGTCGCGAACTTGATCGGCTCGTCGTTCCCGAACCTCTCGCGCGCGCAAGTGATCGAGTTCGTGATCGGGTGCTTTGACATGTCGAAGGACTTGCCGACGTTCAAGAAGCACCTGCGCGACTTCCTCGTGAACGTCAAGGAGTTTGCAGGTGAAGACAACGCCGACTTGTTCCTCGAAGAGAGCCTCGCGAAGACGCAGCTCCAGGAGCAGCAGGAGCTCTCGGCGCGCCTTGCGATCCCAGGTCTCGTGAACCCGAACGAGCGTCCGGACGAGATGGCCGACCTGTAGGTCGCGTCAACTCTCTCTCTTGTCGCTGCCTCTGCGAGCGTTGCGTCGTCTGAGCGCGAGGACGACGGCAGCAGGAAGCTTTCGAGGCAGCGCACGCTGACAATGACGACGACTTCCAGCATGACCACCAGCAACAGCAGCAGCTAGCATCTCGAGACAGAAAGAGTGAGGACGATGATGATGATGATTGACATGTGCGTGTTTGCAAAGGGCACTCGGTGCGCTCGTTCATCCGTTCGCTCTTTCGTTCCAATGCGCACTCGTCCTACGCTCATGAAGGTCTTGAGCTCTTCCTTGAGATGCGAATGACGAAACACTGTCGGTGTCCGTTATGCGATGACGAAAGTAGACCTCGTTCCAACACTCGCGTGCTCACGCAACTAGCACCAGTTCGCAAGTCGCTCACACGTAGCAGCTAGACGTCGTCGTCGCATAGTGCGCGTCCAGCGTCATTCGAGCGCTGCTGTCAACACTCACGCGTTCTCGTGGCGATGAGGATCGCTGTCCAGCCAACTTGTGAACATCGTGACAACGATGGAACTGCAACTGCGAGTGCGAGTGCAACAGCAGCAACCAGAGCTGTCGTCACACCAGTCGAGTGCGCTCGATCACACAGCACCAACGCACCAGCAACACACAGGTCACCTTCGTCGTCAACATTATCCCTGTCATCCACTGACATGGTCGCACGCGTGCTCGTGAGTCCGTGCGCGTTCCGGCGCTGGTGGGTCGCGATCGTCGTCACGCACTGCTTCTGCGGCGTCTTCCTCGGCTTTGCCGGTGCGCTGTACCTCTACTTGGTCGGCAGCAGCATCACGATCGACTTTGCCATCTACTCCATGACTGTCAGCGCCGAGTACTTTGAGGCGATCGCCGCCATGTACTTTGCGCTCGCGAGTCTCCACGGTCTGCTCGTCGCGACGCTCGTGTGGCGCTCCGTGCGCGCTCGTCAGATGGTGTTTCGTGCGTCGCGGCGTCAGGTGGCAGCGTTGCCATCAGTGTCTCCATCCGCATCACGGACAGGATCGCGGTCCGTGTCAAGGTCAGGATCACATACCAAGGCAATCAGTGCCAGACGCGCATCCTTGACAGCAGCATCATCTCCGGCGGCATCCTCAGCATCAGCGCCAACACCTGTGCCAGTGCCAACACTGTTGGCATCAGCGTCAGGATCAGTCGCACCAGCTACTACACCACCAGTTTCTATACCATCAACAGCCGAAGGAGAGCAGCAACAGCTCAGCAAGGTCCCGAGTGCACGACGCGCATCGACGACTCGGTCGCTGCCGTCGCAGTCGTCTGCATCGAGACAGCTACAGTCACCATCATCAGCAGCATCGTCACTACCACTAGCGACAACAACAACAACAACAACAACAACAACAACAACAACACTCCAGTCGCTGTGGACGTACGTGTTGACACTCCGACCGCTGCGCTTCGTGACGCACCTGTGGCAGCTCATGGTAGCACTCGCTGCGCCGTTCGACGTGCGACACAAACACTACGGACTCGTGTTCCTCGTGCGCGAGCTCGTGCTGACGTTCCTGCAGTCGTTCCAGACGTACCGACTGAGCTGCTTGGCGACGCAGCTCTGGATGAACAACCTCATGGCGGGTCTGCTCGTGCTCAACTGCTGGGCCACGCCCACGCTGCACTACGTCTTCGGGAAGCGCGTCGGCCACGCGCGTCTCTCCGGCGCGCTCGTCAACCTCGCGCTCGACATGGTCTCGTACATCGTGCTGCCGTCGGCGCTGCTCGTGCCGTACACGCGCTACTTCAACCGCGACATCAAGCAGTTCGACCGCGTGTTCTGGTTCACGGACCGCTGGCTCATCGACTTGATCAACGAGGTGCAGCTCGTCTTCGTCACGTCGCTCTACGACGCCGTGTCCAAGTGTCTGATCATCCTCAGCGTCGCGCGCGGGTTGTACGCGGCCACGAAGCTCATCTGCGCGATGGAGTCGACTGGACGAGACGAAGTCACGGCGTCACGTAGCACTGCGCGCGTTGGTGTCGCTCATGCGGGAGCTTGCGTGGCTTCAGCGACGAACGGTGCTGTATCGGGTTCTTCTGCTGCCTTAGGTGCTATTGACACCATCGGAGCCTTTGGTGCTTCAGGCTCTGATCCTTCTCAGCACCGACATGACCACGACGACAAGCCTGACCAACATCGCCCCTTGAACAAGCACAAGCTCACGCTCCACACCGTCGACCTCTCGAGTCCACGCGCACTTGTGTGGCGCGCTCGCATCGAGTCGCTCGGACACCTGGTGCTCTTGCTATGGGGACTCATCGTGCTCGTCGCCCACCTCCACGCCGCGTACCGCACAGTCCATCCGCAGTGCCGCGTCATGACGCGTCCGTGGTTCGCGTCCAAGTCGAGCTGCTCGCTGCTCGAGATCAACTGCGCGGAAGAGCGGGCGACCGGGACCGAAGACGAGATCGACGCGATCCTGCGCGCGTTCGACCCGAGTCGCGTCGAGTACCTCGTGATCCGCCACTGCTCGGCGCTGCACGTGCCGAGGCGTCTGCAGACGCTCTCGGGTCTCCTCGGACTCAAGCTCTTCAACTCGACGATCGCGCACTGGGGCGACGACGCCGCACTCACAGGTCATCGCCACCCGAAGCTCCGGTTCCTCTTTGTCGTCGACGTCAAGCTCCACACCTTCCCGCTCGGTCTCCAGTCGCCTGCGTTTCCGCAGTCGCTCCGCGATGTCGAGTTCAGCCGCACGAACCTGACTGTGATACCTGAGACGCTCGACGCGGTCTGGCCGCAAGGCATGTTCATCGCGTTTGAAGCGTGCGAGCTCCAGGACGTGCCGCACGTCGTGCTCCGCATGCGGCCGCGCGACCTCGCGATGAGCATGAACAACATCAGCTCGATCCCGCTTAAGCTGCTCGAAGACATGCCACTGCGCGTGCTGCTCCTGGACGGCAACCCGATCGAGTCGCAGTCGTTCCCGAGCACACTCGCACGACCGCCAGATATTGTGCTGCTGAGTCTCGCGCGCACGCGAGTGAGCGAGCTGCCGCCGTGGATGGATAGCAACGTGTTCGCATCGACGTATGTCGTAGCAGGTGACACACCACTGTGTCAGCGCATGATTGACGCTGGCGAAGCGAGCGCATTGGAGACGCCGACGCTCTTTGGCATACATGGCAGCGTCGACTGCTCGTATGGACTCATTGAGAACACAACTGCGCTGAACTGGTACCCCGTGGACGACGAAGCGAAGATCAACCCGTCATACACGCTCCTACCATGAGGAGGTATCAACGAGAGGGACAACCAGCCAGACCGCTCGTGCTCACAGCCTCTGCAGCTCACGCACTCACGCGCTGATTCACAACGCTAGCATCATGAACAAGTTGGCAAGACTTGCTCTTGTTGTCAATGATCAAGGATGCGCATGCATGGTGCTCGTTTCCTGTCCGAGCTCGAGTGAACAGTTCTGTGTGTGTAAGACAAGCAAGTTGCTGCTAGGACGAGCAAGTAAGTGCCCGAGCAACAACACTTGGTCCGCATGTTTCCTTGAGCATCTTGCACCGTGTAGCTTGCAGCATCAACGAGCAAGCGAGCAAGTGCACCAGCATGTTGCAATCGCTCGTTTCCTTTTCGCGCACAGCTTGCAGGCAGCTGCACTCGTTGCTTGGTTGCTTTTGCGCACTTGCTTGTCGTCTTGTGCATGCAGACGAACGCACTCTAGTTGCGATGTGCGTGTGCGTTGCCAGCTCTGCACACTCGCTCACTCTTCAATCTGCACTCGACAGTGCACTTGCCTACTCAGTCCGACCAAGTGACCAAGTGACCAAGGACTGACACAGCACAACACACCAATCAAGCACGCCCCAGACAAGCGCTACGCAGATCAAGTCATGGACACTCGCGACAGCATTCGACACGCCAGCGAAGAGCTCCGCATCGCCAGTGCAGCGTTCACAGCGTGCAAGATGATCCACGATGCGTGCGACCAAGAGCTCGCCCTCGTGCGCAGACAACTGGCTGCGTCTCGCTCTAGTGCATGGTGGCGCGCTCCTCGCTCGACAACGCCCGCGAGCAGTGCGATCCAAACGATGCTTTGTGACGCACGAGCGCGGTACGAACAAGCGTGGCTCGACTTCCAGTGTGCGTGGGAGTGTCTGCACGTGGCAAAGCAGACGTACGTGCAGGCGATCCAGACGCACAACGTCGCACAAGTGCGTCGTTTCGAGCAACAGCAGCAACACCAGCAATGTGTGATGGCGGCACACGAGCGTTGTGTGGTAAGCAGTGTTGTCATTGCCACCGTCGTCGTCGAGTTCGACCACGCGCATCAGCCGATCGAGATCGTAGCGAGGGGGTAGACAGTGTGGCAGTGCTTGCCTTTTGATCTCAATCGACTACCAATGCATGTACTGCGTCTTGCATGAGGCTATCATGTGTCCTCTTATAACGACGCAGCAAGCGCGTGTGTGTTGTGCCTTGATGGTGTCGATGCGCGGTGCGTGCACGGCTTGTGGCTTCACTTGCGTCAACTTGGACTGTGTTGTACCGTATCAGACAGATTGGCTGTTGTTGACGGTACACACTTGCCTTTGGGCGCATTTGAGCCAAAACAACACGAGCAAGCAAGTCATGGTGCGTGCATGCGCTTCTGCAGCAACGTGCTCGACCGAATGCGCTGCGCTTTGTGCGTCTACTCGCGCAGCAGCAGCTCTGACAACACACACTCACGTCAGTTGCTATCTCTTTGCCTTCTGCGCAGTCGGTCACGCTGCACACGTCGCTTGGCGATGTCAAGATCGAAGTGTTCTGTGACACAGCGCCGCGCACAGCCGAGGTGCGTTCACTCGCTCATGCGGCAGTCATACACATTCATGCACGAAGCACCGAGCAAGACTGATATGCATGTGCGTGCTCTGTGCGCGACAGAACTTCTTGGCGCTCTGTGCCTGCGGTGCGTACGACGGCACCAAGTTCCATCGGTACGTCTTCACGTTCTTGCACACTTATCCAGTCACACCATCGTCATACACACAGTCTCTCTCGCTCGCGATCCCCACACTCACTGCCTCCTATCGACCAATGCAGCAACATGAAGGGCTTCATGGTCCAGGGCGGCGACCCAACTGGCACTGGCAAAGGCGGCGAGTGCATCTGGGGCGGCAAGTTCGACGACGAGTTCCATCCGCAGAACCGAGTGCGTCCGTCGCTATGGCTCTTGTCGTTGTCATCCACTCGACCGACGGACTGACGGTGTCTCTGTAGCATAACTGCCGCGGCATCGTGTCAATGGCCAACAGCGGCCCGAACACGAACAAGCAGCAGTTCTTCATCACGTACGCCAAGCAGCCGCACCTGAACAACGTCTACACGGTCTTTGGCAAGTACGTCACGTCCATTCAACTGCCTCTTGGGTCAACCTAACGAACGGATGATGATGTCTCTACTGCGACTCTATGAGCAGAGTCATCGACGGTCTCGACGTGCTCGACAGCATGGAGAAGGCGCCAGTGGACGCCAAGCACCGGCCAGTGAAGGACATCACGATCCAGTCGATCACAATCCACGCCAACCCAATCGCTGAGCTCTAGCGACCGTCCCACATCCGCGCCAATGCGATGGCGTCATTGAGACAGAGAGAGAGAGAGAGCCACACTGGCAAACACGATGTGACCGAGTGGCGTGTCACCGGAACTGCGAGATGAAGAGCGTGATGTCGTCTGGCTTCTTCGTCTGCATCTCGGCCATGCGCTGGAGCTGCACGAGGTTGTAGTGGCGCTTCCGGCTCGCCGGTCGCGGCACGAGCACGTGGCGATCGAGCGTGCGCTTCGCGCTGTGCTTCTCAAACAGCGCGAGCGACCGCGCGAGGTGGTCGACTGGCTTGTTGTGACTATGGCCACTGCGGCGACTTGTTCGCTTGTCTGTAGACGATGACGATGGCGCGCACTCTGCGAGCGCACGTGCGCGGTACTCAATCGCTGCCGCAGTCGCGAACGGAAAGAGCCCGCGCACTGGCGCACTGTGGACGCTGATGCGCACTGGCGGCTCCGGCTCAACGTCGTCGACGCCGCTGCCTCTGCTGCTGTCGCTCGTCGAACTGTCGCCGTCGCCGTCGTCATCGTCATGAGCAGTAGCGAGTGCGAGGAGCTCTTGCGCGCGCTCGACGCTGATCTTCATCTGGGACTGGCACACGAGCTCGTCACAGAGCGTCTGGAGCACTGGGAGACTCAGGACACCGCCACTTGCGCTGCTCTCGCGCGCCACGGCAGCGTCGACCGCTCCAGTGATGTCGTCCTTGTACAAGTTGTCGCCAATGCCATCGGAGAACGTCAGGACGATGTCGCGCGCCTCGAGCGCAAACGCCTCGAGCGCGTAGTCGGTCCGTGCGAGTGGTGCCGAGAGGTTCACGACAGTCGGCATGTTAAAGTCCCGGAGCACGGCCATGGTCTCAAAGACCACGGCGCCGCGCCGCACGACGATGCACTTGGAGTCCCCGAGCGCAAACGTGAGCAAGCGGCCGTGCCAGCGATCAAAGTACGCGACAGTGAGCGTCGTCGCAATGCGCGACTGCCGGTGCGCAAACAGCGCAATGCGCGTCGCGGCGATCGCGTCCACGACGACCGACTCGAACGTCTTGACGTCGATGCAGCTCTGGTTTGCGTTCGTGATGTCGACGAGCGCTTGCTCGATCGCGCGCACGAGCGCAGTCGCAATGAGCTCAGAGGATACGGGCTCGTGGTTCGCGAGCGCGAGCGAGTTGCGGCCGAATGGCGACGACACGCCGTCTGCGACGATGTGGTAGTACGGCGCAGCGGCGCCAGCGTCTTCGCTGTGGTACTCGAACGTGCGCGAGACAGTGAGTGGCGCTGACGGACCTTCGAGATCCCACGCATATGTGCGCGAGCTGCTCTTGGCGCGCTTTGCGACTTCCTTTGCACGGCGCGCGAGGCCATTGACGTTCGCTTTCCAGCTGCCGGTGCGGCTCAAGAGCGGCAGTGGCGGCAGCGCTGTGTTGTTCGTTGTGCTTGTGGTGGTGGATGCTGTTGGCGCAGACGCTGATGCAGGCGGCACTGGCGTCGGCTTGCTCTTCTTCAGGAACGTGTCAGACGAGAGTGAGCGAAACTTAGCAAAGCGCTCGGTCGTTGCGCTCGACATCGTTGCGAACGCAGTCGCCATGGCGTTGCGCGCGTTCTTAGGCGGCGAGTGCCGTGGGAGCCGATCTTGAAATGACGTTGCGCGGCGCTTGGACGGCGCGAGCGGCAGCGGTGGCGACTTTGCCGCCGCGTCGTCGTTGTGATCGACGTCGTCTGGACGTACGCACGTTGTCGTCGTGGCGTCGACAGGCGATTGCTGGTGCTGTGCGTGCAGCGAGGTGCACTCGTCGAGCGGCGAGCGCATCGTCGGCGCCGACACAGAGACGACCGAGACCGAGGCGTTCGCGCGCGGCGCAGCGAGAGGCATCGCGTCGACTGCTGTCGCGGCAGGCACAATGAGCGCACCGACGTCGTCGTTGCTCATGTCGGTCGGTCAATGCGCTTTTTGCGCTCTTGGTTCAAAAAGTCAGAGCTCTTCGTTGCCATACAAATTGCAAGCCTGGTGCTCAGTTCTCTTGCGTTTTGTATGGCGCAACCGGCAAATATCCAAGCTCGGTGGAGAGAGAGCGTAAAGGCATTGACGATCCTCATGATGACGCGGCGCAAGTGCTGCTCGCTGCTTGCGCTCGATGCGTCTTACTGTCAGTCGGCCGATCTGTCGTGTTAGGCAGCGCGTGTTCGTGCCGTGAAAGCACCTGGTCGCTTAGAGTTCTCATGAGAAGCAACGTAGCAACGTCATGTTGCGCGTGGCGCTCTTTCGATCGATCTGGAGCAGGTCTCTCTACGTGCTCCATCCACTCGCAAGCGAGTCCTTGAGCTCTTGAGCGCATTCGTGCAAGAGCAAGAGTGACAACAACGGTGATCACTGCCTATCCACCGACCTCGAGCGTCATCAACATCGTCCTTGTCGTTAGTGCCCTGGAGCATGCGCTGTTGATGACTCGCGTCGCTTGGGTCGACTGCGTACACCAAGCTACTAGCGTACGTACTCCAGTGCTCTCACTCTCCGACTCGAGTCTTCTCTTCATGAACGACTCACGTGTCAAGCGCGAGTTCTCGTACTCACGCGACCACATGAACTCGACCAGGACGAGCTCTTTTATTACCCACAGACACTCTTGAGCGATCAAGCTCGCTCGCTCATGCACGTCGGGACTCATCCGCTACGAGTGCGTGTTCACAAGCCTCGTGCTTCATCAAGCAAGCAAGCGCATGCTTCACACGCTCGACAACCATCATGACTTGGGCAACCGAACAAGGGTCAAGCAAGAGAGCGAGGACGTACGCCTGACTTGGGGCCGGTCGGGATGATGCTGATGCCGTACCAGAGCATTTTCATGTTGCCGTCAACCGAGAACTCGGCCACTGCATGTACGAGCACAGACATTCGCAGAAGCGTAGGTGAGTCACCGTGTCCAAGTGCTGCGCCAGTTGTGATGATGCACAGAGCCGCTCATACAAAAGCCGACTGGGAGCTCGCGCGTGATGCGCTCGCCGGGGCTCATGACCTGCACGACGTGGTTGTCCCACAAGTCGATGCTCTCGCTGCACTGGTTGATGATGTTGAGCGTCGTGGCGCTCACGGAGGTGCTGAGCGCGAGCGCGAGCAGCGCGGAGGAACGGATCGGCAGCATGATCTCTCGATCGCGTGCAATTGGGGAGTGAGCAGCTCCTCGCTGATGAAGGAGGGACCGAGCACCAGTCGCCTGCTCCTCGAGCAACGACACAACGAGCGAGCGCGCTATAGTACGTGCGCGAGCGATGGCATGATGCGTCGCACTGCTTGAGCCTTGCGTGCGTCTAGGTCAGGTCGATCGCTTGGGCTGATTGGCTCTGGCAGGTCTCAGAGCACGTCTCTCTCTCTTACTGGCACGAACACACACACATGCTGCTACAACCAGAAGAGCTTCCTCGCGCTTCGCCGCAACACACTCAAGGCACTCGCTCACACTCCAGCTCGAGAGTTTACGACACACACAGCACACTCATGCACAACCAAGCAGCAGCGTTTGACGACGCTCGACACCGCCAGTCCACAAAAGACAGCAAGGAGACAAGAGATGGCGATGCTAACGACAGATAGCATTAGAAACGACCAAATACACTTGCCATCACAGCGAGCTGCGCAAGACGAGCGGCTGTCGTGTCTTGCTGTGCACTTGCTGCACTCGCAGCAGAATCGTTCGTGACACGCTGGACCGGTGCAGAGGCTTCGCCGAGCTGGATCGCGACGCACTGAGCTATCTCATCGGAGAAGCTATCGGCTTCTCTGCGCTGCACAGCGGCGAGCTGTGCTTTGGCTTGCGCCTTCTCCAAGCGCCGCGCTGCCTTTGCCCTGGCATTCACGTCGCGCTTGGCTGCAAGAGCTGTGGTCTTCGCCGCCTTCTCTGCTGCCTTCTCTGCGGCCTTCTCGGCGCGCTTGGCTACACGGGCCGCTTCCTTTGCCGCCTTCGCTTCAGCAGCTCTTGCAGCCGCTGCAGCCTCTTCGGCCCAGCGCTTCGCGACGTTTGCGCATACGCGCAGACGTTGATTTCGAGTCTCGCGAGGATGGTTGCAAGCTCAAGAGTTAGTTCTTCTTCTTGCACGCGCCCTTGAAGAGCACGAAGCTGCAGCCGCACTTGCTCTGCTCGGTCTCGATCTTGTTCGGCTTTGTTCAGGTACCGACGTACTACTACTGACTCAGTCGTGGCGAGTGTAAGTGCACGAGCGTCACGCACTGACTGCGCTGTCGCGGTGGTGGTAGCACCTGCCAGCAAAACGGCTGCGCTTCGAACACCCGTCCACATTACAATTGCGACCTCCGCCGTGCGCGTGACACAGCGCGCGAGAGCGCGCCTGTTGCTGACATCCCGGCGTGGTGCAGAGTTGTCTTGGACTGCGAGTGAGCGGTGACGGTAGCTTCATCGCTGTCGGCTCTGCTGGAGCCAGAGTCATTGTTGGAGTTGCTGCTTCAGCTGCCGCTGGTGTCGACGTCGTCTCTGGAATCACGTCTGCAGCAGCGCTCGAAGTATGGAGCGAGGAAAGCAGCTGTGCTTGCGCTTGAGCTCGCTCGGTCTGCGTCGCCTTTGCCGCAAGCTGGCCCTTCATTAACTGCGCAACTTGAGACGTGAATGTCGTCCCTGCTTCGCAGCTCGCGCAACGCAGACGCGGAGCCGAACCACGGCGTCGGGCTTCCTCGAGGTCTTTTGCTTCTTGGCTCTGGTGGTTCGCGCTGGCCCAGAGTCGGACCCAGTTGGCAAAGCCGTCGAGGAATGGCCCGCCAGGCCCGTACAGCCGCATCACCTCCTTGTTTCGCGTGAGCCCTCGCCGCGTAACGTTGGCGGACCCCGTCAAGTAGAAGCGATTGTCGATCAGAATCTCCTTACAATGGAGATCGGCCGACACCCGCAACGACACTCGCTCGTGGTGCGTGAGCATGTGCGTCACGGTGTTCACGTCGCTTGCGCTTGTGTGGTTTGGGTGGATCAGCAGCTGCACCTGAACGCTGTTGCGCGCGCCGTTGCGTGGAGAGCTCAAGAGGCGGAGAATGGCGTTCGCGATGTCGACGTCAGTGAACGAGAACGACGTGATGAGGAGTGTGTCTTGAGTTGACAGGATGAGGTCGATGAGGCGCGCCTTCAGCACCTTGCGACGTAGGAGGCCGAGGTATCCGTCGACGCCTTTGCGCCAGCGCGTCCGGGTCGTAGCGGCTCGAGCTCGCATGTTGGCTCGTTCTCGTTCGCGTTCTGATATTCTTCGTTGACAGCTCTACTGGCGCGAGTGATGCTTGGTGCGTCGTGCGCCTCGAGCGGAATCGCGACGATAGCAGGGTTGACAGCGAGAGAGGAAGAGAGGAACCATTCATTCATAAGACAAGACTAGGGCTCAACCTCGCTCTCAACCTCCTCATATTCGCCGCGACTACGACCGCCACGACCTCGACCGCCACGTCTGCCACGACTGCCACGACCTCCGCGACCACGACCACGACCACTAGGTGTCGCTGGAGGCGTGTGAAAACGCACGTGCTCTGGTGTCGCGATCACTTGGGTTGCGATTCTGCGCTCGAAGTGCTGATGAATGCGACGGGCAAGCGGGCCATGAAACTCGACCCCGATCTCGCTGTTGCTCTCAAGAGCTCGGCGAGACCAGTTCGCAGATCCAAGCACCGCTCGCTGGCCGTCGATGATCATCATCTTGCGATGCATGATACCGGGCGCGATGCCTGATGGCTGGTAGAGGCGGACTTGCACGCCAGCATCGACGAGCTCGCGAACGAGCGAGATGCGCGAGCGCACAGTGCTCGCACTCGTCGAGATTCGGATGGTCTTCTTGGCTTGATGAAGTTTGATCAGCTCTTGCACGATCTACACATCAGTCAGTCAGAGTCAATCAGTCAGTCTGTCAGTCAGCAGAGTCAGTCAATCAGTCAGTGAACGTACTCTGCGTGAGGTAATGAGGTACATTTCAGCGTCGAGAGTGTGCTGGACGGTCTTGAAGAGCGACACGTAGTCCTCTACACCGCCGTCGTTCTCGTCGTTGTCGTCGACTATCTCGTCGTTGAAGAAGTATACTCGCTCAATGGGCGACGATCGCGGCGGCACCGCTGTGACGAGCGGCGGACGCTGGCCGTCGGCGACTCGCTTCAGGTAGTGCCGCACGACATCAGTTGGAGTCTGACTCTGTGTGCCCGCAATGCGTAGAGTAGTTGCGATGACGCCGTTCTCCATGCCGAGGCCGTGCATGTGAAGCACGCAGACCTGGTTGTTCAGGTGTCGGCATCTCGTCGTCGTCTTGCTCAAGATCTTGTTGGTTGTCGAATGGCGAGCGACGGCTCGGCTCGTCGATGAAGTTTGGTATCAAAATTTGGCTTGTTACTTC
The DNA here is from genome assembly GCA_003730235.1 of Pythium guiyangense. NCBI lineage: Eukaryota > Oomycota > Peronosporomycetes > Pythiales > Pythiaceae > Pythium > Pythium guiyangense. The sequence goes on along the minus strand of QXDM01000042.1, from coordinate 173,383 downwards.
GTTACTTCAAAATGTTACTTACATTATCCGTTTCAAAACTGACGAAAAAAATAAAATAAGGGTGGGTGATTTGGGTAGTCGAAAATGGATTTCCTCCCACAAAGTCCGCGAACTCGATACATTCATACCCGGAGACCGAACTTGGGATCAATTCCGCCCGCCTTCTCACACAAAACAATAGGAAGGACGGACTTTTGTGGTTTTTCCAATTGACTTTGAGGGATAGTGTGGTTTTTCCAATTTAGCGTGGTTGACACTAAAGTCAAAATTCTAAAATAGGACTCGATTCTTCAGAATTTGTGAGCTACAAAAGCTGAGAATCAGATATACAGATGTTTCTAGATCCGAGGATCAAATTTACCTTGATTAAAGTATGTCATTTATGTAGAACGCGATGGCTTGTAAATATTGCGTATTTCACAAAATAGCATCAAAATGAGGCTATTTCCGCAATAACTATAATAATAGCTACAAAAATAGACGAACTGACCACAACTGACCACTGACCAACTTTGTCCGACTTTTTTGTTCTGATATTGCAAACTGATTTTTAGAGAAATGAATGATATATGACCGAAATGTATTGAGTAATAAGTTGGTTTTAATTTGAAGTTTCATTTAATATAAAAATCGATGCCTATGTTTGAACAATTAAAAATATGTTTTTGTGGCATGTTGGGGACACGAAACAAACGAGACATTTACGGGACACTTTCGAAATCCGGGACAGTACGAATATATTCGTTTTATTTCGGCGAATATTCGGGTTTGTGAAATGTACTGCACCTCTTTTTTTCACTATCGGTGTTCCTGTTTGAACCCCGTCAGAACGATAACCACGCGTTTGGCTCGGATTTCCTATTTGAAGCGCGGTTATCGTTTTGACGGAAGATAAAGTTTTTGAATCTTCCGTCAAAACGATAACCGCGCTTCAAATAGGAAATCCGAGCCAAACGCGTGGTTATCGTTCTGACGGGGTTCAAACAGGAACACCGATAGTGAAAAAATATGGTGCTTCAAACAGCAAATCCGTTCTGACGGGGATCTATCATACGAAAACCAAGTCAAAGTTTGACGACGACGTTACGATTCTAGCATACGAAGACCAAGTGAGGCGAAAGTTCACGCATTTTAGCAAAACCGAGCCAATTCCACCCGTTTTTGCGCCCGACAAACTTTGACTACGATCGATCACCTTGCTCGCTCGACGAGCAGAGACGACCATCGGCAATGGCGGACGCCGCTGCGCGCGCCGAGTTCCAGCGCAAGCAGCGCGACCGCAAGCGCCTCTATCGCGCACGACTGAAGGTGCGCAGCCGACCACTTCGCATGGACACTGCGCCGCGCGCGCCTCAGCAGCAGGTCGTAGTTCGTCTGACTCTCGTGCGTTTTGCTGGTCGCACGTTCACTGCAGAATGACATGGCGGCGATGCGCGCGCAGGTGAGTGAGCTCGAAGCGACGTACGAGACGCTGTACGCACAGCGCGTCGAGCGCCAGCAGCAGCTCGCGCACCGCCAGTCCGACACACTATCGCTCGAAACGCTGCTCGAGCACGATGACGACAATGACGACGACACTATGGCTCCGACGTCGCAGCTCCGACAGCAGTACGCTGCTGCACGAGCCGAGATGACAGCGCTGCGGCACCAGATCGACGCGACGAAGAAGAAACTGAGCGACTTTGACCTCTTCACGGCCTCGCTCGAGTGCTACTTGAGCGAGTTCCAGCCCCCGCCGCCGACGTCTTCGTCGTCAGTCTCGTCCGGCTCGTCGTCGCCGGCGTCGGTCAAGTCGCACGCGTCGAGTCCGCCGACGACGCCATCGGAGCGTTCAGCGCCGCCACTGCAGCCACTCGGTACGCTCCGGTCGCCGCTCGTAGCGCAGCTCACAGACGCAGTGTGCCAAGAGATCATTCGCGAGTGCTACCAGGAGATCATCAGTCGCACGTGGAGTGGTCGCGCCGTAAGCTCTGGCGCCGAGATGCTCGGCTGGAGCGACCAGCGCTTTGTGGACGGTCCGACGCTCCAATTCGCGCTCGCCAAGTCGTTCCCAGCGCTCGGACAGGAGTACTTGATGGAGAAGACGTGGGAGATCCTCACGACGGCGCGTCACATGCGCACGCTCCAGCGCTCGACGCTCGAAGTCACGGTGCTCCAGCGCGTGAGCGACGACATCATCTTGCTCGAGCGCCGCGCGCGCCACAAGCAGCTCCATCGCATCGCGTGTGTCCACTTGCTCGTGTTCCGCATCCGCACGGAGCGCGGCTACATCATCGCGTTCAAGGCGATGAACCCGCCAGGGAGTCCACAGGAGTCGAGTGCGAGCGCCACGGCGCTGTCGTCGCAGTGGAGCGACGGCGACGACGACGATGGCGACACGAAGGACGACAAGCGAGCCGAGACGCGCGATGGCAGTCGAGCAACCAGCAGCAGCGCGAGTCCACAGGCGAGCAAGACGCCGCGGAGCAAGCCCAAGCTCGCGTGGGTCGACACGATGCAGTGGTTCCGCTTCGATGCGCTCGACGATAGCGATGCGAGTGGTTCACGAGGCACGCGCGTGACGATCGCCGGCCGCACGGCGAACTGCGACGCGTCGTACGCGCAGTTCTTCCTCTTTGAGGTCGTGACGTTCGTCGTGCGATGGGAGAGCGCGGTCGCAGGTGCGCGACTGCTGCACGCGTGAGCAGTGCGTGTCTAGACAGACTGATAGATAGAGAGAAGACGGCGACGTAGACGAATGCGAGATGCCGTCATGTACATCTGTGGCAGTCGTGTCTATCAACTGGCGCGGCCACTTGCCTGGTTGTTCTAAGACAACTCACGACGACGCGTGACTAAGAAGCTGAGCGCACGAGCAGCGGACTACGCCAGCGCGACGAACCACTGGCTAGCGGCGCTTTGGCTGCTGCTTGGCCGCCGCTTTGACGCGCCGCGCGTGCTTGGGCGAGTTGATGTGCGCGTTGTACTTCTTCACGTCTTTGAACACGACGCCGCAGACTTTGCACGCGAGCGACGCGGGCGTCGATGCTGCGTCTGGTGCTTGCTGCTTGAGCTTCTTCTTGGCACCTCGAGCGTTCGCGCGACTGTCGCTGCTGCTGCTCGTGGCGTCACTGCTTGCAGGCGCCGCAGTGCGTGGATCTGCTGGCGACAGCGAGCTGTCTTTGGCAAAGATGAAGTAGTGCGCGCCAGTGGTCGACGGCGGCTCGCCGCGGAACGACGCTGGGTGTGTGCGCTGCGGCTCGTAGCCCGAGTAGATGCTCCCGTCGAACGGCTCCGTCCTGTAGCGTCCACCACACAATCAGTCCGTCAGTCAGTCTCTTGAGTAGCGAGCCTAACAGCGCCAGCGTCCGACGCGCGGACGTACCGCACGAGCTTGAAGCCACTCACGCGCGCTTGGTCTTGGATCTGCCAGCGGTTGTAGAAGAGCGTGTTGCGCAGCGCCACGAGCACGTGTCCGCGCGTCGCGTGCAGGAACGGCCGCGTAGCGAAGAAGAAGTCGCGCAAGAGCGCTTGGTTCTTCGCGACGTCGTCCTCGGTCGCGCCGCCGAGGTGCGGGAAGTTGAACACGATCGACTGGAACGGCTCTGCGTCGCGGAGCCACGCCTCGTTCTCGAGCGCCGTGCCGTCGACGTCAAAGTGCACTTGCGCCTAGCGCATGACGACATAGAGACGAGAGCGTCTGTCAGTCCAAGCCGGACGGAGCTCGTCCAAGCAGACCGAGTCGACAATACACAAGAGACGTACGCCAGCAGACTCGAGGGCGTCGGCGTTCAGCATGGCGTTCGTGTACTTCTCCTTCACCTCGCGCTTCGAGTCGTAGCACGTCGCGACGATGTTGCGACCGCCCTGTGTGCACACGTCGCATGCGTGTCAACGCAAGTGAGACCGTGCCGACTGGAGCATGAAGACGCAATGGATGAACGCACCAGAAAGACCGCGAGCGCGAGCGAGAACGACAGGTCGCCGTCGCCGATCACGAGGATGCGCTGGCGGTCGCTGAACGGACCGAGGTGCTTTGGGTTTGGATTCGACGTCGTCGCGAGCGCAAAGAGCGCGTTCGTCTGCGACTTGGCTGCGCGCACGTGCTCGCTTGCTCGCGCGCCATCCGCAGACGCTTTCTTCTGATAGAGACACACACGACGACTGTGAGCAACGATTGCGCACGTATACAAGCACATGGACGCACCTTGTTGCTGCGCTTGCGCTTGCCGCTGTTGCCGCCTTTGTCAATGCCCATGATGGCTCTCGGGGATGCGTGTCAAGTCTGTTGGACTGTTGCCACCAATAAACACGATTATTTGTATGGCGGGAGGCATGACCTATATTAGAGTATTACTATGAGAGTGCCTACAATGCACTACTGAGCATGCGCACGTGCTCGATCGACGGCGCGACGTTCGCTCGCACGTGGTCCTTGAGCGCGCGTGGTGGCACGACCTCTGCAATGTCCAGCAGCACGCGGTACGTGATGTACATCGGATCGCGCTTCGTGACGCCGTAGCGCGTAAACTCGCGCTGCTGCCAGGCGTCGACTGGCGTGTGCGGCGCAATGAGCGCGCCGCGCATCATCTCCATCGCTGCGTCGATCGGGAACCACTGCACGCGGTGGATCTCGGGCGACACGCGCATCTTCTCGTCGCCGCTCGTCATGCGCCAGAACGAGCCGTCTGCGAGGTGCGTCGCCTCGAACGCCGCGCGCTTCGCTGCGAGCGTCGCGTTCACGTGCGCAATCGCGGCGTCGCTCATCCACGACGCGTTCTCGTCCTCGAACGCTACGAAGTTGAACATGCGATGGCGCCGGCGCTGGATCGCTTTCGTGATCTTCTCACTCAGGAAGTGCGTCTTGGCGTCGCGCGCAGACGCGGGGAGTCCCAAGAACTCTTCCTCGAGCTCGCGCAACGCAGTGGCTAGGAGCGACGCGTCGCAGTCGTCGACGACACCGCCAGGGAACTTCCACTCACCTGGGTACCGCATCACGCGCGTGACCGACTCGCTCGAGCGCAGCCAGTTCTTGACCTCGCTCTGGCCAAGGAGCACTTCCCACGTCTCGCTCTGGTCGCCGCTGCTGCGCGGCCGCAGCCGCAGACACACGAGCGTCGCAGCGTTCATGACGGTGATGCCGCCGCCATCGTCGCTGCTGATGCCTACCATTGCGCGTCGCAACGACGTCAAGCGCTGTCTCCAGAGCCGACCGACTGTCGTAATGATGAACGACGACGACGACGAGTACGAGCGCTGCTCGGTCACTAGCTTGACGAGCCTGACGAGCTTTGATGTGCTTGTGTGTGAAATCGCTCTTGCATTTTTCCCAACAAGCAACATCTAGAAGTATACAAATGCCAAGTACACTCTAGTTCAACCTCGAGCACACATCAGTCAACGCAAGCAGAGCGACGAAGTCGACTGCGCAACGCTTTCAATGAGCTCAAGCACTTTTGCCTTCTCAACACGTTGCTCAGCTGCAAGACATCGGATCTCAAGTTCTAACTGCGATCCCGTACGCACTCCATCACTTGGTGGGGACGCCACTACCTGCGACCTCTGGTCGACTCGCGCGAAAGAGCTCGATGTTGTGCGCAGTCGAGCCTTCTAGCGCGAGCTCCGACAAGATCTTGCCGATCACAGGCGTCATCTTCGCGCCGTGACCGCTGAAGCCAGCGCCGACGACCACGCGCTTCGAGGACGCAGCGCCAGACGCCGTCGAGAGCGGCAAGAAGTCGATCACGAAGTTCTCGTCCGGCGTCATCGAGTACATGCAGTGGTCGACTTGCACGGGCGAGCTGGCGTCGACGTGCGAAAAGTTCTTCGCGACGAACCCGCGAAGCTTGTCTGCGAACGGCGTTAGCTGCTTCACGCCCACGCGCGTGTCTGGGTCCACTTTCGGTCCGTCGTGGCAGCAGATCTTCACGCCACTCGAGCCCTGCGTCATTGGGAGTCCGTACATGTGGTCGCCCTCGTAGTTGATGAACACGGGGAACTTGCTCGGACGGTACAGCTCCGCATCGAGGCACTTCCAGTACGTCCCGTACGTCGCGATCGGCTGGATCTCGAGATGCGCCGGCGCGTGCTGGAGCACCGAGGTCGTCCACGCGCCAGACGTGACGATGCACTGGCGCGTTGCGATCGTCGTGCCGTCGTGGAGCTGGACGAGCACGGTGTCGTTGTCACTGCTGGTGGGATCACTGCTGATAGCACTGGCGCTGACACTACCGCTGGCAACAGCACCGTCACTTGTACTGACACTGGCACTGGCACTCACAGCTCCATCGGACGCAAACACACCCGTGACCTTGCTGTGCTCGCGCACTTCGGCGCCGTGCTGCTGCGCAAGCGTCTGCAACGTCGCCATCGCGAGGCTCGGGTTCAGCACGCCTGCGTGCTTGTTGAACACCGCGTGGCTCGTCGCGTCGATGGAGAAGCCCGGGAAGCGCGCGTTCGCCTCGGCGCCCGTGAGCGTCTCGAACGGAATCGCGTGGTGCGCGAGCGTAGCTTCGAGCGCCGCCAAGTCCGCGTTGCGCTCAGCCGCAAAGTCGAGCTCGCCGGTCATCTCGATCAGCGTCGTGCCGCTCGCCGCCTCGATCTCGTGCCAGAGCGCGAGCGACTCGATGCACAGCCCCGCGTACACCGCGTTCGGGTACGCGACGCGGAAGATGCGGCTGTCGCCGTGGCTCGAGCCGCGCGCGTGCAGGAGCTCGAACTGCTCGAGCAGGAGCACGCGCTTGCCGGCGCGCGAGGCGTAGAACGCCGCGGCGCTCCCCATGAGCCCGGCGCCGACGATCACGACGTCGTACACCGTTGGCGGCGTGCTTGCTGCTGTCGTTGTCGCCATGTCCGTTTTGATGACAGCGTGGTGGTGAGGTCGTGCAAGTGTGTATGTGTGTGTGAGCTCCTTGCTACTTAATGCTTGATGCTTGATGCTTGATGCAAAATGTGAAGTGACGATCCGGAACGACGCCAAGCAGCTCTTGTGGAGGAGCTCTTCGCATCCTGGAGCTCTTCGCATCAGCAAATCATCAAGTGGGCCACGGTGGCCCACTTCGTGTCCTGACGGTGATGGTCAGTTTCAAAGCCGTGTCGAGCAGTCCACAGAGCGATGTTCTGTCAATTGAAACCATTCAAACACAAACACAAGCTCGCTCGACAATTGTACCTCCGATCTCGCTTGTCTCAAACCAGCGGGCATTTTTCACTCACACTGCTTGCAACACCCCAAACACTAGAAAATACACCATCAGAAAAACACACTGATCAACTAAAATAGCCGTCACAAGACAGCACATAACAAAGGACATTTGAGCACAATACAATACTTTTCAACCGTCACATTTGTAGCAGATGTACTGGAAAATACGCAAAACGTGCAACTAGCGTAAAAAGACGTCTCCTATTGTAATCCAAAGGTGTAAAAACACGGTTTGCACGCACCCAGCTCCAATCATTTGCACTCTCGCACACTCTCGCTACACAGACAATCGCCTCGGATGCGATCCGTGCAACCAACGAACCAAGAGAGGGTCTCCGCTCTCACCGATGCAGCCGCAAGCGGGACGACAGGTGGCGCGGCACAGCGCGCAAGCGTGCACCGCTCGACGCTCTGGCGCTGGAAGAAACGAGCTCAAGCTATTCACGACGCCATGGCGGCCAGCAGACAGAAGCAAATCAGCACTGAGCCAAGAGGAAGGAAGAGCGAGCACGTTGAATTCGAGCAAAAGTACGTGCACGAAACCGCTTTGTTTGATGTGATATGCCTGGTGTCTGACTCGTTTGCAGACTCTATCAATGGATACTAGATATGCGCCGTCACAAGGCAAAGTGCGTCACTATCCACTGTCTTGTGTTGCTCATTGGAAGGATCGATCCTGAGTACGCTCGCGCCAAGAGCGAAGGCGCGAAAGTGCAGTTCATCCGGCGCATACTCAAGAAGCACCGGCTTGCGGTTCGGCGCGTGACGCACCGAGGAAAGAAGCTCCGTGACCGCATGGAGGTCGTAGGGTGCGAGTTCGCTGCACGCGTGCAGTACGCAATCGAAGAAACGGGCGTGTTGGCGCAGTGCGGCTACAACGACAAGTCAGCACACGTGTACAACATGGACCAAACAGCAGTGTACATTGACATGCAACCTGCGCGCACGATTGACTTCGTCGGCGCCAAAGACGTCGACGTCGTCGCCGAGACAGGGCCGAACGCGTTTCGCGCGACGGTGTTCTTGTGTGCGTCCGCGCAAGGCCGCAAACTCGGGCCTTTGATCGTCTTCGCTGGAAAGTCGCACGGACGCGTGCATCAAGAAGTCGCGGGATACCCGAGCGACATCGTCGCCACAGTGCAGCAGAACGCCTTCACGGACGAGCGTGTGATGATGGAATGGATTGACGAGGTGAGTTACCTCACTTTTTTCACACTCCCTCATTTTTTCACTATGAATCATGTCTGTTTGGTGCGAATGTTACGTGTGCTCGTTGTGTGTGCGCAGGTGTGGCGTCCAGGTCTCAACGAGTGCCGGTACCTGCTCCTGGACAGCCTGAAGGTGCACAAGATGGACCTGGTCGCTGAGCGTCTCGTTGAGAGCAACACGCAGATTGAGTTCGTCCCTCCTGGGCTCACTGGCGTCGCGCAACCCATGGACGTGGCGGTTATGAAGCCGTTCAAGGACACGCTCCGCTCACTCTATCTACAACACCAAATCGACAACCCGTATCCCAGGAACGCGACCGAGCGGCGCCGCCTCATAGCAACTCTTGTGACGCAAGCGTGGGCGAGTGTCCCGCCACAGTCTATTGCAAACGGATTCGTGAAGTGCGGGATCGTTCCTGTCGGTCCTAGAGACGAGAGTGGCCATTTTAGTGTTGCTGTGCCTGACGTAGATGTGACAGCGCTAGTCGATACGTGTGCACCTCGCGAGTAGGCATTGCAATGTACTCGCTTGTGATTGTGTCGAGTTTCGTTTGATGCGACTTGTGCGTGCTGGTGACTGCTCATCGTTAAGAGGAAAGTTCGTCGGGAAGGGATGTCACATTTGCAAGTTTTGGTCGTCGTTTTCTTTTTACAGCGATGTTGCATGATTTGATATGGTTGCATGTATTGCGTACTTTCCAGTAATGCACAGAGAGATTATACATCAGACCCCACGAGTACATCACATCAGACCAATACATCACTACTCATCAAGAGCTTACCCCCCCCCGTCTTGACAACGCCTACTCCTGTATCGATGCTGTGTCGCTGTTGCAGATGTTTATGAGAACATTGTGAAAGACTTCGACGCAACAACACCTTTGCCATTATGTTCTGCAAGAAAATGGTTAATAATGGATTCCTTTAGATGGGCGTGTAGACATCCACAGGCAAGTACACACAATTTGTAGTATTTCTTAATGAGCTTTGTGATCGTAACACTGGTTTTTGGGCTTGTTGCCAAGGATTGCTTCGACCGCTCTATCATTGATTTAGGCTTGGCCTCCAAGATCTCCACTTTTCAGCTTTCTAGCCTTTGAGACGGACGGCACTTATCAGAAGTTGTCTTTGTACAATGGGGCGTGCATATTCGCATTGCGAGTAGTGGCGATAGTCGCAATGTGTGTGTGGCGATTGTTTTCGTCAAAGGAAGACAAGTGACTACCGTATTCATCGTGGATCTAGACTCCCCGTTTTTGGTTGTTGAGTTGGACCCCTCGGCCATTTTTACCCAATGAATCATCTCTAAATCGATTTTTAGCTAATCACGTTCGTTTGTTAGGTTGCATGTTACAACATTTTGGGGTACAACTCTACGAGGAATACGGTAGTTAGCCAAGTTCTTCTGTCAGAATGTTGCGACTGGCGTTAATTTCAAAGACACCCATTCTTTTGTGGCAGGGGAACATCATGTTCAATCAAAAGACTACAGTCCCGTCTAAAACGTTTCAGCAGTGGCTGTATCAGCTCCATCTTTTCCATTGCACGGGAAAACCTGTCCGTACTGTTAGATCTACGCTGTTTGCTGCAACATCATATATTCTCTTGAAGATCATTTGCCCGAGCAATCGTTCCTCCTATAAAACTTGCTGCGAATACTCATGTTTTGACAGCTCAATCAAGCTCATTCGCTTGCTTGCTCTGCTGGATGTTCACTGACACTGACACACGTATTGACGCACTACCGCTTCCGCTTTACTGCTCCCACTTTGCGCTCGTCGCTCACTCCCACACATCATCGAAGTGGCGCACGGGCATCTTGGACTTTTTCTCACCGGCAAACGCGCACACCTCGTTGTTCTCGACATGACCTTTTTGGTCCAATTCGCTGAGGTGACTAGCGACTCGACCTTGCCCATGATGACAAGCTTCGAGTGCATGAAGTCTTTGCCGTCCTTCACCTTGATTTCAATGTTGTGTCCGCGCTGCGTGCCGATCGTCTTGTTCGGAGTCACGTGGATGTCGACGGTAACGAGCACACGGGCATGACGACTCTTTGCTCGACCAAAGTCATCATGCATATGTACAGCGTGAACCGCGCAGACGCGATGAATGCACCCTTTTCATGCACTTACCCTTGTAATTAAATGTGACGATGTCTCGGGATTTTGGTCGCAACGCGGTCCATCGAGTGTGCACAGCGGCACGAATCGTGGACTCAGTGACTGCGAGCTTGCTCCTCACGCAAGTAACGATTCGCACTACCGGCCCGGGTCAGCACCACCGTGGTTGCGTCCGCCCATGCGTGCACCTTGCTTCGCGCCTCTGGCGACAAAGCGGACGGACGCCCGCGGCCACTCAAGGTTGCTGGAGATTTTGATGGTAGAGCGCGAGGCGAAGCGGGCACAGACGTTGGAGTAGCGGGCACAGTTGCTGGAGTGCGAAGCGTTGGTGGCATCGATGCTGCACCTGACATTGCAAACATCTGTCCGATCTGTGTGGGTCTTGAGATCAATAGAGGAAGGGAACCCTGGTGTTGCTGCAGCTGGAGCTGTTGCTTGACGCACTGACAGACAGAGCGACAGCGAACATGCTCATGACGCAAGTCACAATTCTTGCGACTGGCTTTGCGTCACACTGCCAAAACTTGAAACTTGTATGGCAGGCCCTCTTTTTGTTGCTCGTTTAGTATACTGTTCGTACTATCCGCAGCGTGGGAGTTGCATATGTAAGAAGCGTAGACTAAATCGCAAAACTAGAGACGATGCGCTCAAAACCGCGCTGTCACAAAACAATGATTAACCATTTTCTTGCAGAACATAATGGCAAAGGTGTTGTTGCGTCGAAGTCTTTCACAATGTTCTCATAAACATCTGCAACAGCGACACAGCATCGATACAGGAGTAGGCGTTGTCAAGACGGGGGGGGTAAGCTCTTGATGAGTAGTGATGTATTGGTCTGATGTGATGTACTCGTGGGGTCTGATGTATAATCTCTCTGTGCATTACTGGAAAGTACGCAATACATGCAACCATATCAAATCATGCAACATCGCTGTAAAAAGAAAACGACGACCAAAACTTGCAAATGTGACATCCCTTCCCGACGAACTTTCCTCTTAACGATGAGCAGTCACCAGCACGCACAAGTCGCATCAAACGAAACTCGACACAATCACAAGCGAGTACATTGCAATGCCTACTCGCGAGGTGCACACGTATCGACTAGCGCTGTCACATCTACGTCAGGCACAGCAACACTAAAATGGCCACTCTCGTCTCTAGGACCGACAGGAACGATCCCGCACTTCACGAATCCGTTTGCAATAGACTGTGGCGGGACACTCGCCCACGCTTGCGTCACAAGAGTTGCTATGAGGCGGCGCCGCTCGGTCGCGTTCCTGGGATACGGGTTGTCGATTTGGTGTTGTAGATAGAGTGAGCGGAGCGTGTCCTTGAACGGCTTCATAACCGCCACGTCCATGGGTTGCGCGACGCCAGTGAGCCCAGGAGGGACGAACTCAATCTGCGTGTTGCTCTCAACGAGACGCTCAGCGACCAGGTCCATCTTGTGCACCTTCAGGCTGTCCAGGAGCAGGTACCGGCACTCGTTGAGACCTGGACGCCACACCTGCGCACACACAACGAGCACACGTAACATTCGCACCAAACAGACATGATTCATAGTGAAAAAATGAGGGAGTGTGAAAAAAGTGAGGTAACTCACCTCGTCAATCCATTCCATCATCACACGCTCGTCCGTGAAGGCGTTCTGCTGCACTGTGGCGACGATGTCGCTCGGGTATCCCGCGACTTCTTGATGCACGCGTCCGTGCGACTTTCCAGCGAAGACGATCAAAGGCCCGAGTTTGCGGCCTTGCGCGGACGCACACAAGAACACCGTCGCGCGAAACGCGTTCGGCCCTGTCTCGGCGACGACGTCGACGTCTTTGGCGCCGACGAAGTCAATCGTGCGCGCAGGTTGCATGTCAATGTACACTGCTGTTTGGTCCATGTTGTACACGTGTGCTGACTTGTCGTTGTAGCCGCACTGCGCCAACACGCCCGTTTCTTCGATTGCGTACTGCACGCGTGCAGCGAACTCGCACCCTACGACCTCCATGCGGTCACGGAGCTTCTTTCCTCGGTGCGTCACGCGCCGAACCGCAAGCCGGTGCTTCTTGAGTATGCGCCGGATGAACTGCACTTTCGCGCCTTCGCTCTTGGCGCGAGCGTACTCAGGATCGATCCTTCCAATGAGCAACACAAGACAGTGGATAGTGACGCACTTTGCCTTGTGACGGCGCATATCTAGTATCCATTGATAGAGTCTGCAAACGAGTCAGACACCAGGCATATCACATCAAACAAAGCGGTTTCGTGCACGTACTTTTGCTCGAATTCAACGTGCTCGCTCTTCCTTCCTCTTGGCTCAGTGCTGATTTGCTTCTGTCTGCTGGCCGCCATGGCGTCGTGAATAGCTTGAGCTCGTTTCTTCCAGCGCCAGAGCGTCGAGCGGTGCACGCTTGCGCGCTGTGCCGCGCCACCTGTCGTCCCGCTTGCGGCTGCATCGGTGAGAGCGGAGACCCTCTCTTGGTTCGTTGGTTGCACGGATCGCATCCGAGGCGATTGTCTGTGTAGCGAGAGTGTGCGAGAGTGCAAATGATTGGAGCTGGGTGCGTGCAAACCGTGTTTTTACACCTTTGGATTACAATAGGAGACGTCTTTTTACGCTAGTTGCACGTTTTGCGTATTTTCCAGTACATCTGCTACAAATGTGACGGTTGAAAAGTATTGTATTGTGCTCAAATGTCCTTTGTTATGTGCTGTCTTGTGACGGCTATTTTAGTTGATCAGTGTGTTTTTCTGATGGTGTATTTTCTAGTGTTTGGGGTGTTGCAAGCAGTGTGAGTGAAAAATGCCCGCTGGTTTGAGACAAGCGAGATCGGAGGTACAATTGTCGAGCGAGCTTGTGTTTGTGTTTGAATGGTTTCAATTGACAGAACATCGCTCTGTGGACTGCTCGACACGGCTTTGAAACTGACCATCACCGTCAGGACACGAAGTGGACCACCGTGGCCCACTTGATGATTTGCTGATGCGAAGAGCTCCAGGATGCGAAGAGCTCCTCCACAAGAGCTGCTTGGCGTCGTTCCGGATCGTCACTTCACATTTTGCATCAAGCATCAAGCATCAAGCATTAAGTAGCAAGGAGCTCACACACACATACACACTTGCACGACCTCACCACCACGCTGTCATCAAAACGGACATGGCGACAACGACAGCAGCAAGCACGCCGCCAACGGTGTACGACGTCGTGATCGTCGGCGCCGGGCTCATGGGGAGCGCCGCGGCGTTCTACGCCTCGCGCGCCGGCAAGCGCGTGCTCCTGCTCGAGCAGTTCGAGCTCCTGCACGCGCGCGGCTCGAGCCACGGCGACAGCCGCATCTTCCGCGTCGCGTACCCGAACGCGGTGTACGCGGGGCTGTGCATCGAGTCGCTCGCGCTCTGGCACGAGATCGAGGCGGCGAGCGGCACGACGCTGATCGAGATGACCGGCGAGCTCGACTTTGCGGCTGAGCGCAACGCGGACTTGGCGGCGCTCGAAGCTACGCTCGCGCACCACGCGATTCCGTTCGAGACGCTCACGGGCGCCGAGGCGAACGCGCGCTTCCCGGGCTTCTCCATCGACGCGACGAGCCACGCGGTGTTCAACAAGCACGCAGGCGTGCTGAACCCGAGCCTCGCGATGGCGACGTTGCAGACGCTTGCGCAGCAGCACGGCGCCGAAGTGCGCGAGCACAGCAAGGTCACGGGTGTGTTTGCGTCCGATGGAGCTGTGAGTGACAGTGCCAGTGTCAGTACAAGTGACGGTGCTGTTGCCAGCGGTAGTGTCAGCGCCAGTGCTATCAGCAGTGATCCCACCAGCAGTGACAACGACACCGTGCTCGTCCAGCTCCACGACGGCACGACGATCGCAACGCGCCAGTGCATCGTCACGTCTGGCGCGTGGACGACCTCGGTGCTCCAGCACGCGCCGGCGCATCTCGAGATCCAGCCGATCGCGACGTACGGGACGTACTGGAAGTGCCTCGACGCGGAGCTGTACCGTCCGAGCAAGTTCCCCGTGTTCATCAACTACGAGGCTGAGTGGGTGTACGGATTGGCTATGATGGACGGATCCAAGGGCGTGAAGATCTGCCGTCATGATGGTCCATCAGTCGACCCGAACGCTCGTGCAGGTGTGGAGCAGCCAGCTAACCACGCGGAGACACTGCGTGCGTACGTGGCAAAGAACTTTTCGCACGTCGACGCCAGCTCGCCCGTGCAAGTCGACCACTGCATGTACTCGATGACGCCGGACGAGAACTTCGTGATCGACTTCTTGCCGCTCTCGACGGCGTCTGGCGCTGCGTCCTCGAAGCGCGTGGTCGTCGGCGCTGGCTTCAGCGGTCACGGCGCGAAGATGACGCCTGTGATCGGCAAGATCTTGTCGGAGCTCGCGCTAGAAGGCTCGACTGCGCACAACATCGAGCTCTTTCGCGCGAGTCGACCAGAGGTCGCAGGTAGTGGCGTCCCCACCAAGTAGTGAGTCACTGAGCCAGTCCTTTAGGATACGTAACATTGTTATGTTTGTAACGCCATTACCTCTTATACACGAGGTCCATCGGTGCTTACGCTGTCAAGAGCAGCTCGTGCTCGTCAAAGAGCACTTCGAGCTGCTCGCGCGCTTGGCTCATGATGAAGACTTTGCCGATCAAGCGCGTGCCGCGCGGCACAGCGCCTCGATACAGGCGCGACCAGCCGCCTTGCGCAAAGATGCGCTTCGCGACAGCAACGAAGCCGCTGGCGTGTGCGCCAGCGCTGATCGCTTCGCCTTGCATCACGGTCTTCACGGTGTCAATCGGCTGCGTCGCGTACACAGTCACGAGTCCTGCAGCGATGCTCCCGAGCGCAGCAGCAGACGCTCTCTGCGGCGCAGTCGCTGTCTCGACGTCGCCAAACGTCTGAGGACTGAGCACGTGCATCTTGGCTGTGAGCACTGGTCCGAGCGCCAAGTAGCTCGCGCACCAGACGCCGTTGCGCACAGCAGTGGCCTCGACGCCGCGGAACAAGCGCGAGACGCCGTGATTCGACACGACGTCGCGCACCGTCGCGCCGAACGCTTTGCCGTTGTTCTGCTGCAGCGTCATGACGAGCTCGCACGGCGAGTCGAGCAGCGCCGACGCGACGCCAGCGAGTGCGCCACAGGCGATCTTCACGCGGTCCGACGGCGCGGCGCCAGCGTTAGTGTTTGCACCAGCGAGCGCGAGGAGCTTGCCGTTCACGACGAACTGCATCGCACAGACTGGCGGAATCGACGAGAGCGAGACACCGACGCCGCGGTACAACACCGGCACGGACCACGGAATCGGCTTGGCTTGCTGTACGAGGCGATGCACACATAGACAGAGAGAGTGAGTGAGAGTGAGTCGTCCGAGGAAGAGACTAAGCACTCGTGTCAGTACGGTGTCATGGTCATCACCACCACTGCTGCATGTGTCGATCGTACCTGCACGGCGTTCTTCATTGTGATCATCGGGTACTGCAGCATGACTTCGATCATGCCTGCGAGCGAGCCGATCGTGCCGTTCTGCACTGCGCTCAGGCGCTGTGCGCGCTCGCCTACCATTGCGATAGCTGGAAGTTGCGGCTGCTACTGGCGGACGCTTGTGTGCACGTGAAGGCAGCGACCGCGCAAGAGTCAAAGTGGTGAAGAGCGTGCGTCGCGAACGGGTCCACTTGCGTGTCACGCCGCTTGTGCGTCGCTGCTTGCTGCTGCTTGCCGCACGTGAGCACGTGAGGCGCGCGTCTCGACACTGGGACAGACACGCAGACGTCGGGACGTGCATCACATCACTTGCCTCGACGCTGCTGCTGCTATTGCTGCTGCTTGAGCCATTCTGCTGCTCCTGGAACCATGAAGCCTCGTTCTTGCCACGTCGTTCAAGAGAGCGGCGCTGATTGACTCGCGACGCACTCTCTTGGTTTTTGTATGAGAAAGTCGCATTGCGCAAATCCAAGCGTGTTTCAATCAACACTCGAATTAGGCACTTTTGCTGTAATTAGGGACTTTCGATTACTGAAAGATCCTAAACGAACATGGCGTCCCTATTTCTCATGCAAGTCAACACAACACAAGCAGACACATCACGTGAAGAAGTGATAGCGCACTGTCAACCTTCGCACTGCATCGAGCAAGTGTCTGCCTTCTCAACACGTTGCTCAGCTGCAAGACATCGGATCTCAAGTTCTAACTGCGATCCCGTACGCACTCCATCACTTGGTGGGGACGCCACTACCTGCGACCTCTGGTCGACTCGCGCGAAAGAGCTCGATGTTGTGCGCAGTCGAGCCTTCTAGCGCGAGCTCCGACAAGATCTTGCCGATCACAGGCGTCATCTTCGCGCCGTGACCGCTGAAGCCAGCGCCGACGACCACGCGCTTCGAGGACGCAGCGCCAGACGCCGTCGAGAGCGGCAAGAAGTCGATCACGAAGTTCTCGTCCGGCGTCATCGAGTACATGCAGTGGTCGACTTGCACGGGCGAGCTGGCGTCGACGTGCGAAAAGTTCTTTGCCACGTACGCACGCAGTGTCTCCGCGTGGTTAGCTGGCTGCTCCACACCTGCACGAGCGTTCGGGTCGACTGATGGACCATCATGACGGCAGATCTTCACGCCCTTGGATCCGTCCATCATAGCCAATCCGTACACCCACTCAGCCTCGTAGTTGATGAACACGGGGAACTTGCTCGGACGGTACAGCTCCGCGTCGAGGCACTTCCAGTACGTCCCGTACGTCGCGATCGGCTGGATCTCGAGATGCGCCGGCGCGTGCTGGAGCACCGAGGTCGTCCACGCGCCAGACGTGACGATGCACTGGCGCGTTGCGATCGTCGTGCCGTCGTGGAGCTGGACGAGCACGGTGTCGTTGTCACTGCTGGTGGGATCACTGCTGATAGCACTGGCGCTGACACTACCGCTGGCAACAGCACCGTCACTTGTACTGACACTGGCACTGTCACTCACAGCTCCATCGGACGCAAACACACCCGTGACCTTGCTGTGCTCGCGCACTTCGGCGCCGTGCTGCTGCGCAAGCGTCTGCAACGTCGCCATCGCGAGGCTCGGGTTCAGCACGCCTGCGTGCTTGTTGAACACCGCGTGGCTCGTCGCGTCGATGGAGAAGCCCGGGAAGCGCGCGTTCGCCTCGGCGCCCGTGAGCGTCTCGAACGGAATCGCGTGGTGCGCGAGCGTAGCTTCGAGCGCCGCCAAGTCCGCGTTGCGCTCAGCCGCAAAGTCGAGCTCGCCGGTCATCTCGATCAGCGTCGTGCCGCTCGCCGCCTCGATCTCGTGCCAGAGCGCGAGCGACTCGATGCACAGCCCCGCGTACACCGCGTTCGGGTACGCGACGCGGAAGATGCGGCTGTCGCCGTGGCTCGAGCCGCGCGCGTGCAGGAGCTCGAACTGCTCGAGCAGGAGCACGCGCTTGCCGGCGCGCGAGGCGTAGAACGCCGCGGCGCTCCCCATGAGCCCGGCGCCGACGATCACGACGTCGTACACCGTTGGCGGCGTGCCTGCTGCTGTCGTTGGCGACATGCTTGCGTTGTTGGAGTTTTGTTGTTTTGCTTGTCAATCAAGATGGAGAATGTCTGTTGATTTTGTAAGCATCTTGAGGTTTTAGATCAATATATTCAGCACTTATGCTCGAGTTGAAGTTGTCTCGGTATCTTGAATGTTGTTTGCTGGGAGAGCCCATGTGAAAATATTATCAGTTGGTGAGCTAACTGTTGCTGGTGTTTGTGAGAGCACACGCACTTGCACGCACTTACGCAGACAGAGCTCTATCTCGACGAGACTCAGTCGATCGCAACGACTCAAAGCTTGTGTACACTGACCAGTACTAGTGCTGACTTCACAAACTCCCATAACTCCATTTAAATGGTTGTGTGGCGATCTTTTGATGCCACACCATTTCGAGCCGATTTTCAGAGCTTGAATCGCCATTCCGAGAAGAGCTCAACGGGAGCCGCATGTTCGCTGCTGTCCTTGGTCGAAGTGGCCGCGCTGCGAGTGCGGGTGCGAGTCGCAGTATCACGCGCGCAATGGCAGCTCCAGTGTCTTTGCGCGCACTCTCGACGTCACCGCTGCTCTCGACCGAGCAAGTGCAAACTCTTTTGAACGAGAGCGACCGCGTGCGGCTGCTCGATGCGTCGTGGTACCTCGACAAGAGCCGCAACGGCAAGCAGGAGTTTGCGGTCGAGCGCATCGCTGGCGCCGCGTTCTTTGATATTGACGACGTCGCAGACAAGTCGTCCGGCTTGCCGCACATGCTCCCGACGCCCGAGGCGTTTGAGCGTGCAATGGTCTCGCTCGGCGTCTCGAACGACGACACTGTGGTCGTCTACGTCGGCAAGAACTGCTTCAGGTGCGTGTGTATGGAGTTTGTGAGACATCCGATCGCTAGATGGTTGGCGTCTCTCTCTACCGAACACTCGCTAACAGTGCTGTTGCTGTGCAGTGCGGCGCGCTGCTGGTGGACGCTCAAGTACTTTGGCCACGACAGCGTCCACGTCATGAACGGTACGGACGTCGTCATCGAACGTGCCTGCCAGCTTCATGCAGCAACTATGACGCCTCGCTGGTGCTGCTGACTCATGGAACTACGGGTGTGTTCGTGTGTATCTGTAGGCGGGCTCCACAAGTGGAAGAGCGAAGGTCGTCCGACCGTCACGAGTGCGCCTGAGACTCCAGTGCCGAGCGCTTGCTACACTGCGCACCCAAAGCCCGACCTCGTCGTGTCGTGGGAGCAAGTGCTCGCGAAGCTCGAGAGCGAGACACAGATCGTCGATGCGCGCGGTCCAGGACGCTTTGCGGCGAAAGACCCAGTGCGTCCTCCCACAGCCGCGTCTAGTGTCTCGCTGTTCGTTGGCCCGATGCTCACTTTCGATCGCACGACTCTCGCTACTGGCGATGATGTAGGAACCGCGTCCTGGCATGCGTGGCGGCCACATGCCTGACGCAGTGAACGTCCCGTTCGCAAAGCTCGTGGCGTCCGACGACTTTTCGGTGCGTCCTTCTGTCGTGAACGAGCGAGCGAGCGAGTGTGTGACGCCTCACAACTACTCTCTCTCCCATCGCTAGCTCTTCCGTGACGAGAGCGAGATCAAGAGCGCATTTGCTGCTGCAGACGTCAAGACGGACGCCACGAGTCCGATCATCACGAGGTCCGCTCTCTCTCTTGCGTGTAGGGCGTCCTGCGTCTCTGGTGTTTGCTCACTACCTCTCTTGCTCTCTATAGCTGTGGCTCTGGCGTGACTGCGTGCGTGCTCACGCTCGGTCTCCACTTGCTCGGGAAGCCATTGGACAAGTACGAACGGCGACTCCATCACCTCTACTGATGCTGATGTCGTGCACTTGACTGACCATGAGTGGACGTGTGTGTGAGCACAGAACACCAGTGTACGACGGCTCCTGGTCCGAGTGGGGCATGCGCGACGACCTCCCGATCGAGAAGTGAGCGTCCAGCAGTCGCTTCTCATTGCGAGCGAGTCGTTCGTTCAAGTGCCGTGACAACGAGGAGGAAGAGGACAGCGAGTGAAGGTCAAAAACGACGTACACTCCATCAACAAATCAATACAAACTCGCTCACTGACGTCCCAGGACGCTCTCGCGACCTCGACGGCCTCTCCGACTCGCAGCTCACGTCCCTCGTCAAGAAGACGCACATGCGTCTACACTGGCGTGTTCACTGCGCCGTTGTAGATCGTCGGCGAGCTCCCGTCGCCCAGTGGCTCTGCGATCTGGCGCTTCTTGTACACAACTGCGCCGACGAGTGCAAGCACTGCGACGACGCCAGCGACACCAGCAGCGATCAGTCCTGGGCTCGTCGCAGATGTCGATGGCTCGGTCGCGTCAGACGGCGACGACGCTGCAAGTGCCACCTTCACTGGTGCAGCAGTCGTTGGCGCCGGCGTCTGCTGCACTGGCGCAGCGGTCGTTGGCACTGGCGACTGCTGCACTGGCGCAGCGGTCGTTGGCACTGGCGACTGCTGCACGGGTGTACCGGTGCTCGGCGCCGGTGTCGGCTTCTCCCATCCTGGAATGACTGGGCAAGGCGTCGTGGACGCTGGTGTCGCTGGCGCCGAGGACGATGGCGCTGCTGGTGCTGGTGCCTGGACTGGCGCGACTGTGAACACGCAGCCCCACGCACCGGTCTTGATCTTGACGCACTGCGCATCGACTGGCGCGACGCACTTGCCGGCGTCCACATAGCTCGTGAGCGTTGTGAGGCAGTCTTTCTTCGCGACGTCGCCCTTCTTCGGGCACTTGATGCCGGCTGGTACAGCACCGGTGCCGCTGCACACGGGTCCGTCAATGCAGTACGTCGCGTCGCGCTCGACCGAGACTTCAGTGCACTTTTCCCATCCTGGAGTCACAGGACGCACTGTTGTCGCTGCAGGCGTCGAAGCAGGCGTCGGCTTCTCCCAGCCCGGGATCACAGGGCACGGTGTCGTTGGTACTGGTGTCGTCGGTGTCGTTGTGGTCGATGCATTCTGCGCGGCAGTCGTAGCAGCGAGCGCTGCTGCGACGCTCAAGACGAGCTTCATCGTGCCGTGTGCTGTGTGTGTCGAGCGTCTCGCAGATTCGAAAGTGTGCGCTGTGCAGCGTCATGATCGCGGCAGCATGCGCTCGTCCATGCTCGCGCCGCGCAATCCGTCGGAGCTCAAGGTGCATGTTGCCTTTCAAGCGCAGCTGAGAGTCAAAAATCGGCGATGTGACATTGATCAGCTGAGAATACAATTATCAAGTCAAGTGTGCCACATCAGCATCGCCACGACTCGAGCACTGATCCCAGATCTGGTCGATCTCTCACACACACGCACACACGCATTCGTGTTGACAGCGTCATTCGAGTCGAGTCGCCAGGCAGTTCACACCTACGTCTGTCCGTCGCGAGCGTGCGTGGATGGCTGTCGACGCTGTGGTCACAGGTGCGTCCAGGACGTGCGTTCAGCTCCGAGGTGGCGCAAAATTCG
The DNA here is from genome assembly GCA_003730235.1 of Pythium guiyangense. Lineage (NCBI taxonomy): Eukaryota > Oomycota > Peronosporomycetes > Pythiales > Pythiaceae > Pythium > Pythium guiyangense. The sequence continues at coordinate 151,911 of QXDM01000042.1, read as the reverse complement.
TGGCAGCCATTGTGCTCCTCAATCGACCGCAACAGCTCACGACCGGCGATGCAATGGACATGAGCGCTACATGCGTTGAGCTTGCGACCGACAGGACCAAGCAAAGACGCTATGCGCTGGCAAGTGCGCATTCGATATCCTCGAGTTGTGTGGAGCCATCTGAGAACACGCGCAGCGCGAACCAGATCGCGAGATCGCGCGGATCGCAACTCAGACTGCAGCGCTTGCTTGCTGCGTCTACAGCACCCAAACACGTGTGCATCAAGAGATCTCGAAGCGAAGGCGAGCAGCAACAGTGGTGGTGGTGTCACGCGAGCACTGCGATCGCGACAGCAGCAACTCGCTGTCACTGTGATTGTGAAGTAGTGATCTTGGACCTAGACACTAATTGCGCGAGACGTCAGCGCGTCGAGTAGCGTTGCGCTGCAACTTGCAGAGCGCCTGCGCACTAACGACAAGCGATCATCTACGAGCTGGACGGCATGTCGGAGCTCCGGTGTGGTGCACCAAGTCATAAACGTAGCAGTAGATGCGGGCTTTGTTGTCGTTCGTGTGCAAAGCGACCGACTCCAGTGACAGCGCCAGAGGCAAGAGCACGATCTTCACCAAGCTCGACTCGATCGCAGCTTCACACAAACTCAAGCAAAACGACGAGTGCACGTGCACCTAAAAGACTCTAGTTGCTCTAGTCACTTTGCTCTTCATGCTAGGGTGCGATCACACCACCTCCGAACGCAAGTGTTCGTTCAAGTTCATGTTGTGAACTTCACTGGTACTTGACACCTCTTGCAGCTCACCTTGCTGCTCATGAGCGACCACGCAACGTTTAGCGAGAGGATAGCGTCAAGTACATCGAATACTCTTCGTCATGCACAGCCTCAAGTCACTCCATGCAACTAGCTTGTGTTGCCTCGAGTGCGATCGTCGATCCGCTCTGCCTTGCACGTCGCCTCAAGATCGGTTGCCAAGGCTAAATAGCGTAACCACGTCATACTAGATCTGCTTGATGTGGTAGGTCCCTAACATAAGATGTCAAAAGCCCTGGAGCAATGTGAGCACGCTACTTGCAGTCCGTTTTTGCCTTTCTCGGTCCTATTTTGAACTCGAAAGCGCGCCAAGGCACTTTTGACATACAAACGACGAGAGTCGCATACAAACAACGAGACAGACGAGCGATCGATCGATCGATCGATCATTAGACCAATGAAAATGGGAGCGCTCAAGCACCAATGACTACAACAACGGGCAACTTTGAGCGAGTCATTCACGCATACCTCAAATACACGCCGCCAAGTTCGCCAAGACCAACACTATGACCAACATCATGGCAAGAACAGTGACCTCTGTCGCCTCTACTTCACCGCCCTCCCGACTACCACTTTCCGTGCAACTGCTGTGGGATTTCGTTGCCAATGAGCCTCAAGTGAGTACGCTAACCTCATCAGTCATCTGCGCGACCGTCACGGCGACGTGCGCGCTGAGGACTATATCAACCATACCAGCACGAATTCAGGCAACCTACGCTCGTTCGGCTTTGCAAGCGCGAAGGTCACCAATATCTACGCATGGATGTCGTGCGTGGCCGCTCCGACCGTCCCTCTTTGTGAGATCGTGAACGAGGAGACTGGGTGTATGTCGCGTCTCACACCGATGTCGACGAACATACCGACCAGAAGGGCTTCATGTCTGGGAGGTCGCCGCATCACCACGTGCGGTTCTTGTGCGATCTACAACACCAGCTCACGGTGACGGAGAGCGACGGCATCGCGGTGCTCCTCGACTTCGCGAAGGCGTACGACCGCGTCAACTGGAGCTACATGCTCGACGTGCTGCGGCGCATGGGGTTCGGCTCGCGCTTCTGCGCGTGGGTGCAGATCCTCTACCGCGACACGCAGGCGCTGCTCGACGTGAACAACAAGCTGCTCACACCTGTGCGGCCGACGAGGGGAGTCAAGCAGGGTGACCCGCTCTCGGCGTACCTGTCCCTGCTCTGCATCGAGCCGCTTGGCAACCTGCTGCGGGCGCGACCGGAGCTCAGCATCCAGGTGTCGGGCGGCGCACGCGAGTCAGGTCTGTTCTTCGCTGACGACTCGACTCTGCTGGCGCACTCTACAGCTGCGGCGGAGCAACAGCTCGACCTCGTGGACCTGTACTGCGCGGGCTCTGGTGCGCTGCTGAATAGATCCAAGAGCAACGTGCTCACGCTGAACTGCAACGGTCCACCAGCGTCGCTCTCCGGGATTTGGAGCCTCGCGGCGCACAAACACGTCAAGTTCCTCGGGATCGCGTTCGGCCAGAAGGACACAACGGCGCACATGATCACCAGAATCGACCGCTGTGTGCTCGTTTGGCTGCGACTGTGGCGGTTCCGCGCGCGGACTGTCCGCGGTCGGCTGCTCGTCGCGCAGGCAGTGGTCTTCTCGGTGATCTGGTACTTCACACCGCACCTCGATGTGCCGGAGAAGATGGTGCACCGGTGGCAACGTCTGCTGGAGAACTTCGTGCTCTGCCGGCGGACTGATCCCGATGATCGACCGGTCTGGCTCATCTCTCGCGAATTTGGCTGCACGGCTCGCAGTCACGGTTGCCTGGGCATCCCTCAGGTCGCTGCTTCCCTGCGCCGCCAGCGTATCTCGCTCCTGCAGCAGTACGCAGTGGAGATGATGCGGCCGCACGAGCTCAAATGGACAACGCCAGCCGAAGTCATGCTCGCCTACGCCCTGCCCACCAGCTTGGTGAACCGGCCGCTTGACCTGCTCTCGATGTCGTACTACCGACACCGCGCGCGCGTCTCGATGGCGTGCTTGCCGAAATGGTGGAAGTCGACATGGCAGCTGTGGTCGGCGATCCAGTGGCCAGTGACACTTACCGATCTTCCCGGACCTGCGAAGGACGTGGACTTGCTCTGTCAGCCTGTCTGGCTTCCTGCCATGCCACTCTCAGAGGTGGTGTCGTCGACGGGGCAAAGGCCGCGAGCACTTGTCCAGATCTCAGACGCGCAGCGGTACTTCGGCGAGACGCTGGCGGCGCGCCACGGCATCCGGTGCCTTCTCGACTTCAACGACGGTGCGGACACGTTTCCTGGTCGTCGCGAGTTCGTGGACTGGTTCGTCGTACCGCACAGTGCGGCGATGCCAATTCTGCGACAGCGCAGGTGGATCGGGTCGCTGTATGACGAGGTAGCGCAACTCGCATCGCGCGTCGGAGCTCCGTCCACCGCGCTTCCTGCGGCGCGCGGGACGCCTCAACAGTCTCCTCTCCCAGTGACAGGAACCAAGTGCGGAGGTCGAGTGCGCCTCTTCCCCCGGCTACGCAGTTCTGCGCTTCGCTCGGTGATCAAGATTGCTGTAGTACCGAGTCGGCGCAAGCACCCGATCGCGGACCTCCTCGGCGGATCCGACCCGAGTGTCGAGCGCGAGTGGCTCGACTTCGACCAGGACAACCGTAACCGGCTGACGCCGGTCGTGCATGACCTCCAGTTCCGCCTAGCGTTCCAGATGCTGCCCGTTTGCGCCAAGTTCTCGTTCCTCCAGTCGACGACGCCCGGCATCATCTGCTGCCCGTTTGACGGGTGCACAGCGGTTGAGACCGAGCGGCACCTGTTCCATGAGTGTGCACGAGCATCGGAGCTCTGGGCGATTGTCGGTCGCGAATGGGTGCCACTGCTCAGTCGTGCTCCAGCATGGTACCACATCGCGAACCCATCGTCCGTGCCGGTATGCGGCTCGCGCGGTCTTGATCCCGACGCCGTGCGCAGCATCTGGTACATCTTCCGCGCCATCGTACTTCACCAAGTCTGGACGCAGCGCAACGAGCTCGTCTTCAACGGCCGTCGCCCGCCTCCGCTTGCCCAGCACGTGATCAAGCTCTACTCCACTTTCGCAGCACATCTTCGGCATGTGAGACGGCTCGGGACTCTCGACGCCGCTGCGCTCGAGCGCATCCTCGCCACTCTTCGTACCAGTGCGAACGGCGAGATCGTCTTAGGGCGCTTCCCTCGCCTACTCGCTACCCGCGACGTGACACGCCTGGTTCCTCTCGGGACCATTCGGGCCATGTTTGGGCACACAGGCTGACCACCAGTAGCTTTCACATTGTACATTAGCAAGCTAGAACCTTCAGCAGTTGAGAACCTGAGGCTAATCCGTCAATCGAGCCGCTTCAAAAGAAGATGTCGACGAACATGGTTGAAAAAGTACATTGAGTTTCAGTGACTCGAGCTGTGGAAGGCAAGATCAGCACTGAGCTGACCGGCAAGGCCGGATTGATGCTCAACGGTGGCAGTGCTAGTCTGAACACTACGTTGGGCTATTCGCTCTCGTGTGTGCGACGAAGGTGCGCTCAAGCAGCCGCTGCTGACAAACGCTTTTCTCGAGGAGGTTGATCAGTCTAAGTCCCACTGTTCTTTCATCAAGAATATATTTGTCCTTTATGACCAAACTGAGGAATCTGAGCAATCGTGTTCCCGTGGTGATGAGGTCAGTTCCATTCAAACCTTGCGCTCGCAATTACACGAAGATCGGTGCAAAATAAGACCCACACATACGCAAGACACGACCAAGCAAGACAAAAAAGCAAGAGGAAAAGGGGCAAAGCACCACTCACTTTGCTACTCTCTCTCCTCACACTGTCTTGTGAGCATCTCCTCCTCGTCGCCATCATCGCCTGCTTCAAGAGCGGCGCGCAAATCGACGCCAAAGCGAAACGAGAACTCTCCCGCGAGACCACGCACACGGTGGATCGTGACGTGCTCTCGGTTAACGCGGGCGGCGGCGCCGCTCCAGTTGAAGGAGCCGTCGAATACGACTCCTTCGTCCGCCACCGCGTACTTGTGGTGGACGAACGAGCGCACCGTCCGCCCCGAGACCGCAAGCTCGAGAGCGCCAGCAACTCGCAAACGAGGGACTTGACTGCCTTGCGCAAAAGCGCGCGTCCGGCACACCATTGCGCGAACACGAGCGCCGCGCGCGATGAGCTCAATCGCTACGTCAGCGAGGCGCCGGCTCGTCCAGGCAAAGACGCACATGTCCAACGTGCGCGTGGCTGCGCTCAGTGCTGCGCGCAGGTGCTCGAACGATTGCCCTGATGCTGCGACCGATGCTCCGAACCAAAGTACAGTTGAGCTCGGTGGCGGCGAGCGGAAGAGCATCGCGCTCAGCACCTCGAGCCGGATCGCCGCGCCGCGCTCGAGCATCTCCGCGCTCAAAGTCACCGACGCGCGCACACGCTGAGCCTTCCTCTCGAGCGCCGGGACGGTGAACCCGAACATCGGCGCCACCATGGGCACAGGAAGCTTGGCGCACAAGACGAGGAAGAGTGCTTGAACGCTGAGCGGGTGGTTAACGCGCCTGTACGGTCGCACTGGTAGTCCTGGTGGTCTGCGCCGAGGCATTGTTGTTGTTGCTTAGTGGTGGTGAGATCGAGAGTGAGCAGCGTCGAAGTGCGCGCGGAGCGCGTCGAGCGAAGCGAGAGAGCAAAGTGCGTGCGCACTTTTTACAACCACTTCAACTAGATAATATCCTGTACAAATCCGAGCGAAGTGAAAAATGGGTCGTTCCAGTTTCGAAAAACCCATCGTGTGTGGCAAAAAAAGTCCAAAACCCGACATGTTCCTACTCAGATCTGAGATTCTCAGAGGTTAAATCACGATTTGAGCGTAACACTGTATCAAAAATCTGAACGGGCTTGTGATCGAAGCAGGAACAAGTTGAAAAATACAGTAGATATGCGAAAAACATGCCACTGTCCAACATGTTCTGTGGCTATCTGATGATCTGCCGTAAGTTGTAAATTTTCACATACTATGACATAGTCTATCCATGCCGAGGGTCCCGGACTGAGCTGGAACATGTTTGGGCTCTGTTGAGATGTGGACCACACGCATACCTTGTCAGCGTGATAAACATCACCTTTTCAAAGTGATGTAGTGTAACTACACAAATATGATGTGTACGACATCAACTTGTGTACATTGTGTAAATGGTGTAAGCCACACACACTACAGACACATATGGAGAAAAGTATCTTATACGAACTTCAAGTAAATATCCTGACGTCCACACACGTCCACAACATGCCACGCGCTTGCAGACAGAGCGGCGCGCTCGCACCAACATGACAATCAATACACACTTTTGGTTTTACCATCCTTCAAACTCATAGGTTATGAGCCCAACGCAAGCCCCCCGCCACCCAGAGGAATACCCTCGCCTCACCAGCTCGAACTTCGAGATCTGGAAGCTCCGCGTTACTAGTGCGCTGGAGGGAGAAGGCCTACTCGGCTTCATCCAAGGGGAAGACTACCAAGGCGATTCGGACTCGGACAGCGAGCTGATCGACCAAGCCAACAACAGCTTCGAGCAACTCGACCTCGCCAGCAATGCTGCGTCGTCATCGCCGAGCGATGATTCCGCCTCGTCGGAGACCGTCGACCCTAATGGCAACGACACGGAGATGCAAGAAGCAGAGCTCCCGGCCGTGCGATCGTTCTCCGAGACCAAGAAGGAGGAACATCGGCTCGTTGCGAAGGCCAAGGCAAGACGCCAGAAGAAGCTGCGTGCGAAGGAAGCGCGTGCAAAAGCGTACCTCGTGAAGACACTCGACGACACGCACATTCGTCTAGTCCAAGGCAAGACGACCGCGTACGGGATCTTCAGCACGATCTGTACTCGCTACGAGAACGCAAGCGTTCACGGCGATCTGTACTGGATTCAGGACTACCTGATGAAGGTCCGTTACCTCGAAGGCATGGACGTCACGACGTTCTTCTACGACCTCGAGAAGGCCATGAAGGCAGCAAGCGAGTCGACTGAGAGCGCCATGAGCGACCAACAGCGATCGATCTACCTCTACCACGCGCTCCCCTTTGAGTGGCAGAGCCTGCTCGCATCGTGGAAGGGCAACCGCAAGTTCATCCCGTACAACGAGCTCAAGCAGCACGTCGAGCAGAAGGTCCGCGATGAAGTTGCTCGGAGCATTTATACGCTCAAGCAAGGGACTCCCGAGAGTCGCGAGACTCGAGCGGAGACTGCGCTCAAGGCTACTGTCGCCACGCCCCCGGCCAAGACTGACGTCGCGATGGCCAGCACGACTACGATGCAGTGCACGTACTGCAACCGTACCAACCACGACGTTCGCAACTGCTTCGTACTCCAGAAGCACATGCTCAACGGACAAGTGAAGGAAGGCACCGTGCTCCCGGCCAACTACAAGTTGCCTGCGCCGAAGAAGTTCGACCGACCGAACAACAACAGCGGACACCGCAACCATCCGTACCAACGCAACAACAGCAACGGTAACAACGGCAACGGTGGCAGACAGCGCAATTACACCAACAACGGCGACAACCGCCAGAACCAAGCCAACGTGGCGTACCAGCAGCGCATTGACGATGGCGGGTACTTCCAAGAGCGCAACAGCAACTTCGCCACGATCGCAATCACCTCGAGCGCCAACATCGCCCTCACCGCTACTGCGCCTAACCCAGACACTGTGTGGACTGTGGACTCTGGCTGCACACGCCATGTGACCGTCGTTCGCGACTGGTTCACCAACATCAAGCCGTACGATGGCAGCCTCACTGTGGGTGGCAAGCACCAGATCCCCATTGAAGGCATCGGCTCGATCAAGATCGATGTGAAGGACTCGAAAGGAGTCGGCCGCACAGTCATCCTCGACGAAGTGCTCTATGCGCCACAGCTGAAGTTCAACCTCTTCTCGGTCTACAAGGCCGCCAAGGGCGACTTCAAGGTCACGTTTGAGAACGCCAAGAAGTGCTTGCTCTACTACGCCAAGCGCTACAAGTTCGTCGCGAAGATCGCCGACCACGCTGATCTCTACCAGTTCAGCGCTGAGCCAAGTGCTCATGAGCAAGCCCTCGTCGCCACAGGTACGAACGATGCTGCTTTGCTCTGGCACAAACGCATGGGTCACCCTAACTTTAAGGTGCTGCAGGACATGACTAAGACGCAAGTCGCGCACAACTTCGACCTCCACAGGCTAGAGTCGATCTCTGAGCACTTCTGCCAGTCCTGCGTGTATGCCAAGTCGCATAGAGCTCCATTCAGTAATAAATTGGTTGAACGAGCCAAGTACCCTTTACAAAAGGTTCACTCTGACATGAATGGCCCCCTACCGACACCAACACTGTCTGGTTGCCAGTACTTCCTCATCTTCATCGATGACTTTTCACGATACATGTTCCTCTACGTTATTCACCGCAAGTCGGAACTGTACGAATGCTACGAAGACTTCCGCAAGAAAGCGTTGAACATCTTCCAGCGAGACGTTGGAACACTCGAATACCAACACAACCAGTGTGATCGAGACATTCAGGTCTTCCAGGCAGACAATGCCCGTGAATACGAGAAGCTAGGGCGTACTATATTTAAGAAGTACAACACGCATGCTCAGTTCACTAACGCGTACACGCCTCAACAGAACGGTGTAGCTGAACGTAGAATGCGTACTATCATGGAGCGAACTCGAGCTCTGCTATTCGATGGCAACCTGCCAAAGCAACTCTGGGGTGAATGCGTACTACACGTAACTGATCTCTTGAATCGCACACCAAGTACGAGAACCAATAACTCGACACCTTACGAACTATGGTTTGGTCGAAAGCCATCACTCGAGCACATGAAAGTCTTTGGATGCACCGCATACGCCCACATCCCTGAACCACACCGCAACAAGCTTCAGCCACGAGCGAAGAAATGCATGTACCTTGGAGTACCAGATCACAAGAAAGGATATAGACTCATGGACATAACAAGCCAACACATTGTGTACAGCCGCGATGTAGTATTCAAAGAGGACGAGTTCCCAAAGCTCGAGTTCTTATCATCACCCGATCCACTTAATGTGACAAGCGTCCCAGATACGGCGCATCTGCCAGTACTTCCACCATTGAGAGAGGCTCTCAAGCGGCAGGCCAATGCACTAGTCACTGACTGTACTCATGAAGAGCGAGTAGCAAAGAAAGCCAAGTTCACCGATGAGACCAATGTCTACAATCATGATGAAGAGACTCTCAATCAAGATCATCAGATCAAACACGATATGTACTCACTACTTGCTCTGAGACTCATACCAGAGCCGAGAACTTTCACGGAGGCAATGGAATCTGACAACGCCAAGCAATGGCACCTCGCATCAAAAGCAGAGTACAAGTCCCTCATGGAGAACGAAACTTGGACGTTAGTAGATCCGCCCAAGGGCCGAAAAATCTTAAAGAACCGATGGGTTTGGGTCGTGAAATATAACGGTAGCGGAGAGGTAGAACGCTTCAAGGCGCGCCTCGTGATCAAAGGATTCTTACAACGCTATGGCATTGACTACAACGAGATCTTCTCTCCTGTCATCAGAATGGAAGTCCTTCGACTCCTTCTCACTCTTGCTGCACTGCTTGATATGGAGATCCATCAAATGGACGTCAAGACAGCGTTCCTCAACGGCACCTTGACGGAAGAGATCTACATGGATCAGCCGGAAGGGTTCGTTGTTCCTGGCAAAGAGCACCAAGTGTGTAAACTGCTGAAGAGTCTATATGGACTCAAGCAAGCACCACGCGTATGGTATCAAACACTGTGTGAGTTTCTACAAGGCATGGGCTTCACTAAGCTCGTCAAAGATCAGTGTGTGTTCATTGGCAAAGTACACAATGAAACCTGCTACATTGGTGTCTACGTTGACGATCTTCTCATCATTGCACCGAATCCACCCCTCGTAAGCCATATCAAGTCGGCACTGAAGCAACGCTTCAAGATGTCGGACTTGGGGGAGGTGAAGTACCTACTCGGCTGGTCCATCGAACGCAATCGAAAGGATAAGACCATATTCATTCACCAAGAGAAGTATGCCACTAAAGTCCTGGACAGGTTCAAACACCTTGACGCTTCACCGGTCAAGACACCAACAGATCCGAGTGTCAAACTTAGCAAAGACATGTGCGCTCAATCTCAAGAAGAGCAGGAACGAATGAAAGACGTTCCGTACAGGGAAGCTGTTGGAAGTTTCATGTATCTTATGATGGGGACTCGGCCGGACCTTGCCTTTTTCTTGAGAGAAGTGAGTCAATTCCTCACCAACCCTGGCAAAGCACACTGGAATGCGATTAAGAGAGGCCTTAAGTACCTCAATGGCACTAGAGATCATGGTATAATGCTCGGAGGAGCTCATAACGTCTGTAACCTTAAGTCCAAAGACTACATCACTGCCTACACTGACGCAGACTATGCGAACTGCCCAGACACAAGACGGTCTGTAGGCGGCTACATTACGCTCGTGTGCAATAGCCCAATATCATGGCTCTCACGAAAGCACCACACAGTCGTTCTATCAACAACAGAAGCAGAATATATTTCTCTTTGCCACTGCATGCAAGAGACCATCTTCCTTAGACTCCTAATGAGCGAGCTCGGATTTGAAAGCAGCAAGCCAATCACTATCTATGAAGACAACCAAAGTTGCATCAAACTTGCTAGCAATCCCGAGTTACACGGTCGGTCAAAGCATATCGATACTCGCTACCACTTCATTCAGGAGAAGGTTGAACGACAGGAGCTTACACTTAAGTACTGCAATACAAGAAATATGACCGCAGACATATTTACAAAGTCACTTGCAAGTGCGCAGTTTGAATTGCTAAGAGCAAAGATCGGTATGCTATCAAAGTAATATATATCGTATCTTTCAAAGTTGAAGAACAGTCAATATAAAGTTCGACGCACATAAGATCCAAAATATTATATTCCTTCAGTTAAAGTAATTGTACACAACTTTTTGAACCACGTAATGTACCATGAGATCGATACAACTATACTGCCAAAATAACACAACAAAATGAATGAGTATATGCACTTTGACAGACAATGAGCAGTCTTATTGAGTATTTAGCTGAATACCATACATTCCTACAATGACTGGAAAGAACTCCTTCAAGTTTTCCGCAGTGCACTCCACAAAAAAGTACACATCTGAGTCAACAAGCCAAAACTTGCCGTTCACGAAAGTACGGGCAACGCAGTGGAACTCGCTCGGATCCTGTCCTGGACGCTGCCCGATGATGAGCATGCTCGTCCACGAGCTGCTTGCGATTCCGCTGTACCACTCTTCACGTGCGATCGATCTGAACTTGCGCAGATTCGGGAGATACACAATGTTGTAGCCTTGGAGCCGGCAAGCGAGGTGAAGAGCCGCCGTGGTATACGCGCCAAGATGCTCGCAGCCGTGGTCGGTATCCGGATCGGTCTCGCGAAGCCGACGCAGCACAGGAATCATGGTTTCTTGCGTGAGGAAGTCACGGATCTGAAGAGCGTTGTTGACGGACAGCATGCCGCAGAACGAGAACTTGGAAGCAAGTCCCTCTTGGTTCTGGCACATCGGCGTCGTGATGCGAGAGCTGCGGCGAAGCATCGACATGATCTGCAAAGCAAAACAGAACAGTATACAGGTCAGCCTTAGAATCATATATACAATGGCAAGTATATAAATACACAGCCACATCAATCTGTCACACCAAACTCAAGAATTCAACTCCGTCTGACCAAGGCAATGTGAACAAGTTCACAGCCCATACCTTAAAGAAGGAAAGGAGAGAGAGTGAATTCAAGAGTGAGAGAACTTGCAACCCGACTCGTTGAGCATGAACAGTTAGAACGCAGCAGCTCCATTTACATGCGAGAAGAATCGATGAGCGCTGGCAACCACCAACTCAAGTTCAAATCTCAAACATGTGGACAAACACATGAATGCTTTATATGCAAATGTCACGAGCAACTGGAAACTGTGCATATACGCTCAAAAGGGCATTTTGGTATACTCCAAACGATGTCGACTTAACCAGATGTATACACGACTCGCACTCAAACGCACACAGCCCACAAATTTTGAACCGAATGTCAAACAGCTGTTACTCAATCGAACGACAGTTTGTGGACTTGCACTCCCTCAATTTTGGCACCCTCAAAAATCATATTCAAACCACACGTCTAAACGTTGGCAGCTGTAAACACACTCAGATTCGTTCTGGTAACCATCGAATCTCATCTCAAGCGACAAATAGTCGAAGAGTCCAACTGGAATGTATACTACATTATTGTATGCGTTGATCCAGAGAGGCTGTTGAGATGTGGACCACACGCATACCTTGTCAGCGTGATAAACATCACCTTTTCAAAGTGATGTAGTGTAACTACACAAATATGATGTGTACGACATCAACTTGTGTACATTGTGTAAATGGTGTAAGCCACACACACTACAGACACATATGGAGAAAAGTATCTTATACGAACTTCAAGTAAATATCCTGACGTCCACACACGTCCACAACATGCCACGCGCTTGCAGACAGAGCGGCGCGCTCGCACCAACATGACAATCAATACACACTTTTGGTTTTACCATCCTTCAAACTCATAGGCTCCTCACAAATGCAGTACTTTGCAGAAAAGGCATTGTTGACGCAACAGGACAATATGTTGTGATTCAAAAATCACAATGATTATTTGTGGATAATTCGTCGTGATTTTTGGTTCCTTTGTTGTGACAAACCAGATCGCGAGATCGCGCGGATCGCAACTCAGACTGCAGCGCTTGCTTGCTGCGTCTACAGCACCCAAACACGTGTGCATCAAGAGATCTCGAAGCGAAGGCGAGCAGCAACAGTGGTGGTGGTGTCACGCGAGCACTGCGATCGCGACAGCAGCAACTCGCTGTCACTGTGATTGTGAAGTAGTGATCTTGGACCTAGACACTAATTGCGCGAGACGTCAGCGCGTCGAGTAGCGTTGCGCTGCAACTTGCAGAGCGCCTGCGCACTAACGACAAGCGATCATCTACGAGCTGGACGGCATGTCGGAGCTCCGGTGTGGTGCACCAAGTCATAAACGTAGCAGTAGATGCGGGCTTTGTTGTCGTTCGTGTGCAAAGCGACCGACTCCAGTGACAGCGCCAGAGGCAAGAGCACGATCTTCACCAAGCTCGACTCGATCGCAGCTTCACACAAACTCAAGCAAAACGACGAGTGCACGTGCACCTAAAAGACTCTAGTTGCTCTAGTCACTTTGCTCTTCATGCTAGGGTGCGATCACACCACCTCCGAACGCAAGTGTTCGTTCAAGTTCATGTTGTGAACTTCACTGGTACTTGACACCTCTTGCAGCTCACCTTGCTGCTCATGAGCGACCACGCAACGTTTAGCGAGAGGATAGCGTCAAGTACATCGAATACTCTTCGTCATGCACAGCCTCAAGTCACTCCATGCAACTAGCTTGTGTTGCCTCGAGTGCGATCGTCGATCCGCTCTGCCTTGCACGTCGCCTCAAGATCGGTTGCCAAGGCTAAATAGCGTAACCACGTCATACTAGATCTGCTTGATGTGGTAGGTCCCTAACATAAGATGTCAAAAGCCCTGGAGCAATGTGAGCACGCTACTTGCAGTCCGTTTTTGCCTTTCTCGGTCCTATTTTGAACTCGAAAGCGCGCCAAGGCACTTTTGACATACAAACGACGAGAGTCGCATACAAACAACGAGACAGACGAGCGATCGATCGATCGATCGATCATTAGACCAATGAAAATGGGAGCGCTCAAGCACCAATGACTACAACAACGGGCAACTTTGAGCGAGTCATTCACGCATACCTCAAATACACGCCGCCAAGTTCGCCAAGACCAACACTATGACCAACATCATGGCAAGAACAGTGACCTCTGTCGCCTCTACTTCACCGCCCTCCCGACTACCACTTTCCGTGCAACTGCTGTGGGATTTCGTTGCCAATGAGCCTCAAGTGAGTACGCTAACCTCATCAGTCATCTGCGCGACCGTCACGGCGACGTGCGCGCTGAGGACTATATCAACCATACCAGCACGAATTCAGGCAACCTACGCTCGTTCGGCTTTGCAAGCGCGAAGGTCACCAATATCTACGCATGGATGTCGTGCGTGGCCGCTCCGACCGTCCCTCTTTGTGAGATCGTGAACGAGGAGACTGGGTGTATGTCGCGTCTCACACCGATGTCGACGAACATACCGACCAGAAGGGCTTCATGTCTGGGAGGTCGCCGCATCACCACGTGCGGTTCTTGTGCGATCTACAACACCAGCTCACGGTGACGGAGAGCGACGGCATCGCGGTGCTCCTCGACTTCGCGAAGGCGTACGACCGCGTCAACTGGAGCTACATGCTCGACGTGCTGCGGCGCATGGGGTTCGGCTCGCGCTTCTGCGCGTGGGTGCAGATCCTCTACCGCGACACGCAGGCGCTGCTCGACGTGAACAACAAGCTGCTCACACCTGTGCGGCCGACGAGGGGAGTCAAGCAGGGTGACCCGCTCTCGGCGTACCTGTCCCTGCTCTGCATCGAGCCGCTTGGCAACCTGCTGCGGGCGCGACCGGAGCTCAGCATCCAGGTGTCGGGCGGCGCACGCGAGTCAGGTCTGTTCTTCGCTGACGACTCGACTCTGCTGGCGCACTCTACAGCTGCGGCGGAGCAACAGCTCGACCTCGTGGACCTGTACTGCGCGGGCTCTGGTGCGCTGCTGAATAGATCCAAGAGCAACGTGCTCACGCTGAACTGCAACGGTCCACCAGCGTCGCTCTCCGGGATTTGGAGCCTCGCGGCGCACAAACACGTCAAGTTCCTCGGGATCGCGTTCGGCCAGAAGGACACAACGGCGCACATGATCACCAGAATCGACCGCTGTGTGCTCGTTTGGCTGCGACTGTGGCGGTTCCGCGCGCGGACTGTCCGCGGTCGGCTGCTCGTCGCGCAGGCAGTGGTCTTCTCGGTGATCTGGTACTTCACACCGCACCTCGATGTGCCGGAGAAGATGGTGCACCGGTGGCAACGTCTGCTGGAGAACTTCGTGCTCTGCCGGCGGACTGATCCCGATGATCGACCGGTCTGGCTCATCTCTCGCGAATTTGGCTGCACGGCTCGCAGTCACGGTTGCCTGGGCATCCCTCAGGTCGCTGCTTCCCTGCGCCGCCAGCGTATCTCGCTCCTGCAGCAGTACGCAGTGGAGATGATGCGGCCGCACGAGCTCAAATGGACAACGCCAGCCGAAGTCATGCTCGCCTACGCCCTGCCCACCAGCTTGGTGAACCGGCCGCTTGACCTGCTCTCGATGTCGTACTACCGACACCGCGCGCGCGTCTCGATGGCGTGCTTGCCGAAATGGTGGAAGTCGACATGGCAGCTGTGGTCGGCGATCCAGTGGCCAGTGACACTTACCGATCTTCCCGGACCTGCGAAGGACGTGGACTTGCTCTGTCAGCCTGTCTGGCTTCCTGCCATGCCACTCTCAGAGGTGGTGTCGTCGACGGGGCAAAGGCCGCGAGCACTTGTCCAGATCTCAGACGCGCAGCGGTACTTCGGCGAGACGCTGGCGGCGCGCCACGGCATCCGGTGCCTTCTCGACTTCAACGACGGTGCGGACACGTTTCCTGGTCGTCGCGAGTTCGTGGACTGGTTCGTCGTACCGCACAGTGCGGCGATGCCAATTCTGCGACAGCGCAGGTGGATCGGGTCGCTGTATGACGAGGTAGCGCAACTCGCATCGCGCGTCGGAGCTCCGTCCACCGCGCTTCCTGCGGCGCGCGGGACGCCTCAACAGTCTCCTCTCCCAGTGACAGGAACCAAGTGCGGAGGTCGAGTGCGCCTCTTCCCCCGGCTACGCAGTTCTGCGCTTCGCTCGGTGATCAAGATTGCTGTAGTACCGAGTCGGCGCAAGCACCCGATCGCGGACCTCCTCGGCGGATCCGACCCGAGTGTCGAGCGCGAGTGGCTCGACTTCGACCAGGACAACCGTAACCGGCTGACGCCGGTCGTGCATGACCTCCAGTTCCGCCTAGCGTTCCAGATGCTGCCCGTTTGCGCCAAGTTCTCGTTCCTCCAGTCGACGACGCCCGGCATCATCTGCTGCCCGTTTGACGGGTGCACAGCGGTTGAGACCGAGCGGCACCTGTTCCATGAGTGTGCACGAGCATCGGAGCTCTGGGCGATTGTCGGTCGCGAATGGGTGCCACTGCTCAGTCGTGCTCCAGCATGGTACCACATCGCGAACCCATCGTCCGTGCCGGTATGCGGCTCGCGCGGTCTTGATCCCGACGCCGTGCGCAGCATCTGGTACATCTTCCGCGCCATCGTACTTCACCAAGTCTGGACGCAGCGCAACGAGCTCGTCTTCAACGGCCGTCGCCCGCCTCCGCTTGCCCAGCACGTGATCAAGCTCTACTCCACTTTCGCAGCACATCTTCGGCATGTGAGACGGCTCGGGACTCTCGACGCCGCTGCGCTCGAGCGCATCCTCGCCACTCTTCGTACCAGTGCGAACGGCGAGATCGTCTTAGGGCGCTTCCCTCGCCTACTCGCTACCCGCGACGTGACACGCCTGGTTCCTCTCGGGACCATTCGGGCCATGTTTGGGCACACAGGCTGACCACCAGTAGCTTTCACATTGTACATTAGCAAGCTAGAACCTTCAGCAGTTGAGAACCTGAGGCTAATCCGTCAATCGAGCCGCTTCAAAAGAAGATGTCGACGAACATGGTTGAAAAAGTACATTGAGTTTCAGTGACTCGAGCTGTGGAAGGCAAGATCAGCACTGAGCTGACCGGCAAGGCCGGATTGATGCTCAACGGTGGCAGTGCTAGTCTGAACACTACGTTGGGCTATTCGCTCTCGTGTGTGCGACGAAGGTGCGCTCAAGCAGCCGCTGCTGACAAACGCTTTTCTCGAGGAGGTTGATCAGTCTAAGTCCCACTGTTCTTTCATCAAGAATATATTTGTCCTTTATGACCAAACTGAGGAATCTGAGCAATCGTGTTCCCGTGGTGATGAGGTCAGTTCCATTCAAACCTTGCGCTCGCAATTACACGAAGATCGGTGCAAAATAAGACCCACACATACGCAAGACACGACCAAGCAAGACAAAAAAGCAAGAGGAAAAGGGGCAAAGCACCACTCACTTTGCTACTCTCTCTCCTCACACTGTCTTGTGAGCATCTCCTCCTCGTCGCCATCATCGCCTGCTTCAAGAGCGGCGCGCAAATCGACGCCAAAGCGAAACGAGAACTCTCCCGCGAGACCACGCACACGGTGGATCGTGACGTGCTCTCGGTTAACGCGGGCGGCGGCGCCGCTCCAGTTGAAGGAGCCGTCGAATACGACTCCTTCGTCCGCCACCGCGTACTTGTGGTGGACGAACGAGCGCACCGTCCGCCCCGAGACCGCAAGCTCGAGAGCGCCAGCAACTCGCAAACGAGGGACTTGACTGCCTTGCGCAAAAGCGCGCGTCCGGCACACCATTGCGCGAACACGAGCGCCGCGCGCGATGAGCTCAATCGCTACGTCAGCGAGGCGCCGGCTCGTCCAGGCAAAGACGCACATGTCCAACGTGCGCGTGGCTGCGCTCAGTGCTGCGCGCAGGTGCTCGAACGATTGCCCTGATGCTGCGACCGATGCTCCGAACCAAAGTACAGTTGAGCTCGGTGGCGGCGAGCGGAAGAGCATCGCGCTCAGCACCTCGAGCCGGATCGCCGCGCCGCGCTCGAGCATCTCCGCGCTCAAAGTCACCGACGCGCGCACACGCTGAGCCTTCCTCTCGAGCGCCGGGACGGTGAACCCGAACATCGGCGCCACCATGGGCACAGGAAGCTTGGCGCACAAGACGAGGAAGAGTGCTTGAACGCTGAGCGGGTGGTTAACGCGCCTGTACGGTCGCACTGGTAGTCCTGGTGGTCTGCGCCGAGGCATTGTTGTTGTTGCTTAGTGGTGGTGAGATCGAGAGTGAGCAGCGTCGAAGTGCGCGCGGAGCGCGTCGAGCGAAGCGAGAGAGCAAAGTGCGTGCGCACTTTTTACAACCACTTCAACTAGATAATATCCTGTACAAATCCGAGCGAAGTGAAAAATGGGTCGTTCCAGTTTCGAAAAACCCATCGTGTGTGGCAAAAAAAGTCCAAAACCCGACATGTTCCTACTCAGATCTGAGATTCTCAGAGGTTAAATCACGATTTGAGCGTAACACTGTATCAAAAATCTGAACGGGCTTGTGATCGAAGCAGGAACAAGTTGAAAAATACAGTAGATATGCGAAAAACATGCCACTGTCCAACATGTTCTGTGGCTATCTGATGATCTGCCGTAAGTTGTAAATTTTCACATACTATGACATAGTCTATCCATGCCGAGGGTCCCGGACTGAGCTGGAACATGTTTGGGCTCTGTTGAGATGTGGACCACACGCATACCTTGTCAGCGTGATAAACATCACCTTTTCAAAGTGATGTAGTGTAACTACACAAATATGATGTGTACGACATCAACTTGTGTACATTGTGTAAATGGTGTAAGCCACACACACTACAGACACATATGGAGAAAAGTATCTTATACGAACTTCAAGTAAATATCCTGACGTCCACACACGTCCACAACATGCCACGCGCTTGCAGACAGAGCGGCGCGCTCGCACCAACATGACAATCAATACACACTTTTGGTTTTACCATCCTTCAAACTCATAGGTTATGAGCCCAACGCAAGCCCCCCGCCACCCAGAGGAATACCCTCGCCTCACCAGCTCGAACTTCGAGATCTGGAAGCTCCGCGTTACTAGTGCGCTGGAGGGAGAAGGCCTACTCGGCTTCATCCAAGGGGAAGACTACCAAGGCGATTCGGACTCGGACAGCGAGCTGATCGACCAAGCCAACAACAGCTTCGAGCAACTCGACCTCGCCAGCAATGCTGCGTCGTCATCGCCGAGCGATGATTCCGCCTCGTCGGAGACCGTCGACCCTAATGGCAACGACACGGAGATGCAAGAAGCAGAGCTCCCGGCCGTGCGATCGTTCTCCGAGACCAAGAAGGAGGAACATCGGCTCGTTGCGAAGGCCAAGGCAAGACGCCAGAAGAAGCTGCGTGCGAAGGAAGCGCGTGCAAAAGCGTACCTCGTGAAGACACTCGACGACACGCACATTCGTCTAGTCCAAGGCAAGACGACCGCGTACGGGATCTTCAGCACGATCTGTACTCGCTACGAGAACGCAAGCGTTCACGGCGATCTGTACTGGATTCAGGACTACCTGATGAAGGTCCGTTACCTCGAAGGCATGGACGTCACGACGTTCTTCTACGACCTCGAGAAGGCCATGAAGGCAGCAAGCGAGTCGACTGAGAGCGCCATGAGCGACCAACAGCGATCGATCTACCTCTACCACGCGCTCCCCTTTGAGTGGCAGAGCCTGCTCGCATCGTGGAAGGGCAACCGCAAGTTCATCCCGTACAACGAGCTCAAGCAGCACGTCGAGCAGAAGGTCCGCGATGAAGTTGCTCGGAGCATTTATACGCTCAAGCAAGGGACTCCCGAGAGTCGCGAGACTCGAGCGGAGACTGCGCTCAAGGCTACTGTCGCCACGCCCCCGGCCAAGACTGACGTCGCGATGGCCAGCACGACTACGATGCAGTGCACGTACTGCAACCGTACCAACCACGACGTTCGCAACTGCTTCGTACTCCAGAAGCACATGCTCAACGGACAAGTGAAGGAAGGCACCGTGCTCCCGGCCAACTACAAGTTGCCTGCGCCGAAGAAGTTCGACCGACCGAACAACAACAGCGGACACCGCAACCATCCGTACCAACGCAACAACAGCAACGGTAACAACGGCAACGGTGGCAGACAGCGCAATTACACCAACAACGGCGACAACCGCCAGAACCAAGCCAACGTGGCGTACCAGCAGCGCATTGACGATGGCGGGTACTTCCAAGAGCGCAACAGCAACTTCGCCACGATCGCAATCACCTCGAGCGCCAACATCGCCCTCACCGCTACTGCGCCTAACCCAGACACTGTGTGGACTGTGGACTCTGGCTGCACACGCCATGTGACCGTCGTTCGCGACTGGTTCACCAACATCAAGCCGTACGATGGCAGCCTCACTGTGGGTGGCAAGCACCAGATCCCCATTGAAGGCATCGGCTCGATCAAGATCGATGTGAAGGACTCGAAAGGAGTCGGCCGCACAGTCATCCTCGACGAAGTGCTCTATGCGCCACAGCTGAAGTTCAACCTCTTCTCGGTCTACAAGGCCGCCAAGGGCGACTTCAAGGTCACGTTTGAGAACGCCAAGAAGTGCTTGCTCTACTACGCCAAGCGCTACAAGTTCGTCGCGAAGATCGCCGACCACGCTGATCTCTACCAGTTCAGCGCTGAGCCAAGTGCTCATGAGCAAGCCCTCGTCGCCACAGGTACGAACGATGCTGCTTTGCTCTGGCACAAACGCATGGGTCACCCTAACTTTAAGGTGCTGCAGGACATGACTAAGACGCAAGTCGCGCACAACTTCGACCTCCACAGGCTAGAGTCGATCTCTGAGCACTTCTGCCAGTCCTGCGTGTATGCCAAGTCGCATAGAGCTCCATTCAGTAATAAATTGGTTGAACGAGCCAAGTACCCTTTACAAAAGGTTCACTCTGACATGAATGGCCCCCTACCGACACCAACACTGTCTGGTTGCCAGTACTTCCTCATCTTCATCGATGACTTTTCACGATACATGTTCCTCTACGTTATTCACCGCAAGTCGGAACTGTACGAATGCTACGAAGACTTCCGCAAGAAAGCGTTGAACATCTTCCAGCGAGACGTTGGAACACTCGAATACCAACACAACCAGTGTGATCGAGACATTCAGGTCTTCCAGGCAGACAATGCCCGTGAATACGAGAAGCTAGGGCGTACTATATTTAAGAAGTACAACACGCATGCTCAGTTCACTAACGCGTACACGCCTCAACAGAACGGTGTAGCTGAACGTAGAATGCGTACTATCATGGAGCGAACTCGAGCTCTGCTATTCGATGGCAACCTGCCAAAGCAACTCTGGGGTGAATGCGTACTACACGTAACTGATCTCTTGAATCGCACACCAAGTACGAGAACCAATAACTCGACACCTTACGAACTATGGTTTGGTCGAAAGCCATCACTCGAGCACATGAAAGTCTTTGGATGCACCGCATACGCCCACATCCCTGAACCACACCGCAACAAGCTTCAGCCACGAGCGAAGAAATGCATGTACCTTGGAGTACCAGATCACAAGAAAGGATATAGACTCATGGACATAACAAGCCAACACATTGTGTACAGCCGCGATGTAGTATTCAAAGAGGACGAGTTCCCAAAGCTCGAGTTCTTATCATCACCCGATCCACTTAATGTGACAAGCGTCCCAGATACGGCGCATCTGCCAGTACTTCCACCATTGAGAGAGGCTCTCAAGCGGCAGGCCAATGCACTAGTCACTGACTGTACTCATGAAGAGCGAGTAGCAAAGAAAGCCAAGTTCACCGATGAGACCAATGTCTACAATCATGATGAAGAGACTCTCAATCAAGATCATCAGATCAAACACGATATGTACTCACTACTTGCTCTGAGACTCATACCAGAGCCGAGAACTTTCACGGAGGCAATGGAATCTGACAACGCCAAGCAATGGCACCTCGCATCAAAAGCAGAGTACAAGTCCCTCATGGAGAACGAAACTTGGACGTTAGTAGATCCGCCCAAGGGCCGAAAAATCTTAAAGAACCGATGGGTTTGGGTCGTGAAATATAACGGTAGCGGAGAGGTAGAACGCTTCAAGGCGCGCCTCGTGATCAAAGGATTCTTACAACGCTATGGCATTGACTACAACGAGATCTTCTCTCCTGTCATCAGAATGGAAGTCCTTCGACTCCTTCTCACTCTTGCTGCACTGCTTGATATGGAGATCCATCAAATGGACGTCAAGACAGCGTTCCTCAACGGCACCTTGACGGAAGAGATCTACATGGATCAGCCGGAAGGGTTCGTTGTTCCTGGCAAAGAGCACCAAGTGTGTAAACTGCTGAAGAGTCTATATGGACTCAAGCAAGCACCACGCGTATGGTATCAAACACTGTGTGAGTTTCTACAAGGCATGGGCTTCACTAAGCTCGTCAAAGATCAGTGTGTGTTCATTGGCAAAGTACACAATGAAACCTGCTACATTGGTGTCTACGTTGACGATCTTCTCATCATTGCACCGAATCCACCCCTCGTAAGCCATATCAAGTCGGCACTGAAGCAACGCTTCAAGATGTCGGACTTGGGGGAGGTGAAGTACCTACTCGGCTGGTCCATCGAACGCAATCGAAAGGATAAGACCATATTCATTCACCAAGAGAAGTATGCCACTAAAGTCCTGGACAGGTTCAAACACCTTGACGCTTCACCGGTCAAGACACCAACAGATCCGAGTGTCAAACTTAGCAAAGACATGTGCGCTCAATCTCAAGAAGAGCAGGAACGAATGAAAGACGTTCCGTACAGGGAAGCTGTTGGAAGTTTCATGTATCTTATGATGGGGACTCGGCCGGACCTTGCCTTTTTCTTGAGAGAAGTGAGTCAATTCCTCACCAACCCTGGCAAAGCACACTGGAATGCGATTAAGAGAGGCCTTAAGTACCTCAATGGCACTAGAGATCATGGTATAATGCTCGGAGGAGCTCATAACGTCTGTAACCTTAAGTCCAAAGACTACATCACTGCCTACACTGACGCAGACTATGCGAACTGCCCAGACACAAGACGGTCTGTAGGCGGCTACATTACGCTCGTGTGCAATAGCCCAATATCATGGCTCTCACGAAAGCACCACACAGTCGTTCTATCAACAACAGAAGCAGAATATATTTCTCTTTGCCACTGCATGCAAGAGACCATCTTCCTTAGACTCCTAATGAGCGAGCTCGGATTTGAAAGCAGCAAGCCAATCACTATCTATGAAGACAACCAAAGTTGCATCAAACTTGCTAGCAATCCCGAGTTACACGGTCGGTCAAAGCATATCGATACTCGCTACCACTTCATTCAGGAGAAGGTTGAACGACAGGAGCTTACACTTAAGTACTGCAATACAAGAAATATGACCGCAGACATATTTACAAAGTCACTTGCAAGTGCGCAGTTTGAATTGCTAAGAGCAAAGATCGGTATGCTATCAAAGTAATATATATCGTATCTTTCAAAGTTGAAGAACAGTCAATATAAAGTTCGACGCACATAAGATCCAAAATATTATATTCCTTCAGTTAAAGTAATTGTACACAACTTTTTGAACCACGTAATGTACCATGAGATCGATACAACTATACTGCCAAAATAACACAACAAAATGAATGAGTATATGCACTTTGACAGACAATGAGCAGTCTTATTGAGTATTTAGCTGAATACCATACATTCCTACAATGACTGGAAAGAACTCCTTCAAGTTTTCCGCAGTGCACTCCACAAAAAAGTACACATCTGAGTCAACAAGCCAAAACTTGCCGTTCACGAAAGTACGGGCAACGCAGTGGAACTCGCTCGGATCCTGTCCTGGACGCTGCCCGATGATGAGCATGCTCGTCCACGAGCTGCTTGCGATTCCGCTGTACCACTCTTCACGTGCGATCGATCTGAACTTGCGCAGATTCGGGAGATACACAATGTTGTAGCCTTGGAGCCGGCAAGCGAGGTGAAGAGCCGCCGTGGTATACGCGCCAAGATGCTCGCAGCCGTGGTCGGTATCCGGATCGGTCTCGCGAAGCCGACGCAGCACAGGAATCATGGTTTCTTGCGTGAGGAAGTCACGGATCTGAAGAGCGTTGTTGACGGACAGCATGCCGCAGAACGAGAACTTGGAAGCAAGTCCCTCTTGGTTCTGGCACATCGGCGTCGTGATGCGAGAGCTGCGGCGAAGCATCGACATGATCTGCAAAGCAAAACAGAACAGTATACAGGTCAGCCTTAGAATCATATATACAATGGCAAGTATATAAATACACAGCCACATCAATCTGTCACACCAAACTCAAGAATTCAACTCCGTCTGACCAAGGCAATGTGAACAAGTTCACAGCCCATACCTTAAAGAAGGAAAGGAGAGAGAGTGAATTCAAGAGTGAGAGAACTTGCAACCCGACTCGTTGAGCATGAACAGTTAGAACGCAGCAGCTCCATTTACATGCGAGAAGAATCGATGAGCGCTGGCAACCACCAACTCAAGTTCAAATCTCAAACATGTGGACAAACACATGAATGCTTTATATGCAAATGTCACGAGCAACTGGAAACTGTGCATATACGCTCAAAAGGGCATTTTGGTATACTCCAAACGATGTCGACTTAACCAGATGTATACACGACTCGCACTCAAACGCACACAGCCCACAAATTTTGAACCGAATGTCAAACAGCTGTTACTCAATCGAACGACAGTTTGTGGACTTGCACTCCCTCAATTTTGGCACCCTCAAAAATCATATTCAAACCACACGTCTAAACGTTGGCAGCTGTAAACACACTCAGATTCGTTCTGGTAACCATCGAATCTCATCTCAAGCGACAAATAGTCGAAGAGTCCAACTGGAATGTATACTACATTATTGTATGCGTTGATCCAGAGAGGCTGTTGAGATGTGGACCACACGCATACCTTGTCAGCGTGATAAACATCACCTTTTCAAAGTGATGTAGTGTAACTACACAAATATGATGTGTACGACATCAACTTGTGTACATTGTGTAAATGGTGTAAGCCACACACACTACAGACACATATGGAGAAAAGTATCTTATACGAACTTCAAGTAAATATCCTGACGTCCACACACGTCCACAACATGCCACGCGCTTGCAGACAGAGCGGCGCGCTCGCACCAACATGACAATCAATACACACTTTTGGTTTTACCATCCTTCAAACTCATAGGCTCCTCACAAATGCAGTACTTTGCAGAAAAGGCATTGTTGACGCAACAGGACAATATGTTGTGATTCAAAAATCACAATGATTATTTGTGGATAATTCGTCGTGATTTTTGGTTCCTTTGTTGTGACAAACCAGATCGCGAGATCGCGCGGATCGCAACTCAGACTGCAGCGCTTGCTTGCTGCGTCTACAGCACCCAAACACGTGTGCATCAAGAGATCTCGAAGCGAAGGCGAGCAGCAACAGTGGTGGTGGTGTCACGCGAGCACTGCGATCGCGACAGCAGCAACTCGCTGTCACTGTGATTGTGAAGTAGTGATCTTGGACCTAGACACTAATTGCGCGAGACGTCAGCGCGTCGAGTAGCGTTGCGCTGCAACTTGCAGAGCGCCTGCGCACTAACGACAAGCGATCATCTACGAGCTGGACGGCATGTCGGAGCTCCGGTGTGGTGCACCAAGTCATAAACGTAGCAGTAGATGCGGGCTTTGTTGTCGTTCGTGTGCAAAGCGACCGACTCCAGTGACAGCGCCAGAGGCAAGAGCACGATCTTCACCAAGCTCGACTCGATCGCAGCTTCACACAAACTCAAGCAAAACGACGAGTGCACGTGCACCTAAAAGACTCTAGTTGCTCTAGTCACTTTGCTCTTCATGCTAGGGTGCGATCACACCACCTCCGAACGCAAGTGTTCGTTCAAGTTCATGTTGTGAACTTCACTGGTACTTGACACCTCTTGCAGCTCACCTTGCTGCTCATGAGCGACCACGCAACGTTTAGCGAGAGGATAGCGTCAAGTACATCGAATACTCTTCGTCATGCACAGCCTCAAGTCACTCCATGCAACTAGCTTGTGTTGCCTCGAGTGCGATCGTCGATCCGCTCTGCCTTGCACGTCGCCTCAAGATCGGTTGCCAAGGCTAAATAGCGTAACCACGTCATACTAGATCTGCTTGATGTGGTAGGTCCCTAACATAAGATGTCAAAAGCCCTGGAGCAATGTGAGCACGCTACTTGCAGTCCGTTTTTGCCTTTCTCGGTCCTATTTTGAACTCGAAAGCGCGCCAAGGCACTTTGACATACAAACGACGAGAGTCGCATACAAACAACGAGACAGACGAGCGATCGATCGATCGGTCCACCGCTTCGTGCACACAGATCGTCATCGTCCACAGATCGCTTGCGTCGCGACGTCGTCTGCGTCTGCGTCTCTGTGTGTGTGCTTGTGTGAGCTTCTACTGCTGCTCGAGTCGACTGTGCGTGTGTCGTCACTGCATGCGCATCAGCGCTCCACAGCATGAGCTCGTTCTGCGAGATGGCAGCGCAGCTGCAGGACCCAGAGGCGATTCATCAGCCGTCGCCACTGCAGCAGGAGCAGCAACAACCACAGCAGTTTGCGCTCCAAACGCTTCCGCAGCGCGTCTACGCCGCCGCCACAGCAGGCTACGTGCTCGACACGACCAGCGCGGACAATAGCAGCGACAGCAGCGACAATGAGCTCGACTCGAACCAGTTCGACGTGGCCGAGGACTCGCTCGGTGCGAGCTTGACGCGCAGAAAAGCGCAAGCGCCGAGTGCTGCAACGCCATGGCAGCAGCAGCGCAGTCCACTGCGCATGTTGAGGGTCTCGACTGAGAGCGCGAGCGCTGCTTCTGCGCTTCGTGCGAGCACAAGCGACAGTGGGAACCAGCAGATCGACTCGTACGAGCCGAGTGGTGAGCAGCAGTCCCAGCGCAGTCATGACGACGACAACAACAGCAGCAGTTATGCGACAGCAATGGCGACTGCGTCGCTGCGTCTCGAGCGCTTGG
This sequence comes from Pythium guiyangense, assembly GCA_003730235.1. Classification (NCBI taxonomy): domain Eukaryota; phylum Oomycota; class Peronosporomycetes; order Pythiales; family Pythiaceae; genus Pythium; species Pythium guiyangense. The sequence goes on along the minus strand of QXDM01000042.1, from coordinate 125,304 downwards.
AAGCCATGGCGCACGATCTACAGACCGCAGCGAGTCACAAGCACAACGCCCGTACGCCGATCGTCTTTGCCACCTTCTTAGGTTCTGCTTGGAAGACAAGAGCGAGCGATAGAGCGAGAGACTGACTCTGTCGTTTGTCTGTCTGTAGGATCGCCTGGTGCGAACGCCGATCGCCTGCCGACTGGCGCCAACAGTGCGACTTCGACTGTCATCGGAGACCTCTACCACCCGTACGAACACATGAGCAGCGCCTCGGCGGCTGCGCCACGGCGTCCTGCGTCGCCGAGTGATCCGTACGAAGCGACGCTCGCGCAGTCGCTCCGTCGCCACGCAGCTGTGCGCATGGACGACGCTGCGATCCAAGACGAGATCCGCTCCGTGCTCGCGCAGACCGAGGAGCTCCTCGTCGCTGCTCAGTCGCAAGTTCACGCGCACGAGCTGCAGCCACCACAACGCAACACAGAGGACACCAGCGGCAACGACGCTTCAAGCACGCATAGCGAGCTCAGCGATGGCGAGATGGACCACGCGCTTGAGCACATGCAGGCGTCTCGGTTCATGCGCCAAGCGCACGAGCGGCCGCAGCACCAAGCAGCGCAGAGCGTCCAGCAAACATACAACAACGAAGGCGCGCACACTCCCGACCGCGCGCCGCTCGTCGACGAACTGACGAACCGCGCGATCAACGCGACGAAAGCGCGTGCGCTCGAACTCTCGATGCTCGCGCACCTCCTCCGCCTCGGCTTCCACGAGCCATTGACGCGCCGCGCACTCGACGCTGGCGTGCACGAGATCGCGCACTTTGACACCGACTGCGAACTCGCGTACGTCGATATCTTCCTCTCGCTCGTGCGCATGGTGTGCGACGCCCACATCGACGCACTTGGGCACCGCGCACCGACGTCTCCGCCGTCCTGGAGCGCATCGGGACTATCGTCATCATCAACACTGTCGACCCTCACGCGCGACCATGTTGCAATGGCCAACGACTCGAACACAGCGTCCCCGCCGTTCAAGTGGCCGGTCTTCGACATGGCGCAGTTCGAGTTCGGCAACGCGCGCCCAGGCACGTGCTTTGACAGCGTGTGCGTGCTCACCAACTTGCCGAAAGTCGCGCTCGATCGCACGGACGAGCTCCTCGAGGCGCTCGCGAGTCACTTGTTCCGGATGCTCGGCGACCCGATCCAAGTCGTGATCCCGTCTGCGAGCGCCACCGGTCGCACGAAAGGCCACGCGTTCCTCGAGTTTGACGACCACGCGCTCGCGCGTGCGTGCGCCGCGGCGATCGACGGCTTGCAGTGGGGTCGCGGCCCGTTCGGTCGCATCCGCAGTCGCTTGTTCCGCGAATACCACGTCAAGGCGTCGCCGGCGCAGGCGCTGCGGTCCAGCGCTCACGCGGCGGCCATGGCTGTCGACGACCGAGCTGCTCGCCGTCTGAACTACCGGCGCTTCGGCCATGAAGACGATGAGGAGGAGGAGGAGGAGGAAGAGGAAGAGGAAGAGGAGGAGGAAGACGACGACGGCGAAGATGGTAGTCGCTATGCGCGAGAGTCTGCAGTAGCGCCTGGCGCTAGCGACGCGCTGCTGCGGAACCCGTTCGTCGAGAGCTCGTGGCAGAGCGACGCGCTGCTCTCGCCAGTTGGAGACGCTCGTCTGAGGCGCTCGAGTCCGTACGCTGACAGCGTGTACACGAGCAGCGAAGACGGCGAAGTCGATCAAGTCCATGGCGACGAAGACGATGAAGAAGAGGAAGCCGCGGCTCGAATGTGGCGACCACGCGAGCGCGAGCGTCTGCTGTTTGATCTGTCCGAGCAGCTGCGATCGCGCGTCTCGCGTCCGATCTCGATCGACGACGTCGACAGCTTCGGCGACGCGCACGTCGTGCTTCCGAACCACGACGACGTGTTCGCAGACCCCAGCAACTTGTTCCCGTACCCACTGACGGCGTTCCATGACACGCGCGAGTCGCAGTGCTCGAGCGACGACGACGAGCGCTTTGGCTCTCGCTCGCGTGGTGTCGATGATGACGATGACGATGACGATGACAATAGCTGGGGCTGCGACAGCGTCCTCGACCTCCCGACTGGGGATCCGCGCAGCGGCTTGCTCCGTCAGCACTACATACAGAGTCCAAGCATGTCGAGGACAATGGCTGCTGCTGGTCCTGGAGCGAACGCAACGCACTACGCGCCGTCGCAGAAGCCGAGCACTACGACGAGTGCATCAGCGCCGTCGCCGCTCCGACCAGCGACGCATCCGTCGGTCAACGCGAGCGAGCGGCCGTGGCGGAGCTACTGCGAAGAGCTCATTGCGCGGAACCGCGAGATGCAGGAGCAAGTCGCGTACGCGCGGCGGCGCATCGTGCAGCTCGGACACAACAACCAGAAGCTCCACTTGCTCATTGACCGCGTCGAGCGCGATCGCGACGGTCTCGTGTTTGAGAACGACGTGCTCCAGACGCAGCTCCAGGGCGTCACAGACCACGAGCAGCACCACGCCGCGCTCGTGGCCGAAGTCGCGACGCTGCGCAAGCGCCTGCGCAAGAGCGAGCGGTCGAGTGGCGACAGCGCAGCGTCGCTCGAGAGCGTCCGCATGGCGCTCCAGCACGACCTGAGCGCGAGCGCGCTGGGTCTAAAAGACTCGGACGAGCTCAAGGACTGGGAGCACGTCCTCGAGAGCGCCCTCGCGCGCGTGCGCGTGACGAAAGAGGCGCAGGCCGTGGCGCGCCAGAAAGAGCTCGATCGGCAAGTCGAGGCGCAGCAAGAGCTCAAGCTCTGCGTCATCTGCCTCGCGAACGACAAGACGATCCTCTGCCTTCCGTGCCGCCACTTGTGCCTCTGCGAAGCCTGCTCGGCGCACGAAGAGGTCGAGAAGTGCCCGATCTGCCGCCTCCACATTGACGAGATGCTCCAAGTGTACGCGTAGGAGCGAGTACTTGCGTTGCGTCCATCGACACTGCACTATGTTCTACGACTGCGTCCCTCAATGCCATGGCCTTGCGTACGAGACACGAACGAGTGAGTGAGGACGTTGAGTGTATAGAGATGATAGCAGTGGCGCCTTAGGTGAGCGCGTGCATCGAGTCGGCGGTTATCGAGACGTCTGGCGTCTTCGGGTAGCTCCAGTACGTCTCACGCGGACTGCCTTGAGCTTCTCCAGTTCCGATGCTGGAGGAGCTCGAGCGAGAGCGCATGCGCTTTGCAATGGCGGCGACTGCGAGTGCAGAGGCAACGAGTGCCGCGACGACGAGGACGCCAGCACTGATCGTGCCATGATGACTCGCGTCGTCACTTGTCTGGGACTGCGTACTGGCTGTTACTGTCGAGAGTGTCGCTGCCGTGTAGGCGACCGATGACAATGACGACGACGGTGATGCGGACGAGAAGCTGCAGCCCCAGACGCCAGTACGAATCGCAACGCAGCGCGCGTCCTCTGGCGCAACGCACGAGCGCGTCGCGGCGTCAAAGCTGCGGAGACCTGTGTGGCAGTCGGCGATCGCAGTGTCGCCTTTGCGAGGACACGAGCGAGTCGAGTCGATGAGAGGCGAGTTTGCTTGTGCTTGTGATGGTGACGCAGGTCCGCTGCAGCTCCGTGGTTGAGCTCCAGCTGCTGGGCCGGTCGCAGCGACGCAGTACGTCGCATCGCCTTCGACGCTGATCGGCGTGCAGGCGCGCGGTAAAGTGCTAGAACTCGTAGTTTGCGACGAAGTGGTGGCCACTGATGGTGCTGTGGTAGCGATTAGCGGTGTTCCCGAGGCGCTAGACGGCGAAGAGGACGACGAGGAGCCTGGAACGTTCGACTCTTGGTGCGCTGTGTCAACACCAGCTACGGTAGTCTTGATGTCATCAGAGGCGTGACTCGCGTGTGAGCTCGAGCTGTCTCGTGTCTGTGGCGATGTCGTCGGACTGCTGGGCATTGGCTTGCTGGTCGTGGCATTGAGCGGTGTCTCACTCGTTGGTCCGCTTGACGCTGGCGTTGTGGAAGTGGCGGTGCTCGGTTGCGAAGTGACTTCGCCAGCATTTGGCGAGAGCGCGCCTGCTCCAGATACCGACGATGCCAAAGGCAGCAAAGATGTCGGCTCGGGCGTCGCAGCGTTGCTTGGCCGTGGTGTAGTGTCATTTGTGTTTGACAGTGCTCCTGCTGCTGACGATGGTGACGATGGTGATGAAGACGGCGCGTGTGATGCTGATCGAGTGCTCGAGTCTACGGCAGAAGCCTTGTCCATGCTGAACGAGCCTCCATCGCTTCCAGTTGACGAGATTGTAGGCGCTTGATCGAGCGAGCTGTCTTCAGTGTCGCTTGCAACATCAGGTGAAGGCGTGGTGGAGCGAGCTGATCTCGACGGACGTGGCGTGCACTCTGGCACCGGTCGTCTCGAGCGCGTCCTTGAGGGCTCGTCGTCGTCGTCGTCGTCGCCCTCGTCACTGTAGCTTGGATCCACAGCGTTGCCCTCTGAGCCAGAGCCCGATTGCGTCTTGAGCGTGTCGTCACCGTATGAGAACGCGGTTGCCGAGAGCGCCGAGACTGTGATCGTCGCGCTCGTGTCGCTCGGCAAGTCCCGAGTGCTCAGTGCCTGAAACAAGCGGAACGGTGGATGAGCGTCCATGCGGCCAGTTGCTGTCACGTTGCTCTTGAGTCGCCGACGATGCACTGCACTCGGGCGATCTGCTTGCATTTGGTAGCTCGCGCCTATGTCGAGCCGCGTAGCAGCAGCCACCGCAAGGACACTGAGCCACACGAGTCTGCCGCTGCGTGTGTGGAGCATGCTCGTGGTCTTTCAGAGGCTTCCAGAGGCGGTGGGGGCTGCTTGTCGAATGGAGTCGCTCGAGCTCTCTCTTCCGCCCTCGAGGACAAGATGCATCGATCAGCGCATGCGAGGCAACAAGCGATCGAGGACGCTTCGAGAAGCTCTGCATGTTCGCATGAGCTCCGGAGCTCTGTCAGGAGCTCCATTTACGTCGCAATGAGCCAACATTGCGACGTCAATGGAGCTCCAACACATCACGGTAACGGTGTTGGCTCACACGTATATCGAGTCTTCAGAGACTCTCAAGTCTCAAGCTTCTCAACCTTCGCTCGCTTCACAGACACCTCCACGCGCTCCATACCTCTCTGTGTGCACACAAGCACACAGCAGCTAGTGCTGGTCATCGATAGTGGTTGTTTACCTGCTGTGCTGGTGGTGGTGTAGTGAGGCGATTCCAACCATCTGCAGACGTGCTGGAGGCACTCGCTCGCTCAGTGCCACGCAGACGGACACACGCACATGTACATGGTCATCGAGAGTCAGCTCGTGCTCGAGCGTAGAGACCATTGCCACACTGAGCCTTTGCACGCCTGCTAGTCGGCGTTGCTGCTACATGAAGCGCCAGCATCAAGACAGTCGGAAATGTAAAAGCAGCAAGCGCCAGCTGGCGCTCTGTGCATTTTCAACACCGAGCGACGGCAACATCGCCATCCACACATCGGTCGTCCGAGCGAGTGAGCGAGTGAGTGCGGGCAGGGGACGTCCATTAGTCTCGCGCGTCGCCTCTGCGTCGTCTTCCTGTTGCCACCCGGTGGACTGAGCCTGGTCACTACCGCCCGACGGCAGCAGCGTGAACGGCAACATACTTGCCTGACATTCTCGAATCGCCACGCTCCTGTGCACACCAGAGCTCCTCGCACGCGCTCGCTCAGATCTCTTCGCACGCGCTCGCTCAGATCTCCTTCACACACACAACACAGCACATATACACAGCAGCACGATGCAGCTCATCCAGCAGTGCGCATTCGTGCTCCTTGCAGTCGTCTCGGTCGCTCATGCGCAGATGCAACCTCCTTCTCCTCAAGACAACGCAGACGTGCACGCCATCACGGTGAACAACGTCGCGACTGCGGTCGCTGATGCCGCACTCGCAAACGCGATTGCGCAGATCCGCGCGAGCCAAGGCAACGCCGTCGTCCAGCCGTTCACAGAAGAGCAGCGCGCACAAGGCTTTGTGAACGACGTCAACAACGTGGGCGACGAGCAGGACCGCAGCGCGCTGCTCACGGTCTCGGACTTCCAGAACGTGGGCTTTAGCGCCGACGACGCAGAGAAGATCGTCGCGGGTCTGAGTCTCCGCAGCGGCGTCAGTAACGAGGCAATGCAGCGTGCTGCAGCGTCCGTGACAGCGTCTGCGGACACAACAGCAGCGACAGCGGCGACGGTCAGTACCAACGTGAACATCAACAATGTGAACAACAACAACGTGAACAACAACAACAACAACAACAACAACAACAACAACAACAACAACAACAACAACAACAACAACGCAGCTGTGGCACAGCCAGTGCCTGCAACGATGAACGTTGTCCCTGCCGCCACGCTTGCTGCACAAGCAGTGGCTGCGACACCGGACACGCCAGTCGAGACGCAGGCTCCAGCCACGCCAATGACTGCTCCAGCCGAGACCAAAGCTCCAGCAGCTGCCTCGACGACACCGGCACCGACGGCAACCGCTGCGGCGGCTACTACTACTACTACTTCTGCAAAGACGACTACAGCGCTCAGTGCGAACCTCGAGACACCGGACAGCAGCGCGAACAGCAACGACGGCATTGGCGCCGCGACTCTGCTCGCTGGCGGCATCGGCTGTGTGCTCGCAGTCGCAGCGGTCGCAGCAGTGGTCCGGAGGAAGATCCTGCACCCAAAGACTCCGGGCACGCCAGTCGAGACGAAAGCGACGTACTTCCACTGCGAAGTGCGACTCACGCCGCCGATGCGCGTCGTCTAGCCTAGCCGCGCATCGCGTCGCTCCATCTCGCAATCGAGCCAGCATCCAGCCAACTCGACTCGATTCGACTCGATTCGACTCGACTCGACTCGACTCGACCTGGCGCTCCACCTCCACAGCCAACGCTGTGATCCGCCTCGTGTCTGCGCCAGACCACACAAGTACACACAAGTACACACAAGTACACACAAGTACACGCAAGTACACGCAAGTACACGAGACCTTCGCTTCTCTCTCTCTTGATGATGATGATGACTTGTCTTCTTCTTCTTGTGATCGGCTGCGCTACCGCTATCTGCATCAACAACACACTTGTCGTAGCTGTCACTCGCTCGTACCTGGCATCACCATCGTCGTCATCACCGTCACTCTCGTCACTCTCATCGCTGCCAACCTCGCCATTCTCATCGCTGCCAACCTCGCCATTCTCGTCGCTGTTGTTGTTGTCACTCTCGTCGCGTGTCGCGGTTGCTGTTGTGAACCCAATGGCCACGTGTCTCGACTGCGCTACAGGTGTAGCCATGTTCAGTCGTAATTACGCCTCGTGACGCTGTGTTGGCTCGGCTCTTTTTACGAAGAGCCACACACATCGCGACGCGCCGCGACCTGGAAACGACCCGACCCGCCTAGCAGCTCGACTTCATCGAGGAGAGGAAGCTGTAGTGAGCACTCGACGACCGATCGACCGATCGATCGACTGAGCGAGCGAGCGAGCGAGCGACGGGCGATCGCCAAGCGGCGCTCGGCACTGCTCTTTGCGCACACCTGTCTGCCTGCTGCGCGCACAACAACAACGCGACGCGTCCGAGTCGAACCGAGGCGCAGGCACGGAAGCTGTCGGATCGGCGGACTGCTGCGTTTGCATAGACGCTCGAGCGACACCAGCGACTTGCGCATAAACCAACACCAGTGCGATGAAGCTCAAGCGGTTCTTGCTGCGGTATTACCCGCCAGGGATCATCCTCGAGTACGAGCTCCGCGATGGCACGCGTGAGATGAAGGAGATCGATCTGCTCCACCTCACAGCCGAGTGCGTACTACTGCTCTACTTGCTGCCGTACCGTTGCTGTTGCTGTCACGCGATCTTCAGCGCTTGACTGACAGTCGAGCGACTCTCCTACTGCTGCAACAGATCCGACATTGAGGTGCTCGTGAACCAGATCGTGTTCGAGGAACCGCTGATCTCCGAGTCGAGGAAGCCGCAGCTCCGGCGTCTCATCTACAGTGCGTGCGCTCTTGTCAACTTTGGCTCTTACTGCACGTTGTCCACTCACACACGCGAGCGTACTCGATCTACTGCCACGATCGCCTCTAGAGCTCATTGAGAAGCTCGAAGTGAACGAGAGCAGCGACTTCTACTTGTTCAAGATCCTCCGCGCGCACATCCTCCCGCTCACGAACTGCGCGTTCAACAAGTCGGGCGACAAGTACGTCGTCTTTGCGTCTCCCGCCACGCGTCTAGGACGCACTCTATGGACTCGAGCAACTGACAGTCGAACTCGTGCTCTTGCAGGTTCATCACCGGGAGCTACGACCGCACGTGCAAGGTCTGGGACACGCAGACCGGCGACGAGCTCCTGACGCTCGAAGGCCACAAGAACGTTGTGTATGCGATTGCGTTCAACAACCCCTATGGGTGCGTCCACGCTACGAGTGATGTGTTGCATCGCACTCTTGGCTCATTGAGCTACTGTCTCAATGGCCAATGCACTGACGATTCGTTCGACGCTTGGCTCCTGCGCCTCCTGCCCTCACACACACGTCGACTGCTTGTAGCGACAAGATCATCACGGGGTCGTTCGACAAGACGTGCAAGCTCTGGAGCGCCGAGACTGGGCAGCTCTACCACACGTACCGCGGCCACTCGACCGAAATCGTGTGTCTGTCGTTCAATCCGCAGGGCACGGTCATTGCCACGGGCTCGATGGACAACACTGCGAAGCTCTGGGACGTCGAGACCGGACAGGAGCTCCACACGCTCTTTGGGCACACGGCGGAGATCGTGAGTCTGAACTTTGACACACAAGGCGAGCGCATCATCACCGGCTCGTTCGACCACACGGTCAAGGTCTGGGACGTCCGCAGCGGTCGGTGCATCCACACGCTTGCGGGCCACCACGGCGAGATCTCGAGCACGCAATTCAACTACACGGGTGAGCTCTGCATCAGCGGCTCAATCGACCGGACGTGCAAGATCTGGGACGTCGCGTCCGGACAGAACGTCCAGGTGCGTGCTCTTGGATCTCGCGATGCTGGAGCTTACGCGCGTCGTACAGACCAATGAACCGTGTTGCTACGACGCTGTTGTAGACGCTCCGTGGCCACAACGACGAGATCCTCGACGTGAGCTTCAACGCCACGGGCTCGAAGCTCGTGACAGCGTCGGCCGATGGCACGTCGCGCATCTACAACACGATGACGGGCGCGTGCCAAGCGATCTTGATCGGCCACGAAGCCGAGATCTCCAAGGTCTGTTTCAATCCACAGGGCACGAAGGTGCTGACTGCGAGCAGCGACAAGGTCGCGCGGCTCTGGGAAGTCGAGACTGGCGACTGTCTCCAGATGCTCGAGGGCCACACGGACGAGATCTTCAGCTGCGCGTTCAACTACGAGGGCGACACGATCATCACAGGTGCGTCACGAGCATTCAGGCTCTCTGTCGGAGGCAGTGGCGACCGACTGACGGACTGCTCTCTTTGACGCGTAGGCTCCAAGGACAACACGTGCAGAATCTGGAAGTGCTGAGCTGGTGCAGATGACTAGAATGCCGCACAGATCCCGACCACGCGCCAGATGTGCATGCGCGATGCACTCTCCACACACTCAAGAGACTCCCGCGCCTTCATCCATTGCTCCATCGGTCGTCGTCGTGTTCGTGCTTGTTCCTCTATCTCTTTCTTTCTCTCTCTCTGTGGATGGCGAGAGGACGCCACGACACAATGGCGGTCGGTCTCCTGGCTGAGCGAGCGCTTGCTGCTGTCTACTGGAGCTGCACAGGCTCCGCTGGCGACGCGAGCGGGAAGATGATCTGCCAGAGCCTACAGCAGCAGTGCATAGCAACACAAGTGCATACATGTGAGCCACTCATTCCATGTGAGGCAATCACACACACGACGGTCTAGTGGTGCCATACACACACGTGCAAGACACAAACGCAAAACAAAAGCAGGACGTACGTGAGCTGCGGCTCCTGCTTCATCGCGATATAGATGATGAGCGGCACGAAGCCGTAGTGCACGACCGGCTTGATCGCCTTGAACGCCTTCGTCGGCGCCGTCTTCCAGATCTTGCTCATGCTGCTGCTGCTCACTTGGTCGCTCACTTGGTCAATCGGTCGCTTTCGCGCTTGCTTGCGTTCTTCGTGCTCTCTGTCCAGTCTTTTTTCGCATAGTGAAATAACGAGGCAATTTTTTACCTGTGTTATATCACTATCACTAAACAAGTTACTGGCGAACAACTTGAGGCTTGTATTGAGCTTTCACATGGAATCAATCTACTTGATTTCAATATTGCTTTGGAAATCATTTTGGATTCAGAGCATGTCCGAGCAAGACATGTTCCCTATAACGATATCTATAGTGAAATAACTAAGAATGAACGCCCTCTTGAGGATCTGAAGCTATTGACCTCATGGTTTGCCTGGTTGCTTCCTCGCTTCCTCGCTTCCTCGCTTCCTCGCTTCCTCGCCTGCCTGTGTGTGTGTCTATAGATGTGTCTGCTTGAGCTCACGTCGATCAACTTGGACGCGTCGGTGGACGTCGCGGACTGCTGGCGCTGCTCGGCTCGGGATCGACTGCGAACCTCCGGAAGCGCGCTTCGATGAACCCGACGTTCATGCTTGGGAGCCCAAAGCGGTCCATCTATCGCATCACACCACGCCACGACTTGTGTGAGCAAGTACCACAAGCACAAGCGAGTCGAGCACATGGACGCACATGCTGCGGCATCATGATAAAGTTCATGTCTTCTTGCGTCGTCGACGGTCGCGCTGGACTCGCGACGTTGTACGCGCCTGGACCGACTGTCGCCTTCGTCGGGCTCGGCAGGATCGGACAGTTGGGCGTGTTGTGCACCATCGCTGCTTCCTGCCGGTCGAAGATAGGAGAGCGAAGGAGCAGTGAGTCCATGCCGTCTGTCGTCCCATGGTCACAGGCAAACCAGTCGAGTGCGTACGCTCGAGAGCCGATTCGCACGCGACTGCATCGTGGAGCACCGAAAGCTCGAGCTCTTCACGGACGCCTCGACCGTGTACTACACGCACAAGGGTACAAGATCGACGATGCATCAGTCGGTCAGTCAGTTCTTCGCTCGCGCTTGTGAGTTGGATGCTTGGACTCGCACGAGACGCGTACCTTGCACGACGGACTGATGTCGTAGAAGCGGTCGGGCGAGTCATTCACGAGGCGATGCTCTTTCGACGAGACGTAGCGCTCTAGCAGCACACGAACGCACACAAGCAGGAGCGTCAGGTCTAGACGATCTCAGCTCAGTACGCTGGACAACAACATCAGCAACAGACCTGGAAAGAACTGGGACTTGAATCGCGGCGTCGTCGACAGCAGCGGACCGCGGATGCGGTCAGGACGCTGGAGACGCACAGACCCAGTCGAGTGGTCGTAGCTCGGCGGCCGGGGCGACTGCGGCTGATGTTGTGGCTGCTGTGCGTGGCTCTCTTGGAGACTCGCGATGCCCGAGAGCACAGCAGAGACGTGGGCTTTGGCGTCTTCGAACCGCGCTGCTTTGCTCATGTACGACGGTGTCGGCACTTGCTTCTTCTTGACTTGGATTGCGCGCTTCTTGGCGCGGTACGTCCCCGGTCCGATCGCCTCAGGCGTTGTTCACATCGTCACAGCCACACACACGCACAGGCTCTTGCAGTCAAGGAGCAGAGCGTGCTAGTGCGATCGGATGCTCATCATAGAAAGAGACGAGCAGCACAGACAGGGTGTGTGTGGAGAGGATATGAGTACGGCTCTTTCACGACGCTCGCAAACGTCGAGGCGCGGTACGCCGCTGTGCTCGCGAACCGGTCTTTCGTCGAGCTGAACGCGCTCAGGCACGGGTTCGTCGCGTCTTCGAGGCTCCGCTGGAGCGACTGCGGCGACAGGTGCGAGACCACGACGACGTCGGACGAACGTGAGGTCTTAGTCTTCACACACTCGCGCACGCACACAGACAAACACAGGTACCTTCTTGTTGCCGCAGTCCGTGTTGTAGTACGCGTCCGGCGTGTCATTGAGCTTCTGGGTCATGGTGAACTCTGGGTCGAGCGGCTGGCGGCCTCCGCCGTTGCTCTGGAGCGGGTCGCGCGCCGTGCGCGAACCTTCGCGCATGAAGCGGTGCGCTTTGCGCTGCTCGTCCTTGATGCATCGCTTCTCGTACAGCTTCGATCTGCGCGCGCATGACAGCCAGACAGAGCGACCGACAACTTCTTGGTGAGCTGCGCGTGTTGTCGACGAGCAGCGCGCAGGAGCGCCCACCGAACAAAGCGCACATGTCGTGGATCTGCTCGCCGTTCGGCAGCGAGATGTGCGCGACGCTGCCATTCGAGTCGGCGGCTCGGCCGTCCGTCTGCAGCATCGATCCAAGAGCGCGTCGTTAGCATTTCATACTGGAGCGGGCAGACACGCGCGCGCGAGTGCGAGAGACATGGGAGCGCGCGATTGCAAGTTTGAGACGCAAGACGTACGGAGAGCTGCTGCTGGTGCGCGACCTGCCGCTTCCACATCGCTCGCCGAGACGCGCTCGATGCCTGGACGATGCCAACGACAGCAAGAGGCAGCAGCAACGTCGTGTGTGAGCGTGCGTGTGCGTGTGTACGGCAGCAGCGACGGCGCTCGTGCACCAGCCACTCACTCCTCCGAACGCGTCGGGGTTCATCACTCGATGTGCTCGAGGCGCGGCAGCTCGAGTTCACCGAACGCGCGCAAGACCAAGCGCGCTGTCTGTCTGACTGCGATCGCTTCGATGGACCGAGTGCGTGTCGAGCTGTGGCCGCCATGCAATTGGTCCGCATCGCGCACGAGCGATCCTTTTGCTGCCGCCCAGAGCGCTCTCGCGATCACGCTGCTGCTGCGTCTTATCGTGCCCCTAAGAATACAGCCGTGTGTCTTAGGCGTGTGCGCATGCGCAGTGAGGAAGAGCGTGGCGATCGCGCTCACACAGTGTACAGAGGGGAAGCAGCGCCCTCGTTTGTGTTGGAGTGTGCGAGCGCAGACTGGAAGGAAACGAACGCTAATGCGATGTGAATGACGTCGACGCAAGACACACACAAGGTCAGGAAGTCGTGGATGAGCTGCTCGTACTGAAGCTGTAAATGAGGGAGATGGCGACGAGGTGGTTGTGTGAATGGCCGATATGGCGCTGATTGGACCGAGGCAGCTTGTCGCGAGCGCGTGGTCGTCGTTGTCGTCGTTGTCGTCGTTGCTGTTGTTGATGGTCGAGAGATGCAAGACGATCGATCGATTGATTGATCGGTGCTTCCCGCCAGTCAGGCTCGCGACCACCTGAGCACCATGTGCTGCCTGCTCCAACCGACCGACTCACTCACACGTGTCGAGCAAGCGCAAGCGCAAAGCGCAGGATGGCAGACACCACCTTGACTCGCACCGAAAACACGCCGCTCTCTTCTTGCTCCTTCATGGTCGTGATTGGACGCCATCCGTCCATCGTCGTCCGTCCATTGATTGATCGTGTGTATCATGGTGTGTGTGTGGTGTTGTGTTGTGATGAAGATCACCTCACGATGGCTGGATGGACGATAGATGTCCGACTTGCTTCACTTGACTCTGTCTGTGATGGCAATGAGCGAGCGAGCCACAGGCTTTACGTGAACGGATGGCGACCAGCGCACGATGGCAAGCGAAGGAGCACCACAAGACTCACAAGACTCACACGAGACACAAGGAAGTGGGGGCAACCGATGCTTTGACTTAAATACTAGTAGTATAGTGTGGTGGTGGTGTCGTAGTGTGGTGGTGGTGGTGGAGGCGTATGGTATGTGTGTGTGTGGCAAAGGCTGCAGACTTGATTTGACCCAGCTTATAACGTCGAGAGAGAGAGAGAGCGGCGTCCCCCGTCTGCTCGCTGGTCAGCGGCAGCGAACAGGTCGGCGAACACCCGAGGGTGGACGCGCGCGCTGAGACCGCGGCGACGCTCGCCTGGGACGGGAGAGCCCTCGGTCCCTCGATCCCCCGCGTGTGGCGCGCTCTCGTCTCTCTCGGCTGGTGGACCCTGGAACTGGATGCGACGAGCCGAGCGGCCTCGACCGGTCAGGAGGATAGTGTTCAAACGAGCGCGGCGCACTGCCGACCGCAGGCGCGCGCACAGGTGCGTGCGGGTGGCTGTGTGTGTGGCTGAGGGGCGTGCGAGGTGTCTCCATGCCGCCGTCCTATCGCTGCGTCGTCGCAGGGTCTCACGTCGCCCGTGGGCGAGTACTTGTGGACAGAGAAGTCGTCCACTGGACGCTGGTGCTGGGTCGGTCGGACGCACGATAACGGACAGACAGGTGCACGGCAGGAGACACAACGCGACGGACAGCCAGACAGACAGACCGCAAGAGCGCGCGGCGCTCTACACGGCGGTCGCGGCCGACGAGGTCGCAGCGGCCATCGCGTTCTTTCTCTTGCGAATGCGCACGAGGTGGCGCGACAGGAGCTGTACGCGGCTCCGGAGCGTGTGCTCGTTCAAGTAGTTCTCGCGCGACGTCGCAGCGAGGAACATGAGCTTCTCGATCTTGATCGCGAGCAAGAACGTCTTGGAGCGCCAGTCGTAGTTCTCTGGCACTTGCGTGAGCACGTCGTGCGGCTGGTGGTTCCGGAGCATGCGCTCAATGAGCACGATGCTGCGCGAGCGCAGACGCCGGAGGTCCTCGCCGCCGTTCTCGCGCCAGGCCGAGTCGCTCGGACCCGCGCGCGCGCCGCAGCTCGACGCCGCCATTGACGGCGGGACGATTGCAGCGCCGTTTGGGTTCGCGTGGTGGTTGCTGTGGTGGTGGTGGTGCATCGGCTGCTGGAGCGCGTGGCTCCCTGGCATCATCGCAGCCGGACCGAGGCTGTTGCTGTTGTTGTTGTTCGTACTGTTGTTGGGCATCGCGGCGCTGCTGCCAGTGCCCATCGGGAACGGCAAGTTGTCAAACTCGCGCATCGAGGCCTGGAGGCGCTGGAACGTCGGGAGAGGAGGGACGCGTCGACGGTTGATCATGGACAAGTGTGGATGTCGGTGCGCGCACTTACGAGCTGATGGAGCTCGCAAAGGTGTGCGTGCGTCTGTGTGGTGGTGGTCGTGGTGGTGTGTGTACTACCGAGTGGAATAGCGAATGAGCTCTTCCGTCTCGGCGTCTCACACACGCACCCGCGCTCACGCACAGACGGTGGCAACGACGATGTCGGCGCCGACAAGCAGACACGCGCGCACGACGAGGACACAAGTGACGCGCGCGTTTCCGTTAAAGAAAGCGGCACACGAGCGCGAGTGCGAGGAGCGCGGCGCAGAGGTTTGGAAAAGTGCGCGCGACTTGGATTCTGGTCTTGAGCGAGCGAGCGCTGTTGCGTTGCTTTGAGCGCCTCGACCTCGATCTCGATCTCGATCTCTCACAAACAACCAAACCGAACCGAACCGAGGCGCGCTGCGTGTCCCTCGCTCCTCATGCTGGAGCTCATAGAAGCGAAGACGTCGCCTCGGTTCGATGGCATCGCGCGGCGCGCCATACAAAGCGCAAGACCGCCGTGCATGTCTATAGCTCCCGAGCGGTGCTTCGTGTCTTTGAGTCTGCGCGGCCGCGATTGGGCGAGCGCGAAATTGCCCTAGCCGCACTTGCGAGTCCAGAAACGGAGCAGTTAAACCACGACGCAACCACTTGGCTTCAGTATGCAGACGCCAAATTTCGTCAGCCGCGTCAAACCCAGCGATTTAGGGAGTCAGCGCAACGAGTCAGACCTAATTCGGACCACTCGCTGCTAATTTGCGGGAGGAGGAGCGCGCTGTCACGAACAGGGGCGGACATCGATCGATCGATCGATCGCTGGTGCTTGCGTTTTGAGAGTCCCCTCAGTGCACACACACCAAAATCGATCCACCTGCAAAGCAATCGCGTCGGTCAGCGCACTCGTACGAGTTGCTAGCATCTGCTCGGTCGATACGAGCTCGACATCTAGCAGCGCTAGCTCAATTGCCTCGCTCAGGGCTAGATCCTCTGAAGTGTGATACCCACCGGCAATCTTGAGATTATTACGCTCAAGAGGAGCCGCACATGGCATACAAATTCACAGTACAGAGTGCCACCGTACTGCTCACTTACAAGACTTGGAGCGAAAGCAGTGTGTGCACCGAACTGAGCGCTTGCTGTCTGCTCTCCAAGCTCCAAGCTCCAAGCTCCAACTCACTCTAAATCCGAGTTGTAATTCGCTGCTTGGGCGTGCTCATGAGCACACACTTGGCTAGAGTATGCTGCGGCTGCAAAGAGCTGCGCGCGCACTCGGGCTGCGAGCCACAAGTCGAGCTCATTCGAGCGCGCGAGTCGTGCGGTTGCGCTGCGAGATCCTTCTCGCCACTGCGCGTGTCTGCGCAGCGCGCGCGGAGCGCCCCAGTCGCTGCCAACCATCGCATCGGTCGCAGGACGGCGCGCTGTCTGAAAGAAATTGCACCTCGAAACGCGCGGCGCTGGGCAGCAAAGAAACTCGCGCGCGTCGCTCGGTTCCCTTTCTCTTGGTGCGCCTCGCCCCGCTTGCTCTTGCTGTTTTTGCTGTGTCGTTCACGAGCGAACGCGACGATCGATCCGATGGAGCCTGGGTGGTGTGGTCCACGTAGATGCACTCACTGCCAAGGCGAATACTTTGTCTCCTCGCCACGTCTTTGAGCACGAGCTGTCCAGCGACTGGACTGAGTCACGACGCCCTCTCTTCAGTGATGCTGTTAAACTCGCGAGAGATGGACGCGCTCGCCTCTCGTCGTCAAACCCTCGCGGTCCCTGCCGGCCGTAATACCACCCGCCCCAGCTTCAACGCGACGCAAAGACGCCTTTTGCCTCGACCGCTCGCCCTCCTTGCTCTGGTGCACTAGTTGTATGTATGGCGACAGGGACCAAAAGACCTGGTCCACGTCGTACTTTAGCAGCACTTGCATGAATGCGCTCGTGGATAGTGCAGCAGCAGCAGCGCTATGCTACGCTGCTCGCTTCGCTCCATGTTCGAGCGCAAAGACGCCTCGCTCACGCTCGCACGCACGCCTTGCGTATGTTCACTCGGTGTGGTGCTCGCGCTTGTCTCTTCAGCGCCACATACATGCGCGCGGTGAATGAATGCGTCCTCGGGCGTCTGCTCTTTGGGTCGCAGCAGCAGTTTTTGATCGAGAACAGCAACTGCCGCCAGAACGTAGTGACAGGGTCCACACAAGACAGCAAACATAGTGGTGATAGTGGTGATGGAGACCTTCATGGAAATTCTTCGAGCGACATTGACTACGACGACGACAACTACGAGCGCTCGAGACCATGAACAACGCGCGAGGACCGTGTGATCTATCAACGTGTGTGTGAGTTCGAGTGTGTTAACCTCCCGCAAGCAAGCGAAGCAAGCGTCCAGATCGAGTTGCCTGCGTGCACCCATCCGCACCGAGGCGGCGGTCACGCACATGAGCGCGGCGCCAGTTCAACATCATGTGACGTCAGGAAGCCAGCTGGTCGGCTCGGACAGACGGCAGACCGCGTTTGACGGAACAGCGACGGCCTACATACAAATCCCAATATAAACGCGCGCTCGTGATACACAACACACGCCCGATGGGGCGCCGTCTTTGTGCTGTTTGCCGTGATGATGTGCACCAAAGACACGCACCACAGAAAGCATACTTGCTCAAGCAAAGAGTTCGCACGAAGCGAGTTCAGTTTGGCTGGTGCTCGGTAGAGGAGCAACGCCTGTGTGGTGAGCTTCAGGGCTTCAGGGCAAGTAGGTCTCGATGCGACTCCTATACAAAACGTCTTGAGAATCACCTCAAACTAATGGACTGAACTGCATTGCACGGCTCTCGGTTCGCCTCAACGACAGGTCGAGTGGTGTGCCTGGTCGAGCGGCAAGATCGGGTGCAGCACCAAAGACGCAGCGTCCTCTAGCTGCGACGTGAGCTGCGACGGCTCGCGACACGGCGACGTCGCGTGTGTCCCCATCCATGCAGCGACCCAGTCGTCACGCAAAGCGACGCGATTCTATCGCGCATGAACGAGTTGTGCTCGATGCGATGATTGGCGCTCCTTGAACAGCCGCCATCGCCGACTGGACTCGGTGGACGCGCTGCGCATCGCTGGACGTGTGTGTGTGTGTGGTGACCTGTGCGCTTGATTGCGAGTTGCTTGACAGCGCATCCTTGCTTCGTCGTGCTTCAGCGCAAAGACGTCTCGCCCGACCTGTGGCGCTAGGTTCAACAGCAGCACTCACCGCACACACGCATGGAGCATGGAGCATATGGAGAGATCAAGGCGAGTCAAGCTGCATGAATGAAGCATATGGAGAGTGAGAGTTGAAGTCGGTCGAGATCAAGGCGAGTTCAGCCGCATGAATGGAGGAGGATGTGAGGTCGGCCAGCGAGGAGGTTGAGAAGGATGTGGTGGTGAGCTGAGCCTACTGCGGCTGAGCCTACTACGGCGAGAGTCGCTTGCTTGCTTGCTTGCTCGTAGGTCGGCTGTCGGGACGGAGGCGCACGAGCCACAGGTCAAAGGAGACAGCCGAGAGGATCGACAAAGAGATAGCGAGAGACTCGATAGATAGAGAGACTGCTATATAACGAATACTTAGTATGTGTCGACACTCGTGGCGGCAGCTTGCTGCATGCGCTGATCGATCCCGCCAGGTGTGAATCAACAAGAGCTGAATGCCTCGAGCGACTCGAGCGAGCACAGTGCACGTCGATTTGCCGTCACGCACGCACACCGCGCCAGTCCAGCCGTCTCGGTCGGGTCGGCTGCCGCTGTGGCTGTGGCGGGCGGACGACGGACGACGGACGGATGGCTGCTGCTGTTCTTTAGAGCACAAAGCCAAGGACACCTTGTACTATTAAAAGTCAGTAAAGAGAGAGCGGGCGGGCGGCGTTCTGTGTTCATTTGACGGAACAGCACACAGCACAGCGCAGCACAGCAGAGCGATGGCGGCCAGACTCCGCTTTCAAAAGCGCAGATGCACTTGTGCGTGCGTGCGCGGTGTGTCTACTCTGCTCTGCTGGATGCTCTGCGCTAGCATGCAGGCATGCAGCACGCACTCGCCGCCGCTGTCTTTGTGTTGTTTGCCGTGCTATACCATACCATACCATGCCTTGTCTTGCCTTGCCTTGCCTTGTCGCTTTGTGTTGTTTTGTTTGTGAAGAACGGTGAGAACGGTGTGCAAAGACTCTCTCTCTCTCTCTCTCTCTCTCTCTTGCACGCACCAAGGAAGCAACCAAGCCGTGCTGCTATCAGCAGCGACATCCTCGAGCTACAGCCTAACGCACGCAGCCGAGTGCACGAGTGCATGCACAGCAGTAGACAAGGTCGCCATGTATGTACTAGTATGTGTGTGGACTGCAAGGTCAGTGGCTCGATGTTTCAGCTCTTGTCATTGAAAATGTGTTTTGCATGTTTTGTGGATTGTGGAGCCAAACCGGTAGACTGTTGACGATTGACTGACGCGTTGATAGCAAAAACGGCCGTGTCAATATCAATCTGCGTGCGAAAGAAATGAAGTCAAGCAGATTCGAGCATCAATCGCAAACCGGTATCTGAGCCGACTCCAACCGACAACTGCCGAGGTATGTTCGGTCTTGTTGCTTGCTGCCAAGAACTTGCTTGTCGAGAAGTAACCATGAGCTCGACGCTTGGCATTGCGTTGGTCTTGGACCGCTTGGTCGCTGCAGATCGAGCACACGTACACGCTGATCTCCACAGACACGCGAGAGTCATTGCAAGCAAACTCCATTTCGTTCGCGCTCGTTCGTTCGTGCGTTCTGGTGTTGTTTCCTTTCGCTACACACGCGTTCGAAGCGCCTGTCTTGAGCAACAACGACGACCTGCTCCGAAATGCGTGCATGTGCGTCGGCGATGCAGGACACACCGCTGCTGCTCTGCTGCTGCTGCTGCGAAGACAAGGACAAAGCGAGAACAGTAGCGTTGAAGTGTTGGAGCACACGCACATGCACACGCACATGCACACGCACATGCACATGCAGATATGTGCGCGTCTTCGAGACGATGTCCAAGCCACGTCTTTGGTTCGATTCGATCTATTCGCGCGCGGATTTGTGCAACGAGTGGATTTGGAGAAATCGGCGAGAGCGAGAGCGAGAATGAGAGCGAGTCCCAGATGCGCCTGTGCGTTCACGACCTCCACCACTACGCGCATGTCCATCTACGAGAGCGACCTCGAAGCCGCTAGCCGACAGCCGAGAGTCACGACTTGCGGCCGATACGCGCAGTTCTTCGCGATCGATCCATGAGTGTGCGCGCGCGAAAAGCAACAGCGCTCCGGACACTCGACCGAAACAACACAGAATCGATGGACTTGGCAAGTCGAAACTCAGCATGCGCGAGCGAAGACGCCGCTGGCTGGATGTTTGTGCAGACGCGACCTTTGCGCGCGCTTGTCACCAAACAGATCGGTTCCACGAACGTGACCACCGAAGGCGAGGAGAGAACAGCGCCTTGAGCTTGAGCTTTTGGTCTCAAGAATAGGAGCTTGAGAGGTCGCTTGAGGTGCAAGCCGGGCAAGAAGTGCAACGAGTGCATGTATCCATCTCACGAGAGCCGGTTTAACGTGGTGTGGCGAACACCATTTCGCCAGATTGATTCAACAAGACCGAACATACCTCGGCAGTTGTCGGTTGGAGTCGGCTCAGATACCGGTTTGCGATTGATGCTCGAATCTGCTTGACTTCATTTCTTTCGCACGCAGATTGATATTGACACGGCCGTTTTTGCTATCAACGCGTCAGTCAATCGTCAACAGTCTACCGGTTTGGCTCCACAATCCACAAAACATGCAAAACACATTTTCAATGACAAGAGCTGAAACATCGAGCCACTGACCTTGCAGTCCACACACATACTAGTACATACATGGCGACCTTGTCTACTGCTGTGCATGCACTCGTGCACTCGGCTGCGTGCGTTAGGCTGTAGCTCGAGGATGTCGCTGCTGATAGCAGCACGGCTTGGTTGCTTCCTTGGTGCGTGCAAGAGAGAGAGAGAGAGAGAGAGAGAGTCTTTGCACACCGTTCTCACCGTTCTTCACAAACAAAACAACACAAAGCGACAAGGCAAGGCAAGGCAAGACAAGGCATGGTATGGTATGGTATAGCACGGCAAACAACACAAAGACAGCGGCGGCGAGTGCGTGCTGCATGCCTGCATGCTAGCGCAGAGCATCCAGCAGAGCAGAGTAGACACACCGCGCACGCACGCACAAGTGCATCTGCGCTTTTGAAAGCGGAGTCTGGCCGCCATCGCTCTGCTGTGCTGCGCTGTGCTGTGTGCTGTTCCGTCAAATGAACACAGAACGCCGCCCGCCCGCTCTCTCTTTACTGACTTTTAATAGTACAAGGTGTCCTTGGCTTTGTGCTCTAAAGAACAGCAGCAGCCATCCGTCCGTCGTCCGTCGTCCGCCCGCCACAGCCACAGCGGCAGCCGACCCGACCGAGACGGCTGGACTGGCGCGGTGTGCGTGCGTGACGGCAAATCGACGTGCACTGTGCTCGCTCGAGTCGCTCGAGGCATTCAGCTCTTGTTGATTCACACCTGGCGGGATCGATCAGCGCATGCAGCAAGCTGCCGCCACGAGTGTCGACACATACTAAGTATTCGTTATATAGCAGTCTCTCTATCTATCGAGTCTCTCGCTATCTCTTTGTCGATCCTCTCGGCTGTCTCCTTTGACCTGTGGCTCGTGCGCCTCCGTCCCGACAGCCGACCTACGAGCAAGCAAGCAAGCAAGCGACTCTCGCCGTAGTAGGCTCAGCCGCAGTAGGCTCAGCTCACCACCACATCCTTCTCAACCTCCTCGCTGGCCGACCTCACATCCTCCTCCATTCATGCGGCTGAACTCGCCTTGATCTCGACCGACTTCAACTCTCACTCTCCATATGCTTCATTCATGCAGCTTGACTCGCCTTGATCTCTCCATATGCTCCATGCTCCATGCGTGTGTGCGGTGAGTGCTGCTGTTGAACCTAGCGCCACAGGTCGGGCGAGACGTCTTTGCGCTGAAGCACGACGAAGCAAGGATGCGCTGTCAAGCAACTCGCAATCAAGCGCACAGGTCACCACACACACACACACGTCCAGCGATGCGCAGCGCGTCCACCGAGTCCAGTCGGCGATGGCGGCTGTTCAAGGAGCGCCAATCATCGCATCGAGCACAACTCGTTCATGCGCGATAGAATCGCGTCGCTTTGCGTGACGACTGGGTCGCTGCATGGATGGGGACACACGCGACGTCGCCGTGTCGCGAGCCGTCGCAGCTCACGTCGCAGCTAGAGGACGCTGCGTCTTTGGTGCTGCACCCGATCTTGCCGCTCGACCAGGCACACCACTCGACCTGTCGTTGAGGCGAGTGCAAGACCTCGCGTCTTAGGAGTCGCATTGAGCGTGGCCCACATGTTGTCAAGGCGATCACACTGGCCTCGCTCTTTCACTGATTCCTAGCAGCGTCGTACGTCCTGGAGCTCTCACTTGAGCGTCACGACCACCACTGCTGCTGCTCGTGCTCGTCCGTGTATTCCTCCTCCTTCGTCTGCGCAACTGACTGACTGACTGACTGACTCTGAATAAGTTACTCGGCTCCGCGTCCTCGGCGCGCTCGTGCACTCGCTGGAGCTCCTCTCTATTCCCTACGTACGTTGCCACGCCATCTCTCAACTCGCCCACGCTCACGTTCGTTCATCCGAAGCGAGCGAGCGAGCACTTGGATCAGGACGACAGCGTCGCGTGCTGCCGGCGCTCGAGCTTGGCGCGCTCGACAAAGATCTCGATGAGCTTGCGCTTCGTGGCGTCGACGTGCTCGCGCAAGTACGTCCAGAGCGGCGCGGGGTCGTCTCGGAGCGCAAAGTGGAACGCGACGATGCAGTCCACTGCGCTCTTGCGCACGTCTGAGCTCGTGTGCGCGAGGCGACGCGCAACGGGCGTGACGAGCTTCGCCATGTACTGCGCGTCGTGGACGCTTGAGGACGAGCGCTCGCACGTCTCAAGCGCGACTTTGACGAGTCGGAGCACGACTTGGAGCACCGGGGGCTCGGTGCCAGTGACGCTCGGGGCGAGCATCGCGAGCATGCGCTCAGGGTCTTCGGACGTGCGCACGAGCGCACTGAGGATCGTCTCAGTGATGTGACTCGCCTAGTTCATAGAGACAGAGTACGATAGTGTGAGAAGAGGACGAGGTCGCCATGGTCCTCGACACGAATCGAGTGCGCAAGGGACGCACCACGTCGACGCGGTCGCCGAGACACTCGAGCAGGCGCTGGAGGATCGCGTGCGCGTAGCCATGTGCGCGACGCGCCTGCGCTTCGACGAGGCCGTGGAGCACTTTGAGCGCCGTCACGTCCTTCTCTGCGCTCGCGTCGAGCAAGAGGAACAAGAGGCGGCGAAAGTGCTGGTCCCAAACGTCCGAGGCGCCACCCGTGCGTGCGAATGCGAGCACCTGCCACCACAGACAACAGAAAGAGCGAGCGTGAGTACGACGAGCGCTAGGAGGAGGGCATCGAGACATACACAGACAGACAGACGTACTTTGTGGAGCGCCGTGCGTCGCTCGCGCTCCGTCGCGTTGTTCTGCGCGAGGACGTCGAGCCAGACGTCCATCGCTGGCGCTTGGCGCGTCTCGATCGGCACGAGACTGCTGCTCTCGTCGGCGCTCTTGCGCTTCTGGACCGTGCGCTGCGGGCTCGCAGAGTTCGCATTCGGCGACTCGGAGCGCTTGCGACTCGCGCGCTCTGCTGTCACTGGCTCTGCCGCGCTCTCTCGTGTCTCGACTGCGACGATCGCCTGGTTGCTGCTGCTCGTCTCGACCGGCACTGCGTCCTGCGTCCGACTGCTGCTGTTGCTACTCGCGCGCGACGACGTCAACGACGCAGTGAGCGCCTTGTCGCCACTGCTCATTGGCGCCTGGAGCACGACACCTTTCGCTCTCAAGAGCTTTGCCACGAGCGAGCGCCGCGTCGGCGGCAAGAGCGGCACAGCAGCTTCGATCTCGACTGGGAACGCACGCGCGGCGACGTGCACGAGCTCGCTCACGGCACTTGCGACCGACACGGGCAAGTCGCTCTCGAGGAGCTGCGCCATCTTGGCGACGAACGTCCGCGCGCTGCTGCTGCTCTGCCGCATGTAGGCGTCGGCCATCGGTACGAGGCGCTGGACGTAGTGGCACACGGCGGCTTTGACTTTCATGTTCCCGCTGCTGCTGTCCGTGAGCAGCGGCAGCGCGACGGCCGTGAGCGTCGAGGCGTCAAACGCCTTTGCGAGGTACTCGAGCGTCGCTTGTGCGACGGCGCGCGTCGCCTCTTTTGTCTCGATGCGCTTCTGGAAGAGCTTGGGCAAGAGCGTCTTGAGCGTCGGCTGCACTTGCGCGGCCGGTGCGATGGTGAGCAGCGGTAGGACGCTCTGGAGCGCCGCCTGTGCGACGCGGTAGTGCGCGTCGCTCACGTGTTTCACGCACGCGCGGACGATGCGGTCGTCGACCGTCGGACGATGTTGTTGGTCCTGGACGCGGCGCTGGATGATGTTCCCGATCGCCTCGATCGCCTCGAGACGAACGGACCAGGACGCGCTCTTGAGACCCACGAGCGCGTCCTCGAGCTTGTCGCTCGGCGCAGCGACGACTGGCGCCGGCAACGGCGTCGTCAGTGTCTTGACTGTCGTTGTTGTGGACTTGGCCGACGCTGTGCTGCTCGACGACGTCTCGGTCCGGAGCGTCGGCGGTGCGAGCGGCAGCGAACTGCTGCTCACTGGACGCGGCGAGACTGCAGTGCTGCGCCTCACGCGGTCAGCACTTGCGACGTCAGCGCTGCTGGTCTCGTGGTCGCCGCGCGCCAACAGACTCGGCGGCGTTGTGTCCGTCACAGCGATCTGAATGCGCTTCGCCTTGCCGCTCGCCTGTGCGCTCGAGTGGAAGCTCGCAGCGCTCGCGAACGCATCCGAACGCGTCGTAAACAGACTCTCGCTGCTGTTGCTGGGGCCTTTTGCGCTGACGCTCGCGTCTGACGAACTCAACACGCGCAGTGGCCGCACTGGCGTCTGGCGTCTGCTGCTGCTGCTACTTGCGTCTTCGCTGAACGAACTCGCTTTGAGGCGCGCGGCGTCAAAGCCAACGCGCTGCGCGCCTTGCGCCAGTACGCGCGACGGGATCCGCATCGAGTCGTCAGGCTCAGTGGCTGCGAACGCACTTGCGCCGAGGACGCGGCGCGGACCCGAGACGCTCGGCGCTGCTTTCGCACTGACACTCTCGAACGCCGATGGCTGGAGCACGCGCTGCACGGCGGAGGAGGACGAGGATGTGGACGCGTCGTACGCGAGCGAGCGACTGCTCTTGAGCTTGCGGACGCCGTTGCGAGCACTTGCGTCCGTCGCGTCGTCAAAAGCAGCGCGTGTGTCAGAGGCGCTCGAGCGCGCGCGGTCGTCGCGCAAGTTCTTCTGCGTCGAGGCGTCCAAGCGCTCAAAGAGACTGTCGCCTTCAGTCTAGAGGCGTCATTGCAGGACAGAGCGAGAGAGCCTTGGGTGAGTCGGTCGCTCAAGAGAACGAGCGAGTGAGCGATGGACGTACGGGGAAGACGCGCTGGAACGCCCAGAAGCACTTGCGCGACTGCGCGCGCACTTCTGCGAGCGCGTCGTGGAGAATCGCTGGTAGGAGCGAGAGCACGAGCTCCGTGTGTCTTCCAGTCATTCAGTCCGTCAGTCAGTCCGTCAGAGGCATCCGCACAGCTCACGACAGGCAGGACGTACTTGCTCAAGTGGCTGACGCTCCAGCGCTCGAGCGTGAGCGTCAAGTAGCTCACGCAGTGGAGACGCAGCACTTGGTTGCGCGACTTGGCGCCTTCAAGTAGTCTTTAGAGTCACACCAGTCCGTCAGTACGAGCGCTCGCGCCTCTAGCGTCCTCACCAAGCCGCTGTACGTACTTGGAGATGAACCGGACGTAGCCACTGCGCGTGCTCTCGATCACGCCGCGGATGCACGCGTCAGCGGCCGTCGAGATGACTTGGATCGTCACGTACGTCGCCTTGAGCAGCGGCGCGAGACACACGTCGGCGTGGCCGTTAAAGTCGTCGCGCAAGACGCGCGCGAGCGTCTGGATCGTCCCGCAGGCTTCGCGCGAGACCGACGAGCGCAAGTCGCCGACCTGTTCGCACACGCGCTCGCGCACGGTCTTGAACGCCAACGAGAGGCTCGCGAGCGCCGCGCTGTCGCTCTGGCGACTCCAGCGACTGGCGAGCGCTTGGAGCGTCTTGAGCGCCTCGACGCGCTTCGACCAGTCGTTGTCGAGGTGGAGCTGCTCGGAAATCGCTGCGACGTCGCGCTGGAGCTCGCGCTCCGAGAGCCCCGCGCTGTCACCAAAGCCGCCGCCGTTGGCTGGGAGTGCGTCCTGGTCCGCCATGCTCGTGTCGCTGCTCGTTGACCGCGGCGACGGTGAGCGGTCGCCAGCAGCGAGCGCAGCGGCTTTTGCAGCGGCGAGCGACGTACTGAGCTCGCGCTCGCGAATCGACTCGAGGTACCGCGCCATGGACGACGACGTCGCGAGCGGGAGGTCGTACGACGACAGGATCGACGTGAGCGACGACGACGGCGCGTGGTGCGTCGCGTCAGCGACAAACTGGCTCGAGCTGCTGCTGCTGGTGGCTGTGGAGAGCGCGTCGGCTGCGCTCTGGACGCCGCGAAAGCGGTCAGTGAGCATCTTCATCTGCGCACTGCGGATGTTCTTGGACGCGAGGTCGCGCTGTGGGAAGAGGCAGACGAGTGAGCGATTGAGAGAGAGAATGGGAGAGCAAGACAGTGCTCGTACCAGCAGCGAGGCGCCAATGCGCGCGTACAGGTGCTCGAGCGTCTCGATCGCAGTGTCGCGCACTTCTTTCGCCGAGTCTTCGAGCAGCTTCACGATCTGTAACATTGTTACATATAAAGTATGAGAATCCATGACTTTACACAATAGAATGAGTTGAGAATGAGATCGACGTACGAGGCTCAAGACGTCGTCTTTCATCTTCGTGACGAGGTCGTGGGCCTCGAGGCAGCGCCAGAGGCACCGGAGCGTCTAGAGACACACAAGCGCACGTGAGAGAGCGAGTGTGAGTCTCAGGAACCGCTTCCTACGGGCAGAACGTCGTCATTCTGCTGCCTCAGACGTACCGATTCGCGCGTGCGCCAGTTCTTGTGGCGCGCACACGGCTGCAGGACGCACGAGCGCAGACGGCAGAGTGCGTGTCAGTACCAAGACAAGCGGGAGTGCGCAAGTGACGAAAGTGCGTGGACGTACGAGCAGTCGGTCAAAGACAGTGGCGACTTCGAGGACGTTGGCGAGCTGCACGACGACGTCCACTGCTCTCTCGCGCACATTCAGCTGCGAGGCGATCGTGTAAGCGCACGCACAGAGCTACAAGCCGTCGTACGTGCAATAGCAGGAGCACGTACTTTGCTGTCGCCGAGCTTCTCGACGAGGTTGAGCCAGAGGACCTTGTAGTACGACTGCACAGTCGATTGCGGCACGTGCGCGAGCATGACGTCGAGGCTCTCGAGCGCGGAGCTCACGACTTTCGAGTTGTGGTCGCGCAAGCACGGCAAGACGTCTGGGAGTAGCGCTGCGAGGTCGTCGGTCGCGACTGTGAGCACATCGGTCGCATGTGCTCGGAGCAGCTCGGCGAGCGCAGTGACTCCTTCGAGGCGCTTTTTGATCGCTGTAGAGCAGCAGCATCGCAACACACAGCGGTATTGCGTGAGCACCTGTGTCTGTGTATATTGAGCGAGGCAATAGATACGAAAAGGCACGCGCGCAGACGCACCAGCGGACCGGAGCAGCGCCGCGACGTCGTCCAGCGCCATTGTCGTTCGTTCTCTCTTCTTTTCGCGTTTGCGAGCGAACTGCTGCTGTCGGAATTCAAAAACAATTTGGCTCGAATTTGATTTTGTTGAATATGTCACAAACGAAATTAAAAGTTAAGACCTGGCGTCCCAGAACGTTTAGGACGAAAAATTGGACATTGAAGCAGCAGAAGCAATACAAGTGTCGAATGTTACTGTCCTCGAGTTTTGGGAAATATTTTTTTCAATTGAAACACATTGAAACAAATGATCCTTTAAAACCGTTCCAAACCGTTACTATCCGTTACTTCCGTTACAATTGAACTAATATGGTTTTATTGAAATTAAGTAATTAGAGCGAGTTCGAGAGGGTTCAAACCCTAAGCCCTAAACCCTAAACCCTAAAACCTAAACTGGTGTAAATGGTGAGTGACCGCTAGGTCAACAGATGAGTTAGCGCTAGCAGCGCTGCTGCGCTAACGGTCTCATCTGCTGCGCTACTGAGCTTCCCTTGGGCATTTCCAGTTTGCGCTCATGCCGCGCACGAAGATCAAGCGATCTGTTGGCCGCCCGCTCTCGCTCTCGCCGGCTCAAGTCGCTCAAGTCCGAGCGTGGGCGGACGCCAACCGCGGGCCGGGCGGCAAGCCAATGACGTTGATCATCAGCGCTGTGCAGGCATCGAGCAGTGTGTCGGACACGACTGTGCGAAACACGGTGAAGGTGCGATGGAGCGAGCTGCGCCAAAAGTTCGCTGGCGTGCTTGACTTTCCTGGCAAAGAGTCGGTTCAGACGCTCTTTGACTTCCTACGCTCGGCGAGCCGAACCATCCATGTGTACGTCTACAAGTTCACCAGCATGCGTCTGCTCAAGATACTTGCTGAGGCGCGAGAGCGGAACATCCGCGTGTACGTCATAGTTGATGGGAAAGAGACGCCAGCCGAGACGATCATGGCGCTCCGTGCTGCACGCATCACTGTCAAGACCGCTATCAGTAAGTGCGCGCATAGGAAGATGCTAGTCATTGACAAGGAGGCCGGCCTCAACGGGTCCATGAATTGGACCGAGGCCGGCTTGACGACGAACGAGGAGACACTGACATTCGTGAGCCGGAACGACGCAAAGCGCTTGTACAAGATCATCCAGCGTGAGCTCACACGCAAGCGAGTGAGCAAGTGAGTGATCAGTGTGTAGCAGTGAGCAGTGCGTGTAGTGCAGTGCAGGAGCGGTTGAATGACTTGAACTCACTATATGGCCTCATCGCCTGCTCTTCTATGCGCTTCGACGAGGCTGTGGAGCACTTTGAGCGCCGCAGAGTTCGCATTCGGCGACTCGGAGCGCTTGCGACTCGCGCGCTCTGCTGTCACTGGCTCTGCCGCGCTCTCTCGTGTCTCGACTGCGACGATCGCCTGGTTGCTGCTGCTCGTCTCGACCGGCACTGCGTCCTGCGTCCGACTGCTGCTGTTGCTACTCGCGCGCGACGACGTCAACGACGCAGTGAGCGCCTTGTCGCCACTGCTCATTGGCGCCTGGAGCACGACACCTTTCGCTCTCAAGAGCTTTGCCACGAGCGAGCGCCGCGTCGGCGGCAAGAGCGGCACAGCAGCTTCGATCTCGACTGGGAACGCACGCGCGGCGACGTGCACGAGCTCGCTCACGGCACTTGCGACCGACACGGGCAAGTCGCTCTCGAGGAGCTGCGCCATCTTGGCGACGAACGTCCGCGCGCTGCTGCTGCTCTGCCGCATGTAGGCGTCGGCCATCGGTACGAGGCGCTGGACGTAGTGGCACACGGCGGCTTTGACTTTCATGTTCCCGCTGCTGCTGTCCGTGAGCAGCGGCAGCGCGACGGCCGTGAGCGTCGAGGCGTCAAACGCCTTTGCGAGGTACTCGAGCGTCGCTTGTGCGACGGCGCGCGTCGCCTCTTTTGTCTCGATGCGCTTCTGGAAGAGCTTGGGCAAGAGCGTCTTGAGCGTCGGCTGCACTTGCGCGGCCGGTGCGATGGTGAGCAGCGGTAGGACGCTCTGGAGCGCCGCCTGTGCGACGCGGTAGTGCGCATCGGCGCCATTCTGTGCGTGTGTTTCGAGCGCGCGTTTGGTTTGAAAAACAGAGGCTCGCAAGTAATATTAGAGCGAATTCGAGAGGGTTTATGTGGCGCACGTCATCTCGTTACCTCACGTTTTTCACTATCACAAATTGCGAAGCTGGATCGTTCTCAATCCAGCACGCGAATCAAGCAGCAGCTCCTTACCATGACTGCGAGCGCGAGCGTGCGTCGCGCCGCGGCGGCGAACGAAGGCTTCTTCACGCGCGTCTGGCGCTGGGTAAAAGTCACGCTATGTACGTTTGTATAAGTGTGTATGTGTCGTGTGTTTTGAGCGGGTAGCGCACGGTCGAACGAGCAATCGACACTGATCAACCTTCACACATATGGGTTGAGCACATTAGGGCGTGTCGTGTTTCGGCAGACCGAGTGGCACCACATCTGCGGCGCAACGGGTCGCCACGTCGACGAGCATGAGCGCATGGTGCGCTTCCGCACGAGCCTCGCGCTCTCGAGTGCGCTCGTGAGCACATGCAACGCCGTGTTTGACTTTGAAGCGTTCCCGGTACGTCTCTGTGTGTGTGATCGGATCCATGGAGCGAGCGCGTAGAGCCATGGGATCACGAGCTTAACCACACACATCCACGCCATACACGACAGGTCGACGCGACGCTGAGTGACATGACGAAGCGTCTGCAGCTCGACCCAAACGACACGCTGTACGTCTCGACTGCTCACTATCGAGCGCTACGGCGAGCAGCAGCGCACTCTCTTACGCTTGCTATGATCCGACTAGCCTCCTCGCAAACGTCCGCGCGTGTCTCCACCGCTGCAACTTTGTGAACAGCGTGTACGCGCAAGTGCTCGGACTGCGCGACGAAGCGTACAGCGCAGCGAATGCGCAGCACGAGGCGATGCTCGAGCAGCTCTGGTCGCAGCTCAAGCCGAACGTGCGGCGCAGCGGCGGTCGCATCACGAAAGAGTGGGGCGAGATCGGCTTCCAAGGTGCGTCAATAGTCGGCAGTCGTTCGTTTATCCGTCCGACATAGGAGCTCGCACTAGGACGCTATGGCTCTGACACTGCGGTTCGATGACGCATCCCACAGGCACAGACCCGATGTCGGACTTCCGCGGCATGGGGCTCCTCTCGCTCCACCAGCTCGTGCACTTTAGCGCGACGTACCCAGTCGAAGCTCACGCGTACGTTCGTGCGTCTGCTTGTGCTCTGTACCTGCACATCGTGAACGATGCCCTAAGACAGATGCGTCTCCTGCCTCTCTCTCTTCGTTTGGCTGCAGTGCGCTGGCCGAGTCGAACCACCCGACGCGCTGGTACCCGTTCTCTGTCACGGGCATCAACATCACTGGGTGCGTCGCGTTGCTCACTCTGCTTTCGCTCTGCTCTCGTTGGCATTGATCCATGATCAAGGACGATTGAGCTGACGTACAGACTGGTCTCCCTTGCGATCGACACCGCAGGTTCCTCGTGGAGCTCGTGAACGAGCGCCTCGTTGACTACAAGCTCTACGCGTTGGCGGACGTCGCGAACCCTGCGAGCGCAGACGCAGTCGAGAAGGGCGTGCGCACGCTCCACGAGTTCTACGCGACGCTCTTTGTGCGCTTCAACGCGCTCTGGGTCGAGACGAACCCGCGCGACGTGATGGCGTTCCCGACGATCTTTGACGCCCTCAAGCGCTCGGTGCGTCGCGAGCTCACGCAGCGCTCGTTCAAGTACTGATTCATGCGAGCGTCCACTGCAGAAGGACAGTTGTGGAAGTGTCCAACAGACAGGTGAGTGAGACAACATGGTTCCCTCGTTTCTTTCCCTATCGAGTACAAAGAAGAGACGAGTGATGATCGAACTTTAGCGAGTCGAAACAGTGCTTTTCGTATCAACCAACCAACCAAAGCGACGCCAACGCGATTGAGCATCAGCAGCAGCATCAGCAGCGACGACACCTTGGACCTCGCGCTCACGTGCACGTGCATCGACAGCAAGCAACAGCAGCAACTACAACACGAGCAACGATGGGCGGCCGCACAACTGGCAAGAAGAACCTCCACTCGAAGAAGAAGGGCTACAAGCGCTCGCACGCGACGAAGAGCCGTGCGCGCGACATTGACCAGATCCAGGTACATGTTGCGCTCGTGTTTTTTTGCGTGTACACGTCGTGCGACTGCTGCACTCTGCTTGCAGTGACTACATATCAAGCGAAGCAGCGCACTCACAGCTCTACCGTTGGCGCCTGCTTGTAACTCCACAGGATGATCTGAAGGTGGAGCAGCTCAAGGGCATGCCGATGCAGTTTGAAAAGGACGAGGACCTCCCAGGGTACGCTTGCCATGCTGCTGGCGACGATTGAAACAAGAGCTGCGAACAATCGCTCAGACCAATCGCCTGGACTGCTCACTGACATGCGCCTCTCTTGATCCTCACGCACGCACACGCGCAGTCTCGGCCAGTTCTACTGCACGCCATGCGGTCGCCACTTTATCGACGCGAAGACGCGCGACGTGCACATGGCGACGAAGGTGCACAAGCGGCGGATGAAGGACGTTGCGCAGAAGCAGTACACACAGAAGGAGGCGGACGCCGGCGCGGGCAAGACAGTCGAGAAGTACACACCTGCGCACCCGCCAAAGGACGTCGCGATGGACGATGACTTATAGACGACAGCTTCACCCATGCGAGTGCGCAAGACAGACAGATAGAGACGCACGCAAAGGCGTCGACAGTCTAGCGTCGAGTGTGTGTATCGATTGTCTGCTCAATGCACTCGCTTCGTTCATGTTGCATCACGATGGCGTCACAAGTCTGATGTGCATGGAGCTCATGATCACTTGACAGGCAGTTCTTGATAGTGATGAAACCAAGTTCAAAACCATTCGATAAAGTACGAATGTCGTTCCAGCATCGAAAGACACACACAAAGCAACGAAGAGCGAGATGGTGTGCGAGCGCTGCGAAGAGAAGCTCTCGGCGCTCATCGTGCCCGACAAGTGGACCGACGGCGCGCGCAGCACAACTGGACCGAAGGATGGCAGCGGGAAGAGTGGCAAGGACAGCGGTCGCAACAAGCTCTCGAAGAAGCGCGCAGATCGGTGCGTCCTCTCGTTTTGGAATGTCTGGCAGCAGCACGAGCAATGACAGTGTTCGCTAGTAGTTGTGGACGTGTGTATGTGTGGCTACAGATCGTAGTGCGTATCAACTGACTTGATACGTCTTCTTGTGCATGTGTACGTGCCGATGGACGTGCTGCAGGTTCGCGCCAATCGTGCGCAAGTGCCGTATCTGCAAGTGCAAAGCGGCGCAACACGCGCACTACTGCAACCAGTGCGCGTACAAGAAAGGTGTGTGGTTGTGTATCGATACAAGTCGCTGCGGAACCGACGCTCATGCCTTGTACTACGTGTGTCTGGCGCAGGCATTTGCTCCATGTGCGGCCGCAAAGTGCTCGACACGAAGGAGTTCAACATGTCGTCGTAATGGATCGAGAGTGAATGCGCGCGGTGGCAGCGGAAGACGCGTGCAGAGCAACCCGTCGTCCGACTCCAGAAGGTGGCGTCACGAGCCTCAAGACGAAAGCAACACGAGCTGCAGACACTCAACAGCAGAACAAGTCTCCACGACGCGAGCGACCATTGCATCTGGACGTGCGAGTCACGCAACCAGTCGACCGACGACACAGGCGCCTCGACCTATTGACTGTCGGTTGACTGAGCAGACAAGAGACAGCTCTCAAGGACTGCACACACTCACAGGACATCGCGATGTCTGATCAACAGCAAGGAGGCACACTGGGGTCGTTTAACTCGGTCCAATCTACCTAATCCAAGCACTTGTGATGTCGTCGATCGACTGCTTCATGCACAAATCCACATACACGTGCGTCACAGGCGCACACGAGCTCATGCTGCGCTTGACTCGCGTGTGAGCTCATGAGGCTACGAGTAGAGCGTTCTTGTCACGCGAATCAATTTGCACACTATTTGGCTCAAAATTGCTAGTACAAAGCCCACCTGTGTGGTTGAAACGAAATGCACGGAGAGTCTGGTAGTGACGAAATTGAGGATCTGTCAAGCCACAACCAGTCGCCCCACTGAGCCAGCCACTCGAACACAACAGCGATTGGAACGACAGCCGCCACTGCATCTGCTCGCTCGCTCGCCGCCGCTGCCTCGCGACACACCTCTTGCTCGCTGCGCACGCTCTCGCACACACTACACACTACACGTCCATCTACAGCAGCAGAAGCACCACCATGTCGGGTCTCACACCAGAAGCATCGCGTCTCTTTCGCGTCCGCAAGACGACGGTCAAAATGCTCCACAACCGGTACGTCGTCGTCGCATGCAGCGCTCTTCTTGCGTGTGTGCATGTGTATTGCCACGGGCTACGCCTACATGGCACTGCACTGACGTATCAATCGACTGCTCGTGTTCTGTGCGCCTGCAGTGGGTACATTGTGAGCGAGAACGAGCTCGTGATGACGCCGGACTCGTTCCAGCACCAGGTTCGTCGCTACTATGACTGGCGCTCCTGTTGTCTCTTCGGACTCACTCACTCACACTCGCACTCTCTCTCTCTCTCTTTGTCCCCCACGCAGTTTGGCGACAACCCAACGCGCGAGATGATGACGATCCTCGTCGAGAAGATCGACGACCCGAGCGACAACCTCTTCGTCTTCTTCCCAGAGGACACGAAGGTCGGCGTCAAGCCCATTCGCAAGTACGTCTGTCTGTCTGTTTGCATACCAACCGCATCCACCCATCACACAGTCCAAAGGCTCACACACGCACACTTGCACAGCTACTGCAACCGCATGAAGGACGAGAACGTGACGAAGGCGATCTTGGTCGTGCAGGAGGGCATCACGCCGTTTGCGCGCCAGGCGCTGAACGAAATGGCGCCGCGCTACAAGATCGAGCACTTCAAAGAGACCGAGCTGCTCGTGGACATTACAGAACACACGCTCGTGCCCGTGCACCGCGTGCTCAGTCGCGACGAAAAGGCCGCGCTGCTCAAGCGCTACCGCATCAAGGACTCGCAGCTCCCGCGCATGCAAGTGACGGACCCGATCGCGCGCTACTACGGCATTGCGCGCGGCCAGGTCGTGAAGATCATTCGGCCATCGGAGACTGCTGGTCGCTACGTCACGTACCGCGCAGTCATGTAGAGCGACTGCCGAGAGTGACCGAGAGCGTTTCGCGACAAGCGACACTCTGCATCGACTGCGTCGAGGACACACGCGCGCTCCTCGACCAGCACGAGCGAATGAATCGATCCGACTTGTGTTTCTCTGAGTCTGTCTGACTCTGTCTGAGTATTGTTCGGAGTCCTACGCTTCAACTCTGTTGCTAAAGTGCCGGTCGAGCACGAGCGGGTCAATGCGCTTGAGCGCAGTCGTGATGCCAGAGGCAAGTGCGTCGCTCTGGAGCACGAGCGTCGCGACGCGCGCAGCAAAGTCGCGCGCGAATGGCTCAATGTACCCGTGTGCGCCCAAGTGCGCTAGGTACTGCGTGCGAATCGCTGCCGACTGCGCTGCGAGCATGGCGCAGAGCCACGGATCGAGGCACCAGAGCTGCTGCGGCGCGTCTGCGACGACTGGCTCGAGCACGAGAGCAAAGATGTCGGAGCGTACGGTCTGCGTCGCGTCGTCTGGCCACGGGACAACGGCGACAAGAACTGCAACGAGCTCGAGCACATCGGACGTTGACGTTGCGCTGGCGTCGTGGACTTGCGTCTTGAGCTCGTCGAACCACTTTGGGTACGACTCGGTCTCAGACACTGCGGTCGCTCGCGCGTTGGCGCACACGGCGTTCTGCTGCAGCGTCTTGGCGAGTGCGACGAACTCGAGCGTCTTTGGTCGCAGTGTGTAGCTCTGCAGCGGCGCGATCGACACAGCGCGGTCTAGTACTGTAGCCACACACACAGATCCATTGGCTCTCAGTCTCTATTGGTATAGCGAGCGAATGACTCTGTGCGTATCGAGACGGCGTACCTTGGACGCGAATGCGCTGGCAGCCGACGCTCATTGCGTGTGCAATCTGCGCGAGAGCCACCGCTTTCTGGTCCAGGACGGTTCGCTCAGCGAGCACAGCGCTGTATGCGTCGCCACACTGTCAGTCACTGGGCTACATGCGCAGTTGACAGCAGCACGTGAGACACAGGGACGCACCTCACATCCACAGGCTCTAGCGCGTCGTCAGCACTCGTCTGATCGATCGCACTCGCGTCGTCGCGCGCTTGTTTGAGAATGAACAAGAGCATCTCGGAGCGGATCGAATGCGACGAGAGGAACGGACTCTGGAGGAGCGACCGCGTGAGGTGCTGCGACGCTAGCGATCGTCCAAAGGAACTAGGCGCATGAGACGCATTGGCATTCGTATGCGTTGAGCGATCGATACAATGACACACGTACCGTGCTGGAGCGCGTGCGTGGTCAGGACGTCGCCTTTTGCAAAGCTCGGTAGCGTCATGGTTGGGAACGTCTCTCGCAACAATGCATCGAGCTGGAGCTGCTGCTGTGCGCCGTACCGCCGCGTGCCGCGCTCGAGAAACTGAGCCCACTGCAGCGCGCGTTGGAGCGACTCGACGTTCCACTCGTGGAGCTGCTGCGTCTGCGAGACGTTCACGATCTTTGCGAACGCTTCGACGTGCTTGAGCAGCGGGAGCAGCGGCTGCTGCTTCGTTGGTGTCGTCGCCATCACGCTGCCGCCGTTCGTCGACGCATGGAGCGACATCCTTTCGAGCATGTGTCGAGCATGTGACGAAGGATAAAAGCCTTTCACATGTCATCAAGTTGTTAGTTTATTTGATGATGTATGAGTTTGAGCTCACTATTAAATAGCATCAAAATACCAGGATTCGCATGTTTCTATTCTTTGTAGTCAACTCTATCAAAACTATCCAGCACCACATTCACACTCGGTTTGTATGCTACCGGATATTGTACGAATCGCAAGCGTGAATCGTAAGGTCGAGAGGCTCCTCGGATCCAGCAAGACCGAAATCGCCCAAGAAGAAGCAGCAGCAGACGCGATGGCCACGAAGACTGCGACGATCGCGCGCCCCGCGACGGGCGAGACGCTCCGCGGCAAGCAGAAGGAGAAGGATGTGCGCATGTCCAACATCATCGCTGCGAAAGGTGCGCTCCCTTAACCTCTGTCGCTCCCGCGCTCCCCTTGCTCGCAAACGAGCGAGCGTTGGATCGCAGCACACACAGTCGTCGCAAACGATCCTGTCCTGCTCTCTCGCGACTTGTCTGTACGCACTCGCCTCCTGCCTCACAATGCACATAACACTAACGTACGGCTCGCTCCTTGTGCGCTGCTCCTTCGCTCTGTAGCGATTGCGAATGCGATCCGCACGAGCCTCGGTCCCCGTGGTATGGACAAGATGATCCAGCAGGGCGACGGCGAAGTGATCATCTCGAACGACGGCGCGACGATCCTCTCGCAGATGCAGGTGTACCACCCGACTGCGAAGATGCTCGTGGACCTGTCCAAGTCGCAGGACATTGAAGCGGGCGACGGCACAACGAGCGTCTGTGTCATCGCCGGTGCGCTCCTCGCAGCGTGCGAAGAGCTCTTGATGAAAGGCATCCACCCGACGCACATCTCCGAGTCGTTTGGCCTCGCAGCAGCGAAAGCTGAAGAGATCTTGACCGAGATGGCGCGCCCAGTCGACCTCGCGAACCGCGACGAGCTCTTGAACTGCGTCACGACGTCGCTGTCGTCGAAAGTCATCTCCGAGTACGCCGACCGCCTTGCGCCGATCGCCGTCGACGCGGTGCTCAAGGTCATTGACATTGCCACGGCGACGAACGTCGACTTGAACACGGTCAAGGTCGTGAAGCAGCTCGGCGGGACGATCGACGACTCGGAGCTGATCGAAGGCCTCGTGTTTAACAAAGGCTTTGACAAGGCCGCGTCGTCGGACGCGCCGACGACGATCGAGAACGCCAAGATTGCGCTCATCCAGTTCTGCTTGTCGGCGCCCAAGTCCGACATGGAGAGCAACGTCGTGATCAACGACTACGCGGCGATGGACCGCATCTTGCGCGAAGAGCGCAAGTACATCCTGAACCTGTGCAAGCGCGTGAAGAAGTCGGGCGCGAACGTGCTCTTGATCCAGAAGAGCATCCTCCGGGACGCCACGAACGACCTCTCGCTCCACTTCTTGGCCAAGATGGGTATCCGCGTGATCACGGACATTGAGCGCAACGACATTGAGCACATTGCGACGTCGCTCGGGTGCCTCCCAGTCGCGAACATTGAGTACTTGACGCCCGAGAAGCTCGGCACCGCTGGTCTTGTGCAAGAAGAGACGCTCGGCGGCCACAAAGTCGTCAAGATCACCGAGGTCGTGCACCCGGGCAAGACCATGTCGATCCTCGTCCGCGGCTCGAACAAGCTCGTGCTGGAAGAAGCGGACCGGTCGCTCCACGACGCGCTCTGTGTCGTGCGGTCGCTCGTGAAGAAGCGCTTCTTGATCTGCGGCGGCGGTGCGCCGGAGATCCAAGTCGCGCAGAAGCTCGCAGCGTACGGCCGGACGCTCCAGGGCACGGACAGCTACTGCCTCCAGGCGTTTGCGGATGCGATGGAAGTGATTCCGTTCACGCTCGCAGAGAACGCGGGCTTGCACCCAATCGGCATCGTGACGGAGCTCCGCGCGAAGCACGCGCAGGGCAAGACGAGCCAAGGCATCAACGTGCGCAAGGGCGCGATTAGTGATATGTATGAGCTCAACGTGCTCCAGCCGCTGCTCGTGAACACGAGCGAGATCGCACTCGCGACCGAGTGCGTGCGCATGATCCTCAAGATCGACGACATTGTCATGGTGCGGTAAGCGACGACCAGCAGTTGACCAAGACTGACCAGTCGCAAGCAGCTCGGCAGTGGCCAATGGGTTCACTCGTGCCCATCAATGAAAATGATGCATTCCGTCGAGACTCTTAAGTTGATACGTCTATTTCACTGGCTGTGCGTGCTCGATGAGGTCTGCACGACGTGCGCCTTGTGTCCTGAGCTCTGTGCCTCTAGCGCGCTAATAGAATAGAACGGGCTGCGCGCTGGATGGTGACGACGACGACGACTGCGAGGACGTGATGCAGGAGTGTGTTGATGGACACTGTGGCTCAGACGGCAGGCGAGTGCGGCAAGTGGCCCGTGTAGTTGAGCAGCACGGGCGTGAACGTCCCGTGCGTGTGGTCAAAGTCGACGACGTTCACGCACGTGTTGTCCTGCGTCACGTCGTGCATCTTGCTGAGTGCGCCATGGAGCATCTGCGCGAGCACGACGCGGTTGAACCGGCCGTGCGTGACGATCAAGACGTGGTCCTGCGGCGCCGCAGCAAGCACGAGCTCGCGGATCTTGGCCACGCCGCGCGCAACGACTTCGAGCGGGTTCTCGCCGTTCGGGAAGCGCGCTTCGTAGTCGCCGGCTTGCCAGCGGTGGTGAATCGCTTGGACTTGGTCGTCAAAGAGCTCGTGCGCGTTGCCTTCAAACACGCCAAAGCTCATCTCTTCGAGGTCCTGGAAGTGCTGCAGCTCGAGCTTCGGGTGCTGCTCCACGACGATCGCTGCGGTCTCGCGCGCTCGGCGGAGTGTGCTGCTGTACGCTGCGCGGAGCGGCACTTTGCGCATCGCAGCCGCGAGGTAGCTCGCCTGTGCACGACCAGTGTCGTTCAGTGCAGTGTTCACGCCGCGGCCCTGGAACTTGTGCAAGCGGTTGAACTCGGTCTGACCGTGGCGACAGAGGTACAGCCGTGTACACGCCGGTGGGATCGACGGCAAGAGCTGGAGCAGCGACGTTGGTGCTGCCATTGCGCTTGCGTCGTCGTTGCGCACGTACGTGTCTGCGGTTGTCGCTGTCGTTGGGATCGTGTCGTCCATGGACTCGCGTCGTGGGGCCATTGTATGTACTGTGTGTAGCTGCGTGACTGTGAGGCGGATGATGACGAGTCGGCTCGAGGAAGCAAAAGCGCGAGTGGGTCTCTCTCGCTGCTGGTCGCGTTGCGCGTGGGTGTGAGAGAGGACGACAACAGCAGCAGCGTCGTCCTGTGCGACAAGCGTGCTCGACACGCAGGGCGTCGCCGTCGTCGTGCGCTGACTTGCTGCTGCTTGCGTCTTCGCTGCCAGATGAGCGAGTAGCGCGCCAGCTGCCGCCAGTCAGTCTCTCTTGCATGTAGTGATTGACTGCTGCTTGACGCAGGACAGTACAAGAACGTGTGATCACGAAAGGACGTTTTCGAGGCGAAGAGCCAATCAGATCACGAGGATGATTGAATCAACCGTGTTCTGTGATTTGTGATATCTGGTGAACACAGTATATACCGCATTTTGTGTACAGTTTGCCCAATGTATCGCGCGAACGAGGCAACTACGATAGTGAAAAATAAAACGATTAGGAACAAACTGCTGTTGTTTTCAAAGCAGGGTGTGCTCATCAAGCTCGAAATAGGACAGCCCGACGACTGACTCGCTGACTGACTCTCGGTCACTGGCTCGCTCGCTTGTGCTTCGATCAATGAAGCACCCATTGACCCGCATGAGCAGCAACCAGCAGCGCTCACGACGACGCACTCTGTGCTCACTCACTATCGCCAATGTCGTCTTCGAACTGCGACTGCGGAGGTCTTGCCCGTCATTACAATTGTATCAGATCGGCGTGCTCAGCTCCACGCACCCGACGTTGCGAATCGAGTTGTTCTGCGTGTCGAGGCGGTCGTGCTGGCGCTTCTTCGCGATCGCGACGCCAACGACTGCAACCACGAGTGCGCCGACCGCAACGAGGACGTTCACGCCTGCGGTGCCTGCAGTGCTCGATGTACTCGGCTGCTCGGTCTCGAGAGTCGTTGCGAACGCGTAGTTTGCACTCGCGTAGTTCGCCGCGACGATGCCGTGCGTCGTGGCGCTGTCGACACGCACGGTCGGCGGCTGCACAGATGCGACCTCGAGCGCCATCGGCGTTGCGACGTTTGCGTCCGCTGCGACCTCGGACCTCGCGATCTCGGCCATGGGCAGCACGAGCGGCGCAATTGGCGCAGCAGCAGCAACAGCGGTCGAGCTCGGGAACGCACAGCCCCAGACACCTGTCTCGATCACGACGCACTGTGCGTCCTCCGGCGCGATGCAGTTGTCGCCAGCGCTATTGTAGCTCTTGAGCGTGTTCCAGCAGTGTGCGATCGCAACGTCGCCCTTCTTCGGGCAGCTCGTGCCAGGCAAGTTCGAGCCTGCGCCGCTGCACACGCGGTCCGAGATGCAGTACGTCGCGTCGCCTTTGACGCTCACAGGTGTGCACGAGAACACAGGCGGCATGACCACAGCTGATGCCGCTTCAGTCAATATCGCTGGTGCTGCTGCTGTCGTTGGCGCTGGTGTGATGGCAGGAGAGAGCGATGGGGTAGTGATAGCAGGATCGCTCCCAGCTGCAACGCGGTTGCTGTTGTTGCTGCTACTGGCTGCTGGGAGACTTGGCTGAGAGAGCGTCGGACACGGCGAGTGTGGCGAATTCAGAGTGAGCGGAGGCTGCGGAAGCGTCGGACACGGCGTCGAGATATCCGATGCAGTAACCACTACGTTCTGTGCAGCGACCGAGTGGAGAGAGGTCGACGAGGCGATGAAGAGTACGAAGAGCGCGGCAACGTTGGGTCGGATCTGCATCGTTGACGAAGTGGTAGGAGTCGAAGGTGAAGAGTGAGGTACCGGTGGCGAGGAGACTTGGCGTGGCAAGTTGTCGAGTGAGTGCGCGGTGCAACCAAGCCTCGTCTGTTTTGCCGACGTCGCCGAGATGGCTCCGAGTCGCCAAGGCACGATCGCATGCGAGCAAGGATACGTGCGATGGTGTGAATGAATGTAGTGCCGCACATACGCTGCACACCGCCACACCACGGTGCCTAGCTATCGTAGTGCCCTCCGCGCCCAGCGTAGTGCCCCAGGCACTCGAGGGTTTGCTGAACGCTTGAGCTATACTCGGGTCTCGAGTTGTCCTCGAATTATCCTCGAGTCCCAACAGCTCTAGCCTACACCGACTGTGATAGATTCTCGTACGCGCTTCCAAGAGCTTACCCCTGACTTCCTGACTTCCTGCATTTAGCACGAGGTACGAGCGTTCTTCTCCGATGCAGCAAGAGGTCTTTAGCACATACGCACACAAGACAAGCACACGAGTGCAGCTCGAGTGAAGC
Source organism: Pythium guiyangense (assembly GCA_003730235.1). Taxonomy (NCBI): domain Eukaryota; phylum Oomycota; class Peronosporomycetes; order Pythiales; family Pythiaceae; genus Pythium; species Pythium guiyangense. The sequence goes on along the minus strand of QXDM01000042.1, from coordinate 83,299 downwards.
TCGAGTGAAACACACATGAGTCGATGCCGGAGTATCGAAGACTCGCTGAGCTGGTTCGAGAGCAGGACAAATTGCAGGACAAATTGTGGTTTTGTCTTGTTTACGCTTTGAAAATATCTAGTGAAAAATCTTGTGGCGCAAGAGAGATTTTTCTCGCCAGTCGCGAATTTGTGTGGCGGACACGTTTTGTTTGCACGATGTGCGAATGTGCTCTTGAAGTTTGCATAGCGCTTTCGCACGCTCGAGCGTACACTTGGTTTTCGATGCAAGCAAGCTCGTGCCCATTCGACGACTTCGACGACTTCGACGACTAACAAGCAGATCAGCTCCGAAGCCGCACGAGGCACATCGACATCGACATCGACACGTACGACGCGTACGACACGCGCAGCAGACAACACACAAGCAGACACAATGGTGCAGGTCACAGTGCTCGACTACGGCGCTGGCAACGTGCGGTCGGTCAAGAACGCGATCACGGCCGCGGGCCACACGTTCAAGGACGCGCAGTGCGCCGCCGACATTCGCGACGCCGAGGCGCTGATCTTCCCTGGCGTCGGGAACTTCCAGAAAGCCATGGAGTTCCTCAACGCCAAGGGCTACACGGACGTCCTGCGCGAGTACATCCACGCCGACAAGCGCTTCCTCGGCATCTGCCTCGGCATGCAGACGCTCTTTGAAGGCAGCGAAGAGTGCCCAGGGCTCAAGGTGCGGACGTCCATCCATCCATTCATTCATGCTTGTCATGCGCTGTACTAACTCGAGACGATGTCTCTAGGGCCTCGGTGTGATCAAAGGCACGGTCCAGCTCTTCCCGTCCGACAAGGTCGCGGTGCCGCACATTGGCTGGAACGGCCTCAAGGTCTGGAAGAAGTCGTCGCTCTTTGCGCACGTGCCGCTCGTCGAGGCCCACGACGCGACGAAGGTCTACTTTGTGCACTCGTTCCGCGCGATCAAGACCGAGAAGAACGCGTCGTGGGTGCTCACGACGACCAACTACGGTGACTACGAGTTCATCAGCTCGGTCCAAAAGGGCAACGTCATGGCGACGCAGTTCCACCCCGAGAAGAGCAGCACGGTTGGGATCAACCTCCTCAAGGGCTTCTTGGAGAACCTTCCGTGCCCAGACCACGACGCTGCGATCCCAGACGCCGCAGCGCAGCCGCCGACGCAGCTCTCGAAGCGCATCATCGCGTGCCTCGACGTCCGCACGAACGACGCCGGCGACCTCGTCGTCACGAAAGGCGACCAGTACGACGTCCGTGAGAGCGCCGGTGACGGCCACGTCCGGAACCTCGGCAAGCCTGTCGACCTCTGTACGCGCTACTACCACGAAGGCGCCGACGAAGTCGCGTTCCTCAACATCACGAGCTTCCGCGAGATGCCGATCGGCGACCTCCCGATGCTCCGCGTCCTCGAAGCGAGCTCCGAGCGTGTGTTCGTGCCGCTGACTGTCGGCGGCGGCATCCGCGAGTACGTCGACGACCAGCACCAGTCGTTCTCGGCGCTCGACGTCGCGGCGCGGTACTTCCGCTCGGGCGCCGACAAGGTCTCGATCGGCAGCGACGCCGTGTTTGCCGCAGAGGCGTACTACGCGCGCGGCGCGCGCGGCGACGGCACGAGCGCGATCGAGACGATCTCGGCGGTCTACGGCAAGCAGGCGGTCGTCGTGTCGCTCGACCCGAAGCGCGTGTACGTCGCGTCGTTCTACGACGAGAATGCGCAGAACCACGCGGTCGTGAAGCTCAACAAGCCCGGGCCGAACGGCGAGGAGTACTGCTGGTACCAAGCGACTGTGCGCGGCGGCCGCGAAGCGCGCGACATTGACGTCGTGCAGGTCGCAAAGGCCGTCGAGGCGCTCGGCGCCGGCGAGCTCTTGCTCAACCTCATGGACATGGACGGCCAGAAGGACGGCTACGACGTGAACCTCGTCAAGCTCGTGAAAGACGCCGTGAGCATCCCCGTCATTGCCTCGAGCGGCGCCGGCAAGCCCGAGCACTTTACGCAAGTGTTCAACGAGACGCAGTGCGACGCTGCGCTCGCTGCCGGGATCTTCCACCGCGAAGAGGTCTCGATCGAACAGGTCAAGACGCAGCTCCGCGCCGACGCGATCAGCGTGCGTCTGTAGGCGCTCCGCCATGGAGCTGTCTATCCGTTAGGTCGCCTGGCCAGAGAGAGAGAGAGAGAATGAGCGCTCGAGCTCCGCAGCCTCAGCTCTGCGTGACCTCGAGTGTCTGTGGTGTCTGTCGGCGCTCTTTTAAGTGACAGAGCCACTGCTTGTGTCGGAGAGACAGCGACAATGACGATGACATTCGTATGAGTCGAGAGACTACAGTCCACACTCGTGTCGCTGCGTTGTCTTGTCGACAAGTCTAGTGCTCAGATCGCGCTTGTCCTGCGCGCTGGACTCTGTCGAGTGGTTCGCATTACGACGTCTTCGTGCTGTTGGTGCTGTGGTGGCGGTGCTGGTGCTGCAAAGTGGAAGAGCGCCTCGGTATCGCCTCCAATGTCCTGGAGCGAGCTCTTGCGGTGCGAGGATGATGACGACGTAGCGCTGGGCTGTTGTGGCTGCCGAAGTGCTGGGTCGAGGAGTCCAGGGAGACTGCGCTCGTCGCTTGGCGGCACCTGCTGTTGCTGCTGCACGAGTGGCGACCGCGTGCCCGATGTCTTTGGCGTCGCGCCTGCAGTTTGTGCTCGCGTGCCACTTGTTCCGACGCTGCTGTCGGCTGAGCGACGGAGCGCTTGCGACGTATGAGAGTCTTGAGATTGTAGCACTGAGCGGCCAGTAGCGCCATGGGACGTCTGCGGTCGCGCAGTTGCTCGTCCACGCGCGAGGACGTGCTGCTTGTGCTTTCGACTCGTTGCAAACGCCGACGACGCGCGAGACGGCACGGACGCCGACGACGCAGGCCGCGATGGCGCGACCGTCGCTGGCAAGAGCTGCTGCTCCTTCTCCAGGAGCTCCTGGTAGTCGAGGATCAAGTCCCGCGACTCGTTCTGCTCCAACACACAAGCAGCGGCAGTCAGACGCAGACCAGCACGTCCGTACAAGAACGTTTGGGCAATCGCACCTGACTCCGCTCGATCTCTTTCAGGATCGTCACGTTCTCTTCGCGCAAGTTCGTCGCGAGCGTCGCGAGCGGTCCTTTCACAGTCTCCAACTCGTCTTGGACAGTTCGTACGTGTGCTCCGAGCACGCGCAGTCGGCTGTCGAGCTGCGTGACGTGCGTCATCGCAAGCTCGAGCTTGTCGCTTGTCTTGCGCACGAGCGCAGTCGTTGCCTGCGCGTGCTGCCGCTGTGCGACGCGGACGTCGTCGAGCGCACTGCGGAGGTCCGTGCTCACGCGCTCGAGCTTCGCATCAAAGCTCGTGAGCAGCGTCTCGCGTGTGAAGCGCTGGATTTGCTCGAGGCGCTCGACCATCTTCTGGCTCATGACCTGGAGCTGCTGCACCTCCGTGTCGAGTTGCGCGTGCCTATTATCTTGCGCTGCGCGTGCAGCAGCGCTTGCGTCTTGATGGCGCTCCAAGTCGTCTGTGAGTGTCGTGACGCGTGTCGCGAGCTGCGCTTCGCTCTCTGTGAGCGCTGCAATCGACTCTTTCATCGCTTCGGACGTGCTAATGAGCTGTGCAACGGCGTTCCGCGACGCATTGTGCTTCCGCGTGAGGTCCAGGACGCTCACGTTCAAGTCTGCGACCTTGTGCTGCCGCAGGCGATCGGCGCTGACGTACTCGTGGAGCGCCTCGAGCTGGTCTTTCATGCGCGAGATGCGCGTCGCGGCGCTCTCGATCGCCTCTTTCTGGCCGTTCGCTTCGGGGCTGAAGATGTGATTGAAGTCGTCGATCGAGACCTTCGCGCTCACTTGCGCCTCGATCTGGTGCGCAAACGACGCGAACATGTCGTGGAGGTTCTGCTCGAGCGCCGCGCGGAACTTCTTGAGGTCCCACGTCGCAGACTCGTACACGGAGATGTCGAGCTTCTTGGTCTGGAGACTCTGCATGCTCTCGCTGTCGGCTTTCGTCGCGAGGCACTCGATCATCTCGGCGCGGAGCTTCTCAACAGATGCCAAGACGCTCGACTGCGAGATCTAGAGTAGCAACACGGAGCGAGTTAGAGCTCATGATCACTCGAGCTGAGAGCAAGAGTGATGGAGACCAAGAGGGACGTAGAGAGAGAGTAGAAGCAACTGAAGCTAGTCAGTCGCCTCGAAGCGCACCTTTGTGCACAGCGCGGCGTCGAGCTGTGCGTGTGTGACGAACGTCGCGACGTAGTCGCGGATGTACGCCTGGTCCTCGACGACGCGCCGGTCTGTGGTCTGGAGCTCTGCGACTTGACTCTTGAGGCGATCCACTTCGCTCCAGAGGTACCGCACATCTGCGATCGCCATCGTCGAAGTCGCCATGGCCAGGTCCTCGTCACGCGGCAGCAACAACAAGTCCAACGACGCGCAGCAACAGCTCGCTCGGTCTTGTACTCGTTAGCTCTGCTCTTGGTCATGAAAGGGCGTCAGCTAAAGACTAAGGATTCGACTTGTTTTTACTATACTATACGCCTATATTGATAATGATAATAAAGACAATTAGTCGGAAACTATTTTGGACGTTGATAATATGTCATAGAAGACACAACAAAGGCTAACATATATGACGCAAAATTGTATCAATGAAAGAAGTCGTGGTGAAGTCACTACAGATTTGTCATATTCTGAACCAGAAAGTGATAGTTCAGATACAGAAGCGTCCAATACAGTGCAAGAACCCCATACACTGTAATACTTTCGTTGGTAAAAACCTGTGCTCTATTGATCAAGCTGTCTACTTGCCAACAGGCATGTCATACAACTGCAGAGCGTCTTGGTGGAAGGTGGAAGTGTGCAACGTGCTTCTCGAGCACAGCTCGCTTGTTATCGCTTTCGTGAAGAAGAGATCGGCCGCGGTCTCGAGCAACTTGGCTCGGTGTGCCTTCGCTGACACGTTGCTTGGCTTCTGGAGAATCGCTTGGCGGTTCGCAGCGAGGTGCTTCTTGACTTGCGCTTTGAACGCCGAGAAGCAATTCTCGATTGGATTCAGCATTGGAGAGTAAGGAGCAAGCCGCAAGAGCGTCGCGCCAGCAAACTCCTCCTCTCCGAACACCTCTTCCGCCTTCGAGTGGCACGGAGCATTGTCGATGACGACGACGGCCTCGCTCAGCTGGAGCTCTTGCTTGATGTGGTGGAGAAGGCGGCGTAGATAGCCCTCGCACTCTTTCGCCGTGTAGCTGCCGAAACGGCGCTCAGAGAACTCGAGTCCGGCACACGAGATGCATGCAATGACATGCATGTTGGCTCCCTTTGACGTTGACACTGTCTTCGCAGCACGAGTTCCTCGCTTGCTGCGCCCGTGCAGTCGCGCACACCAAATGTTATAGTTAGTCGCATCAACATAGAAGATCTTCTTACCAGCTGCAATGTGCTGCGGCAGTGCCTCCACGTAGGCGCATCGCTTGCTCTTGTTCATGTCGCTGTTCATGGCGACGCTTTGAGCATGGATCTTCTTCAGCGTGATGGCGTAGCCGTCGTGAAGGTTCTTCACTGTTTGCTTGCACACACGCACGTCGTACTTGCTGAGCAGGGCGTCACAGAGCTCATCGAGCAAAAGGTGCGCATCCTCCTCCACCCTGTCGACCATGTACTTGACCATCACCGTCGTCACTTTCTCGTAGCGCTTGCCGCCCTGCTTGGACTCGCGCACGCTCCAATCGTCGTCTCTCACCGCTCAGTCAATCCACTACCATGCCGTTTTGTACGGGATGCCGAGCACTCTCGCGACAGCGGCCCACGAGTCGCCACTCGCAGCAGGATCCAAGACACGCTGCATAAGTGACATCACACAGCCTTTATGCTGCCGAGATCCACGTAATCACCTCGTCGACGCTTGGTGGTCGTTTGTTTGCTGCCGTCGTATACGTCACGTTGTTCAAGCACTTCCACTCGTGATGAGAATGGGTAGTAGACCAAACGCGACTGGCTCGCGTCTCGTCATTGTCTTCACGCCACACTCGTCCTATGCTGTAGCCGTCACGTAGCCGTAATTGCGCTTGAGCAGCTCGATCACGCAGTCGCCCTTAGGTGCTTCAGCAAAGCCCATGAACAGCGTTGCCTTACCAGGTCGAGGTTGGGTTTCAGTCGGGAGGAACACATTCGACACACTTCAGGCGTTATTTGTGGCAGCTTGACGTGACAGACAAAAAATAGAAGACCGGATGACGCACCAAAGCGACCTGTTGAACGATCTGCAGCTGTCTCATGATATGGCTGACAAGAGGATGGACGTGATGATGTTTGTGCTGTAGCGACTGACAAGCTCTCTCGTCCTGGATTTTCAAGGTGGTGGCGAGTCCCCTTCGCGGACAACCGACGGAGATCGCCATCAACTCACTCACTCGCCGCTGCCTTTTTGTTCTGTTCTGGGTGACTGCTTTTTGTTGATAACAACTTGTTTTTGTATTCTGCATGTTTACAAACAGAAAGCAATTTATCATTGGATAACAGCTCCAACAAGATGCCAAGCGTCTTTCTTTGACAGGCTAGACATAGAGGATCGGATGACGCGCCAAGGAAGTGTGTTGGACGAGCCTCAGCTGTTTCATGCTACGACCGGCAAAACCATGGACATGATGACACTCATTCTTTCTCCTCCTGGATTTTAAAGATGGATTCTAGGTGGCAGCGGTGGCGAGTTTACGTTGTGGTCAACGAACAGCAACTAGAGATATCCGACCGAGGTCGCCATAAACCGATTCATCGTTCGACACTAGTTGTTTGTTCGGTGGCGAGTTTAGGCCTGGAGACGTGCGCAGATCTCGCTGAGCGTCATGTGGCAGTTCTTGTCTATAAGTTTCTCGATCTTGCACACGACGTCGACTAACATCTTGACACGAGCTGAGCGCACGCCGCCACACTTCCGTTCCGAAGTGCCGTCCTGGAGAATGGCGCGTCTTGGTGTGTGGCACTTGATGTCGTTGGCCGTCTCTACAGCGTGCCAGTTGTCGCCGCTTTGAATGGCGCGGACGACGCGTCTCTTTGCGCTGCCGCGCTCGTGCTCGCGCTGTTGTGGTGTACGAGTTGTGCATGTTTGGGAAAGATTCGTTGACGATTACATTGGTGAACAAGTGTTCAAGTACAACGCAATTTATCACTGGATTAATACTTTGCTGCAGATCAAGTGCATAATTTGTCGGATTTTAAATTTAGTTTTGCAGCGACGTACACAGAGTGTATTGAAGTATCTTGTCGCTCGGACTTGTTGATACAATTTCAATACAGAAAGTATACGCTGTGATTCCCTCATATTCTTCATTACTCTTCCTTCTACCTTGCTTTCTAGGCAGCATTGTGTACACAAGTGTGTACACTTTTACCTTGATTTTCGCTCTATGCAATGTTGTGCTGGCACAGCGACATACAGTATTGAAGTCTATTCAGAGGGGGAAACAGCACGAAGCACAAACACAGCACACGACGAGCGACGACGACGACGAGCATGAACTATGATCTGGTACGCCCCTGTGCGCCTCGACAGACGAGCGGACCGCGTCCTCTTCCTCTCGATACGCCCGACGTCGATCTGGCGCTCGAGTGCTGTGTCTGTGCCGCTCAAGCGCTTCGGCTGCAGCGCGCCAACCCGCGTGATGACGTGCCAATTCTTGCCATGCGTCGCGCACGTGTACATGCGCGCGCGCTCTCGTGTGTGTGTTCATGCCCAGCGTGCGCTCAAGCGTCGATACAGCGCGCATTTGCTTAGTCTCTCTATCTCTCTCTACGTGTGTGTCGTCGTGTATGGATGTGGCAATAGGACGATGGCGAGATGCGCGGCGGAGAGCTCCCGAACGGCCCGACGTTTGAAGATCTCGCGATCGACGATAGTCTCAGCGACGTCGACCGCGTGACCAAGTACGTCTGCAGCAACATCGCGCTCCAGCGCGTGATGCACGTCAAGATGCTCCAAGCCACTGCGACGTCCATCGGGTGCGTCCGTCGATCGATTGCCTCTTGGTGCGCTGTTACCGGACAACACTCACACTGACGGACGCTTCTGACTACTACTGCCTGCAGCTTCCAAGCGACGTGCGACCGCCTCATTCCGCTGCTCGAGCCGCTCGTGAGCGACGTCGAGTACGTCGTGCGGCAGCACGTGGCGTTCCAGTTCCCGCTGCTCTGTCAGTTCCTCGTCGACGCTGGCGCAGACGCCGGCTACCGCGTCTTGCTCGACATCATGGTGCCGCTGCTCACGCGCCTCGTCTCGGACGAGCAGCACGACGTCCGCGCTGCTGCGAGCGAGAGTCTCGTCGAAGTCGCTGCGCTCGTGAAGCCCGAGGACCAAGGGCAGCACATCCTCACGATCGTCCTCCCGCTCGCACACGACGACGACAACGAACAGTTCCGGATCGCCGCCGTCGCGCTCTACCACGGCCTCGCAGAGTTCTTTGGCCCAGAGCTCTGCCAGCAGTTCTGCGTCCCGGAGCTGATCTCGCTGTCCGAGGACCCGGTCTTCCGCGTGCGCAAGTCGACGGCCCAGAGCTTCGCGATGGTATGCAAGATCGCGGGCGAAGAGCTCAGTCGCGAGCGCCTGCTCCCTGCGTTCCAGAAGCTCGCGCACGACGACATCTGGGGCGTCCGCAAAGCCTGCGCCGAGTGTCTCGTGCCGGTCGCACACGCACTTGCGCCGTCGGACCGCGGGCCGCTGCTCGTGCCGCTGTTCGACAAGTTTGTGAGCGACTCGTCGCGCTGGGTGCGCATGGCAGCGTTCCAGAACCTCGGACCGTTCATCGCTGCGCTCGAACCGGACGACGTGAGCGACGAGCTCGTCGACCACTTCCTGAGCATGGCCACGACTGTGTCGAACCAACTTGGCGGGTCCGGCGAAGCGGACCTGAAGTTCCACTGCGCGTTCAGCTTCCCTGCGATCGTGACGATCTTGGGCCCGAGCGCGTGGCCAAAGCTCGCGCCGACGTTCGACGTCCTGAGCACGGACGCGTTCTGGAAGATCCGCCGGACGTTTGCGTACTCGCTGCACGAGCTCGCGCGCGTGTTGGGCCAAGACGCAACCGAGGCGCAGCTCGCGACTGCGTTCGACAGCTACCTCCACGACATGGACGACGTCAAGCTCGGCGCGATGATGCACTTTGCCGACTTCTTGGCGCACGTCTCGCCCGCGTTCCGCGAGAGCTACTTGTCCGTCTTGACGGCGTTCAACAGCAGTGCCGCAGACGCGACCAAGTGGCGCGTGCGCGAAGTCGTGAGTCGCCAGCTTGCGCAGCTCTGCGAGATCTTTACACGCGACGCGACGTTCGCAGTCATCTACCCGCTCGTGCTCAAGCTCGTGACGGACCCAGTCGCTGTTGTGCGGCAAGCAAGCTACCACGTACGTGTTCCATGGCTTGTGCGGTTGCGCGTGTTGGATGGACAACGGTCCTAACATTGTGACTCTGTGATAGGCGTGTCCGCTGCTCGTTGCGCGCCTGCGGTCGAACACCGAGTGGCTTGAGACTGTGACGCAGACGTTCGTTGCGCTCGCGACGTCGCGCCACTTTAGCGACCGCCAGACGTTTGTGCGCGTCTGCGAGGCGTTTGTCGACGCGACGGCCGCGTCCGACAGCGCAGTGACAGACGCGAGCGAGACTGCTGCGTTCACACTCGACGAGCGCCGCGCGTTCTTTGCGACGCACCTCGCGTCCGCGTGCTTCTCGCTCGCAGCAGATCCGGTCTCGAACGTCCGCGTCGTGTTTGCCGAGATGGTCGTGAAGCAGCAAGGTGCGACTCATGAGAGACGGAGGACAGTGTGCGGTACTTGGTGGACTGACGACGCTTCTTTCTGCTGTCTCTAGCCTATTTAACAAGCTGTGGCGCCTGCCCAGACGCGCTCGCGACGATCCTCGCGTCGCGCACGTTTGCGACTGTCGACGAGCTCCTCGCAGCGCTCCCAGCCCCAGCAACTCGGTCCTCGTCGTTGGCATCATCATCTGCTACCGCAGTTCCAGACGCACCGACACCAGTAGCTGCAGACCCAACGACGTCCGAGACGTCTACTGCAACAGAGTCGAGCTGTCGCGACACTGTGACGAGTCCAGTCGAGAGCTCAGAGCCGACGACGACGACAGTCGCAGCAGCAGCGCCTGTACACACAGACGACGTGACGCTTCACGTACCCGAGTCGGTCGCGTGAGTCGATGGCCGCGCGAGCGTGTGGATGGACGTGAGTGAGTGAGTGGTGCGTGCGCAGATAGATTAACGAACTGATAGATGACGATGATGAACACATGGGAGGGGCGACGTGGAGACGAGGGCCGCAGCGTCTATAGATAAAACAAGTAAAAGGGGAGCGAGAGGAGAGACGACGTGGACGACGACGACGCGCTGCTCTCTCTCTCTGTCATGACTCGAGCGCACATGAGCGAGCGCGAGTCGAGCGCCTCGAGTGCTTGGACGATGAAGAGGCTGTCGGAGCGGTCGCTGCGGTCGAATGCGTCACGCACGCGTGTAGCTCGAGGCGCAAGAGCGGAGAGCGCTGCCTTGTACGTGCGTCAGCTCACTTCTGCGGCTTGGCGCGTCTACTGCACTCGCGGGTTCGCACAACGCAGGCTCGAACGTGCCGTCAAAGATGTCGTGGCAGATCGCTTCGACCGCGCGGATGCCCTTTGCTGCGGTCTCTGCGCCGCGACTGACGCTGAAGCTCTCGAGCTTCTTCGAGAGCATCGGCACGAACGCCGTGACCTTGGCCTCGGCTTTGTAGAGCGTCATGTCGGCGTTCTCCGGGTGCACTGAGTACACGCACGTCTCTTCGACCGTCGCGACGGACCGGAACGAGAGGTTCGTCGACTTGAGCACGAGCGTCTTGGTCTTTGGGTCGCACACGGTCTCTTCAAACACGTACGACGACGTCCCGAGCATCGACTTGGCCCACGACGGCACGTTCGCCTGCGTACACTTGGCCAAGCGACTCGTGCGCAAGCACCCGTTCGCGTCGACGCGGCGCTCGAGCACGTCCATGCGCTCGACGTGCGTGAGCATCGAGTTTGGGTACTTGTTCCAGAACGCGCGCGTGACGACGTCCCAGTGGAACGGGTACGTGTGCGTCGTCTCGTTCGTGAGCACCATCGCTTGCTGTTGCTTGTGTTGAGATGTACGAGGCGCTGCTGTTGCTGCTGCGACGACGTGTGGATCGCGCGAAGACGTGAGCGGATGCGGGTGTGGTGGTCTCTCGCGGTGCTTGCTTGCTTTGCTTGCTTGCGACCAGCAGTCTCAATCTGTGACTCGATTGCATCGGCGCTTCCTGGCCGCAGCTCAGCGTGTTTCGAAGCTCGGCATACAAAGAACAAGTGAAAAGGAGGATAGCTTGGCGTTTGTATGCCGATATCCTCTAGAACATAATCGATTTTCCTCTGTTATATCATAGAGGCACTTGTTCTTTGAAGCACATAGGAGGTGGTCCACCCAAGTTCTAATTCCTGTCTCATAGCTTGATGTGGACTACACGGTTTAGAATGTTGGAGATTTTTCGCGAAGTTGGCGATATGTTCACTTACAAAAATCAAGTTGACAAAATAGTGGATTTGTTTGAAATATTGCGTGTCACACACAAAATGTGTGGGCCACGTTGAAGAACTTGTCTCGCCAGGCATTGAAAAAGTCTCAGACAAGAGGTCTCGGACAAGGTCCCTGTTTTGAAAACATATAGTGAAATAAACAACGCTGGAGCTCCAACTGATCATGAAGGCGCTCTAGACCAAGGCCCTCTTGCTCGCTCAGCCAAGTCGCAGTGCTGCAGGGTCGAGCGTGCTCTCGAAGATGAACCACTACAGACGTTCTCGTAGCAGTCGTGGCAAGGTATCGTTCAGTCTGCACTCGCATCGAGCTCGTTGGAATGAGATCTTTGGTGTGTCGTCCACAGCAGCCGATCATGTCTGCCTTGGCGCCACTGCTCGTCAACCGCGTGAGCTCTTTCGCCATCACTAGGCCATGTGCACACACTGCGCATGTTCCACTCAATAGTCCATTGCATCTTGGTCAAAGTCGGTGATGGTTCGTCGTTGGTGGTCCGTGCTTCTCCTGAGCGAATAATCGAGCGAGCCAGCACCGCTCGGCTCAGGAGCAGTAGCAGCAGTTCACACAAAGCGCTGGCCACCTCCAACCTCGTCTCTCCATCAATCGATCGTACACTCACGGCTCGATAGCGCTTGTCATGCATCGCATTGCGGTGGCGAAGCACTCGTGACTGTCATGTGCTCGTGCTGACTTCTTTACAGAGAGTCAGCACACTTGGGTGCATCCGCCACTTTGGCTCGTTCACGAGACCAGCTGGTGGCTCACGCAGTCCGACTTGACACGCTTGACACTTGCAAGTGCTCAAGCGTGAGCACCGCCGATCCTCTGCAGACGTAAAGGAGCTCAAGCGGCTGCAAACTGGCTGTGGGCATACAAACCGCAATACAAATCGACTTCTGCGGCGCCATGCTGCTCGACCGGATCGCGCTCGCGCGAGCACGTCGTCTCTACATGCAAACGAACGACGAGCTCCGTGCGGCGACTGGTGATGGTGCTGGTAGCAATGACAACACGGCGCCGATGAGCTCTTGAGCATGCACTGGTCTCTTCAGTTTCCAATTCACCGCATCGCGCACACAACAACAGCGCCAACAGCAGCAGCTCGACTCACTCACACACACATCCCCACCAGCATGAAGCTCTCGTCTGTCCTCGTGCTCGCTGCCGCAGTCGCTGCCAGCGCTGTCAACGCCTCTGAAACAACCGGCGTGCTCGGCGTGCCAGAGGTGAACACTGCGCCGTCGACCGAGCTCGGCAACCCGATGCACATCACGCACCACACGGAAGACATTGCCGTCGGCGTGCCAGTCAGCGTCGGCCACCCGCGCGCGAGCCACGACTCGAAAGTCGGCGTGCCTGTCAGCTTTGACCACCCGCACCACCAGCGCTGGCACCACCACGGCCACGGCCACCACCACCACAAAGACAGCTCGTCGTCGTCGGCTGCACACGCATCGTCGTCGTCGTCCGACTCGGCTGACGACATTGTGCAGAAGAGCCCAGACGCACTCGCGATCGAGAAGCTCCTGCGCATCTACGGTCACCCGGACAAGATCGCGCTCATTGACAACAACGACTTGCCGACGCCAGCGCCAACGAAGTCCGTGACGCCAGCACCGACTGTTCCAACGCCTGCGCCAACGTACACGGTCACGCCGTCGCCGACTGTGCCATCGCACTCGGTCACGCCAGCACCGACCGTGCCAACGCCAGCACCAACGACGTTCGCGCTGTCGCCGAGCGCTGCCAAGCCGGACACCAACAACCCATACATCAAGCAGATCGCGCTACCGACCGAGACGCCAGTCGCAACACTCGCAGTCGAGACCCAGACGCCAGTCGCGACGCTCGCAGTTGAGACCCGGACGCCAGAGCGTCTGCGCGACAGCGCGGTCGTGAGTCGTCCGCTGACGTCTGCGCCGAACGCACTTGCAGCGAGTGAAGCCGCGACCACCGAGGACAGCAGCAGCAGTATTGCGGTGCCAGCAGTGCTGCTCGGGTGCGTCGCTGCGGCGCTCGCCGTTGCCATGGCGGTGTTTGTGCACAAGAAGCGCACGCAGCGCGCAACGACGACAAGCCCGACGGTGGGCGAAGAGCTCGACTACAAGAACGAGATGGTGACGCCAGTCTAAGCCATCACCCGCACACGCACACTCCGGATGATCGAGCGTCCTGCAGAGTGCGCCAAGGAACGAACTTGGCGCATTTCGAGCTCTACAGGACGTGGATCTCTCGTCCATCCATCCATCCATCCATCCTGTCTGTCATCGCCGTCGCTCGATGTCTCCATGCCCCCTTGATGTCGTAGAGTATGTACACCCCTCCTGTTGCAGTAGCCGTAGCCGTAGCGCATAGCAAGTGAACGAATCTATCAACTTGCTCGTCTCAATCATCGCCATCTCTTCTTCGACTCTCGAGCACCGACAGAGCATGACAGAGCACCAAGCTCTCGGAGCTCTCGATGCTCTCGGTGCTCTTGGTGCTGATTGATCACGTGGCTCTTGGAGCTAAAATCGGTCACTTGAACTTCTTCCTCGTGACGCTCTGGACGCCATGGCGAGCACCGGCGACATCGCGGCGCTCCCTGGTATGGGTGCCATGGCCGCGCCGCTCTCAGCTGTGCTCGGGGTCAACACAGCGTCGCCTAGTGTCTCGACAGCAGCAGCAGTGAGTACCGGTGCGACCAACTCGCCGCGCGTACCGCGTCGCGAGTCGAAAGATGTTGCGCGAGGCATGCTATCAAAGCAACCGCGCGCGGCGATGCGTGGCGTCGCAGCAGCAGCTTCAAACGCAAGTACGCCAGCCCCTCCAGGCGCGAGCACAACTACTTCAAGTTCGCCAGCGGCGAGCGGAGCAACTGGAGCTGCTGCGGACGATCAGCGCGCTGCAACTGCGCCAACGTCGACAGACGCGAGCGCTGGAGTGAGTCGACCGCGCTCGCGGCGCTGGAACCTCATCAAGAAAGACGTGCTCCCGAATCCGCTGCTCATGCAGATCAGCGAGCGCGTGCAGCTCATCATCTCGTACGTCGCGCACGTCGAGCGCGTGCTGCCTGCAAGTGCTCACATCATGCTCTGACGTTGTGCTCGATCTGTGCAGGACACTGCGCAAGCTTCCAGAGGACCGAACCGAGAACGATATCCTTGTCCACGCCATGCTTGCATCGCTCACGCTCTGCCTCCCCACTGACACGCGGTAGACGTCCTTGACTGTGCGTTCGTGGCGTCTGCTCTTTTGCATCTGCGCACACGTGAAGCTGCTCTACACGTGGCTCATGAACCAAGAGAAGCTCAGCTCGCTCTTCACGACCATGTCCGAGATCTCAGCCAAGAAGCTCTGCAAAGAGATGGAGTTCCGGCACCTCAAAGGCGGCGAAGTCGTCGTGAACCAGGGCGAGAAGGGCAACACGTGCTTTGTATCCTTGCTACCGCTGCGTGTGCTCTGCGTCGTTGCATGTGTGTGCGTCCTTGGCACCTGCAGTAGGCTCCTTGACTCTCGTGCCTCTCACTACCGTGCTCTGCTCTAGATTCTCGTCAGCGGCCTCGTGTCGGTGTACGTGCGCAACCCTGAGGACCAGAAGAAGTACCACCGACTGATGCGCGCGTCCATGGACCCGTCGAGCTCGCGCCGACTCGTGCGTCTAGCTCTCGTACACTCTCACATACTCGAGTGGTAGCAACAACACCTCCTCACGCTCTAACGCTGCGTGTGTGCCTCCTCTAGTCTTCCGACATCGCGCCAATCAACTACGGCACGAAAGTCGTGACGCTCACGCCTGGCGCGACGTTCGGCGAGCTTTGCCTCATTGAGCCCGACTCGAAGCGCAGTGCGACTGTGATCGTCGACCCGCAAGCGCAGATCGCCAACTTCATCGTGCTCACAGCAGCGTCGTACCTCCGCATGACGCGCTCGCAGACGATCGAAGGGACGATCACGGACCACATTGCGTTCCTGCAGCACATCCTCATCTTTCGCAAGTGGACCAAGATGCGTACGTGTGTTGGCTGGTGCCGTGCTTGACCAAGAGACGGCGATGTGGCGTCTCTGACGTCTTTGATCGTGGCCTCAGAGCTCATGCACCTCGTCAACTCGATGAAGCTCGTGACCGTCCCAGCTGGAGTACGTCGACAGTGTTGAGAATGGCGTCCTACGACTTGAACCTGCGCAACCTTGGCCTTGAAGAGCTCACTCGGTGCGTGCGCTCGTGCTCCAGCAATGCATCGTGCACAAAGGCACTGAAGCCGACTCGTTCTTCGTGATCCTGCGCGGCGAGGCGCAAGAGTGCGTCAAGCTCCTCGTGAACGAGAGTGCCGAGATGAGGTGCGTCCTCGCCTTGTTCTCTGCGGCGCTTGCGCTAGCGCTCAGACTGACTGGAGCCTCTGTGGACTGGCAGCATGGGCGAGAACCGCGGCGTGCAGCACTGCATCACCGTTGAGCTCACGTTCCTCGGCAAGTTCGACATCGCAGGCGAGTACCTCGCGGCCGAGAAGAAGGTGACGCAGTGTCCGACCGACATCCGCGCAATGACCGACGTCGACTGCCTCGTGCTCAGCGTACGCGCGTCTCCTGCTCATCTTCTTGCCCATTGCACGACGAGCTGCGGTGCTCCTTACTCACTACTCGCTCATGTCCATAGCGCAAGCTCTTCTTGCTCCACTTTGGCGGCAAAGACGTCAAGAAGCACTGCGCCAAGGCGCTCCAGCGCATCCGCGCGATCGCCGAGACCCGCGACGCGTGGCGCGAGACGCGCATTCACCAAGCGCTGCTGTACCCGCACTTGCGCGTCCCGATCACGCGCAAGCTCATGCGCTTGAGCGGGAACTGCTGCGTGATCTGCGGTCGCCACACGCACGTCGCCGGCGACGAGCTCTGCATGGACCTCGCGATCTACTACATGCGCGACGAGAAGCTCAAGAAGAAGGAGCGCAAGCAGGTCGAGCGGTCCATGAGCAAGCACCGCATTAGCATCGCGCCAGGTGCGCTCCTCGCCGGCGCCAAGTCGCCATTGACGAGCGCTGCGCCGCAGTCGCCATCGCCGAGCGAAGCGCGGCGCACCGCGCACAAGAGCGTGGCGCTGCCGCGTCTGAGCGAAGACGATGACTTGGACACGGACGCATCGGTGCCTGGTGACGGCTCGCGAGGCGCTCGCCTCGGCGCGCAGCTCATTGCTCGGCAGTGGAAGGACGCCGAGCGCGCTGGGCTCCACGGCCCGAAGCGACCAGCGGTACGTCCGTCAGTCTCTTGAGTCTTGTACACGAGGACACTGACGACGTACTCACGCCTCGTCCTGGACATGGTTGGTGCTAGACAACGCCGCTCGTGATCGCGTCGCGACTGTCGCTCGTGCCGTCGATCACGCGGACGCACCACATCTCGCAGCGCACGCTCACGTCGGCGCCAGTCGTGCCGATCGACGAGCAGATCCGGCGCATCCGCGCGTCGTGGCCGTACGAGTGGAGCGCAAGTAGTCGTCCGGAGGCAACGAATACTGGTGTGGCGCCCGAGAGCGAGCACGACGCGCTCGTGACCAAACGGTGCTCGACGTTCTCGCGCGCGCCGTCGCCATCGCGAGCCAAGGACACGGACGCGCTGCGGTCGCGGTCGCCATCACGCGCCGTCGCAACGGCGTCTCGAGGGAGCTTCACCGTCAGATGACGACTCGCGAGTGGCGTCCTAGTGCGAGGCGAGTGAGTGTTGACGAGGTCGATAGAGTCAGAGAGAGAGGCGATGATGGACATAACAACAGCTCGCACTCGTTCTGCTTCTGCCTGTACAATCCGTCAGTCACTCGTCGAGGCGTCACCGCCGCGTCACGAGTCGGCGCTGGAGCACGTCGATGGCTTCAAACGCTGACGCAGAGGCAGAACGCGGCGTCTGCTGCGCGAGCGCCGCGTCGAGACCAAAGCGCCGCGCAGCAGACGTTCGCGCTGGCTCCTTGGGCTTGCAGCGCATGCAGAACTTGGACTCGGGGTCGCGCGCGCGCACGGTCTCGCAGAACGAGCAGTTTGCCACTGGTGTGTTTGCAACTGGCGGAAGTGGCGGAAGTGGCGGCGCTGGCGTCGATGGGAGTGGTGGTGGCAGTGGCGGCTGCACTGGCGCAGCAGTCGAGTCTGCAGACACGACGAGGACGAGGAGCGAGTGAGTGAGACGCGGCTGGACATCGACGCGCGCGTCACTGAACCACACACCGCGACGCAGACGTACCGCCGTCGCTGATCTCCATGTCGTCGCCGCCATTCGCGCTCTGGTCTGACGCCGCAGGTGGCGAGAACGCGCCGTCGGCTGGGCTCCCAATCGAGTCGTCGCGCGGACGCGAGACTGTCACGTCTGGCGTATCAATGAGGATCTCAGCTCCACTGGTCGGCGCTGGCGCTCTTGGTGCTACCAGTGCTGACACCGGCGTAGTGGACCGCGTGCTCCGGACGCGGGGGTCTGATGCACCGCCAGTTCGAGTGCTTGCTGGCGCAGGTGCTGGTCGCGCAGCCGTTTGCTCACTCGTGCTACTGCTTGCGCTCCGAGGTGCTGCGTCCTCTTGGCGCGACGCTGGCCGCGCACTCGCTGCTGTCGCTGGCTCGGACGCGTCTGTTAGTGACCGCTTCGGGCGCTCGGGCCGCGTCACGCGCGCGTACTTGCGACTATCGCTCAGGATCTCGAGCCGCAAGAGGAACTTCATGGCGTTCTCCGCGCCGAGTCGGTACGCCTCGCGCTTCTCCTCGTGGCTCCCAGCGCCGATCTCGACGTTCCCGACGCAGAACGACCAGTGATGGCGCGTGTCGCCGCGAAAGTACCGCACCTGGCGCTCGAGCGGGAAGCGCTCCCACGTGTTGTACTTCATGCCTTGCCACATGCGCACGAACGCGTCGCTGTGGTTCGCGCGGCTCCCGAGTGTCTGGACGCCGTTGCCGTACACGCGCGTGGCGTCTTCGAGGAGCTTGCGCCACGCCACGCTCTGCTCTAGCAGCGTCTCGAGCACTTGCGTATAGAGCTCAACGGTCGACGAGTCCGAGAGCGCGAGCCAGACGCGGCTGTCGGCTGTGACCGTCGCCTTGCCGCTCGTGATGTGGATGTCGAGGCGCGCGCCGGAGAGGTCCTTCACGCGCTGGACGTAGTCGAGGTAGAACCGCATCTTGCGCGGCTTCTTCGTCTTGTTTAGGACCGGCGAGAGCGCCGTCGGGAAGAAGCTCGCAAAGCGCGACAAGAGATCGATGACGAACCAGTCGTGGCTCGAGAACGCCACCGGCGCGATCTCGGGATGACCGCTCGCGTCGCGGCGCGTTGGCGTTGTCGGCGTACTCGGCTGCGTGAGGTCAATGAGCTTGTTGCGAGACGATGACGAGGGCAACGGCGCTGAGACCGACGGCGTGTGGTGATGGTGGTGGTGATGCTCGCGACTCGGCGACCGCGAGTGCGGACGGACACTGTCGTCGCTCATGCGCGACCACTTGGGCGGCTCGGATGCCAGCGACGGCGGCGGCGCCTGCTGCGGATACGCCGACGATGAGGACGAGGACACCGCTGCTGCTGTCGCTGCGTAGCGATACTCTGGCTCGTACGCGTAGTGGTGACTGTGGTGATGGTCACTGTGCTGCTGCTGGTGACTGTGGCTGTATCGCTCGGGCGAGTACGCGCGCGGCCGCGGCGACTCGTACTCGCGGCGACTGTACGCGCTGTCGTACGACGCGTACGACCGGTTCTGCTGCTGCTGGTCCGTGCGATCGCGACTCCGACTGCGACTGCGGCTGCGCACAGGAGCAGCAGCAGCAGTAGCAGCGACTGGCGGATCGCTGAGACTTCGGTGGAGCGTGCGCTCGCGCGGCGCTGCGCTATGGAACGCACTCGATGCCGTTGCGCTCGAGAGATCGGACGCAGAGCGCTGGAGTCCAACTGAGGCGCTCGGTGCCTCGACGCCAAAGCCATTCGACGACGCTCGCACGCGCGGGTCCTGTGGCTTGCGGCTGCTGAGGTACTCGGACGCCGAGATCGTGCGCTTTGGCGCCGGTCCTGCGTCCTGGTGGCTCACGCTCGCGACTGGCAGCGCGTCACTGCTCGTGCTGCTGCTCGTGTCAATGCGTCGCGGGTCGCGCGCAGACGAGACTGTTGCCGGTGCTGGTGGCAGTGGCGCAACGGCAGGCGGCTCGGGCGGCAGCATAACGGGTTTGTTCGCGAGTGGGAGACGTGCGAGCGGGTGGAGGCCGCGCAAGCTGCTGCTCCCAGGCGAGACGGCGCGATTGCCGCTCTGGACGTACCGACTCCCGCCGCCAAAGCTCGACGGGTGGCGTCCTGCGCCGAGTGGAATGACCTCAATGCCGCCGACTTTGGCGGCTGGCGCAGGCGGCGCAGGAGCAGACGGCGCTGGCGCAGCTATGACAGCCGGCGTCCGCGCTGCGGCGGTCGTTCGCACTGGCGGCGGCGCTGCTGCGCTCTGACTGGCGCTCGTGCGCTCGCTGGTTGGCGTTGGGTCTTGTACGAGCCGGCGCTTCTTACTTGTTGGTGTCGCTGGCGTTCCGGAGCTGGTCGACGCCTTTGCTGTGCTACTGGTCGTACTGCTGCCTGCTGCTTGCTCGAGTCGGAGACGGAGCTTGCGCTGCGCTGTGCTCTCACTGCGACGCTCTTTGCCATTGCTAGTGACGCTGCTCGTGGGCGACGCAGCTGGGACTTTGCGCTTTGGGATCGAGAACGTGGCGCTCATGGCGTCGTCTGCGTCCTCGACGTCTGCGTCGTCCGAGTCCTCGTCGTCGCTTGCGGTGTCCGTGATGCGACGGAGCCGCCGGCGCTTCGTGTGTCGGAACTTTTCGATCGCGTCGTCGATCTTGCGCTCGCGCTCGGACGCGAACGAGCCGCAGTGGAGCAGCAAGCCGCGGTAGAGCTGGCAGTGCGCCTTCTGGACGCAGTACGTCGCGAATGCGCTCTCGAGCGGCGCGTTACAGAACGGATTCGCGCACTTGCGGCGGTCTGACGACAGTGGTGAATGTTGCTGTGCATCTGCTGCACGTACGCTCGTCGCACTGTGCGGCGGTGCGCCATTTGCAAGTGCACTGCTGCTATTGCTACTGTTGCTGCTACTGTGATGGTTGGTAGTCGTGGACGACGTCCCAATGCCTGCGATGTACGTGTTCACAGTCGACGCGATGAACGCTGAGGAGCCAGAGGTCGCGTGCGCGTGCTTTGCGCCGTTGCTACTGCCGCGCGACATGGCTGCTGCTGCATCCACCGAGCCACGCGAGAGAGCGATGCCGAGGCGATCAGAGACGTCGTCGAGCCTCCCGCGTCGCTCGCGAGTGTTGTTTGCCTTCGCTTGTGTTGTGTTTTTGAAATTGCTCCCATAAAATTGACTTCCTGAGAGTCAAATATGCATTGACTACTGGCTTGCCTTCACCATCATGTCGTGCAGCTTCATCAAGCCTGCATGCCCGAGCCCTTTGCCCCGCTTGCGCCAGCGATGCTTCGTTGCGCCGATTGACTTGCCTGGCAAGTGCTCGACGAGGCTCCACTTGGACTTCGGTGCTCGCTTCTTCTTGCCCCCTTCCTGACTCTGGAAGTGCACGATGCGCTTCGGTCCTTTCATCGAGACGATGTCGAAGGTCGGGACGATCGCTTCCAGCCAGCTCGCACCAGCACTCGATGCTTTGCTTTCGTCAAACCACTCGCACACACTCACGATTGCTGTACCAACGTGCTTGGCAACACCTGCACTCGCTCTCTCTCTCGTTCGCACGCACGCACACACAAGCGCATGTGTGTGGCGACTCGATAAATGAACGTTTGGTTGCTTGCTTGGTTCCTCAAGTCCTGCTCGAGCTCTGAGGTCGGTCAGTCTTGCTCACTCGCTGTCTGTCTGTCGCCAACCCAGTGTCGCCTATCACACCTGACTCATACACTGCACGGCTCGCTTGCCTCCTCGCATGTTGCAGTCAAGGCGTGCGCTTGCTTTACTTGCTGCACTCGCTCATGCCAATGTCAAGGCGCGTGCAAACTTGCCTCACTTGTTCGCTCGCATACAAGGTGGTTGCTCTCGTGTCGCTCACTTGCAAGTCGGTGTCTCGACGCTCCTTGCTTCTCTCGCCCCACAGACTACATTCAGTACCAAGACGCATTTGCACTCGCCTCGCCTCGCTTGCTTGCTGCCGAATGTATGCGTTGGTGCTGCAGTGATGCCTTGCTCGCTGCACTCATCTGCTGTTGAAGATCATCGTCGCAAGCACTGATTGCAGACATGCACATGTTGCACCGAGCAGCTACACACCTCGCATCGCGTGTGCTCATGTACACCTCGGTTCATGTACAGCACGAACATGAATGCGCACCTGACTGCTTGCTCGTGTATGTGCGCCATCGACAGCAGTCGCGACGCTCGTGTTCTCGACCACTCGCTCTCTCAAGTGTGTGTATGAACGTCAACACCAACGAGTGCGCGAGTTGCAATGCAGTCTCAGTGCGTGGTCCAAGACAGAGCAAAGTAACGCAAGCAGCAGGTCCTGTCCAAGACAAAGCAAACACTTGCGCTTGCACCTGTTGCAGCAGCGCTTGAGCTTAAGCTTGAGCTTAAGCTTGAGCTTGAGCTTGAGCTTGAGCACGAGTGCAAGCAAGCAGTCAAGCAAGTGTGCTCGCTCGCTCGTCTGTAATGTGCGCGCATGAACAGCAATAAGCAAGAGCAACAAGCAACAAGCAACAAGCAAGCGCATCTTCAACCAAACGCGCCGATTGGATGGCTTCGCTTGTTTTGCGGTTTGCTCAAACGAGTGCGTGTGGATGGATATCCGGACAAA
The DNA here is from genome assembly GCA_003730235.1 of Pythium guiyangense. Classification (NCBI taxonomy): domain Eukaryota; phylum Oomycota; class Peronosporomycetes; order Pythiales; family Pythiaceae; genus Pythium; species Pythium guiyangense. The sequence continues at coordinate 60,954 of QXDM01000042.1, read as the reverse complement.
CGCGTCACTCAAGCCTCGTTGCCTCACACAAAACAGTCTTGTTGCACTTGCGTATCCGGACAGCCGTACGCTCTGCCTTTCTATGGTCGCGACAACCACAAGCCAAGAGGCGCGAGATCAAATCCAACTGCGAGTCAAGCAACGTGCCCTCGCTCGCCACCCTCGGAATCGATCGATCGAGTCACTTGTGATCCGCTTGATTGAGCAGCAGCAATAGCAGCATTCTGCGAGTGCTTGCTACGTCCACCGCACTCGCGCATTTGCTAGCTCACGACCACCACCAGCAGCAGCAGCAGCATCCGTCGGTCGATCCATCAGTCGTCGATCACTCGTCGTCGTCTCCTACACACACATCGCTCCACGCCTACCATGACGCTCCCTCGCACTGCGCTCCTGCGCTGCCACCGCCGCGCGACCAGCGCACGCACGCATAGCGCATGGCGACATGTTGCGTCACGCGCGTCGTTCGCAATGTCTGCTCGCTCGCTGCCGCACACGCCAGCGCCTGCATTCCCGAACGAGTACGCGCACGCCGAGGTCGTGACGCCAGAGGTGCCGGGGCCCAAGTCCCGCGCGCTGATGCAGAAGCTAAGCGCGCTCCAGAACGCGGCGGCAGTCAACTTCTTCGCCGACTACGACGCGAGTCGCGGGAACTACCTCGTGGACGTGGACGGGAACCGGTACTTGGACATCTACGGCCAGATCGCGTCGCTCCCGGTCGGGTACAACCACCCGAGCGTCGTGAGCGCGATGGCGGACCCAAAGAACCTCGCGATGCTCGCGCAGCGGCCGTGTCTCGGGATCTTCCCGCCCGCGGACTGGGTCGAGCGCCTCGAGAAGACGCTGCTCAAGGTCGCGCCGCCGGGTCTGAGCGACATCAACACGTTCATGTGCGGCTCGTGCTCGAACGAGAACGCGTACAAGGCCGTGTTCATCTGGTACCAGACGAAGCTCCGCGGCGGCAAACCGCCGTCGGCGCACGACCTCGCGACGTCGATGGAGCACAAGGCGCCGGGCACGCCGGACTTGAGCATCCTGTCGTTCCACGGCGGCTTCCACGGCCGCTTGCTCGGCTGCATGTCCACGACGCACTCGAAGGCGATCCACAAAGTGGACATCCCGGCGTTCGACTGGCCCGTGGCGCCGTTCCCGAAGCTCCAGTACCCGCTCGCGGCGCACGAGGCGGCGAACGCAGCGGAAGAGGCGCGGTGCCTCGATGCAGTCGACGCGCTCTTGCGCCGCAGCGCAGCCGGCGAGCTCGCGAACCGCGTTGCCGGCATGGTCGTGGAGCCGATCCAGGCCGAGGGCGGGGACAACTACGCGAGCCCGGCGTTCTTCCGGCGCCTGCGCGCGCTCGCCGCGGAGCACGACGTGGCGTTCATTGTCGACGAAGTGCAGACCGGCGGCGGGAGCACGGGCAAGTTCTGGGCCCACGAGCACTGGGAGCTCACGAACCCGCCGGACGTCGTGACGTTCAGCAAGAAGCTCCAGACCGGCGGGTACTTTGCCAAGCCGTCGCTGCGCCTCGCCGAAGGCTTCCGGATCTTCAACACGTGGATGGGCGACCCGACGAAGATGATCGCGCTCGAGGCGTTCCTCGACGCGCTCGAGCGCGACCACTTGCTCGAGAACACGGCGATCACCGGCGCGTTCCTCAAGCGTGGGCTCGAGGACCTCGCGCGCAAGTTCCCGGCGCTCATTACGAACGTCCGCGGCCAGGGCACGTACTTGGCCATGGACCTCCCGACCGAAGCGGTCCGAAACGACTTCATCGGCGTGCTCAAGACGCTCGGCGTGGCGTCCGGCGGCTGCGGGACGAACGCCGTGCGCTTCCGTCCGGCGCTCGTGTTCCAGCCCAAGCACGCGGCCGAGTGTCTCGACAAGATGGACCAAGCGTGCGCGGCGCTCGCGGCCAAGCACCAATAGACACCAGACGCCGTAGCGTAGCAAGCGTCGGTCAGTTGTCTGGACCAAGTGTCGTTGTCTCATACATCCTCTCTCTCTCTTTCTCTCTCTCTCTCTCTCTGTCTCGTAGTTGTCCTAGTGAGTACGAGTGCCAGTGCCAGTCCTAGTGCTGGAGCAGGTCCGCGACGTCCCAGACCATGATCGCGCCTTCCGAGCCGACGGTCACGATCTCCTTGCGGTCGGGCGAGATCTTGACTGCGTGGATCGCTTCGCTGTGGCCCTTGCCAATGCCGATGGTCTCGCCGTTGTCGTAGTGCCAGACCTTGAGCACGCCGTCGCGACCGCCAGTGACAAACACCGTTCCGCTCGGCTCCATGTCCATCGCAAGCATCTCAGCGTCTGCTGCTTCGTCGAGCACGCGGATCGCTTCGCCGTCGAACGCGTCAAAGTACGTCACGCGCCGGTCCGAGCCGCACGTGATGAGCTGACTCTCGTCCGGGTGGTACATGATGCGCCGGAAGACGGTCGAGGCGAACATCGCCTGCGTACGCACGAACGTCTCGAGGTTCCACACGATGCACGAGCCGTCGGAAGACGCGCTCACGCACGCGCTGCAGTCGCGCACGACCTGGATCGCGTTCACGGGTCCGCGGTGCTCTTTCAGCGACGCCTCCATTGTCTGGCGCGACGGCGTGATGCGCCACACGCGCACGCGGCCGTCTTTGCCGCCCGTGACCAAGCGCCAGTCTTTCGACGGCGCCGATCCTGCTGGGACGCACACTGCGATCGCAGTGACCGACTCGTTGTGCGCGTCTTGGATCACGAACTTGAGCTTGCCGCTCTCGGGGTAGAACGCGCGGACTTTGCCGTCGTCCCAGCCGCTCACGATCACGCTGCCGTCCGGCGTGAGGTCGACGCAGTTGCACACGAGATTGGGCACCTGCACGCGCAGGATCTCCTGGCCCTTGCGCGCGTTCCAGATGCGGATGTCGGTCTTCGCGCACGTGACAAAGAGGTGCGCGTTCTCGTCCGGGCGACGGTCCTCGGAGCGCGGGAACACGACGTCGTTGATCGCGCTGTAGTGGCACGTCGACCGGAGCTCGGCTTTGACACCTGCAGCGTCGCCCGAGAGCTCAAAGTGGTAGATGTTCGACTGGTTCGTGCCGGCGAAGAAGTCGCCGTGCTTACCTTCGGTCACGGACGTGATACCACCGACGAGCTTCTCGGTAAAGTCGGTCGGGATCGGCGTCGTCTTGGACGCTGCGTCGCGGATGCTGCCGATGCGCAAGCCTGCGAGCGTGCCGTCGCCGGCACCGAGGAGCACGACGCGGTTGTTCTCTTCGTCGTCGTGGACGAGGATCGTGTTGATGCCCTGACTGAAGCGCTCCTTCGTCGTGCGGCTGTAGCGCGGCTTCTGCGTCCCCACGGGCGGGAACATGCAGTTGGGCTTTGTGAGGTCGCAGTCGAGGATGATCTCGAGCAAGTCGCCGGTCTTCGTGCCGCAATACGCGACCTTGTCGTCCGGTGACACGCCGATGCACGTGACGATGCGCTTGAGGCTCCCGAGGTTCGCGCGGAGCGAGTGGAGCTTCCGGTGCTTCGTGTCGACGCGCCAGACCGAGATGGTGTAGTTCCCGCCCGTGACGAGCAAGTCGTCGTTCGCGCTCGTGTGGAACGCCGAGACCACGAGCGTCGAGTCGTCGCCGGACGGGATGCCGCAGATCGGCTCGCCGTTCGCCATGTTCCAGCACACGAGCGCGTTGTCGTCCTGGCCGCCGACTGTGAAGAGGTAGCTGTCGCGCGCCGAGAACGCCAGGTCCTGGACTTTGCCCATGTGCAGCACGAGGCGAAAGAGCGCGCATTCGCTCTGGTCTGCCTTCGCTTGCATGTGCGCCGTCGCGCGCTCGAGGTCCCAGACAATCACCGGCGCCTTGTTCCCGCGACTCTTGCACTGCTGCCCAGACGCCACGCGCGTGCCGTCGTTCGAGACCGCGAGGCACGTGATGACGTCCGTGTGGCCGCGCAGGAAAGCCTGCGTGTTCGTGCGGAGGTTCCGGATCACGACCGCGAGCCCGAGCGAGTAGACGAGGTACTTGCCATCGGTCGTGTAGATGAGCGTGTTGAGGAACGTGCCTATGCGAGAGAGAGAGGTGCGTCAGTCGCTGTATGACGCGCGAAGACACTGACACTAGCAGCAGCAGATCAGTCAGTCGTACCGTTGTAGCCAATGACGCGGCGCAGCCGCAGCTCCTTCATGTCGGCCATCGTGCTCGCGCGCGTGTGTGTGTCTGCTGTCACTGTCGTCGCTGCGCGCACTTGTGTGTGTGTGTGAGCCGACGCGTCGAGTCGCCACTGGGCGTTTTGACCTCAGCACCTCTTGAGAGGTCTTGGAGGTCCTTGAGAGGTCTCTTCTCTTCATACTCATCAACGCAAGAAGGCACACGGCTCGTTGTCGATCAGATCGAATCGTGTGGATGCTCAGTGTCTCTAGGAACATGCTCTCGCTAGCTCTGATCGCTCTCTGTCTGTCTATCACTGCTGCTTCTTCGCCTTCTTCCGGAGGCTGCGCTTGCGGCTGAACGCGCCGTCGAGTGGCGCAGCACCCGCTGCGCGGATCTTCCCGAGCACGAGCGCATTCGCCTTTGACACGATGTTCGACACTGCAGGCCACGCGTCAGTCAATTCGTTGTTCCTACACATGCCGCCACGACTATCACGACACAGATCATCGCCGTACCTCGTCCAGCGGAGCCAGCGGGCGCAGTGCGGCCGATGCGGTGCAAGTGACTCACAACGTCTGTCGCAAACTCGTACTGCACGACGTGGCGCACGCGCGTCGTGTCGAGTCCGCGCGCTGCGATGTCTGTGCAGACGACGACCGCCGGCGCGGCGTTCGGATCCGCGAGCTCTGCGAGCACGCGCGCGCGCTGCGGTCGGTTGACTTCTTTGTGGAACAGCAGCACGCGGCGCGGGAACGCCTGCGTCTCAGCGCTCACTTGCTGCTCCAGGAACGCAAAGAGCGCGTCGGCACTCAAGACCGAGTTGGCAAACACGAGCGTGTGCGCTGGTGCGTGGCGCGGGTCCGTGAGGATCTGCCACACGAGCGCCTGGCGCGCAGCGTCGCTCTCGATGCTGTCCGGGTCTGCGTAGTCGTCGTCGCGGAGCTCGTGGAACGTCATGTCGAGGCGCGGCAGCGTGCGTTGAAAGTCCTAAGCACCGACCGAGAGACCAGTCGTTAGGTCTACTGACTCCTGTGCGAGCGATTGCACGAGTTGGACGTACGTCTGTGACTGCAAAGTGCGCGCTTGGGAACTTGTACTCGATGTACTGACGCACGGAGCGCTTGCCGTAGTCTGGGATCGTTGCGTACTCGTCCAAAGCGCACAGCTCAGGTCAAGGACGCCACTTCGCATCGGATCGCTATTCGACATACACACAGACAACGCAATAGACAATGTCGAGTGGAGGAGGATATGGCACTGAAGATCGTCTGGCGCTGCTCGCCGATCGCGATCTCGGAGCGGTCAATCACTTCGTCATCGTCGTCGCCGTCTTCGCTCGTGTTGACTGTGGCACTTGTCTTGGCGCGCGCGTGCGCAATGTCGTTCAGGTGCGCGAGCAGCAGCGGCTGGTTCCGGATCGTCGCGAGGATCTGCTTCGTGTCGCGCTCAAAGCCGCCGCCGAGGAGCATGTCGGCTTCGTCCACAACGATCGTGCGCGTGAACGCAAAGTCCTTGGGCTTACACGCGCGCAACAGCGCCTTTGGCGTCGCGATCACGATTGGACACGTACGGTGGCCGCTCAGCGACTGGTTCGTCGACGAGAGACTCACGACGTGCTTTGCGAGCTCTGGCGCGAGCGTCGCGAGCACGGACGTCACTTGGCGCACAAGCTCTTGTGACGTCGTGAGGACGAGACCGACAGGGCGGTGCGTGTCTTTTGGATCGAGCGGGTGCGTCTGGAGCTGCTCGAGCAGCGGCAAGAGGTACGCGAGCGTCTTGCCGCCGCCAGTCTCGGCTGCGATCACGACGTCACTGCCGCGCAAGATTGCTGGAATCGCCTACGAGCATATCAGAGCACATACGTAGCAGCACAGCGTTAGATGCGGCGAGAATGCACATTGCGATTCAAGGAACAACATGGCCAAGACCTGTTCTTGCGCTGCTGTAGGTTCCGTCATGCCACGCTCTGCGAGGCGATGCACAAGCTCTGCATTGAGACCGAGCGAGTGGAACGCGCGGTGTGCATGGAACTGCGAGAGTGGCGTAGCATGGCGATTCGCACGCGCTGCTGGCAGTTGCAATGCGCGGACACGCGAGAGGAGCTGCATGAGTGGCGATGCGATGCGAGCAATGGAGCAGCTTGATGGTCTTTGTGTCGCTTGACAACCAAGAAGTGTTTTACCTAGCAAATGGCTCATGAGAATCATCACGTGGTTCAAACAGCGTCTTTGATACATTGAGATGAAATCATTCCCATTGTCAAAAATAGCATAAACGTCAGACTTTTGTCTGAGACATTGGTCGTGTGTGGACCACATACGGATAATCCAAACTGTCATCGAGCCATCACATCACAACTTGTACTTGACCACCTCTCTATACGCTGTGTGCTAGCAAGCTATATACACTACATGGCGGCGAGCTCCAGCGCAATAACATCGCACGTCGCCTTTGAAACATTCGCCATGCATTGAGTGTTGTTTAGTATCGTCTACCCTCATGCGAGCGACTTCTCGCTCTTCTCCAAGCTGACTATATAGATCAGTGCACCACTTTTCTAAATTGAAGCTTGGACGACGTGCTTAATCGAGCGCCTTCAGCAAGCACGGTAGCTTGTTGCTCTCATTAACGTATCGTATTTCCTTGTAACGAGGTCAACAAGCTATGATTATTGTTGTATTAACATCGTTTTGCGGAATTAATATTCTTTGGCCTGTTCGAGTTCAGTTGTATTGGTCAATATTGTTAGAATATAACCTCATCAGTGACATTGGACTCTCAGAGCCAACCACATATTAGTTGACTTAGCTTTAGTATTCCATGCTTCGACTTAATGACTCACACGAAAGGGAGAAGTGCAACCATCTAAAATGAACACGACTTTTGATATTAGTGACTGGAATTCATACGGAAGATGTTCTTCCACGCTTCCTCGCAAATGTGCTGCATAACTCAGGGATGTTCGGTTACTTGGCTAGCGATTGGTCTTTGTGTGAGTGTGCGCATGAATGCTTGAAGAGAGTTGCATCATAACCTCTTCAAAGCACTTTATAGTTTTTGGCCACGTGTTTGCTTGCCGCCCATTCCACGTACGTTCGGATTAAAAATGTTCTAACACGACTAGTCCACACCACCACTATCGCTTCTATTCTACTACAACCCAAACTCCGCTCTTCAGACAACGATAACTGAAGAGAGAGGTCGATCAATAGGCCGGGAGCGCGAAGGCGGGACGTGGATCACCCCTGCACCTTCTCCTCGCGTCCGAATCAATGTCAGAGGTGTGAAGTCGTCCGTGTGCGTACGTGCGCCTGCTCTGACTGAGTGTTCGTATGGATTACAAATGTCATACATACAGACAACAAACAAATACTTGATGCTACATAACTACGATGACGATTCTCGGTTTCTTGCTATATACATGCTGAATGAGCTTTGCTTGGTGATACAATTGCTAATGACTGAATTGGATGTATGTGATTTTTGAACGTGACCACGAAACTGATGAGTTTGATGTGATATCGGTGGTGGAGAGCATTTTACAGCCGCGCCCATGATGCTTAACTTGCGTGTGCTTGACCATACAATTGGTGATTACCAAAAATCTCCTGTTGTTTTGAGTGAGCCTATATATGTTTCTGGACATGATCATGAGATTGATGAGCGTGATCTAATATCGGTGGTGGCGAGCGTTTTCACAGCTGCCTTCACGATCTGCACTAAGTGCTCCCTTAATACGATTGGAGTGTCTTGCTGTCTTGCCACTCACGTGTTACACAAACCACTTGACTCTCCTTACTACGTTCGGGGCAGTTTGTTTTCCTTCCACTCACGCTTTTGCATTTCTTCGCGCAAGCGTTGCAAGCTACCGGACAGAGTCACATTTTCACCCACTAGCTCGCTCAACTGTCCGCCCGACTATACATCCGACTATCCAGTATCAGCATTAGACTAACTCCGTACTTCGGTGCGGCGCTTGACCAACAACGCATTGCAGTTGTTCGACTTTCGCAAACGAGAAAATCAAATACTGTGCTGTTCCAGCTGGCGCTTTTCGACCCGACGGTCAGCAGCGGTTGCACGCGAAGGAGTGCCTACACTATATCAGCCCTTCACTATGCGCTTCGGCTGTGCGGAAAGGATCTGCTCAGCCTCGCGAAAACTAAGCGATCAGCAGCGTTTAACTGTACGCCAATACGATGGTGGGAGCGCATCACGTTGAGCGACTTTGGGTCAACGCCCATCATTAGTCGGTGTTCAAGCTGGTAGCTGTTATCTAATTCTATTGGATCACCCACTTTAACAACACAATGGAAAGGTTTGGTCCATTGCATCTGACAAGTTGCCGGCCAAGTTCATGAAATACCACGTACCTTAAAGTAACCCCTAATCAATTCAGGGTTACGCTAAATTGTTTTGCAGCAACAACGCGGATTTACAGCAACTACCCAGATTTTTCTGTAAATACGTCGATGGATAACAAACTTCATATATGTGGTAATGTTTGTTCAAATATATGGTCCTCCATCACAATAATACTATGTAGTAATCGTACTCGCCATGAATGATATTGTGTGAGAAAGTAAATGAGATACTTTACGAACTTTGTTCATAAATACGAAAAGTCATATGTTAGATCTTTGGCGCTCTCTGCATCCACCAATTTGTTGTCCACCCTTATCACTATTTATGGCTGTTTTATGCACATTTTAAATTTTCGCTCATAATATTTGATTAAAGGAATGATGGTCGTTTCTTTTTTCGACTGCCCAACCAACCTTAAGCCCCTACAACCCGGGGCAGGCCAAATCAAGAGCAGCAAGCCTACAAGCGTTCTCGGGGGCAAAGCCTTTCAGTGTTCGAGTGTGTCAAAAGCGAAGTCACAGCTCTCCTCTACGCAAAACAAGCCGTTTCGATTTAGATTTTTGGCTCGGTGTTTATGCCGGATGGTTTCTTAAATATTAGGACTGAGAATCGGTGAAATCAGACACTTCATAGATGTTTTACCAAAGATATACAAAGTTATTTTAGTTCTTCAATCTCGTTTTCGACAACGAAAAAATTAACAGTATCTTATCTTTAGCTAGCCTGGCCTTATGTCCTTGCGCGTGTCTGTCCGTATACGGGACAGCTCACTTAGGTGTCACGCTTTTGGTTAGTTGAGATCAGATTTTGGCCTGTTGTTTTGTGTGACATGCATAGAAATTTGTTTGCAAAAAAGAAGCCAGTCGAATCTTGACAACTTTCGGGATTGTCCCGTGGATAAACGGCTAGAATAGATAGTAGTGTTTTCTGGAAAAATCGGGAACGATCCGCGCGACACATTTTTATGTTTTCGGGACACACACGCATTCACGCGCTCGCTTGCCAAACACGCTCACAATGCAAACGGGCGTCGACCGAGCGGAAGCGAGAGCGAGCACGGGTGCGCGTCGCGACTGCATGTGCATGTGTGTGCGTCTGCCGCAGTGCGTTTGTGTGTGTATGCATACATGTATTCTGCATATGTGCATGTGCTTATATGTTGCTAAGGCGTAATATAACGGTTTCGGGAGTTCCTCCTGGTGCGGATAACTGGTACCACCAGGGCGCCGAGGCGATTGTTGTGGGCCTAAAGGGATTTTTATGAGCCATGCAAAGTGAGTGGGAACATTTTGCATGGGAGCATGTGTCTGCTGTAGTGGAACGCCAGCACACCACGCCCACACAGCGCGAGGCAGACACGTTGCTGCCCAGAGCGCTAGAGTACACCCTTGACAGCAGCACAGCAGGAGCCGTTAACTTCCGTATCTGAGTAACGCAGTTTGTACGGATATTTCTCACTTTTATCCGTACAGAGTGTCATCTCAGTCTACAAAATACGGCACCCGCCGCCGTCCAACACTATACTAGCACGGCGCCTGTAGTCGGAATTTGCGACGAGCCTTCTGGCAATGAGTACGGCCGATGTCGACGGTACAGTGTACCAGAGTCGGTCGGAAAGTGATCGCTTGATTGAGAAGACGAACGCCAACCGTGGAGTATAGGGGGGGGTGGCCCTATTAGCTTGCATGTTGCATGTTAGCCAAGACTTTAAATTCAAGACCCACGGTCTAATTGTGGGTTATTGATAGTTGGTATGCCTGTGCGCGCACGCAAGTGTGCATGCAAGTGTATTTAACTATCAATTTCTCACTTTTACACCGCAAGACCCTAAAATATACGTTTTCAAGGTACGTTTGGACTAACAACACACACAAACACACTGCGGCATAATTCTGAGTGCTTCAAATTTGGTTTAATTTGTATGCACACTGTATATTTCGATTATTTGTGTAATTATGAGTCTAAATATTTGCTTCCGCACTTAGAGTTCATCATAATTGATGATCTAACGCGTACTCTGCGTGTATTTTTGTTCTTAATGTATGTGTTTATCGTTTTTTAGTCATGCCACCTGAACGAAAAAAGTTTGAGACCCTCCAAGAGGTCGAAAATGCGTATCGAGAGCCTCCTGACGATACTCCGGCCGCCCGGGAAAAGCGTCAACAGGCACTACGATCCGCAAGATCAAGATTTTTAAAGCGGATGGCGGAGCAGCAAGGTACATATATACTCCATAATTACGTGAATTGAATCAAATATCAAATTGACTAACTTGATTTTATTGCCACTATTGTATTATAGCGAGCGAAGCGCGACTTGCATCGAATTCAACCGATCAAGTCGATGACGCAACGGGTCAAGAAAACGTAACGTCTGCCACACCAGTAGCGCCTGGGGCTACAGATCAACCTGCTGAAGTCCGGTCGATGGAAGCAAGGCGAGAGGTGAACCGCCTCAGTCAAGCAGCGTCTCGAGCTCGGGCACGTGAGCTCAACGGTGCACAAGTCCGTGAAGATGAACGGCAACGAAAACGAGCTCAACGTGCAAGACGATCGTCGTTCGAGAGCGAAATCGAGCGTGAGATCGATAGAACACGTCAGCGTGCACGCCGGGATACCTTGCCAGTTGTCGTTAGAGATAGCGAGCGAGCGTCGCAAAGAGGGCGTGACCAAAGTCGACGGGACGCGTTGACTGATGCCGAGCGTGAACAAGTTCTGGGACTCAGAGAACGCGAGAGCAGCGCCGACGCGAAGCCATGACGGAGGCTGAGCTACTCGAGTACTGCGAACGTAACCGTCAGCAACAAGCGCATCGGCGGGCAGCGATGATTGAAGAGGAACGTGTACACAACCTCCAGCGTATTCAGTTCAGAAGTCGGACCAGACAGCACGGCAAAGCGTTTGCGCACCACCGCGACTTTACGCCAGAGCTGGTGACTGGCGCGAACGTCGTCGACGGGCGACACGTCGTCAAGATGAGGCGCGACGTCTGTCCGACTTGCAACGCGTGGAAGCTCGAAGGCGAGACGGTGAACAAGTGCTGCCTCAGTGGAAGGGTTCACTTGCCGCCATTTCGCCAACCTCCAGCTGCTCTTCGTCGACTGTTCGACATGCGCGAGTTCAAGAACAACATCCGAGTATACAACAACGTGTTTGCGTTCACGTCGCTCGGGGCGTCCGAAACAAAGACGTTGAACGTCGACGAAGACGTCGCAGGCACGAACGGCATCTACACGTTTCGTGTTCAAGGCGCTCTGTGTCAATTTTTTGGGATCTCTGCTTCCTCCACCGGGTGCGAGACCGCTCTTTGCGCAGATCTACATCGCCGATCCAGACATGGACATTCGTGTGCAACACCGCATGCAAATGGCCGACGGGCTTGATCCAGCAACGTTGACAACGATCGAAAGCGTGATGGAAGACCACAACCCGTTTGCGCGCAAGTTCCTGAACGCCGGGCAGATCATCCGTCAATAGCGACTTGCCGCTCGCGAGAGAGCACTTGCTCAACAGCAACTAGAGCGAGACGAAGAAGAAAAGGGCGAAGACAACGACGAAGCAATCCAGATCCCCGACATCAACATGCATCTTCGTTTGCACGCGCTACCAACCGACGATCCGCGTACGAACAACGTTCCCACCGCGTCCGAGGTCGCAGCAGTGATGGTCGAGGTTGGCAACGGTGCACAACACCCCGACCGTCTTCTTCGTACACGCAACAATCGGCGACTGTTTCGACTTTGGGAAACGCACCAAGAGTACGATCCATTACAGTACCCGCTCCTGTTTCCGTACGGCGAGCTCGGTTGGACGTTTACGACTCCGTACGTCGAAGGCGTGACGGTTCGAGGCAAGACCGCGATGTCTCTTCGCGAGTTTGTTGCATGAGCGTCACGACGATTCAGGTTTACTCCACCGCGGTTGTCGGCTCTTCCAGCAGTACGTCGTCGATCAGTGGGTAAAGTGCGAGTAAGAACGGCTTCGGTACATCCAGAGCGACGACTTGCAGAAGAAGTACCGACGGGAGACGTTCTCCGGAGTCCGTGACGCGTTGATGAACGAGAACGTCAACGTGTACAACATTCCAGAGCTCGGAGAGTGTATTGAGGTCGAAGCATCTGCAGTCGCGCAGAACATCGGCAAGCGCGTTATTCTTCCTGCGAGCTTCACAGGAAGTCCTCGGTACGTGTACCAGCAGTTCCAAGACTCTTTGGCGATCGTGCGCGAGTTCGGGAAGCCGGATTTGTTCGTCACCATGACGTGCAACCCGAAGTGGCCGGAGATCACGGACAATCTCCTGCCAGGACAAACTGCAACGGATCGCCCAGACGTCGTGAGCCGCGTGTGGCAAGAGAAGCTCCAAGCACTGCTCAAGGACTTAGACGAAGGCGCACTCAGAGTTCAAGTCGTGTGCATTTACGTGATCGAGTTCCAGAAGCGCGGTCTTCCGCACGCGCACATTTTGATAATCCTGCACGACGACGACAAGCCACGTTTGGTCGCTCGCATCAAGTTGGTGTCTGCCGAGCTCCCAGATCCAGACAAGAATCCGCTTCTGTACGAGACAGTGATCACGTGCATAATGCACGGTCCGTGCGGTACAGCAAACGCCAACTCGCCGTGCAAGAAGGACGGCAAGTGCAGCAAGACGTTCCCGAAGGCGTTCGCTTCGGTGACGCGCGTCGTAAATGACGGGTGCCCAGTGTACATGCGTCGCGAGCGATCTGCAGGTCGTTTGAAGCACGACGGCAAGGACTGGGATAACGCGACGCTCAACCAGTTCGTTGTTCCGTACAACCCGTACTTGACGCAGAAGTACAACTGCCACATGAACATCGAGGACTGTTCTTCAATCAAGGCGGTCAAGTATATCTACAAGTACGTGTACAAGGGTGCAGACAAGACGTCGATCTCACTTACGGACCATCAACGTGCTCGCAACCCGAACAAAGTCGAGCAGTACCTGCAAGCGCGGTACATCTCCCCGGTCGAAGCGTGTCAGCGACTGTTTGACTTTCCGACGCAAGCAAAGTTGCACGCAGTCGTGTACTTGCCAGTGCACCTTCCTGGTGAGAGCTCGATCACGTTCGATACGACAAGCGACATCCAAGCGCGCATTGAAGAGGGCGAAAGAAGCAACCTGACAGCGTTCTTCCAGATCAGCGCTGAAGAGCCCGACCTCGCAGGAGCAATGTTGTACCAAGACATTCCGAAGAAGTACCGCTGGGACAACCCGAAGAAGCGATGGGTGCGGTACAAGGTTCGTGTCGCATCGATCGGACGCATTGTGCACTGCTCGCCGCACCACGAAGGACGCTTCTACTTGCGACTTTTGCTCAGTCACATCAACGGACCGACATCATACGAAGATTTGCGCACCATTGAAGGCGTCGAGCACGCGACGTTCAAGGCCGCAGCAAAGGCAGTAGGGTTCCTCGAAGGTGACAACGAGTGGCATCTGTGCATGTCTGAAGCAGCGACGTTCCAGATGCCGTACCAACTGCGCGTGCTGTTTACAACGATCTTGGCGTACTCGCATCCAAGTGATGTTGTAGCGTGGATGGCATTCCGCGACGACATGTCCAAGGACTACCAGCGTCAGCACAACGTCGACGCGAAGGACGAGTTCGTTCAGCTCAAGACTTTGGTGAGCATCAACAAGTTGCTTCAAGCAAACGGCCAAGATCTGTCCAAGTTTGCCGACATGCCGCAGCTGAGCCAGTTCAGCGTCGAGTTACATGAGCGTCTCGCATGTACCGAACTGGAAGACGAAAAACGAAACGCGTACCCAAGAGATTTGCTTGAACGCATTCTCGCACGCACTGCCGACAGTCCGATGAACCGCGATCAGCAGTTCGTCTTCGATCAAGTCGTCGACGCAGTGAACAGTAACGCTCCAGAGCAGAGACTGTTCTTCCTTGACGGTCCGGGCGGCACTGGCAAGTCGTCGTTCTTGCTGGAGCAGATCCTGGCGACAGTGCGCATTGAGAACAAGATCGCGTTGGCTGTCGCCTCAAGCGGCATCGCAGCGCTGCTGCTTACCGGCGGTCACACAGCTCACTCGACGTTCAAGATCCCGCTCGAGTTGAAGAAAGACAGCACATGCGAGATTTCGAAGCAGTCCAAGATCGCACGACTGCTCAAGCGAGCAAAGTTGATCATATGGGACGAAGCACTGATGATCAATTGGTTCGCGTACGAAGCTGTCGACAGGATGTTGCAAGACATCCACGACAGCAACGACGCGTTCGGCGGCAAAGTTGTCGTGCTGTCTGGCGATTTCCGTTAGATCCTGCCAGTTGTCAAGCCAGGCGGCCGATTTGAATCGATCGACGCAAGCTTGAAACGATCGGAGCTTTAGCCGAAGTTCCAGACGTTGCGGCTGACCGAGAACATGCGCGTACGCACGGCTCCAAACGACGAAGAGGGTTTTGACATCGCGGCATTCTCTAACTACTTGCTTCAAGTTGGTGATGGTCGACATGAGCGCGATCCCGATCTCTGATCCGACTACATCAAGTTGCCGAGAGACTTGGTGATCAACGAACCGGTACAGCCAGAACCAGAGCCAGAAGACGATGAAGTCGATGAAGAACAGCCTTCACGCGTGCAGAACGACTTGAGCAACCTCATCGACCACCTGTACCTCGACGTCAACGAGCAGATGGCGAACGACGAGTACTTTGCTGAGCGAGCTATTCTTTGTCCGACGAACCGAGACGTGCACCGGATCAACGACGAAGTAACCAATCGACTGACCTGATGACGCGCGCGAGTACCTGTCTGTCGACTCGATCAACGACGAGAACGAGTTGACAGCCTGTTTGTACGAGACAGAGCTCCTGAACTCGCTGAACTTCTCCGGGATCCCGCCGCACAAGATCACGCTCAAGATTGGCGCTCCGATCATGATGGTGCGCAACCTTAACAGCAACCTGGGTCTGTGCAACGGCACGCGTCTTCGAGTTGTGGAGCTGCGCGACAACTGCATCAAGGTGACGAACATGACTGGACCACGAAAAGGCGACGTGGTCTTCATTCCACGGATCATCCTGGTCAGCAAGGAGAAAGAGCTCTCGTTTCAGGTCCGACACAAGCAGTTCCCAAACATCCCGGCGTTTGCGATGACGATCAACAAGGCGCAAGGTCAGTCGCTGCACCACTTGGGACTGTACTTGCCGCGGCCAGTGTTTGTCCACGGCCAGCTTTACGCCGCTCTTTCGAGAGTGACATCGCGCAACAACATCAAGATCGTCGTTGTCGACCCAGAGAAAGAAAACGATGAAGGTGTGTACACGAAGAACGTCGTGCACCGCGAGATTTTCGATTGAAGAGCACAACAAGACTGCATATCAAGACAAAACACAAGTAGGACACTGAAGTAAAACACAAGAAAAAGATAGGATACATAAGAAACAAGTAGGCACAGGAACACATCAAACAAACAGATTGGAATGCATGAGACAACAACAAACGTAGGATAGGCAAAACTCCAGAAAAACTAAAAACAAACTGCATGTGGAAACGATCTCGCTTTACCTATAAAAATGTTCACTGATTCAAAACAGATCTAACAAGTTTAGCAAATCACACACCAACAGCATCAAACTAACCGCCCGCGCAGGCGCAGTCGTTGAGTCGCTGTGTTTAAGAACATAGGTAAGAGCATTACATTGGTACGCCTCAATCTTCATACGTTGCAATATAAACAATATTCAATTGTCTTCATTCGATAATGTTGTGCCAACCAACTCACTCCACTCGATTCAATTCATCCTTCTAACATGCTGTAGGTGTTCAAATCTACACCTCTAGTAGATTTGAACACCTACAGGTGAAGAAATACACAGCGATGCATAGTGTCTCTTGCGTCAGCATGATCTTCTCCAACATTACTAGTGATACCAACTGAATGTCTATTGACAGTAAAAATCACTAACAATGAGTTAGAACTAACTCATTTTCAGAAAATGACTTTAAAAAAAGATAATACTTCAAGTAATTAATAGCGACATTATGATACTAAAATTGAAATATTCACAGCTTTCTGTACTATTATGCGAGCCATTGCTTGGCATGGAACTATGCATTTATTCGAAATCTAGACTGCAAATACGACTAGATTGTAGAAATACTATATAGGTCTTCTACCATATAGACACAATTATTCGTTGCACACCACACCAAATGTGGTGTGGTAGGTAGGCATAAAACAATACATTACTAAACGTAATCTACTTTTTACTTATTACTGACCTGCGGTAGTACAAAGAGACGAAATATGCACTTTCGAAGCAAAGTGGATCGTTGGTTTACAGTAGTTTAGAGAGAGTACAGTGAGTTGGTATGATCAATTCCGCTTTGTTGCGACAACATCAAACTAAAAATGCTTTTCTGTAGTCATTTCACATACACGACAAATCTCAGCGTCTGGAAAGACGCTGAGATGCTTGCGATGGACATGGAGCCGAGCGGAACGGTGTTTGTCACTGGCGGTCGCGACGGCGTGCTCAAGGTCTGGCACTACGACAACGGCGAGACCATCGGCATTGGCAAGGGCCACAGCGAAGCGATCCACGCAGTCAAGATCTCGCCCGACCGCAAGGAGATCGTGACCGTCGGCTCGGAAGGCGCGATCATGGTCTGGGACGTCGCGGACCTGCTCCAGCACTAGGACTGGCACTGGCACTCGTACTCACTAGGACAACTACGAGACAGAGAGAGAGAGAGAGAGAAAGAGAGAGAGAGGATGTATGAGACAACGACACTTGGTCCAGACAACTGACCGACGCTTGCTACGCTACGGCGTCTGGTGTCTATTGGTGCTTGGCCGCGAGCGCCGCGCACGCTTGGTCCATCTTGTCGAGACACTCGGCCGCGTGCTTGGGCTGGAACACGAGCGCCGGACGGAAGCGCACGGCGTTCGTCCCGCAGCCGCCGGACGCCACGCCGAGCGTCTTGAGCACGCCGATGAAGTCGTTTCGGACCGCTTCGGTCGGGAGGTCCATGGCCAAGTACGTGCCCTGGCCGCGGACGTTCATAATGAGCGCCGGGAACTTGCGCGCGAGGTCCTCGAGCCCACGCTTGAGGAACGCGCCGGTGATCGCCGTGTTCTCGAGCAAGTGGTCGCGCTCGAGCGCGTCGAGGAACGCCTCGAGCGCGATCATCTTCGTCGGGTCGCCCATCCACGTGTTGAAGATCCGGAAGCCTTCGGCGAGGCGCAGCGACGGCTTGGCAAAGTACCCGCCGGTCTGGAGCTTCTTGCTGAACGTCACGACGTCCGGCGGGTTCGTGAGCTCCCAGTGCTCGTGGGCCCAGAACTTGCCCGTGCTCCCGCCGCCGGTCTGCACTTCGTCGACAATGAACGCCACGTCGTGCTCCGCGGCGAGCGCGCGCAGGCGCCGGAAGAACGCCGGGCTCGCGTAGTTGTCCCCGCCCTCGGCCTGGATCGGCTCCACGACCATGCCGGCAACGCGGTTCGCGAGCTCGCCGGCTGCGCTGCGGCGCAAGAGCGCGTCGACTGCATCGAGGCACCGCGCCTCTTCCGCTGCGTTCGCCGCCTCGTGCGCCGCGAGCGGGTACTGGAGCTTCGGGAACGGCGCCACGGGCCAGTCGAACGCCGGGATGTCCACTTTGTGGATCGCCTTCGAGTGCGTCGTGGACATGCAGCCGAGCAAGCGGCCGTGGAAGCCGCCGTGGAACGACAGGATGCTCAAGTCCGGCGTGCCCGGCGCCTTGTGCTCCATCGACGTCGCGAGGTCGTGCGCCGACGGCGGTTTGCCGCCGCGGAGCTTCGTCTGGTACCAGATGAACACGGCCTTGTACGCGTTCTCGTTCGAGCACGAGCCGCACATGAACGTGTTGATGTCGCTCAGACCCGGCGGCGCGACCTTGAGCAGCGTCTTCTCGAGGCGCTCGACCCAGTCCGCGGGCGGGAAGATCCCGAGACACGGCCGCTGCGCGAGCATCGCGAGGTTCTTTGGGTCCGCCATCGCGCTCACGACGCTCGGGTGGTT
The DNA here is from genome assembly GCA_003730235.1 of Pythium guiyangense. Lineage (NCBI taxonomy): Eukaryota > Oomycota > Peronosporomycetes > Pythiales > Pythiaceae > Pythium > Pythium guiyangense. The sequence goes on along the minus strand of QXDM01000042.1, from coordinate 42,447 downwards.
GTACCCGACCGGGAGCGACGCGATCTGGCCGTAGATGTCCAAGTACCGGTTCCCGTCCACGTCCACGAGGTAGTTCCCGCGACTCGCGTCGTAGTCGGCGAAGAAGTTGACTGCCGCCGCGTTCTGGAGCGCGCTTAGCTTCTGCATCAGCGCGCGGGACTTGGGCCCCGGCACCTCTGGCGTCACGACCTCGGCGTGCGCGTACTCGTTCGGGAATGCAGGCGCTGGCGTGTGCGGCAGCGAGCGAGCAGACATTGCGAACGACGCGCGTGACGCAACATGTCGCCATGCGCTATGCGTGCGTGCGCTGGTCGCGCGGCGGTGGCAGCGCAGGAGCGCAGTGCGAGGGAGCGTCATGGTAGGCGTGGAGCGATGTGTGTGTAGGAGACGACGACGAGTGATCGACGACTGATGGATCGACCGACGGATGCTGCTGCTGCTGCTGGTGGTGGTCGTGAGCTAGCAAATGCGCGAGTGCGGTGGACGTAGCAAGCACTCGCAGAATGCTGCTATTGCTGCTGCTCAATCAAGCGGATCACAAGTGACTCGATCGATCGATTCCGAGGGTGGCGAGCGAGGGCACGTTGCTTGACTCGCAGTTGGATTTGATCTCGCGCCTCTTGGCTTGTGGTTGTCGCGACCATAGAAAGGCAGAGCGTACGGCTGTCCGGATACGCAAGTGCAACAAGACTGTTTTGTGTGAGGCAACGAGGCTTGAGTGACGCGTTTGTCCGGATATCCATCCACACGCACTCGTTTGAGCAAACCGCAAAACAAGCGAAGCCATCCAATCGGCGCGTTTGGTTGAAGATGCGCTTGCTTGTTGCTTGTTGCTTGTTGCTCTTGCTTATTGCTGTTCATGCGCGCACATTACAGACGAGCGAGCGAGCACACTTGCTTGACTGCTTGCTTGCACTCGTGCTCAAGCTCAAGCTCAAGCTCAAGCTTAAGCTCAAGCTTAAGCTCAAGCGCTGCTGCAACAGGTGCAAGCGCAAGTGTTTGCTTTGTCTTGGACAGGACCTGCTGCTTGCGTTACTTTGCTCTGTCTTGGACCACGCACTGAGACTGCATTGCAACTCGCGCACTCGTTGGTGTTGGCGTTCATACACACACTTGAGAGAGTGAGTGGTCGAGAACACGAGCGTCGCGACTGCTGTCGATGGCGCACATACACGAGCAAGCAGTCAGGTGCGCATTCATGTTCGTGCTGTACATGAACCGAGGTGTACATGAGCACACGCGATGCGAGGTGTGTAGCTGCTCGGTGCAACATGTGCATGTCTGCAATCAGTGCTTGCGACGATGATCTTCAACAGCAGATGAGTGCAGCGAGCAAGGCATCACTGCAGCACCAACGCATACATTCGGCAGCAAGCAAGCGAGGCGAGGCGAGTGCAAATGCGTCTTGGTACTGAATGTAGTCTGTGGGGCGAGAGAAGCAAGGAGCGTCGAGACACCGACTTGCAAGTGAGCGACACGAGAGCAACCACCTTGTATGCGAGCGAACAAGTGAGGCAAGTTTGCACGCGCCTTGACATTGGCATGAGCGAGTGCAGCAAGTAAAGCAAGCGCACGCCTTGACTGCAACATGCGAGGAGGCAAGCGAGCCGTGCAGTGTATGAGTCAGGTGTGATAGGCGACACTGGGTTGGCGACAGACAGACAGCGAGTGAGCAAGACTGACCGACCTCAGAGCTCGAGCAGGACTTGAGGAACCAAGCAAGCAACCAAACGTTCATTTATCGAGTCGCCACACACATGCGCTTGTGTGTGCGTGCGTGCGAACGAGAGAGAGAGCGAGTGCAGGTGTTGCCAAGCACGTTGGTACAGCAATCGTGAGTGTGTGCGAGTGGTTTGACGAAAGCAAAGCATCGAGTGCTGGTGCGAGCTGGCTGGATCCGAGCACTTTTGATGGACTGCGTCCCTGTGTGGTGCTTGGAGGCGGTGTCGACACATTTGGGAGCAAAGAAGTCGGTCGTGCAAGGGATCGATCGATCGACCTGGAGCAAGTTGACACGCGTGTGCGCATGGCATCTGACCGAACGCGGTGGTGCTCGCCGCGTGTGACGGACACACAGCAACACGAGCAACGGCAAAGAGCAACACAAGCATTGAGAGCAACAAGAGCTTCGAGTCGGTTTGGTCTTTCTGTTTTTCGACCGTTTCTGTCCTGTTTTTGGACAATTTGTGAAATGTGAGGGATTGTGCTTCTCGAGTGTGCAAAAGCAGTGTCCTGGCAAGCCTTCATCTATCAATTTACATCCCCTATTGAGTTGTGGTTGTTTTTGCTCTTTATGAAAATTCAACATTCTAGCAAGAACAGCTGGTCAAGACGAAAGTCTACCTTGCTTTTCGCACTATCACATTCTCTGCATTGTGATGCGAAAGAAGCTGGTTCAGGCTTCTCACTCGCATTCGAGGTGCTCATTCATTTCGCTGCTGGCGAGAGACCTCCTCGCCGCTAGCGTCGTCGTCGTTGCGCGCACGAGCAGCTCCCATCGATCGATCGATCACACGTGCTCTCGCGTGTGCGCACGCATTGACAGCACGTCGCAGCCCCGATCTGCACCGGTACGTGTCCTTGTTTGCGGTATGTACGTGCCGCGGTGCCAGCTGGCGCTGGTGTCGAACGCGACACCAAGACGCAAGCCAGCAAGCAAGCGCGCGAGAGAGAACGACTGAGCGAGCGCTGACTGTGGGCATCTTGCGGTCCTGTCCTTGTGCGCAGCGGCGACGAGCGTCAGTGCCGTTCGTGAGCGCCAAGAGCTCGCTCTCCAAGTCAGCAAGCGCGACAAGCACGTCGACGCGCGACGCACCCGCACGCGCGTGCAGGTAGACAGACCAGACACATACATACACAGACACAGACGCAGACATGAACAGTGAGCCGAGCTCGAACGGCAGCGAGCCTGTGCGACGCAACTCGGCGCCGCCGACGACCATGGGCTGGCCCGCGGACGTCGACTTGGACGTCTGGTACGACGCCGAGCGCAAGGAAGTGGACGAAGTGATCAAGAGCGCGATGGACCTGAGCGTGTGGTCGCTCGAGACGAAGCGCGAGAGCGTCTCGGTCTTCCTCCACTGCAAGAACAATGAGAAGCTCTCGTACTCGGTCCGCGCCGTCGCCAAGGTCGCTGGCACGGTTGCGAACGTCATGGAGTGTCTCCGGACGACCGAGAGCCAGCCGTTCCGGAACTTCCAGAAGCTCCTGCACAGCAAGACGTTCTCGGACGGCGAAGTCCTCCACGCGCACCACCGTCAGAACGCCGAGGCCGAGTCCCTTAGTCTCAAGTGGATGACGTTCTGGTCCCAGAAGACGCTCGGCAAAGGCAAAGAGTTCTGCGTGCGCGAGTACTGCACGACGCTGTCGAGCCATCCCAAGTTCGGCGCCGTTGGCGTCTGCAGCTTTGAGTCGTACGACGGCATCGGCGCGCGCTACGGCATTCGGAGCAAGCCGGATGCGTACAGCCTCACGATCTTTGAGCCGAGCGCCGTGGTCGTGATGCAGACGCCCGAGGACGGTATGGTCTCCGTGACGCTCACGATGTCGATGCGCAAAGCTCGCGGCGAATGCGTGAGCTCAGGCGTGAAGCTCCTGGCCATGCGCCTCGCGCTCGACATGAGCTACCTCCAGCGCGCGATGCAGCACACGCTCTTCCAGCCCGGGACGCTCGCGAGCAAGAAGGAGTGGGTGAGCGACGGTGCGCGCGCAAACTGCTCGCTCTGCGTCCAGTCGTTCGGACTCATCAAGCGCCGGCACCACTGCTGCGTGTGCGGCGAAGTCGTGTGCTCGACGTGCACCGTGTTCAAGCAAGTGAGCGGCGAGCAGGACGTCGCGGCGCGCGTGCGCGTGTGCAAAGCGTGCTTGGCGAAAGCCTCGACGACCGACTTGAGCGCCACTGGCGCGTCGACGACAGCGAGCATCTGCAGCGTGAGCTCTGGCGTCTCGTCGTGCGACGGATCGCGGAGCTCGAACGACGACACGGCGCCGATTGCGCCGCTCGTGATCCCGCCGCCGCCGAACGGATTCCCATACCAGCACCAGCAGTCGTCGTCCGGCGGACAGTCGCCGTTCGCGTGGGGCTACGCACATTCGACGAAAGGCGCGTCGTCGTTCAGCGACTTTGACGTGAACCCAGTTGGCCGCAGCGGTGGCGACTCGCCGCCGCAGCTCGGCGAGCGCACGCAGTTGCTCCACCCGACGCTGCACAAGTCGCTCTCGACGCCCGTGCCATCGTCGTCGTCTCGGAGCACGACGCCACAGAGCAGCAGTCGGACGCCCAAGCCGACCGAGCAGCGCCGGATCAGCTACTTCAACGAGGACTTTGAGGAGATCTGCATGCTCGCGATGGAGACGCTGCAGTGTCCGATGGCGGGCATCCGCACCGACGACTTTGAGCTTGTGCGGTACTACGACGGCAAAGCATCGGCGTCTGGGCTCCCGCGGTCGCTCCCGACGTTCCGGCGGATAGCGAACCGCGGCAAGCCGTGCATCGTCCTGGACGTCTCGGCCGACAAGCGCATCTCGGGCGAGAAGCGCTTCGCCGCGAAGCTCCAGTTCTTTGTCGGCATTCCGCTGCTCCTGGACGGCGAAGTGATTGGCGACCTGTGCGTCGCAGACCGCGTCGCGCGCGACACGATCGACTTCAAGCAAGTCGAGGTACTGAGCGTCCTCGGCACGACCGTGACGCAGTACATGCAGTCGCACGACTACATGGAGGACCTCGCGATGTTCAAAGCCATGCGGCGTCAAGCGAGCACAGGTGGCAGTGGCATTGGCAGTGGTGGTGGGTACCCGCCACGCGGCAACAGTGTTGGCACGAGCAACGGCGTCGCAGTGAAAGAAGTGGCATTCTAGCAACAGACTGGCGAGCTAAACGATGTCGAACAGCGCCAAGAGAGGGCGATGAAGATGAGGATGAGGGCGATGGAGATGATGATGATGATGATGATGAGTAACAATGTGTGGTGGCGATCCTGCCGTTTGGTTCCTTATCGCTCACTTTGTCGCCTCTGGGCACACAGGCGCTCACTTCTTCGCCTTCTTGTCCTTCGACTTGGTCGCCTTTGTGAGTTTGTACGACTCGAGACGCGACGACGAGAGGCCCGTGGCCTTGAGCGCACTGCTGCTCGCTCCGTCGCTCTTCTTCTTGCTCCGGCGCTGCTTCTTGCTCGCACTCGGCGCCGCCGCCTTTGACTCGGTCGACGCGGTCGGCTCCTCAGTCGTCTCTGCCGGCGCAGCGCTGTCGCTCGGCGCTGCATCCGTGGCCGTCGCCTTGCTCTTCTTCGCGCGCTTGCGCTTCTTGCCGCCTGCTGGCGCTGCCTCTGTCGCCGCGTCGTCCTTGTCGTCGTTGGCCGCCGCCTTGGCTTCGGCCTTGGCCAAGCGCTTGGCGTCGCGCTCGCGCTGCGCCTCGGCGAGCGTCTTCTTGAACTGCTTGACGCGCTTGCGGTCGACGCGGTACTCGTCCTCGGCGTACGGCGCGAGGCGCTTGAGCGACACGAGCGCCTTGAGCTCCTTGTCGTCGGCCGCCATGATCTCGTCGACAGTCAAGCCAAAGTCGTTCGTTGCGACGTTGCGGTACTTGAAGCGGCACTTGAGGTCGCCGATGAGGTCCTCGTAGTCGAGCGCGTAGAGCTCATCGAGGTACTTTTGCTTGGCGCGCGCGAGCTCCTCAGCGCTCATGAGCTTGGCCTTGGCTTCCGTCAAGATCTCATCGTCCTCGTCCTCGCCTTCTGCGTCGTTGGCCTCTGCCTCTTCCTCCTCGTCGTCGTCGTCTGCAGCTTCGACAATGTTGACCTGTCCCGACAAGTCGTCGTCCTCGTCCTCTTCTTCGTCGTTCGCCGCTGCTTCGGCCTCGTCGTCCGAGTCGGCAGGCAAGCCAGCAAAGAGCTCCTTGTCTTCGTCTTCGTCCCACACGGGCTTGACGAGCGCATCGGCGTCGTCACCGTCGGCTTCGTTGTAGTACGCGTCATCAAAGACCTCCTGCATGCGCCGGTCGTACTCGTCCGGGTCGAACGCGCCGTCGAGGTCCTGCGCCGTGAGCTTGAGCGCCGCGGCTTCAGGCGTGTCCTTGCCCATGAGCTTTGCGACCTTGGCGAGCTTGCTCTCGATCTCGGCTTGCTTGAGGTTCTTGAGTCGACGCAGCTCTTCCTCTTTCTTGCGGCGCTCAAGCGCCTTGCGCTCCTTGCGCTCTGCGCGCTTGCGCTTGCGCGAGTCGTCTTCGCGCCGGAGCGTGTCGTCGATGCGGCGCGCGTGCGTCTGGATGAGCCCGCTGCCCTCCTCCTCGAAGCGAAAGTTATAGCTGTGCTCAAACGCCTCGGCGCGCTCGAGCTCGTCGGCCGAGTCGTCGTCGTCGCCGTCGTTGTCGTTGTTGACAATGTCGTCGTAGTGCGGGATCGCAGCGCGCTTGTCTTTCCAGCCCTCGCTGCTCAAGTAGTGCGCGAGGAACGCGTCCGGGTCGACCTCGGCCTTGGCGAGCGCGCGGCCGTGCTTGCTCGCAGTGAACGACGCGAACTCGTCGGCTTCAGCTTGCGTCTCCTCTACCGTCTTCTTGCGGATCGTAAAGAGTCCGCCGTCGAGCTCCTCGTCGTCACTGTCGTCGTTGCTCTTCTGCTTCTTCTTGTCATCATTATCGTCGTCGTCGGACGCAGCGCGGAGCGTCGCGAGGAAGTCCTGCTTGAGCTTCGCCTGCTCTTCGCCGTACGTGAGGACGCTCGGGGATTTGTCTGCGTCGTCTTCGCTGTCGACGTCGCCTGCGATCACTTGCTGCCGCACGAGGTCTTTGTAGTACAGCGGTGCGTCCTTTGTCTTTGTCTTGCGCTTGGCTTTGCGCGCACTGCCGTCCTCGTCACTGTCGCTGTCGTCGCTGTCGTCGTCGTCGTCCTTCTTGAAGAACGTGATCGACTGGTCGTAGATCGCCGGGTCCTTCTTCCGAATGAGCTGCAGCGTCTTGCGAATGTCCGCGTCGAGCGCACTCGTGAGCTGCTCGCCGTCTTCGTCCTCAGTCTCGGACTCGGACTCGGACTCATCATCGTCTTCGTCTGCGTCGCCGTAGAGCTTACGCTGGCGCTCGAGGCGGTTGAGCTCCTCCTTGCGCTTCTGCTCCTGGAACGCCTTGGCGAACTTCTCGTTCACTTTGAGCTCCACGACAGCGTCGTCGTCGCTGTCACTGTCGAGTGCGATCTGCTGCTTCTTCTGTTGCTTCTGCTTTGGCTGCTTGGTCTCTGTCATCGCACTGCTGCTGGTGGCGGTGCTCTTTGGCGCCACGAGCTCATCTGTCACCTGCTCCGTCGTGCTGGTGGACGCTGCAACAGCGTTGCTGCTGCTCTTCTTTTTGCTGCTGCCGCCGCGCTTCTTACCTGCCATGGTGTGCTCTATGTGTGTAGAAGGTGAGTGCTGCTGCTGGACAAGTACTCAAGCGCGGCGTGCGATCAATGCGGTCGGTCGTGTGTGTGTCGTCTCCAGCCGTTTGGAGTTGGTGGTGTGGACTGACGGTGTACCGTGAGTGTTTCAAACAAGTACGACGACGTCGAAACGGCGTTCGTACTTTAAATATGCAGAACAGTACCTCACAAAACTATTTCGATCGAAATTATCTGCATATTTTGACTGATCTGCATAGTTTTGTAAGTACTCGATTGTGCAGTGGCTATATTTGAAAATACTAAAATCTATTATGGCTAGATTATTATTACAGCTTATTTTTTAGCGAACCGAGATGACTGGCTGCGCGCAGACCGATGAAATACCGAAGCGAATTAGCGCGACGAATTACAGCCGCGAGGGTCGCTAAAACGCACAGGCATGTCCTTGCTTATCATACATGGACACCTTGAGTGCGTCGTCACGATGTCTTCGCTGCTGATGCTGTCTATGATGGCGGCAGCAACAACACACACATTGCACATGCATTGCACGAGAGAGCGAGAGAGCGAGATGTCGGAGGGAAGAGGGAGCCATGGTTCAGTGCAGGCAGGCAGGCAGGTCTTTGTTTGCGCAGTTCTGTGACGCTTCACGATGTTCTCGCTCTCAATGCGTTCTCGCTCTCGATGTGTTCTCGATCCACGCGAGTGGGAATGCAAGCAAAGCACATACAATGCACGATGAACCTGTCCAACGAGCGAGCATGAGTAGGATTCTGGTTTTCAGACGCGTTTGCTACATGGTGCTGCTGTCGCCTTCAGCAGCCCGAGAGCGACACAAGCAGAAGCAGCAACGTGGCAACGACGAACGGCGTAAAACCTCTGCGATTGCGCCTAAATCGGTTCTCCCTCCCCTTTTTCGCACACAATATGCGCTAATTCGCACGATTTAGCGCACTTTCGTGGCCCTCTCGTTCCTACCCGCCACCACACACACATGCTGATGCCCAATAGCCGATCGCAGCAGCCAACAGCGCACGAGCAACAAGCAACGAGAAGCAGCAGCAGCAAGACCGCGCAGCAAGAGAGAGAACACAGCACGAACACCACTGCCGACGCCGCACGTCCAGCGACCGACCCACCGAGCTCACCGCCTTCTCTGCTCTGCTCCGCCTGCTGCGTGTGTTGTCTGCACGATCGATCGATCGCTCGTGTGTGTCGAGCGTGATTGCCAGTTGAAGCAAGTGCGCATTGCTTGCCGGCTCTCAATTCGTCGTCGGCTCCGCCATCGTCCGCGCCGTCAAACGACTGCCACCGCCACCACTCGCTGCTGGACACGCGCACTGTCACAGACACCACTCAACCAGCTTCTCGATTCTGATATTCTCGAGCTCGTGAGCGCGTGAGAGAGAGCGATCACCACCACCGACGCCGCAAGAACGAACGGACGTGTGCACGCACAGCTCGAGCACTCGTAGCACCAGACAAGCTGCGTCGCATCACACGACGACGAAGCGCCGACGCAGCAACAGCAACAACCGCCGCCGCTTTGCCTGCTCGATCGCACGCGCGTGAGCATGATCGACACGAAAGAGAACGAAGAGCGCGGTCGCATGATCTGCCAGACGCTCGCGTACGTCGTCGAGTCACTCGTCGAGCCGAGCGAGTTTGCGACTGTGCCGTACCAGCACCCGTCCAAGTTTGAGGCGTTCCGCGCGCCGGGCATCTCGATCCGCGACTACCTCATGCGCATCCACAAGTACGCGTCGTGCAGTCCCGAGTGCTTTGTGCTCGCGCTCGTGTATATCGACCGACTGCAGCGCATGCAGGGCTTTGTGCTCACGGAGCTGAACGTCCACCGCATCGTGATCACGAGCGTCGTGCTCGCCGCCAAGTTCTTTGACGACCACTACTTTAACAACGCGTACTACGCCAAAGTCGGCGGCGTGCTCTGCAAAGAGATGAACGAGCTCGAGATCGAGTACTTGCTGCTCATCAACTTCAGTCTCCACGTCCCGACGGACACGTACGCGCGCTTCTACAACGACCTCTCAAACCACTACACGTTCACGAGCGTCCGGAGCGCGTACATGCAGCCGTCGCCGTACTACCAGCTGCACCACTACGTGACCGAGGACCCAGAGAACGACGGACAGCTCGTGTACGTCACGGACTACGTCCCGCGAGTCCCTGAGCCGCCGCGCTCGAGCCACCACCACCACAGCAGCAGCAGCAGTCGCCATGCGAACAGCACGAGCCACTACTATCCGCAGCAGCCGCCGCCTCCTGCGCCGTCTCCGCACGCCGTCTCGCAGCAGCACCAGTACGCACACGCGTACGCGCAGCCGCAGCCAGTCGGTCACGCAGCGTATCCGCACCAGCACAGCCACCAGCAGACGCACTACTACACGCAGCATCCCCACCACCACCAACCGCAACAGCAGCAGCACCATCAGCAGCCGCAGCACAGCCAGAGCTACCACCACCACCACCACCGTACAATAGAAGAGCCGAAAGGTGGAGCGTACGCTGCTGCGACTGCCGTGCCGCCGTCCGGGTCGTCGCCCAAGACGAGCGCGTCCGTGCGCATGAACGCACCAACAGCGCGCGCATCGGGTCAGAAGCGACGAAGCGCTGTGGCATTAGGTGTGAATGCATGAGCCGCCGCCGGTGCTCGAGAGCGGCCAGCTGCGCAAGTGAACGCAGTTGGCTCGGTCTTTCAATAGTCGATAGTCTGCAGTCGTAATCCCATTGCGCGCTTGTGTGCCCTGTCTGTCACTCTTCGATCGCTGCATGTCACTCTTCCAAGTGCGTCTGTGACGAGGCGCAGTGGCCTCACTTGCGGCGCCAGAACGTGCCGTCCGAGACGCCGTACTGGAACTTGCGCGCGTGCTCGCGGATCATGAACGGGTAGTCCTGGCGCTTCACGAGCTCAAAGTCGCGGCTTAGATGGCGCTCGATGACGCTGAAGCTGTCGACTGGCGCATTGTTTGCGTCGACAGTTGCGCCGATCCACTTGTCTTTCGCAGTGTACTCTTCGAGCCACGAGTACGGACTGATGAGCGCGAGGATGCCGTCTTTGTTCACGAACCCTGCGATCTCGGACAGGAACTTGGCCGGCTCTGGCAGCCGACAGAGCAAGTTTGATGCAAACACAGCGTCAAACGTCCCGAGCGACGGCGACAAGTTGCACGCGTCGCCTTGCGTGAACTGCGTGCGCGACGGCTGTGCGCCAGCTGGCAAGCGCGCTGAGCGCGTCTCGCGGATGTCGCCTTGGATGTGCGCTTCGTACTCAAGCTCGCCGAGCTCCTTCATCTTCGTCGCAGTCTCGGCAAAGTGGTGCGAGAAGTCGATGCCAGTCGCCTATCGGCAGATAGGAAGATAGACAGGAAGAGCGAAAGAGTGATGATGTGAGCAACCGACTGCCTCGACGCAGCAAGCGCAATAACAGCACATGCAGATACGTAGGTGCATGTGTATGAGAGAGCGCACCTCGTCAAAGTGCTTGCTGAGCTCAAACGTTGCGCGACCGACGGCGCAGCCAATGTCGAGTGCGCGGTGGCGCTGCGTCGCTGGCACGAGCGCGACGCACTCGTCGACAGTGCGCGGGAGAAACGCAAGTGCATCCTGCGGCGCAAAGCTGTACGGCACGACTTCAGCGGGGTCACCTGTCGTTGTTGCGTTGTTGGGCATTGGGAGTGGATTGACAGACAAGTAAGTGGTAGCAAGCGAACAAGCGAGTGAGTGTGTGAGCGGGATGGAGAGAGATGGAGGAAGCACTCGAACTCAAAGGATACTGCGACGTACCAAAGTGGAACTGGAGGTACTCGTGCACGGCGCGCTCGGACTCGTAGACGACCGAGCCGCTGGCCGTGGTGCTGCGGACCGTCGTGGCCGCTTTCTGCATCGCACTCGCTGTTGCGCGCATCGAGGTCGTCCTCAAGCGTGTGGGTTGTTCCGGCTCGTTCGTTGTGGTGGATCGAGTTGAGCCGATCATGATCTTGCGCTGATGATGAGGTAAGCATGTACTTTGCGAGACATAACAAAAACAACAGAGAGCTGACACTGACAGTACGAGCGTTGACTTGAAAAACGTATGCCTTCCCACTCAAGCTTGGATTTAATATAGTGACAAAATCAAAGTGAAGTCAGTGCCAGCTGTACCACCTGCACATTGCGATCCTCGTCGTTCGCGATCCTCTCACGGCACACACCTCATTCCGCCACCTCCTGTTGTGATTCGTATGCATGTTCCAATAGAGAGGCGTAAGACGACTGGACGAGAGTGGCTGAGCGCCTCGGTTGGAGCACAGAGGAATAGCCTTGGTGCGTTTGATAGTATAAATGACAGTCTCGAAAACGATCTCCTGGCATCGCATCGGCTTGGCTGTGTTGCACGAACGCCCAGCAGGATTATGACCCAAGCGACCAGCGTTTCAACAGTGAACAGCTCAGTGGCAAAGATGGGGAACAGAAGTACACGGTTGAGGGTGTTCCGATCAAATAGGACGGCGTCGATTGGCAGTACTACAAACTATTGATGCGCAATGTCTTCGACAAACACAATATGAGCGGCCTGGTCAATGGCAACATCAATCCGAGCAAGCCGCTAAGAGCCAAGAAGCGTACACAACCCTGCAGCTCAAGTGTAAGCGGTTCCTCTTGGTACCAGGTACTCGCAGTCAAACGCTGTTGCATCACTGTGCTCGTGACCATTGACGCGTACTCGAAGTTCGTCGCGACGTTCAAGCTTCGGGCGAAGGTACCAAGTGCAGCAGCTCGACCGTGACGTAGTCAAGAAGAGGCGTGAACGTCTGCGAGCTGCGAGCGAGCGCCATCGTCCAAGGTGGATAAATGGCTATGTCGTACATGCCACCATGTGCGATGACATGAACGACAGCCCCAAGCCGTTAAAAATGAAACATCGAGATTTCGAGGAGCCACCATGAAGCAATGCGTTCTGGGCACGCAGCACAGAAACGTGAGATTCAAGCGGCTGAACTCGCAGCGCTCATAGTGAATGGTGTGCTCGAGGAGATGGGCAAAGACGAGATGCCAGCAACCGGACAGCTGCTCGCGACGATGTGGGTGTTTGGCATAACGACGGACGAGATCGACCAAGTGCAATAGTTCCAGGCTCGTTTGGTTGCGCGACAAGCGGCGAGCAGGCATCGACTTTGTCAATTTCTTCGCACCAGTCGCGAGAATGGCGTTGTTCTGGCTTGTGGTAGCACTGGCAGGAGAACTTGGTCTCCAGCTTCACCTCTTTGACGCAAACAAGGCATTCTTGGATGTTGAGATCTCGCAGTACATGAGCAAGATCGAGGGCTTTGGACGAACGAGATCGGCAACGTCTTCTTTCTTCGGCGCGCGCTCTATGGACTGCGGCTGGCCGTCCACAATTGGTACCACGGGACGCATAACTACAGCACCTGGACTTCGTCATGGCGAGACCTAGCCGTGTATATACAAGCAGATCGCCGGTACAGACGTTTGCATCGTGCTCGTTTACGTCGACGACGTGCTGTGTGCGTGCAGTAACACAGAGCCCATATACAGCCTGTTCGCGAGTCTTGACGTGGCGTACGGCATCAAGGACCATGGGTTAGGGCCGGCAACCTCGGAGTCCATGTAAAGTAGTTGGCAACAACGTTTGAGCTCCGACAGACAAAGTGCACGATGGAGATCCTCAGGCGGTTCTGTAACGGGGTACACAAGTTATGGTTATTATCATAATAGCATAGCTTTGCGGAATTACTATTCACGCACCTTCTTTATGACCAGCCATTCTGGCGGTCATTCTGATTGGTAGATATCTTAGAATATTAGCGAGTCAGTGAACTTGGACTCTCAAAGCCAACCACATTTTAGTTGACTTAGCTTTAGTATTACATACTTAGACTTAGTAGCTCGCACCAAAGGATGGAGCCTGCACATCCAGCTAAAATGAACACTTGCGATTTAGACCAACTCAACTGTTGTGTTTATTATCTCCGTCTTAGTGACTGGAATCCTTGCTGAAGGTGTTCACACACGCTTCCTCGCAAAGGTGCTGCGTAACTCGAACACGTCCGGTTACAGGTTCGGCTTTGAAGACGCGCGCAAGATCGGCAATCATCTGTTGATTTGACCACCATACTCACATATGACCGACCCGACACGATAATGAGATGAGCGACACGCGATTCCCGTATAGAGCTGCCATAGGCGCTCATAAGAACTTCTCGACGGCGACATGACGGGAATTGGTGTTTGGCCTGGGCGCGTTCAGCTGCTCCTCGCGTGTCCGACTTAAGCACGGAGTTGCTGTCAAGCAGATTATGCGGTTCATCGCTGGTACGATGGACAAGCCTATCGCGTATCAGCGCAAGCAACGTAGCAAGGAGTCGATCGTGAATAGCGACTTTTGCGGCAGTGACTGGGCCGGTGACGCCCAGACCAGACGAAGCGTGGCATGCTTTGTCTTCGAGGTTGCAGGCGGTAACCATGAGCACGGCTGAAGTCGAGTACGCTGCAGCCTTCGAACCCGCGATGGAAGCAGACGTTTATCCGAAACATGGACGAGAGGATGATGCAGCTGCTCAAGATCGATATCCGACTCTCAATCGAGAACAGCAGTGCGACCACGCTAGCTCTTGGCTTGACCTACAGCTGCACGCCCAGGCACATTGACATTAGGCGTTACGTACGCGAGCAAGCGAAGCGCAAGACGATCCATATCAACAACGTGAAGACCACGGACAACCCTGCAGATCTTTTCACCATGGCAACGAGTGCGCAGACAGTCGCGCGCATTGAATTTTAGTATCCGAAGCTGCGATGCAGTGCAGCGTCAACACGAAGAATCAACACCGAACGTGCACAAGTCGCAGCCCAAAATCGGAACAAGACGCTGCACAATGCAAGCGATGAAGAAGTCGACACGCAGATGAACATATTGACGTAGTTTCAAATGGTGCGATGCTTGTCGAGGGGAGGGGTGCGTTGTGATTCGTATGCGTGTTCCAATAGAGAGGCGTAAGACGACTGGACGAGAGTGGCTGAGCGCCTCGGTTGGAGCACAGAGGAATAGCCTTGGTGCGTTTGATAGTATAAATGACAGTCTCGAAAACGATCTCCTGGCATCGCATCGGCTTGGCTGATCTCCACGAACGTGCAACACATCCACCACCTCCTCCTTGACATCAAAGACATGCCTAGAAACACCATTCCACCTCGTATTTCTACTTGACTCTTGTGTCACGATCCTGTCAACGACACCTTTCAGGACCCAGTTGAGCCATTGCAATCGCGATGACGACTTGCAGAAGAGGCAACAAAAGCAGCGCTCGTACGCACCAGCAGTCCGACTGCTTTTCGGACATGCTTGCTGACGTCTCGGCGCCTCGCGCAAGCCAAAGTGATGGCAACGACAACATTCGCGACTCAAAACTAGCACTTCAGACGCTGCACTCGTGCGTCCGAGCAAATTCCTGGTTGCCTACTACTCGGGTTGTTTCCTACTCGGGTTACCTTGGTGGAGAGGCAGTGAGGACGGTGCTTCAGTACACTCCAGCAATGAGAGAACAGTGCTGGAGACCTGTGCGACTCGTATGTTGCTGCCAGCGCGCTTAGGTCGAGCGTTCGTATTTATGCGAGCATTTGACCCAATGGAAAATGGTGGGTTTTAGTAGTGTTACGGGTTTGAAAAAATGGTGATGCTTTTGTGAAGGTTTTGATAAATACATATGCATCGAGTGAGTTCAGCCGATCAAGGTAAGCGTGTACTTTGCGAGACAGAACAAAACAAGAGAGAGAGCTGACAGTACGAGGTAGTATATCGTACTCTAGCGGACAGATCAATCGGTGATGTTTTCCAGATCGATTCGCACTTTAATGCGCGTTTGACATTCTGTTGTATCGCGCGGGGAATCCCGGTGCACGATACAGTTCGCAACAGTGTGCGCGGAATGGTGTGCGCGCTTCTTTTCCTCTCATGACGCGCCAGATTGCTCGAGCGCGAGTGTCGCCAGACTGAACCGATTGCCGCGTGTTAAGTCTGTGTGGGTATTGTGTGTCGTGATTTTTTATATCCTGTGTGTTGTGTTGTCTGTGTTTATGAATTAGCACTCAAAATTGCACTTTATCATCAAATAAACCTTGTATGAACAATACAACCCTTTGTAGTTGCTATTCACAATCGACACTGAAATGCACCCCGACCCCTGAGGTTTTTCTCCTTTCAGCTTCTTTTTCGCAGTTGTGGGACCCGCACATTTTCAAATTCCACACATGTACTGACGGAATGTATTCGACAAGGAGAATCCAATGTGCCACGCACTTTCCGCTGTCTGTTTGTGAACGACAGACGTCACCCCTCCGATCTCGCCTCTCCTCCTCCCCCTCGCTGCCGCTGCGACCCGAACGACAGAAACTCTCGCAGCTAGACGCGCAAGAAGACCCAAGCGACCGCAGCAGCAGTAGCGAGCAGGCGACAGCGACACCAGCACACACACACACACGAGCAGCAGCAGAGCGCGACCGACGACGACAAGGACGACCGCACCCGCTCGCTGTTCCCTGTCTCTCTCCTCTCTCGTCTCGTTCTCCACACTCGAGCGCCACCGCCCCATTCTCCTTAACTACACAAGGTGCGCGACGCTCTCCTCTGTCTCGATCGATATCTTTCTGCCCGACACGTGTCTGCATGAGCATGAGCATGCACAACGTCTTGTGAACGTTGCATCACGCCGTTGCCGCCACTGCCACGACGCGCTCCTCATGTCGGTCATGGCGAGCGAGCGTGGGTGCATTGACTGTTGCTGGCTTTTCCATTCGGTTATGACCTCCCTCCTCCTTCGCTGCATGTGTGTGTCTCTGCATGTGTGTGCCTCTGTATGCGATCTCCTGCCTTCACATCATTCACTCACATCTCTGGCTCCTGCTCCTGCTGCTGATCTCAACAGTTAAGCCCCACCGTTGATCACGATGTCCCATCCGAGAGAGAGTTCGCTGGAGCTGCGCGTCGGCAAGAAGTTCCGCCTCGGCCGCAAGATTGGCAGCGGCTCGTTCGGCGACATTTACCTCGGCACGAACATGACGTCGGGCGAAGAGGTCGCGATCAAGCTCGAGTCGGTCAAGAGCAAACACCCGCAGCTGCTCTATGAGTCGAAGATCTACAAGATCCTCAACGGCGGACGTACGTCTTGTGCTTGCTCTACTATGCACTGAGCCCATCTAGAGTCTCTGTCCTCACACAGTCGCTCTCTCTGTGTCTCTTGCTTGATGCAGTTGGTGTCCCAAACCTGCGCTGGTTTGGTGTCGAGGGCGAGTACAACGTCATGGTGATCGACTTGCTTGGTCCGTCGCTCGAGGACCTGTTCAACTACTGCGGCCGCCGCTTCCAGCTCAAGACTGTGCTCATGATCGCGGACCAGCTCCTCTGTCGCCTCGAGTACTGCCACTCGAAGAACTTCATCCACCGCGACGTGAAGCCCGACAACTTTCTCATTGGCCTCGGCAAGCGCGCGCAGATCTGCCACGTGATCGACTTTGGGCTCGCGAAGAAGTACCGCGACCCGAAGACGCATCAGCACATTCCGTACCGGGAAAATAAGAACCTCACGGGCACGGCGCGCTACGCGTCGATCAACACGCACGTCGGCATTGAGCAGAGCCGCCGCGACGACTTGGAGTCGCTCGGCTACGTGTTCATGTACTTCATTCGCGGTTCGCTGCCGTGGCAGGGGCTCAAGGCGAACACGAAGAAGCAGAAGTACGAGAAGATCATGGAGAAGAAGATGAACACGCCGATCGAAGTGCTCTGCAAGGGCTACCCGGCCGAGTTCCGCGCGTACTTTGAGTACTGCCGCGCGCTCCGCTTTGACGACAAGCCCGACTACGCGTACCTCAAGCGGCTTTTCAAGGAGCTCTTCTTCCGCAAGGGCTTCCAGTTCGACGCGATGTTTGACTGGACCGTGCTCAACTTGGTGCGTCACCATCCAGCCTCTCTCTCTATGTGATGGCGTCGATTGACAAGTGATCGACTGACTGACGCGCTTTGTGAACAATGCGATGTGCTACAGCGGAGCGGCCGACGAGAGCGTGGCACGAGCGGCGACACGGGCGAGCGCAGCGCGCGTGTGGACTCGCGTCCGCAGGAGGCGCCGCGTGACGTGCGTCCGATCGCGTCGCAGGGCCGAGTATACGTGCGCGAAGAGTCGAAGGAGGCGGACGCGCAGCTCCAGGCGCAAGCGTCGTACCGCTCGGCGATGCGCGACGATCGGCACGTGGGCATGGACGCGGGGTACCCCGCGCCGCGCGTGGCGACTGCGTCGAGCCGCGACCCGATGGGCGACCCCAAGTCGATCAACCGACAGCGCTACTAACGCGCTCGAGCGCCGCGACGATGCGCACGCGCGCCTGCTCGCTCGTCTATCGTCCGCGCTTGCGTGCGCGCGACCTCTCCTCGCTGCCTCTGGCGCTCGTGCTGCGCCCACGAGCGACCAAGTGCGCGAGCGAGAGAATGAAAGCCGTGACGTGACCCAGTGCACCTCGCGTGCGAAGCAGGCGAGTGCGGCGAAGGGCCAGTGACGTGGCAGTGGACAAGTGCGCGCGCGCTGCCGTGACGGACCGCGGCGTCACGCGCAGACGGAGCAGCGACGGAAGCTGCGCGCGGCCGCCACGCGCAGGCGCCGCCTTTGTATTTCCATCCTCTTTCTTTGCTCTTCGTGTGTGTCCTGATAATAAATTTACGCATCCGCTCGGCGATCTTGACGACTCTGCTCTTTGACGAGGAGCGTGTGTGTTAACCGCGCTCGTCAGCTGCGCACTTGCTGCCATCGATGAAGCCGCTCGCAGAAGGACCTTTCTAGTGACTCGCTGTCGTGCACTGCCAGCAAGAAGTAACTTGTTGCTCTTTGCTCTCTTCGCGTACTCACTACTACACCAACTACGCACTGCGCACTACGCACTGCACACTCGACTGCAGTTGCGACGACGAAGACAAACGCAGCAAAGGCGGACGACATTCATGACAACACTCGCTTGCGACTCGTAGCCTTCTTCACTTGGGCCGTTGGTCCAGACTTGCGCTCTTCAGGTGCTGGGAGCGTCGGTGCTTGCGTCGTGGTGTCGCTAGCTTTGGTGACGTTGTTGTTTGCATGAGGTCTCGTGAGCTCTTTGTATGGGCGCCCGTACTTCTTGTCGTGAGTGCGTCGCTTGTGTCCCTCGGCGAGTACCCAAGCGTCAGTATGAGGTACTTGGCCGCTAGCGTCGCTGCGTGCGCCTTCTCCTTCTCGATGAGCATGCTGCTCGCACAGCATGCGTGGTAAAGACACTCAGACGACGATGTGCACCTCCTCTTTTTTCTTCACTATCAAGAGTCATCTGTCTAATGGAGCTCAGCTCTTGCCATAGACGTCCTGTAAGTCGAAGTGCGTCGCGCGACATGGTGGTGGTGCTTGTCAAGGAGCTGATGAAGCTGCTGGTGATGTTGCAGCAGCAGGTGCTTTGCTCGCTGCGGCAGGCGACGTTGCTGAGAGAATCGTCGACTTGCGACGCGATGGCGCTGCGGGTCGTGGAATGAGCTCCGTGTCGATGTAGTGCGCAGCGTCGTGACGCCTGATGCGGCGGTAGAACTTTTGCGTCGTGCGCGCTGTGAGGATGCGGTCGTACTCGTCTTCGAGGTAGTTCCCGAGGCTGTAGATCGGGATCCCGAGCTCCTGGACGCCCTGCATGCGCGTGAAGTGGCGATAGACGCTCGAGTTCACTTGGTGCTCGTGCGGCGTGCGCATCTCAAAGATGAACGGGTCGAGGTACTGCTGGAAGATGTCGACCTCGTTCTTGAGCGTGTTGAACCGAATCGCGCGCTGCTGCTGCTTCACGCGCTCGGCCGAGAGCTGCTCAATGCCGAGCTGGAGCGCAGCTTGGTGCAGTCGACGGCGCTCCGAGTTTGCTTCAAACGATGTCGCCTACAGTGCGAGAGGCAGATGCATGAGCGAGTGAGTAGGGGCGAAATGGAACACGTGTGGCAACACTGCCGACAAAGGCACGAACCATGGTGTCTGACTGCTCGAGGAGCGTCTGGTACGCGTGCACAAGCGGCGAGGCGTCTCGACCGCGCTGGACGCGGCCACTCACCAGGCTCGATTGTCGAGGAGACGATGGAGCTGCTCCATTCGGGAGCACTGGGAGGAACGCGTCTGCTGCCGTAGTCGCCGTAGGTTGTTGGCTGGACGCTCCTGGTGGCCGTGACGGCTTTGCAGCGTTCACGACAACTCGGATCCGCGTTGAGCCGGGTCCACCACGCGCAGGTTTGCCAAGCGGCTTGCGCTGTGTGTGTGATGGTGGATGCGGCTCCAATCCCTCACCGCCGTCTGCCCACGGACTTGGAGCAGATCGGTAGAGCTGTAGCACATGTAGTGCATCACATCCAACGATGTCAGATCACGCGTCGACTCCAACAGCCAAGTAGAGCACACACACACCTCGAGCTCGTCATCGTCGTCGAGGGCGAGTCCATCGTCGCTCAAGACGCCGCCCTGTGACTGCGGAGGACGCCCGCCGCGACGGTCAAGCATCGCGATTGAGCTCGGAGACTTGGCGGTCTGTGCTCCAGCGCTCACTCCATCAGCGAGCGCCTTCAGCCAGACCGAGCGGCATTGTTGTCGTATATATACGAGCAAGTCTTGTCGGCGAGTCTTGTCTGCTTGAGCTAGAGCATGAGCTGGAGCATGATCGAGCTGCTAGACAACGCTGGCTTGCCATTGTTGCAGAGCTGCAGGAGCACAAGCAAGCGAGCAAGTTGAACACCTGGCGCGCTCGAGTTGTGGTTGCGATGAGTGTGCCAAGCGCTACTCAGCGCATATTTTATTCTATATAATTCTGTCGCACCGCTTCCTTGCCTTGTTTGCGACATGGTCGCCTTCCAATCGCCATTGACGTCTTGCCACTCACAAGACCAGCAGCAAGCAAGCGCACGAGCTGCCACAACTAACAAGTAACTCAAGCAAGTAACTCACGCAACAACAAGCAGCAAGCAGCAGCGATGAGCGCCGACCGCTCGCAACGCCTCAGTGCGCTCCAGAATGGCGCGATCGGCTCGCTCGCAGGCATGATCGAAGTCATGATCCAGCAGCCGACGATCGCAATGAAGAACGCTGTACAGGTGCGCGCTCAGTCATGACACACGCGTGCTTGCAACTTGTCCTATCGAGCTCACCACTACCACCACATGTATATGCACACGACAGCAAGGCAAGCCGATCCCGTGGTCCGTGCCAGCGCTGTACCGTGGCGTCGGTGTCTCGCTCGCATCCGTCGCTCCGATCTGCGCGATGCAGTTCGGCGTGAACGGCAAGCTCCTCGCGCTCGCTGGCGCCAACAGCGAAGCCGGCGCTGCGTCGTCGGACCGCGTCAAGATCACGTGCGGCGCGCTCGCAGGCGTCGCATCGGCGCTCCTTGGCTCGCCAGGCGAGCTCGTCATGACGCTGCAGCAGAACAGCGGCAAAGCGCTCGGTGCGACCGTGCGCGACCTCGTCTCGACGCACGGCGCCTTGCGTCTGTACCGCGGCTTTGAGGTCACGGCCGTGCGCGACGGCGTCTGGTGCGCGAGCTACTTGGCGCTCGGACCGGTGCTCACAGCCAAGATGCACACACTCAGCCCTCAGACATTCGGCGACATCGAGACTGCGTCGGCGCCGCAGCGAGCGTCTGCGTCGGCGGTCGGCAGCATCCTCGCCGGTCTCGTGACGGTCTACGCGACGCAGCCAGTCGACACAGTGAAGACTGTGATGCAAGGCGAAGCCATGCGCGTGGGTCCGAACGCCCCGAGCTCGCTCGCAGTCGCAAAGCGCATCGTCGCAGACGGCGGCTGGACGCGGCTGTACAAAGGCGCTGTGCCGCGCGGCGTGCGTCTCGTCGGCGCAGTCTTCATCATGGGCCAAGCGCGCAACCAGCTCGAGGCGCTCTTTGACGAGCACCAGCTCCTTGCGACCGTGTAACAGAGTGAGAGTGAGAGTGAGAGTGAGAGTGAGAGTGAGAGTGAGAGTGAGAGTGAGAGCCATAGAGACATTCATAGAGCGATCCAGTCCGTTCGTCCCATTCAAACTCAGCAGCGCTAGAACAGTCAGCTCTCCGCTCGCCTACTACGACACACTGCAGTAGCACGTCGCCATGGGTCCGTGCTGCAGCGCGCGCGTCGAGAGGTTCGCGAGGTCGGCGACTTGGTGCGGCAGCGCGACGCGGAGCTTGCCGCTCACGGACCCAGCGGCTTTGCCGTTGCACGTCACTGGCACGTCGAACGGCAGGAACCGCGGCTTGGCGAGACAGTAGCGGTCGAGCGAGATCGTCGCGACGCCGAGGACGTCGTCCGCCGACGTCGTGTCGTAGTCCATGAGCAGGAGCACGAGGTGCACGAGGCGCACGTCTTTCTCGTCCGTGCAGCTCACGCGGAGCTTCGGGACTTGGTCGTCGCGCCACCTATCGCAATAGCAGCAGTGTGAGGCGGTTGCACGTTTGGCAGAGGCGCTAGCAAGTGACGTACGTTGGCGAGAGCGTGCTCATGATCGTCGTCGTCGACGGATGGCTCCCTGAGCTCTCGACCTGGAGCGCGTTGCTCGGGATTGAGTAGAACTTGATCTAGAAGGGAGCACGTGCGAGTGCGAGCGCGTCAGTCGATGGTCCTAGTACGCAATAAGCGCTCAGCACGTTGTCAAAAACCCAGAGACGTACGTAGGGGTCGCTCAGTCCTGTCATGTCCATCCCGAGCAGGTCTTTCGCAGCGAGGTCTGTGACCTCCACGAGCGTGCTCTCGGTCGCCGACAGCGACGGATCCACGACAATCGGCAGCGTCGTGCGCACCAAGTACTCGGCAAAGACAGGCTTGTGGTCGCTCGACGAGATCGACTCGACGCACGAGAAGCGCTGGAGCTTGAGGTTCGCGCGCCGCCCTGGGAGCGACTTGTGCAGCACGCGGTCGCAGTAGGACGGGATGCGCTGCGGCTGTGAAGACGCCAGGACCTCTTGGTCAGTATAGACACAAGCAAACAGCCATCGCCATACTCACAGTCTCATATACGTACGTTGTACTCGTCAGGGGCGTGGCGAATGCGCTTGAACGTCGGCGGGAAGAGCGCAGGCGGGAGGTCCCAGCCCGCGAGCGCCTTCTTGCCCTCGACTTGGAACTTGAGCTGGTCGTTCGCGTTGAGGACATCCCACTTCTTGGCGCGCACGTGCGCGAGGACTTCAGCAAAGTGCTGCTCGCTCGTGCGGTCCTTCGCCTTGGCGTAGTTGAGGTCGACGCGGTAGTTGAGGTCGCCGAACCAGAAGCAGTGGTCGAACTGGTGGTCGAGCGCCACTTTCTTCATCCCGAAGCTCGCGCCAAGGATGCTCGCGCACTTCATAGAGCAAGCGCCACCACGTGCGTCATGGACTTGATCGGACTACGAGACGAGCGAGCCAGCAGAGTGAGAGAAGCGCAGCGTACGCACATCGCTGTTGCGCTTGTCGAGGAACTTCTGGTCCTGGTGCGCGGCGAGGTGGCAGCTCACAAAGCAGAGCGACGTGTCCTGGATCACGCACTTGAACGCCAGACCGCCCTAGACATCCCACATGTCGACACAACCGCCCAATGAGCCACGCAGCCAGCGACAGCACTGAGTGTGATGTTCGGTATCTGGTCGTACCTTGTTCCCCAAGACGCTGCCGAGACCCGTTGGGACTGAAATCTTCTCAATGCCCGAGACAACGTGCCGCGTGTGGACGTAGACGAACAGACGCATCTCCATGAGCTCGACTTTACCGACGAGGTTGTAGCTCTCGCCCAAGTGACCGTAGAGCTGCCGGTTGAACGGGTAGTCGAGCGCCTCTGCGACCGAGTCGCGGAGGTTCGTGCTCACTTGGCGCACGATCTTGGACACCGTGCGAATCGACTTCTTCGTGCGCGAGCGTTTGATGATCACTTCGCCGGTCCCGAGCGAGCGGCTCGAGTCGCCGACTGCTGCTATCGCTGAAGCGCTCGTGCTCTGTGTGCCATGATCTGGTGTGCTCTGGTCGTCTTGCCCGTCCACGTCGAGCTGCACCGAGCCTTTGCGCGGACTGCTCTGTGCCGAAGTGTGGACCGAGTCCTCTCGTGCGATGCGACGTGCCTCAGCGAGTGCAGCAGCGAGCTCTTCGTCCTCTGGGATGTCGTCGTCGTCGTAGTAGTACTCTTCGTTCTCGCTGTCCCAGTCTGTGCGCGACGTGTCTCGCCGTGTCGGAGAGCCACCATCGCATTCATCAGCGTCTGCGCTGTCGCCAGGCGAACCAGGTGAGCCGCCACTTGCACCGGTAGTCACTCCATCGCCTGGCGCAATGCCAGTGCCCACACTCGCCGCTTTCTCGCGGTAGCTGCTCTCCTGGAGCCCGATCGCGATGACGTCAAAGTCGCCGCCGCCTTCAGGGATCCACTCGTGGATCTTCTGTGGGTCCTTGGGCGGCATGGCGTTCCCGACGTTCCAGGACGCGACCAGGATCTTGAGCGGCGGCTTGTCTGCGTTTGTGCTCACAGGACTCGCTCTGGCGTCATTGCTGCTCGTTGTCGCACCTGTGGTAGCCCCTGCACTCACAGGCGAGTCGGTGCTCGCGCCTGCTCTCGCGATCGGGAAGAACGACGCGCGGCGACGCGCAAAGTGCTGACTCGTTGCTGCAGGCGTCGCTACTGGCGCCCCTGCCTCGCACGTCGTATCAGGAAGCGCAACGTGCACTTGCTCAGACTGCACGGGCGACGACAAAGTTGCTGGAGTCTCGTCCGCCATCGTGGACGATCAAGCGCAGTGGGCGTACGACCTCGCGCGTGCGCCTCGAGCTCAACGGTGGTGGCGGTAGTCCGAGTGGCGAGTGGGCGAGAAGTTTCACAGTGGCGACTCAGCACTGACGCAACGCCTAGTGTTCACTCCAACGTCGTCTTGGTCGGCGCTACCCTCCAAGTCTCTAGCTCCTCTTCAGCTTCGAGCACAAGTTGGAGCAATGCGAGTTGGCAGTCGTGTGAAGGACTGACCGAAGGAAGAGAGACTAGTCGCTGGGGAGAGAGTGAGACTCTATTGTGCACATGATGAGAGGACGAACGAGCACGAGATGGTGTTGTGTCTGTCACTTTGGATGCGCGGCATCGACAGCGACGTGCGTGCTCGTTGCCTGGAGCTCGCTGTTGAGCATCGAGTCGGTGGCTTTGGCCGACTCGAGGACTTTGCGAGGTGTGCACTCGCTTGCCGTCGTTGCAGTTGGCGGTGACGACGGCGTCTCTAGTGCAAAAGTGTCGAGTGCAAGCGCAGGGATCGGACGCCGTGGCGGGTCGCTACCGATAGACAACACAGCGCGTGTCAAGGATGTGCTCGCGAACCTCTCAGTAAACTCGCAGTGTCTACGAAGAGCACGCCAAGACCCATGTCCACACAGCAGACGCACCTGCCAACGCGCTCTTTGTACTGCGCAGTCACGAACGCCAGGTCGTCCTTTGCGCTCGCGAGGTCGTTCTCCAGCTGCACGCACTTTGCCTCGAGCTCTGTCGTTCACACCGCAGGCACTCGATCATCAGTATCTCTCACACTTGCATGGCGCTTACGAGTGCGTAGTGCTTGAGCAGTCGTACCGTCGTACGAGAGCTTGACTAGAGCGTATGACAAGACGACGACGCAAGTACCAAGACCGAATAAGTGTAAGCCAACCGTCTCAATGCGATACACTCACATGGACAGCGCGCGCCGCACCTTTGCCATCGCTGCCACTGCCGCCGAGACTCGCAAAGATCGCCGGGTTCTTGGTCGAGATCTTGTCCTTTGGCGGGTCGAGGATGTACGGGTTCACGAAGATCTGGAACTCCATGCGCGTGTTCTGGAGGTAGTCGATGAACTGCTGCGTGACGCAGCTCACGTGGTGGACGCCCTCGTAGTTGAACACTGGACTGCGCGTGTTCTGCTCGACGGTCTCAGTCGTAAAGAGCTCGCCGAGGAACTCGTACTGACAGTACGCCAAGTCGGTGATGAGCGGCAGCCCCGTCGCGCCTTTGATCTCGATCTTGAACGTCCAGGGCTTGCCGAGCAAGTCGCTCGGGCCTTCGACGTCCAGGACGTCGTCGTCGCAGTGCTTGTCGAGATCCGGTGACGACAGCGGCGTCCAGAGCACTTGGAGCTTCCCGATCGTATTGAACGGTGGGACTGCGAGCTTGATGCTCAAGTACGACTCCTCCACGTCCGTCTCAAGATTGTAGAGCAAGTACTCGGGGAACGTCGTGGCGCTCCCGACGTGGAACGAGTTGTCAAAGAGGAGCGTGATCGGGTCGTGCCCGGCTGGCGACTCGTACTCGCGGTCGTTCATGATCGCATTGCGCAGGAACGCGACTTCGTCCTTGAGCAGCGCGTGGGCCTTGACGAATTCAAAGACGTCGAGGAAGATCGTCTCGTCCGTGGCTTTGTTGTGGACCTTGACTTTGACTTTTGGGATCGCACCGCTGCCGCTCTTCTCGTCGCCAGCGCTGCTCTGGAGCGCTGTTTCAAAGCTCAAGACGTCGCGGTTCAGCGCTTTCACGATCTGCTCGAGCTCGACGATCTTTGGGAGCACCTCACGAAGCTCTTGGTCGTTCACTTGGCGCGCCAAGAGCTCTTTCTCGCGCTCCAAGTCGATCGCCGCTGCGGCTTCTTGCGCGGCGTTCGGGTCGCCCGACGCAGCAGCTGCAGCGCCCTTTTGCTTCTCCCAGTTCGCTTTCTCCTCTTCGAACTTCTTCATCTGCGCCTGGAGCTCCGCGAGCGCTGCGTTGTCGACGGTCTGGAGCGCGCGCTGGTACTCTGCTGCAGCGTCGTCAGCCGACGGTGGCTCGCGCTCCGGTGGCTCTTTGCCCGGGTGCATGAACAGCATGAGCTCGTTCCCGATCACAACGCGATCGAACGCCGTGAGCACTTGCTGCGTCCCTCGCTCGAGCTTCTTGCCGTTCACCATGACGTCGCCAGCGCCAGCGACGACGCTGATGCCGCCGCCGTCCCCGCGGTTCTCGAACGCGCAGTGGCCGTCGACGATGCTCAGCGACATGGGCTTGATGTCTGTCCCGATCGTCGTGAGCGGCTTGTCGAGCAAGAACATGAAGCGCTTGGACCGGTACGCGTCGACGTCGAGGTTGATCAAGTACGGCGACGTCGTCTCGCTTTCAAAGTGGTACAAGTGGATCCCGCGCTTGCCGTACTCCTCGCGCTGGCGCTGCATGAGGTCGTCCTGCGGGTTCTTGCGCTTGCCACTGCCGCCACTGCCATTGCCGTCGCTCTCGCCATTGAGCACCTGTTCGAGCTCGCGCTGCTTTTGGTTGAGCAACTGACTGAGCTCGTCGACCTGCGACGTATCGAGTCCGCCACTGCTTCCACTCGCACCGCCACCTTCGGCTCGGATCCTCGCCATGCGCTCGTTCTCGTCCTTGAGCTGACTCACGAGCATCTTCATCTGCTCGAGCTCGGCCATGAGCTTGCGCTCGGCGGGACTCGCGGCCGCTGATGCCTTCTTGGGCTGGAGCTTGATCACCGACGCGTTCTTCGCAAAGCCGAGCGTCGAGAACGTGTAGCCGTGGAACTTGACTTCAGGTCGAATGGCGCAGAAGAGGTACGTGCGCGCCTGGAGCATGGTGTCTTTGAGGTACTTGCAGAGGAAGTAGGAGTTGCACCCTGGGATGGACATCCCGGGCTTGAGCTTGTTCGCTTTGTACGCTTCAGCCATCTTCATGAAGAACTGCGCCATCTCAGTCAGCGACAAATTGATCTTCTTGCCCTGGTCCTGCAGCTCCTTGGACTTGGACGCATCCGGGTGTGGACCGATGAACTTGTGCTCGATCTCGCCGTTCTCAAACACGACTTTCTTGTACTCAGCGTAGACAATGTCGCCTGCGGGCTCCGTGCCAGCGAGGTCGCAGACGTACACGCGGCCTTTCTGCTTCATGCCTTCGCGCTCGGGGTCGGGCTTCTCGACTTCGAGCGTCATGATGCAGTGTCCGCGCGTCGACTGGTGGTTGAACTGCGTCGGTGCGATCGCTTTCTTGGCGTTCGCGGCCATAAAGTGCTTCCGGAGGTCGTTCCAGTCCTTGAGCACGACCGACTGGCACCACTCAATGTCTGTGAACCCGTCAGCGTCTTTGCGCATGCCGGACTTGTACTGCTGCTCCTGTGCGACGGGCGACATGAGGTCGCGCACGGTGTCAACGACGTTCTGGAAGTACTTCATCGAGATCTTCCAGCCATCCTGCTTCTCTTTGAAGAGCTCGTACGCCAGGCGAGGGAAGATACCCCACTGCCGACACACACACACAAAGAGACAGAGACAGATAACAGAGGGCATTGTGAGTACAACGACAAGACTGAGTGCTCCAAATCGCGCGCACCGATGACTGCGGCTCCTCGTGCTTGAACCACGCCTCTGGGATGTCGATCGCATCAGGCTGTGTACGAATGGCGACGTGAAGGTCAGTGGCGCCTCAATCACTCATAGCTCCGCTACACACGCGCGTAGTGGGCAGGCGCGCACCCCAAAGACAGTGAACGTCTTGCCCGAGCCAGAGAGACCGTAGGCAAAGAGCACAACGGCGTTGCCTGTGAGCAAGTCGGACTTGATCTTGAGCCCGACGCTCTCGTACGCAGTTTGCTGGTCGACGAGTGTCATCTGATCGGCTTCTGGTGGCTCGCCGAGCACATGGCGCTTGTAGCCATATGCGCTCCACCACGCATAGCTAAAGCCGAACCGCGTAGTCGAGTACGTCGAGTTGATGAGCTGCACCTCGCCCTCCTCCTCGCCGCTCTGCGTGAGCACGACGCCGAGCTTGTCGTCGCACGTGAATGGGCGGCAGCGCACCGAGACCTTGATGCTCACGCTCATGACAGTCGCGCTAATCGCCAACAGAGCGCGCTCGTCCGTACAAAGCTTGAGGCGTCGCAACAGCAAGCAAGGTAAGCCTTGAACGTACAAGTGTGTCTCTTCAAGACGAGAAATGTATTGTATTGTAAAAGACTACCTTTGTAATAAAATAAATAATATGACTATATTGCTAGCATCAAGCAAAAGAGTCACTGGAACGAGACTACGTATGCAATTATCAAAAGTCGTTATGGCTAAATTAATTTGCAAGCGGTTTTAGCGAATTTTGACGTGTGGATAGCAACTTTGTTTTTTTCACTACCACATGTCTGGGGTACTTAAATCGAAATCTAGCCATGTCATGGCTAGGTGTAGGTAAAAGAAATACAGGCAAACCTCTCAAATTGTTACACGTTTAATCACTTGCCACGCAATCATTTATGGAGGTATTTTAGTATATAATGAATCACAGATGAGAGGTCATAATAATCTTGGTATTCGCCTGTATCAGTTTCAGAGGGGTATGGATTTATTGTAGTGTAACGATTTGACAGGTTTGCCTGTATTACGAATGCTTAAAATAGCTCTTTGTCTTTGCAACAGGTCCCCGAATGTCGCCGTTTTGCGACAAAAAGAATGGTAAGTCGCTCTCGACTGTATGCGTACCAAAAGTACGGTACTTCTCGATTTGTTTCACACAGACATGTTCCCATACATTAAATAGGGAAAATTGTGTTTTCTGATTGTTTCGACAGCTTACTTTAACGGGAGATGAAACAAATCAATACGAAGTAACAACGAGGCCTGCAACAAACTACTTAAGCGACTGGATTAGAACTTGCGAGTAGCGAATTTAGTCCATTTTTGGCTTTAGCACCGTGGGACCTAAACATAAGTACTTTAGAAAGTGGTAGCGTAGTTAGCCATTAGACATACGAGAATCCCACCATCCTAAAGCTCATCAACGTAAGAGAATAGCTCACGAGACGTGAAATTTGCAGATAGGAGTAGACGCGCCTTTGATATTTATGTGGATCTGTTTCTCGCGCTTCAGATGCCCAACTCTCTCTGTAACGTTCTGACGATAGCGGCGCTTTAACCTTTGCAAATAGATATGTACTACACTGAAATCACCCCGGGACCGGATTGTGACTTGATCTTTGGTCTTACGTTCGCAGTAAACCCACACCGCCCAGGTTCCTTTTTTCTGTTCCCCTCGTTATTTATTAAAAATCACTGCTACACACATTTCCACACTGCTGCATACATTTCCACACTGCAATGTGAGCGAGCATCTTGGCAACATGCCTCAAGGAAAATGTCAAAACTGGTATGGTATGTTTGCAATCTGGTTTACATTCATAACACTGTGGTACAAGTAAGGGCGAAAATCCCTCGCTTTCATCACTAAAGACAAATTGTCGGATGATGTCATGCATGACGTAGTTAGGAGTGATGATCAGTTGTTATGGAGGACCATGCTAGCGTTTGTATGCAGATACTTAACGAAGTAATTCAGTCAGCTTTTTGCCTTCGGAAAGCAAGTGCCTTCACCTCCTGCATCGCCGACGCCGTACGACTTGTCCGTCCGCCTCGCACATCCGCCGCGCGCGTGACTCGCTCCAAGTACCACACGACCGTGTCTGAGAGGAAGGTATGTTAAAACGTCGCGAGACGAAGAGGACCGGCTGGTCCTGCGCATTGGCAAGCCCGTGGAAGAGCCACGGCACTTATGTTTGGCAAACACCATTACCATGAGAGACACCTGATCATGGTATGCGAACGCGCGTTTTGCCATGCGCTATCGATGAAAAAGACTGCAACCACTACCACATGTTTTAAAAACTGTGCGTTTCGCACGCTTCTGCATCCTATATTGCTCTCCGTACCGGGCTCGTTCGACCCTTACCTCGTTCATCCTCTGCTCGATTTCTGCGTCTTGTGGAATGGCGAGAGAGCCTCTATGACAGCGAGCGGTCGCGCTGGCCTACCTGCGCATCCGAATTTCGTCCGATATAGACGTATATATGTTCCGCTTTAGTTTGGCACGGTTACATATATAAAAAAGATCATTCAGCCGATGGCTTTAGATGACCTACCGTCCGAAATACACGCACGTTCCATACACTACAAACAACACACAAACACACAAAAACCAACAACACACATCGAGCGACATTCGAGCAACATCACACACAATACCACACACAACTCAAAACTCACAACTCACAACTCTACACTTACAAATAACAACCCGCAACCCGCAACCCACACACACTATCACTATCACTCTCGTCCACCGACTCTCACACATACATACACATACACACATACACACATACACACATACACACATACACACATACACACATACACACATACACACATACACACATACACACATACACACATACACACATACACACACACTCACTCACACTCACTCACACTCTCTCCTCTACTTACACACACACACAAACATAATTCACACACAACATATCAGTCTCGACAAACACACACTCCCACCGACCATCTACTCTTTCCGCCAACGTGGTTCACATACACCCGCCTGATCAACATATCAACATGCACGATCGCAATCGCAACCCGCAACCCGCAACCTCAAACACAAAAGTAAACCACAAAGCCATTGCGACAGCAAATACACTACACAAACCACTCGTGACGACAACCTACCTTCACACACAACGAAAACACAAAACACAAAACACAAAACACAAAACACACTAGATATTCAAACACGAACGCATACAAATGTACAAAATTGATACACGACTACAAAATCGCGCGCACACACGCACGTACCCTTTACCCTTACCCTTACCCTTACGTCTACATTCTCCCACAAACTTCCATTTGCGCAGACGCAATGACGCAATGACGCAATGACGCAATGACGCAATGACGCAATGACACACGCCAGTTCGATGCCTCCTCTTGCCGAATTGCCAGCACTGTCTATTCACTTGTGCTACCAATACTATTGACAATAACAATACCACCATCACAAACCAATACAACACTGCCAGCAACAAGAACGAACAGCCATTCATCCATCCATCCATCGTTCGGACAGTCACTCAGTCACTCAGTCACTCAGTCACTCAGTCACTCAGTGACCCAGCCGTTCACGCTTCAGCGACTTGATCGACGACCAAAGAACATCTGCCGAGCAGTATATGCACACCACACGTTTACTGAAGTACTTTGGTTCTGGTCTGCTCGCCACCGCCAGACTCGACCTTACTGGACTGTGCAGTTGATTCGGTTTCGCTTGCCTTGATATTGTTGCGCTCGGCTTCGCTTCATATTTATGGATATCCGGCTGAAGTCGAGACATCTAGCAACAATGTCAAGTACAGGGTCAAGTACAAGTACAAGTACAAGTACGGTGCAGGAAAAGACAACAAAGCAATAACGCATACACCGCCATGGGCATGGGCATGTAGATGACAATGGATAAACAAACAACAGCAAAAAGCAAAAGCAAAAGCAAAAGCAAAAAACGAGCGCGAGACCGGATTCGAACCAGTGACCCTTCGAGCTGCAATCGAACGCTCTACCACTGAGCTACCCGCGCGCTCCATACACTACAAACAACACACAAACACACAAAAACCAACAACACACATCGAGCGACATTCGAGCAACATCACACACAATACCACACACAACTCAAAACTCACAACTCACAACTCTACACTTACAAATAACAACCCGCAACCCGCAACCCACAGACACTATCACTATCACTCTCGTCCACCGACTCTCACACATACATACACATACACACATACACACATACATACACATACACACATACACACACACACACACTCACACTCACTCACACTCTCTCCTCTACTTACACACACACACACAAACATAATTCACACACAACATATCAGTCTCGACAAACACACACTCCCACCGACCATCTACTCTTTCCGCCAACGTGGTTCACATACACCCGCCTGATCAACATATCAACATGCACGATCGCAATCGCAACCCGCAACCCGCAACCTCAAACACAAAAGTAAACCACAAAGCCATTGCGACAGCAAATACACTGCACAAACCACTCGTGACGACAACCTACCTTCACACACAACGAAAACACAAAACACAAAACACAAAACACAAAACACACTAGATATTCAAACACGAACGCATACAAATGTACAAAATTGATACACGACTACAAAATCGCGCGCACACACGCACGTACCCTTTACCCTTACCCTTACCCTTACGTCTACATTCTCCCACAAACTTCCATTTGCGCAGACGCAATGACGCAATGACGCAATGACGCAATGACGCAATGACACACGCCAGTTCGATGCCTCCTCTTGCCGAATTGCCAGCACTGTCTATTCACTTGTGCTACCAATACTATTGACAATAACAATACCACCATCACAAACCAATACAACACTGCCAGCAACAAGAACGAACAGCCATTCATCCATCCATCCATCGTTCGGACAGTCACTCAGTCACTCAGTCACTCAGTCACTCAGTCACTCAGTGACCCAGCCGTTCACGCTTCAGCGACTTGATCGACGACCAAAGAACATCTGCCGAGCAGTATATGCACACCACACGTTTACTGAAGTACTTTGGTTCTGGTCTGCTCGCCACCGCCAGACTCGACCTTACTGGACTGTGCAGTTGATTCGGTTTCGCTTGCCTTGATATTGTTGCGCTCGGCTTCGCTTCATATTTATGGATATCCGGCTGAAGTCGAGACATCTAGCAACAATGTCAAGTACAGGGTCAAGTACAAGTACAAGTACAAGTACGGTGCAGGAAAAGACAACAAAGCAATAACGCATACACCGCCATGGGCATGGGCATGTAGATGACAATGGATAAACAAACAACAGCAAAAAGCAAAAGCAAAAGCAAAAGCAAAAACGAGCGCGAGACCGGATTCGAACCAGTGACCCTTCGAGCTGCAATCGAACGCTCTACCACTGAGCTACCCGCGCGCTCCATACACTACAAACAACACACAAACACACAAAAACCAACAACACACATCGAGCGACATTCGAGCAACATCACACACAATACCACACACAACTCAAAACTCACAACTCACAACTCTACACTTACAAATAACAACCCGCAACCCGCAACCCACAGACACTATCACTATCACTCTCGTCCACCGACTCTCACACATACATACACATACACACATACACACATACATACACATACACACATACACACACACACACACTCACACTCACTCACACTCTCTCCTCTACTTACACACACACACACAAACATAATTCACACACAACATATCAGTCTCGACAAACACACACTCCCACCGACCATCTACTCTTTCCGCCAACGTGGTTCACATACACCCGCCTGATCAACATATCAACATGCACGATCGCAATCGCAACCCGCAACCCGCAACCTCAAACACAAAAGTAAACCACAAAGCCATTGCGACAGCAAATACACTGCACAAACCACTCGTGACGACAACCTACCTTCACACACAACGAAAACACAAAACACAAAACACAAAACACAAAACACACTAGATATTCAAACACGAACGCATACAAATGTACAAAATTGATACACGACTACAAAATCGCGCGCACACACGCACGTACCCTTTACCCTTACCCTTACCCTTACGTCTACATTCTCCCACAAACTTCCATTTGCGCAGACGCAATGACGCAATGACGCAATGACGCAATGACGCAATGACACACGCCAGTTCGATGCCTCCTCTTGCCGAATTGCCAGCACTGTCTATTCACTTGTGCTACCAATACTATTGACAATAACAATACCACCATCACAAACCAATACAACACTGCCAGCAACAAGAACGAACAGCCATTCATCCATCCATCCATCGTTCGGACAGTCACTCAGTCACTCAGTCACTCAGTCACTCAGTCACTCAGTCACTCAGTGACCCAGCCGTTCACGCTTCAGCGACTTGATCGACGACCAAAGAACATCTGCCGAGCAGTATATGCACACCACACGTTTACTGAAGTACTTTGGTTCTGGTCTGCTCGCCACCGCCAGACTCGACCTTACTGGACTGTGCAGTTGATTCGGTTTCGCTTGCCTTGATATTGTTGCGCTCGGCTTTGCTTCATATTTATGGATATCCGGCTGAAGTCGAGACATCTAGCAACAATGTCAAGTACAGGGTCAAGTACAAGTACAAGTACAAGTACGGTGCAGGAAAAGACAACAAAGCAATAACGCATACACCGCCATGGGCATGGGCATGTAGATGACAATGGATAAACAAACAACAGCAAAAACAAAAACAAAAGCAAAAAGCAAAAAGCAAAAAGCAAAAAGCAAAAAGCAAAAAGCAAAAAGCAAAAAGCAAAAGCAAAAACGAGCGCGAGACCG
Source organism: Pythium guiyangense (assembly GCA_003730235.1). Lineage (NCBI taxonomy): Eukaryota > Oomycota > Peronosporomycetes > Pythiales > Pythiaceae > Pythium > Pythium guiyangense. Next base: position 7,807 of record QXDM01000042.1, on the reverse strand, counting down.
GATTCGAACCAGTGACCCTTCGAGCTGCAATCGAACGCTCTACCACTGAGCTACCCGCGCACTTCTCAATTTGCCGGCTACCCCTCAAGTCGACTCACCAGAAGAACCCTCAGCCTCTCCAGCCGTCTTCGCTTCGCTCATCGTGATGAAGACTGCCTCCGTCTCGACCGCCTCTCAGCCACTCGTTGGACAGCCGCCACGCGTCCCGACTGGTTCTGCGCCTGGCTCTGCACCCAGTATCCAGTTGGCACCCAGTATCCAGTCTGGGTCGACCGCTGGGCACGCTCCCTCTGACCAATCAGCGGGCTCCGATCTGCCACGTGGCACGTCCGAGTCCACTCATTCAGCCGTGCCGTCCTCGCCCCCCGCGCCTCCGTCGCCTCCTTCGTCCGCGCTTCAAGTGCCACCAGCCGTCGTGCCCGACACTGCGATCGCCTCGGACGTCGATGAACCGATGGAGACTCCACTCGACCTCGCTGTCTCGCCTTCTCCCGACGATGGCGTTGCCGCCGCGCTCGCTCGTGCTCAAGCAGACGCTGCTGTTGCTGCCGCCACCACCGACGAAGACGAACCGATGGAGTCGCCACCTGACGTTGCCGCGCCGCATGCTCCCGTCGACACGCGTCCAACGATGGCCGACTTGCTCCAGCAGCAAGAGACCATTCGCCGCGACGAAGCCGATGCTGAAGCGAAGCGCCGCCGCATCGAGACCCCGAAGCCACTCGCCTGCGACATCGAGTTGATCGAGCGCCAGTACGCTGCGAAGCGTGGCTGGTCGTTCATCGCTTCTCGCATGGAGCAAGCCCGGCCGTACGCTCTTCCTCGCGCCAAGTTCGACATGGTGATCGACACCGGACGCACGTTCGCGAAGACGCCGCTGCAGCGCATCATGGCGTCGCTCGCTGGTTCCGACCACGGTAACGACGCGCTTGAGGAGCTGTACGCGGAGCACGCGATCGGCCAAGTGTCGAAGCTCCCCGGTGGCAACTTGCGCGTGAAGGTGAAGACCAAGGAAGCGTGCCTGAAGCTCGAGCGCACGAAGGTGAACATCCTGGGCGGCGTCTTCGAGTTCAAGCCGTACGACGTTCTCGCGAACAAGTACTTCCTGGACATCGCGAACGTCGACTCGGACACCGACACGGACACGACCTTGGTTCGGCTCTTCCTCCTCGGATGCCAGCCGATCTACGACACGTTCCGCGAGGTGAACATGGCGACCGGGATCACGTCGGCGACGTGGCGTGTGTACTTCTTGTCCAAGTCGTGCCCGCCGCCGTTGATGGTGAACGGATCCGTGTGCGACCAGCTCCTCTTCGACAACAAGCTTCACCCTGCGCACGGCAAGAACGCGCCGTACCAGTCCGAGCGTCTTCCTTTCGGCTACCGCTCGCACCACGGCATCGACTTGCTCACGGGCGACGACATCTTCCCCGCGGTTGCGCCTCCAGCAGCGCCTCCAGCGTCGACGCAGTCGCCAGCTTCGACGCCTGGGAAGACGCCGCCAGCTCCGAAGCAATCGGCACCGCCGAAGACGTTCGCGCAAGCGACGACTGGCAAGCCCAAGACCTCGCTCCAGAAGGCTGTCGAGGAGATCAAGACGCGTGATGCGAAGCTCCCTGGTGGAGCTCAGCATGGCAAGCCTCCAGCTGCCGGCAACCACCTCGCGCTGATCCCGAGCAATGACGACGACGCGCTGTCGATCTCGACCTTCAACGGCTCGAGCAGCAACTTGTCGCCCCCTGGAAGCCCAAAGAACGCCTCGAAGCTCCCACCTGTGCTGCTCTTGACGAACGGCGGCGACGCCGACGGCTTCAAGACGGTCTCGAACAAGAAGAAGCGCAGCCGCAACGACATCGACTTCACTGCGCTGCTCACGAACCAGCTTCCGCAGCCTCTCGACGGCATCGCGACGTCGAACTACTTCCAGTCGCTCCAGTCGATGGAAGTCGAGTTCGAGCTGAAGGATGTCACCGCGGACAAGAAGCACGGCCGACGCAAGCAGATCGTGCCGACGAACGTGAAGCGCCCTGAAGCCGTGAAGACGTCGGCCGAGTCGGCGTTCTTCATCGAGAAGCACCACACCAAGATCGTGAAGGCAACCAAGGCGACGCCAGTCGCGGAGGTGTCCGAGTCGATGCTGAACGACGAGAACACGGCGCTGCTCGACACGCTGCCAGATCGCCTCGCGGCCGCGGACTCGAAGGTTGGCGGAGTCGTCAAGCTGATCGAGAACGCCGCGAACCCGGACCACATCGTGAAGAAGATCGCCGAGAACCCGCTCGCGTTCAACAGCGCGCTGTCGCTCAAGATGTCGAGCCCAGGCAACGAGATCGCTGAGCTTGCGCAACTGCACGCGATCAATCGCGTGTTGAGCGCGACGAACCCGGGTGACGACACGACGTTCGCAACGAAGTGGAAGAAGACCATGGGCTCGAGTGTACCGTCGAAGCGCGGCGACATCTTCAAAGCGTGCGGCAAGTGGTGGACACACACCGACGCGATCACGGAGCTGGCGCGCGCGTCGAAGGCACTCGGCATGTTCGAGCTGGCGTTGATGGCGACGGCTCCGGTGCTGTTCAAGAACGACCACTGGATCCAGTACTTCACGGGTCGGCCGGTCGAGTGGATCCCGGCGCACCACGCGCGCTTCCTGCACCCGAACACGCTGCTGATGCTGTTGCGGTCGGAGCTCGGCGCGCTTTGCATGAAGCAGTGGCGCGAAGTGCAGTGGCAAGGTCACTTGCTCGACGACTTGGAGGCTCTGCGCGCGCTGGAAGGCTTCTACCCGGAAGACTCGTCGGTGCTGAAGACCTGCGTCGCTGAAGATGGCTCGGTGACGACAGTGGCGGGCGCCTTGGCGTCTCGTTGCTAAAGTCTTCGAGACCCAGCACGCCTGGAACGGCGTCAGTCTCTTGACCGTCAACACCAACGGCGTCAAGAAGAACGGCCATCTCTTCGTCGATCATCTTCTCTCCAAGCACTCGGCGTCGTGCGTCCAAGAAACCAAGTTCGCAGACGCACAACACCTCTCGACCTTCAACTTCCATCTCGACTCGAGCTTCGCGCACAAGCTCTTCGTCAACGACCCGAACGCGCTGCTGGATCGGCCCACGCGCGGTCGAAGCGGCAGCGTGATGACCGTGCTGCGCTCCGACTTCCCGGGTTTCGACTCCGCCGTCGAAGTGTCGCGCTTGTCGATTCCTGGGCGGTACCTCGTTGTGAAGGTGACGGTCGAGCTTGCTCCCGTCTACATCCACAACGTGTACGCGCCAGTCGACCGCCAGGAGAAGCAGCAGTTCTTCGCGAGCTTGGACACCGACAGCTTCGAGGACGACGCGACACACTTCGTGCTCGGCGACTTGAACACCCCGCTCGACCCGAGACTCGACTGCTCCACGCCCGACTTGCGCTACGACCCGAGTCGCTCATGCTGCCTTGAGTGGTTGGCGCGGCTTGGTGTTGTCGACGCTTGGCGGATCCACCACGACTTGAAGCGCTTGTTCACCGGTCCACTTCCTCGGAAGAACCGGCTGGACTACGTGCTGATGTCCGAGACGTTCTGCAACCACTTCTACGGCTCGTCCAAGTACTTCTTGCCGACGCACGCTGGTGACCACCTCGCGCACAGCGTCTCGCTCCGCTCCGGTACGCAGCTCCACGGTCGCGGCTACTGGAAGTTCCCGCGGTACTTGCTCGACTACCCGAAGGTCGTCTCGGCGATCGAGAAGGAGGCCGAGCTGGTGCGCGACAAGCTTCGAGACGCCGACAACCCGGGCAAAGTCTGGGAAGCGTGGAAGGTCGCCATCAAGAAGCAGCTGCAAGACGTCCAGAAGAAGCTCCGCTCGCAAGACTCGCGTGCTGTCGAAGACGCCCGGGTTGCGCTGGATCAAGCTGCGGCTCGGCACCGTGTGTCGTCGAACGAAGACGACCGCGCGCTCTTCGACGAAGCCATGCGCCACTACAAGGAGACGGTCTTGCGGACGAGCCAGTACCAACAAGATACTGCGTTCGACTTCCAAGCGGCCAACTCCGAGCGTTCGACGTCGCACTTCTTCCGTCCGCTGGACACGAGCTTGCGCAAGATCTCGATCGAGGAGGTCGAGACACCGGATGGAAGTGTCTCGGCGAACCCGCACGAGATCTCGCTTCGCTTCCTGGAGCACTGGGGGTCGGAGATGGGTGACCCGGACAGTCCTACAGGAAGCGCTCCGCCGCCGGACGAAGACATGCAGCGCAAGCTCCTCGCTTCGATCACGCGCTTCGTCTCTGCGGCAGACCGCTTGAGGCTTGACGCTGAAGTGACCGGCGCAGACCTCGCCGACGCGATCCGGCACATGAAGCCTTCGTCGGCACCTGGCATGGACGGCTTGACCGCGGGGTTCTACCAAGTGGCGTCGGACGTCTTTGGCGAGTGCTTGGCGATTGTCTTCAACGACCGGCTCCGTCGTGGCGAGCTGCTCGCGTCCCAGCGCAAGTCGGCTGTCGTGCTGCTCCACAAGAAGGACTCGCGCGCCGTGCCTGGCAACTACCGGCCGATCACCGTCATGCCCGTCGACGTGAAGGCGCTGTCGAAAGCGCTGATGCGTCGCATGATCATGGCGCTCGGCGACTTGATCCACTCCGACCAGAAGGGCTTCGTCACGGGCCGCTCGATCCACCACCATGTGCGCTTCCTCACCGACTTGCAAGACCTCGTCACAAGCCGCGATGAAGAGGCGTACGCGCTGTTCTTGGACATCCAGAAGGCGTTCGACCGCGTCAACTGGGCGTACATGTTCCGGCTGCTCGAGCGCATGGGCTTCGGCGAGGGCTTCATCCGCTGGATCAGGCTGCTGTACACGAAGCCGCAGGCGCACTTGCTGATCAACAACAACGTCCAGCCGGCGCTGCATCCGACGCGCGGTGTGAAGCAAGGGGATCCATTGTCGGCGCTGCTCTTCGTCTTGACGATCGAGCCGCTTGGCAACCTTCTTCGAGCGCACGAGGAGCACGGCGTGTGTCTGAACGCGGACCACACGGCGACTGGGGTCTTCTTCGCCGACGACTCGACGCTCCTTGCTAGTTCGATCCCGAACTTGCAAGCGCAGCTCGCCATCGTCGACGACTACTGCCGAGGCTCTGGCGCGAAGCTCAACTTGTCCAAGTCGGTGCTGCTGGCGCTGAACCGGAACCAGGTGTGCCCTGCGCTTCCGGGCGTTCGCGTTCTCGGTCGCTCGGACACGGTCAAGTACCTTGGCATCCCGTTCGGACAGGCTTCGGTCGACGACGCGATCGTTGAGTTCTTGGACCAGCGCTTCTACGACGGCTTCAAGGCATGGTACCGGCGCGCGCGCACGCTTCGTGGCCGGCTCTTGGTCGCGCAGACGATGGTGCTCTCGCGCTTGTGGCACTACACGCAGCACGTCGCGATCCCGGCGACAGTCGTGCGACGGTGGCAGTCGATGCTCAACCGGTTCGCCTTGAGCCGCAAGCACGATCGCGACGCCTCGCACGTTCAGCTGATCCCGGGCGAGTTCTTGTACCAGCGACGCAGCGACGGTGGCTTGGGCATCCCGAGTCTCGACGCGCAGCTCAAGCGACAGCGACTCGCACTGCTCCTGCAGTTCATGCGAGCCGCAAGCGCAACGGGCACGCGCAACTGGGCGACTCCGGGCGTCGAGTTGGTCACGTCGGTGCTTCCGCGGTATGGCGGCGTTCACGCGCTCGACTTCCTCACGATCTCTCCGCTTCGACACGGCGACTTGATCAAGTGGCGCCAAGCGTCGACGTGGTGGCGAGCGACGTGGACGTGGTGGTACAAGACGCGCTGGGAGATCACGTGGCGCGACCTGCCTTCGGATGAGCGCGCGACGAACGGTCTTCATCAGCCGATCTGGTTCCACGCGGACGCCGAGCTGCACTACGAGAAGAAGCGACGCTCTGGGACGATCGAGGCGCATCGACGGTGTCTCGGCATGATCCCTGAGCCGCAACGAAGCTTCCGTCTGCACGTGTCGCGCGTCTTTGGCTTGCGGTCACTTGCAGACTTCTGTCGCGACGGGGAAGCATGGCCAACTCGACTTGTCTTCGTGCAGCGCCACATCGACTACACGCTCGCGTCGACGTCGCCGGGCGTGCAGGCGAAGTGGCTGGGCACGCTGCATCGTGAAGCAACGCAGATCGTCGAGCGACTTGGCGCGCTGGAGCTCGTCTTCGACGCCTCGAGTACCAGCGACCGTCGTTTGCTTCCGTACGTGGGCTGCACGAGCGGCGTGAAGACGTGCTTGATCCCGGCGATCCCGCGGTCAGCGCTTCTTCGAGTCGTCTGGATGCCCACGACCCCGACGAAGCAGCACCCGATGCAGATCCACTCGCAGCGAGTCGACGAGCAGCAGATCAAGGGCTTCGTGCAGCACGGCAAGCGCCTGCGCAGGATCTTGCTGCCGGTCTTCGACGATCTGCAGTTCCGTCTCGCCTTCCGTCTTCTGCCCGTGCGCTCTCGCTTCTGGTTCTTGGAGCCGTAGCATCCGGGCATTCGTGTCTGCATCCGCGACGGCTGCAACGCGATCGAGTCCGAGCAGCACTTGTTCTTCGACTGCACGCTCGCATCGCAGCTCTGGCGCGAGGTCTCGCGACTCGTCGCGCCGTTCTTCGTTGCGCGGCCGACGTGGCTGGACATCGCCTTGGGCGGAAGATGCGCGTGCGAACCGACTGGGAAGACTGCGAAGACGTCGTCGGCGATGCTTGGCACGTACTGCGCGCGGTCACGCTGCACTTCGTCTGGAGCGATCGCAACCGCTGCTTGTTTGATCTTCGACGGCCGACGCCTGCTGCTCAAGCGCTCTTGGTGGTTTTCGCGACGTTTGCAGCGCACGTTCGGTTCTTCAAGCGGCGCCTGTACGAGCACGAAGACACACAAGCGTTACAACGGGTGCTCGCGACGATGAAGACAAACACAGCGTTCCAAGCGTTTGTTACCTCCGACTCAAGTCGACTTGGTGTGCGCGACTTGTAGCATTCCGCTTCAAGCGCGACCCACACGGCACCACCAGTCGTGCTGCACACGCGCACTCGTGCCCGCGACGGACGCGTGTCCACGAACAAGACTCGGACAGGAGACCCTCAGCCCTCCCGAATGCACACAGTCTCGCTCTTGAACACAACAACGCCACGGCTCAAGCGCAACATGTACAGCAACACACCGACGACAGCCACACAAAGCACACCAACAAGCAGCACACTCGACTCAAGAACGACTCCGCGGACAGGAGACCCTCGGCCCTCCCGAATGCACACATCGTCACACTCAAGCACAAGCGCACCACTCGTCGGTGATCTCATTTGACGTCGACGGTGCTGAAGATGGTGTCGTCTGGAGCCGGCAAAAGCGGAATGGCGCGTAATCTGAAGGTTGGGAAAGAAACAGCTGTTGCTGGCTCTTTTTACAATCGGACGACAACGCGCATTTCGACTGCTGCCAATCCATTTCGTGCCAAGCCCCGCGGCGCAGAGGCGAACCAATGGAAGACAACAGCGAAAAGTGCCCGCTGCCGGGATCGAACCCACGACCTGCAGGTTGTGATCCTGCTTGCTCGACCGTTTGAGCTATTGGGAAGTCCGATACAAGAACCAAAAACACAACCACCCCGCACACTTCCGACCAACAATCGACACCAACACCAACTCCGGACACCACGACCAACACTCCCAGACACCCAAGACCACCACTCCCAGACTCAAGACCATCACTCATACTTTGTATCATAGTATTTATGTTCAGCCGATAGTAGTCTTAGCTAGGTAGATTGAGAAGTCACTCAGTCTATTA